>OX451736.1:983694186-984351080 GCA_948472305.1 Vicia faba | reverse complement strand
CATCTTGGTGAAAGAATGGCATGAAGTGATGAAATTATCATGTGTAAATTTCTAAGTCTTGGAAATCTTGACTTTTCAAGTTGACTTTTGACTTCCTTGACTTCTTGATGATAAAGCTTGATATTCTTGAATTTCTTGATGAATTGTGATATTTGAAACTTAGTGTTGACCAAAAAAGTCAAAGTTTGACTTTCTAGTATGCAATTGACCATTTTTGCCCTTTGTACCAATTTCAAGCCTAAATTGATGTATCAGTGCTGCAAACTTGACGCCGTAGAATATCTTGTGAGCAAAATACTTGACAAATGAGAGGGCAAATTTTGGTGGTACAACAAATGCATACAAAGTTTTGTTTTAAAAATGTTTCAAAATGAGAGTGTTGGTGTATAAGATGTTTTTGTTGTGAGCAAGCGAGCGACTAAGAGCGAACCTACCTACTCGAAAGGTCTTAAGTGTACTTTTCCTTCTCCTTTAGATATGGCTATCTTACCATTGATTTGGTAAGAAGCCCCATCATTGTATGTGAAGGGACGAGCGTTTAGTCATTGTATGACCATGATAGCAATGTTGTGAGATGACTTAGCATTTTTCTTTTAGGGACTAAGATCATTTTGAAAGGCAACTTTGATAGCGTCATCGAGAGAACTATGATATTGTATTTCAATTGTTTTTGCTAAGACACCCCACACGCATAACATGACCATTTTTTAGGCAAAAAGTGGAGTTAACCTTAAGGGTGCATGTGTGAATCATGTGTTTGATTGCACACATTTTAATCTTGATTAGGGTTGCCTATTTTGTTTGTTTATATGTCTTGCCATACATCCTATTTACTAGTAATATATGAAAAACAAATAAAATGCTAAAAAATAAAATCTAAGCTATTACATCGCTTTTAGGGGGATGGGGGTACACATTTATGAATTGGGTTGCAAGTAAAATTAAATCCTAAGTTATTATTACAACCATATCGAAATGGATCAGAATGTGCAAGAAATGTAAATTGCTTATTTATTTAAGAAAAGAAATAAGTTTTGTTTTAGGAAATATTTTTTGGTCTTTTGTTTTTTTAAGAAATAAAGTAAAGCATGGAAAAAAAAATGTTTTTTTTTGTGTTTGTTGATTAATGAAATAGAAAGTGATAGCAAAGATAGTGAGAAAAAGTAAAAATAGAATCAGCGTGTTGCTGATTAAGGGAGGTCAGAAGTTCTGACTCTGGCGCACTGTAAAAAAGAATTCTTGTTAGTAAAAAAAACATAAGTAGAGTCAGAAGTTCTGAGTTCACTGGGAGCACATCAGCTTTCAGAAGTTCTGATACCACCGGCAATAGAGTAGGTTTCAGAAGTTCTGATACCATTAGTAACAAAGTGGATTTCAGAAGTTCTGATACCACTGGCAGAACTTGGTCTCTCTTTCCATGCTAGTCAGAACATCTGCAACTTAATCATTTCTTCACAAAAAATATAAGATGTGCATATGACAGTTATGGAAAGTGTCATGGTGTTTCAGAAATAAGAAATATCAGAAAATACAAATCAGAGGCAAGTATGAATACTAATCCTAATTCTGAGTCCTAATTTCTTCCAGAAGTTCTGAACTGATTTATTCCATACTTAGGCAAGCAAATACGTGAAGCCTCAGAATTTGTATAACGTCAGAAACATGATATCTACATTGTATTTTTTTGAACATGAAAATCTGATAATGCTTAAGAAACGTGATAAGATTCAACAAAAGCTTACCTTGCAGCTGGAAAATATTCTGTAAACTGGAGGTTGGTCTAGGACTCTGATGACGTTCTGAGCAACTTCTTCACGTACTCAACATGATGGAGTTTTTCAACTTCTGGAACAGCCAAGGGGTGATACTCTGACTTCTTTGAGGTGGAGGTGAATGGAGAGTGTATGCCAGTATGAACACAGAAGTTAGAATAGCTTCTAATATATGAATTAGCAACTGTGGGGATTGTTTTAGTCAAGGAACAATGGAGTTTTTGATGCTAGAATCAAGTGTTAAGGTTTTGTATTTTGGTGTTTACAGCTTTTTGGATTCTTGGAATTTTGCAAAGATTCAAGGCTTTTTCTTTCTTTTGGTGATTCTCTCCTTCCAAAAACCAACCCTTTTGAACGTGCGATGGATTAAAACTATTTATAGATAGATTTGCTATGGTTTTGGGGGAAAAATGAGTTTTTAAACATTTTTGGCATATTGTCCCTTTGTTTTTAATCACAGTTCTCGTAGGCTAATATGGTGCAAGAAAAACACAAGCGTGGACTGGATCAGCAGAACCTTGGAGTGTTGTGGCAGCTGCTTGCAGATTGTGCCATAGCAAAAATAGGAGGTTACTTAAACGAGGTTTTGGTGATGTTCTGATCACAGAATATCAGAAGCGTAACCTCTAAATGCTGAAGGGGCATCTTCTGATCGGAGTGTTGAACATAGCCTCCATATGCTGAAGAATCATATTCTGACTGAAGCATTATGTTCTGATTGAAGCATTATATTCTGGACCGTGTTTGTAACTTCCGACGGTACTTGCATAGAGACTGTCTCAAGTTCTGAAGTATTACATTCTCTAGACACTTAGAAAATTTTCTAAATGTTTAGAAAATTTGATTTTCTCAAAGCAACTTCCGACTTCTGATTTTTGACGAACCAATTTCATGCCTTAATGGAATATGATTCATGGAACTTGATTTTGATTTAAAAGTCAAAGTTTGACATTTTCAATGTACTTTTGACCATTTTTCCCTTATGGATGTTTTCCTTAAAAAGTTATGATTCAAGACTTGGAACTTGATAGAAGAAAAACTGAGAGTCCAGGATGAATCTCTAAGAAATGGGAGGGCAAATTTTGGGGTACAACACATTCTGATACTCATTCAGATCCAGATTTCATATACAGTTCAGATATGCTCCAGATACGGATGCCATTCTGATACTCATTCAGATTCAGCTTTCAAATACAGTTCAGATACGCTCCAGATACGGATGCCATTCTGATACTCATTCATATTCAGCTTTTAGATACAGTTCAGATACGCTCCAGATACGAATTCCATTCTGAGACTCATTAAGATTCAACTTTCAGATACAATTTAGATACGCTCCAGCTGCGGATGCCATTCTGATTCTCATTCAGTACTTTTTTTCTGTTCAGATACAATCACAACATAGATTCATTATGACACTCCCTCACA
This sequence comes from Vicia faba, assembly GCA_948472305.1. Taxonomy (NCBI): domain Eukaryota; kingdom Viridiplantae; phylum Streptophyta; class Magnoliopsida; order Fabales; family Fabaceae; genus Vicia; species Vicia faba. The sequence goes on along the minus strand of OX451736.1, from coordinate 984,347,880 downwards.
TAGCTGCCAGATACATATGACACAAACTCATTTATTTTGAGAACATAATTGTACCATACATTTTATACATCATGACATTACATACAACTAACCTTTGATCTTTTCAGGAAAGATCAATCAACTGAAAATTATCGTCAAAATTTTCAGCAAGTCAAATACAGATCAATTCCCAAGAAAGGATTGGTCAACCATCTATGTAGCAGATGCTTTATCTGGTTTAGATAAATCACTCAAAGATTTACTCTGATTCTCTCCAGTTAAATAATATTCAAGACCTCTTATAGTTCAGTTTAAATCTCTCAACGGTTTATCCTGATACTTTCCAAAAGAATTTTTTCTGGTTCAGATAAATCTCTCAATGATTTGTTCTGATTCTTCTCCAGATCCCTGTCGGTTCAGTTTAAATCTCTCAACGGTTTATCCTGGTTCTTTCTCAGACAGTTCCTCTGGTTCAGATAAGTCGTTCTAAGATTTATTCTGATTCTTTTCCAGTTGAAATCAAGTTCAGACTTAGTCCATCCTCTGTTAGAAGTCACCCTTGGATGGCATCTACAAGCCCATCTCCAGCAGATCTCCATCATTCCTCCAAATGGCATCTAGAAGCCCATTCCCATGTCATCTTCGAGTGCAAATTTCTGGGCACTCTAGTGTTCAATCATCTTCCACCTTCAAGTCACGAATGGCAGATTCATCAATCTAACTCTTCAAGGGTAAGAAGATTGAATAGGGGCAGCTGTTGTACCCCAAAATTTTCCCTCTCATTTCTCAAAGGATCATCCTGGACCCTCAGTTTTTGCTTCCATCCAATTTCAAACCTTGAATTACAAATTTTCCAAGAAAGTCATTCACAAGGGCAAAATGGTCATTTGCACACTGAAAAGTCAAACTTTGACTTTTGGATCAAAATCAAGTTTCAAGGATCATATTTCATCAAGACATGTTGAAATATGAAGTTTGTTTCATCAAGAAATTCAAAAGTCAAAATTCTAAATACTTAGAATTTTTCTAAGTGTTTAAGATATATGACAAGCTCAGAACTTCTGGCCAGATTTTCACCATGATGCAAGTTGATTCTGGAATAACTTCTAACACAAGAGTTTTAGATCTCAATAAGACCTAAAATATTACAGAACATAACTTCTTCTAGAAATACTGGGATTTCAAGTTATACATCTTCAAAGTCACGTCTCTGAAACTTAAACACTTAGTAAATTCTGAGCATTTTCAAATCAGAATTTGTTTACAACTTCTGGGCCAGTTTTCATGTAGGTTCAGTCAGAAGTTGCAAGAGTCATTCAAAAAGGGCTTACAAGGCATGTTATAAGCTTTCTGGAAAGTCTGGGAACTCGCTCAGAACATGCTGGAGCGAAAAGATTAAAGGATCAGAAGTTGGATGTTTATTCTAAGTTGCGTTGATGTTGAACTTCTGGCCCAGATCTAAACTATGATGCACAATCTCATAGCGCATGATTTCTAGTTTGATAAATCTCATCATCATTTAATGCTCACAACCATGTTTGAGTTTGTTCCAAAGGTTTTCCCCACGTGTGAGATAGAAGTACCATTGCTGTCCTTGAAAAACAAACTTTTGTACAAGGTTATGCTGGGCCCATGCTTTTCTTTTGCTTCTGAGGGTACTTTTCCTTATTTCATGCTTACAATTTCAGCTTAGGCACGACCAAAATCTGTAACCACCATACTTGCTTCAAGAACAAGGCAACACCCTAGCATATGAAGGCTATGTTCAACGCTTCAGTCAGAACATCACTCTTCGAGTCTCATTCTGGTCTTCTGCAATCAGAACATCACCAAATCCCAAAACCTCGTTTAAACAACCTGCTGCACTGCTACACCACAGTCCTATATCCAACAGCTAATCCAGTCCACGCCTACATTTTCCCAAATCCCATATTTGCACCAAATACAAAAAGCTGTGATCAAAAAGCAATGGAACAGTATGCCAAAAATGTTCAAATTCCATTTGTTTCCCCCTCAAAACCACAACAAACTCACCTATAAATAAGTTTCTCCATCACACTTGCAAGGGGCTGGCTTTTGGAGAGAGAGAGAGAGAGAGAGAGAGAGAGAGAGAGAGAGAGAGAGAGAGAGAGAGTTATCAAGGAAATAAAAAGAAATAGTAAAAACCCTCGCAAATCCTAAACAAAACCTTTGTTCTTCCCTTTGAATCAAAGAACTTAGCATTTTCTCTTCCGTTGTTCCTACTGACTCCAGAATATCTGAAGGCAGTAGTTCAAGTTCCAAGCACACGCTCCATATTCAAGGTAAGTCTTTTTGACTTTGCATCTTTTCATTCAGAACATCATTAAATACGAAAATGGCGTAGTATTGATGTTGTCCATATCATTGCATAAGTAGAAAAACTGTGGATCAGAACTTCTTGATTAAGGCTAGGCTCAAAATTAGGATTAGAACTTTTATAAACTGTTGTGCTTTTATCCTTCTGATTTGCTATTTGTTAAGGACTGAATAAATTGTTGATCTGCTGATTAACATGAGGAAAGAGTTGAAATGTAGCACAGAACTTCTGATTTTCACTCACGGTTTTAGCACAACACAGAACTCTTGAGGTCTCCTTGCGGTTTTAGCACAATACAAAACTTCTGATGTTCACTCGCTGTTAACATACACTGAATTTCTGATGTTCACTCACTTCCTTAGCACATACTAAACTTCTGAGTTCTCTTCACTGTTTATATACACAAAACTTCTAAGACTTTCTCATTGTTCTAACACTTAGAAGTTCAGCACATAGCAACCCAAAACTTCTTTGTTTTCCCTCTAACGTTTCTTACAGGACCTCAGAGTGTATTAATCTAGAACTTCTAACGCTTCTTTCTGAACCACAGCACGCTCGGCATCAGAATTTCTGACCCCCTTTGTTTTGCTTTCAGCAGCATGCTAATTCTATCTCTCATTATTTCCCTTTTTATCATTTTCAATATTAATACCCTTCTTATTAATATAAAAAAGACATAAAAATATTTTCCTTTTATTAATTAATTTATTTTTTTTTCTTAATTCATTAAAACAAAAAACAATTTTCTAAACAAGTCCTTTTTCTTTCTTGCATTGTACATTTCAATATGGTTGTAATAGTTAATTAGGATTTAAGTTCTTGCAACCCCCCATTTGTAAATTTGTACCCCCATCCCTAAATGATGTAATAGAGTAGGACTTTACATTTCCGTAATTTAACGCTTTCAAATGTAAATGCTAGTAATTAGGGTGTGTATGGCAAGATATGAAATCAATAAATAGATAACCCTAATCAATACTAAATGCATGTAAATAAAACACACGTACACACTAGCACCCTTAGGGTAATCCCACTTTGTTGCCTTTCGGAAAATGGTCATGTCCCTTTGAATATGGGCGTTTTAGCAAAAACCCTCGATAAAAAGATCGTAGTCCCTCGATGTCCCTCGATGTTGCCATTGATAAAACGATCTAGTCCCTTACGATATTGCTAAAACGTCCCATAGGTTACCTTCTATGACTATATAAACATCCCATGCCCGTCCCTTTTACATCCAAAGATAGGGTTACTCCTAGTTGCTTGCTCAAAACCAAAACATCCTTGCTATTTTTAAAACAAACACCAACACTTTCAAAAACATCTTTCAAACTTGAAAACATTTTCAAAAGATCAACACTTTGTATACATTCTTACGAACGAGAATCATTACAAAATTTGCCTAAACGATGGCACCTTTTCAAAATACTTTCAAAAAAACCACACAAAGCAAATTTTCAAACAAAAGCAAGTGATTTAGCAAGTAACTAAGAGCCCATGGAAAACCATGGATGGAAAGGATGCTAATACCTTCCCTTTTCATAATCTACCCCCCGAACTCGAGAAAACATCTCAAAGGTCTTTCCTGTTCTTTTCAGCCTTTCCTTTTGGATAAAAGAAAAGTCGGTGGCGACTCTTGCTAAACCGCAACATTTGCGATCAAATGCAAAACAACCAAGACAGTTCTCCCACCGTGTTACACATTGTTTTTGAATAATCAAGGGAGACAAATGCTCTGAAAAGTCTTTTTGTCATGCCTAGCAGAGTCTGTTCCAGAGACCTAATAGAGGAAACTTCCTTTGTAGGTACAAACAATGGCATCCATCATCTCAAAGTCAGACATGAGGTCTAAAGAAAAGCTTACTGAGTTGTGGCTCGTGTAATCCCCTACATATGTTGGTAGTCTGATCCTGAAGATTGATCAGTTGTTGTTGGTTTTTTTCCTTGTGTTAAACCCCACAAAAGTTGATTATAGGTTACTATGGAAGTTTCCTCCAAAACCATAGTAAGAATGGATGATTTCATATCTGATGTCGGGACATCATCTATAGGTGAGTGCTTCCTCTAAAAAGGAAGTTGTTGTGTAGATCATGAGGTGAGTATTATTGTTCAAAGTTGGAATGCTTGATCATGATAGAGCTGAAGATCAGTCTCTGATCAAGTCTAGAATGTTGAAAGGACCCTCTTGTGTTTGAACGATGAAGAAGAAGGATGTCAGATCAAGTGCTCTAACATCTGTTGAAAAGGAGTGTCATCTTCAGTTGTGTGTGTGGGGAAGTTTTTCCTCTGATGACAAATATCTTGTCAGGAGCTAAGTATAAGTCTGATCTTGTGAAGATGTGCATGTTACTGATGATAAAGACCTTGTCGGGAGCTAAGTACTTATCTGAGGTGATGATTCAGATATTATTGAGAGTTTATTTCTCTCTATAGTGTTTAGCTGGCTGTACCAACCTAAATGAGTCGCAGAAGATTTAATATTTTGTGATATTTTCTTAAAAATACTATCAAGATTAATAATATCTTTGGTTGATAAATCAAGAACTAAATTATTGGGATCTGTGAAGAAAGGTCGATGTCCTAAATGATGTTGTAACATCATTTTGTAAAGGAAGGTTTGAGATTATTATTATGGAATATTGAGTATCAACATGGTTGTCAAAAGAAGGAGTTCTGACTTTGTATACTAGAAGATGCAAATCCTAATCCTGTCCTTAGTAGTATGCTTGGTGACTATATAACTACTATGTTGAAGACTTCACTAGTACCAGCAATTGCTAGTGATTGTTAGAACAAAGGAATATGAAGAAGGTGATTTTCCTCTATTGCAAGTATGATTAAAACAAGATATTTGAGGGCTTGTGTTTGTATGATGCCCAAGTATGTGTTCACTATATCTTGGCAATCCAAAGAGGTATGGATATTTGTGTGGTTATGTAGGGCCATGTATTAGACATGACCTTGTAAAAGTCTGAAGACCTGGAGTTGGTATATCAGATTCAGGATGAGTTATTTTCACAAGAGTATTGATATATTTCAGTGAGTGCGTGAAATCTCTTGTTTGTCTTCTGGTGTCCAAGTGTTCATCCTCAGAAGAAGCCTTGTTTGTCCATGATAGGGGGAGCTTAGAACCTATCTATGGTTATTATTGTAGAAGTTATGGATCTTGCGTGTAATTCAAGCTTGTGAAAATTACAGGCAATATGTTGTGACCTGTGGCTACTAGGTGTAGTTGTATATGCCCCTGTTGGGTCTATATGGTTCTAGTCAGGAGAAGCTAGTATATTCTGTGTTCTCCAAGGGCTGAGCTTAAGGTCAAGTCACTGACCTAACCTGGAATGTTTTGGCTGCCATGATTGAATGTCTTGTCGAAGATTCAACAAGTATCACAGGTGTGAAGAAGAAAGTTGTCAGTTTTACCTAGTGTGATAAGCTTACTATAGAATATAGTGAGAGAATATTTCTATTGTGAGATCCTCTTATGAGAATGGGGAGTTTGTTAAAGGGCATGGATGGAAATAAGTCCCTTGGATGATGTTTCCAGAACCAAAGCTGATAAGCTCTGTGGTAATGTTGCTGATGTCTCAATGATGTTGGAACACCATTTTTTATGATAGCCTATTAAAGATAATTGGAACTATGAATCTCAATATTCAAACTCCACACTCATTAGTGGTAGTTCTGTCTATGGTGTTGAATAAGGAGATTCTGATTGAAGGAGAAGTATGCTCAACTACTATCTTGGCTTGAAGACTTTACTAGTGTTAGCAAATACTAGTAATATGCATAAGGAGGATTTAATCAACACATTGATTAAGGGGTACTCCTTCTGTTGGAGAGTTTGAATCTTAGTAAAGCTTTTAAGCACACTAAGAAATGGTTGGAAGTTGGTTTCAGACTGTAGTTGCATGACATCTTAGCCATCTAAAGAGTCATGATATTATGAATGAAGGTGCAAGGGGATGAATCAGAGGTGTGCTGGTTATGTGACTAGTTCAGGGTACTTAGAGTTATTCCCAGTGAACTAGTGGGTGTTTAGTGTTGTGTTTTCTCCATAATGAAGTCAGTGGACTAATTAGTTTGTTTGGAGCTTGTGATGTTCAAGCATATAGAGTTGTTGTCCTACAATGAAGATGATGTTGGATAATATACTGAGACATGTTGCTACAAGATGTAGTTGTTTATGTCCTTATGAGTCTCTAATGAGTCTAGCCAAATGCGGCTAGAGTATACCATCCTTCTCCAAGAGGATGTGTTGGTTCTGCGAAAATTTATTTTTCTCTATAGTAGTGAATGGGACAAAGAAGACTATCCTGTTGATTGTTAGGAGATGTCACACCCTCTTCCAAGAGATTCAAGAAGAATACTATGTATAGTCCCTCAAAGCCTGGAGTAAAGCAGTTCCTCCCTCCAACAAAAGAAAAGTTAGACCTGATAGCTCCTCAGATGATGATGAGGATGATGTCTAAGACATCTCTCCTTTGAAGAAGTCTGCAAGCAAGAAGCTTTCTATCAGGGTGCTTGATGCTCCTCTTGACAACATTTCCTTCAATTTTATTGGCAATGCTGAAAAGTGGAAATATGTGTCTCAAAGAAGAATTTCCCTTGAAAGAGAATTGGGAGCAGGTGCACTGGAGTGCAAGGAGATTATGGAGCTGATTTCTTTTGCTGGCTTGGAATATATGAAGGTGTTTGTGTTGATTTTTCCCTTGCTGTCATCAATAGTTATTTGGGCAGGTCTAAAGATGATTACTGTAAGTTGGATGTGACTGATAATCAGGTGTGCAAAGCCATTACCACAAACCAGACTGTAAAACATGCAGAAACTTGTGCACCGGTTGTGTATTCTAATGGGAGCTTCTTTAAGGATTTCTATGCACAATGAGTCATTTAAATGATTGAGAAACAATTTGATTAGGTTATGTATTATGAAATTGATGTACCACATTGTTGTATCCCAAAATTTTCCCTCTCTTTTATCAAATATTTTCTCACAAGATTCAAGACTGCACAAAGTTTGATCATCTCAAGACACCTCCTTAAGCACTGATGACTAAAATTAGGGTTTGAGATTGCACATGGATAATTGAACTTTCAATGCCTCACATGACTTACATGGATCATTATGGACCCCCAAAATTACTCATGTCAAGTTTCAAGCCTTGGATCACATTTTTGCTCAGTCAATGGAGCAGTTGACCTAAAAATCAACGATATTGAGGAAAAAGTCAACTGTGGTCAATTTACAGTCAAACTTCATAATTTTTTATCCATATCAACATTATAAACTCATATGTATCATTTGATAAATTTTGGACCATAATTCCTCAAGAAATTTGATCAAATCATCAAAAGGGCAAAATGGTCAAAATTAGGGTTTTGACTGAGTAAGGGCAATTTCTGATTTTTAGCCTAGAAATTGGTTAGTTGGTTTGAGGCATGATCTCAATATTTCAATTTCATCATTTTTACCTAATGACATGACTCAAAACATTTCTCAAGATCAATTGGATTGATAGTTGATTTTCAGTCAACTGATCAAAAGTCAATTGTACACTGAAAAGTCAAACTTTGACTTTTTGGTCAAAATCAAGTGTCAAAGATCACAATTCATCAAAACATGTCAAAATATGAAAATTTCTCATCAAGAAATAAAAAAGTCAAGATTTCATTTTGAAAAGTCAAAGTTTTCAAACTTAGAAATTTTTCTAAGTGTTAAAAACTTCATGTTTTTTCACAACTTTGAGTCAATTTTTCACCATGATGCAAGATGATTCAGAAGAAACTTTCAACATGAAATTTATATATCTCCATGATATCTACAAAATTTCTTTACACAACTTCCCCTAGAAATGCTTGGATCTCAAGTTATTAATCCATGAAGTCATGGTCTTGAAACTAAACACTTAGTGAAATTTTGAACATTTTTGGTCAGGATTTTGACCAAACTTCTGACCCAAGTTTCACCTAGTTCCATTTGGATTTTGCAAAAGTGGTTCAATAAGGGGTTTTAGAGAACATTACAAGCTTTCCAAAATGTCCAAGAACTCTTTGAGATCATTTGTGAGCAAGGAGAATCGAAGGTCAGAAGTTGGGGTTTCAAGTTGTTTTACAAGGCAAATTTTGTGATGAACAAAATTCAAATCTCAAACCTATGCTGCATAATCTTTGCTTTGCAGGCCTCAAACTTTTAGGAACTCCATAATTAAATGCTTGCGCATATTTTAGAGGCCTCAACTCAAGCATTCAATGCAATGCCATGCTTTATATCCATTTTAGGAAGAAAGTGCACAATGCCATTTTGAAAAAGTAGCTTTATACACAAAACTTATTCTTGAGCCTTGCAATGGTTTTCTTATGATCATACACGTCCCATAACTCAAGAGACGTTTGCCTCAAGCCTTACAATCACTCAGCCCATGCTTGTACTTTATCTTGGAACCACACTTTCACTTTTCTTAAAAATCAAGCAACCTAGCCATAACTCTATAACTCAGAAATCCTTTGTGAAAAACCTCTCCAACATTTGGCTTATAGATACACAAGTTCTTGGCAACAAAACACACACATTCTTAAGCCTTAAAACTCACAAGAACTCAGAATTTCATCTCATACTTCCATTATTGCATATTCTAGCCAGAAGTCCCAAAATCAAAAACTACTTGTGTGTTTCTTGGCCTTTTGCTTCCAAAAGCTTCCAAGCATCATACACAAGCCATCCATGTCCCTGTTACACGACTGTAACACCATCTTCCTCCATTTCCAAGTTCAAAAATAGAGCATCACAATTGGACTTCTCAAGACCATTTCAGCCACTCTCCAACCAAGCTAATCATTGCATTAGCTTCCTGGGACCTCAAGGAAGCTAACCTGATCCTTGCAGCACCTTGAAACAAGCTCCAACTCAAAACACGAATTCCATTTTCAAGGTGAGTTTTCTGACTTTTGAATTCTTCATATAGACATCATTTGCTTTCCATTTGTGAAGATAAAATGTAGATATCATAGCCCTGAAACTAACCATGTCTTTAGATTTTATTTATATTGCTTGAGTAGTTAGAATTTTGAATCTAAACATCCTAGAAAAATTAGGTCAGAATTTGGTACCATTAGAAATTCTCATTCATCTTTGATCTATAGTTTTAGTTATTTACATTTCTGGAATCGTGATGAAATTTTACACAACTTTCATGTTTACATTTTTGCAAATGGTTGAGAAACGAATAAGTTGCAGGGATTCTGGTTGGAGGTTGAAGATGAAGTACATTTAGGGCAAGACTTATATTATATATTTGTTGTTTTGTTTAAGTTAACGGATGTATCACCACCCCAGTGGTTAAAGCGTGCGCATGTCACCCTTAGGTCCTGGGTTCAAGCCCCAATGTGACCTTTTGCATTTTTTCCCATTTTTTGACACTTTTCTGTTTTTTGCAACGCTGGGCCTCCCCCCCTTGGGGCTTTATTTTTTTTGCTTCTTTTGACCTCCATGCCTTGTTTTTCACACCCGTGACCCATTATTTTATTTTCCATTTTATTTATTTTCCCTTCATTTTATTTTTATTTCATATTTTCTTTATTATTTTTATTATTACTATTATTATCATTATTATTTTTTTTATTAATAAAAAATCCAAAAATATTTTATTTATTTATTTGCATATTTAAAAAATACTTATACATTTTATTTTTCTTTATAAAACTAAAAGAGCAAAAAAAAACATTTTCTTTAATGAATTAATTTTTTTTAAATAATTAGATAATTTAATAATTATTATTATTATATTATTTTGGTATATTAAAATCAATTTAGAATTTAGGATTTTTATTTAATTATTTTGATTTACTAGTTTAATTAAGTTTACAAAAACCCTAAAAAATACTTTTCCTTAAATTAATTATTTTACTAACTTAACCTTAATTTTAATTTTTTAGTTAATTATTTTATTTTAGTTAATTAGGTTAAAAAACCCTTTTCATGAAAAAAACCAAACAAAAAGTCATATTTCTTTTTACATTTACATTCTTATATTTTATTTGTTCATTTTGTACATTTATCCAAATTCAATATAGTTGTAATAATTATTTAGATTTAATTCCTTGCAAAATTCCCCATTTTTAATTTGTATACCCCCTCCCCTAAGTGATGAATAACTTAGTATTATTAATTTCCGCAATTTAAACGCTTTATATATAAACGCTAGTAATTAGGGTTTGTATGGAAAGATTAAAATCAATGCTTAGCAAACCCTAATCAAAGACAAATCAACATGAAAATCAATACACTTGCACACTTACACCCTTAGGGTAAATCCACTTGGTTGCCTTACAAAATGGCCATATTACGCATGTGAGGTATCTTAGCAAAAACAAGCAAAAATACAAGATCATTGTCCCTTGATGACGCTATCCATGTTGCCTTTCAAAATGATCTTAGTCCCTAAGGAAAATGCTAAGATACCTTGCAACATTGCTAATCATGATTATACGATGACCCACACACGTCCCTTCTACATCCAAAGATAGGGTTACTTACCAAAATTAATGGTAAGATAACAATGTCAAAGGAAAAAGGAAATGAACATGAAAGACTTTTGAGTAGGTAAAATGTTCCTAGTTACCTGCTACATTTCAAAACCAAAACATCCTTGCTATTTTCAAAATAAACACCAACACTTTCAAAACATCTTTCAAACTTGAAAACATTTTCAACAAAGATCAAACACTTTGTATACATTCTTACAAACGAGAATCATTACAGAGTTTGCCTAAACAAATGCATCTTTACAAAATACTTTCAAAAAACCACACAAAGCACATTTTCAAACAAAAGCAAGTGATCTAGCAAGTAACCAAGAGCCCATGGAAAACCATGGATGAAAAGGGTGCTAATACCTTCCCTTTTCATAATCTACCCCCCGAACTCAAGAAACAATCTCAAAGGTCTTTCCTTTGATTTTCACCTTTCCTTTTGGATAAAAGAAAAGTCGGTGGCGACTCTTGCTAACCGCAACATTTACGATCAAATGCAAAACAACCAAGTCAGCTCTCCCACCGTATCACACACATGATGTTTGAACATCGTGATTGTTGATGGTTGTTTTGTTTAATGCTTGGGATTGTTCATGTGAAGTTGGAGGCTTAAGCATTATTGTGAGAAGTGCCATTTCTGACTATGTGGATTAGAATATGAAGAGTCTAATCTTGTCTACAGTAGCATGCTTGATGAATGCATGACTATTTTGTTGAAGACTCCACTAGTACCAGCAACTACTAGTGGATATAAAGGCAGAAGGCTACTAACAGATACTTAAGGGGAATTTTTTTGGCTGCAAGTCACTCCAGAAAAGGTTTGGTCATCTGGAGAAACTAAGAGTTTTTAGAGTTTATGGTGACTTCACACCTAATATGCATGAAATCTTTCCTATTCAAAAGGTCATGATACATAGTGTGGTTATGATAAGACAATGATCAAATGTATCCTTGTGTTGTGAAGAAGTCAGGGTTCCTGAAGTATTCTCAAGGAGTGATAATATCTGACTCTGGTTTGAGTCTACTGAGGGAGTCAAGGTTCAGCATATGCAGGAAGTGTTGAAGTTTCTCATCTAGTCTTCATATTCAGCTGGAGCATTAGTTACCCATAACAAAGGGAGTCATGTGGATATCTATAGATTGTTGCTGCAATGATACAAGTATTATCAAGCTAGAATACTGTTCACTTTTGTAAAGGTTCTATGAGGAAATGATGTCGAAATAACATGTTGTGACATTATGAAGTTATGGATAAACTTAACAAGACATGGTTGTTTCTAACTATGAGAAGCTTGGTGAAGATCATAAGTTCACATATCTCTTAGAAATTTAATAGGAAGTCTGGGAGAATTTATATTTCTCTATAGATTTAAAAAAGACTCCTTGAGGGTCTATATTATAAAGAGGTGTCACAAATGTGATATTTTGATATCTGATTATATGTCACCAAGTCTAAGTGAAAGAAGAACACTTAGAATCCAGTATGGACAGGTGGATAATGTGGTGAAGCATCCTTGACTGTTGGGAGAAGATGTATTGATCACTGAAATAAGAAGGCAATGTCTGACTAAGTGTCAGGACATTATATAGAACATGTCCCCTCATGGTCAACATAGGGTGGAATGGCCTATGTGTTCAAACACGTGGATATTAACAGGGGGAGAAAAATTTGTATGACTATGCATGTGTATTTATAGGAAGTAGCTATAGCTTTCAAAGCCATTATGGACTGTGCATATTGATACTTAAAGTTTTCTCCTCAAAAATCATTTCTTTTGACCAAGATTGATGCTACAATCTAGGATCGTTATTTTCCAAGTAAAAAATCCTAGTTATTTATAGAGAGTTCTATGTTTCTCTATAACCCCATGAGCTTCTTGAGTCCATAATTATTATGGCTTTTATTCGAATTTGGGTAAGCTGTGCTTGGGTCTGGTATTATGAAGGTCTCCTTTGCCAAGTTTTGGCTATAAAGGGGGAGAAAGGTATATTAGCCCAGATGCTGTTGCTCAAATGTACTGCTGCTTCCACAAGTGGTTATTATTAATCTTCACAGATGTCAAGTGGGTTATTATTTGTGACATATGTTTGTGACCTGTGATCTAAGTTATGTACACAGTTGTGACATGTGCTCTGAGTTATCAGAGGCGGTGGTTAATGTGGTCTTAAGGAGTTATTGAGAGTTCTCTTATTCCACCATTGGGCTTCTATGTTTAGAAGATGTCTCTGCATTGAGGGAGAGTACAAGTTGTCTTCTGCTATCTTCTTCCTCGTGTGCATCAACCAAACTTTAGGACTTTCCTTCCTTTTATCCTGAACCTGGTGTTCGTTGGTGCTGATGCAATTGAGTTCTTTAGAGTGCTGCAAAGAAGATGTCTAACAAGATGTTGAGACATCGGTTTCAACTAAAGATCTATTATTGTATGCAGTAGCTTCTGAATTGTTTAATCTCCTAGACTGCAATTGTTTTTAGATTATTTGTTTTAGTCTAAATTTGCCAATGGGGGAGATTGTTAGTTATTTTAAGATTGGATTAATTTTTGTAAAACAAATAATAGCAACAATAATGTAATGTAGAATAGGATGTATAAACTTTCTAAGAAGAACAGGTACAATAAGAAGTCCTATTACAATGTCAGAACATGTTGTGTTGAACTTTTTCAACACCTGGAACAACATGTCAAAGAAGATGTCTTGACATCGTGCCTGCTGAGCTAGATTAATGAGATTTAGTTTTTTCTTAACATAAACAGAATATTCAGGAGAATATTATGCATCCTATGTGGCGCATATTTAAAGGTCCAAAAAATTCAATCAGAAATCAAGGAGAATGAAGACTTTCTAAATAAGGAGATTATTTAGGAAAGTAAAGATTGAAGACCTTTCTTGGGGCAGAAGTTTCTGCAGTCTGTTACAACTGATTTGTTGTGATTGAAGGCCCAAAACTAGTTGGGTAACAGGTTATAAATAGAAGGGTTTGTAACCCAGAAAAGATACGGCTCAAGATGTAGAAGTCTAGGGTTTATCAAGGTAAACCTCCTGGGTTGTGGGAAGGTTATCAAGTTCACCTCAAAGCCTGTAGGTAAGAGGTGCATTGTTCTTGGAGGAAGCTTTGAAGCAACCCTAGGATGTGTTAGGAGCAAAGCGAACAAACAATGGAGTTTGGCTTAGAGACTTAGCTAGGTTGTCATGAAAGTATGTCTTCCAAATTGTTTATCTGTGTGATCAGAATCTTGGTGAAGGGCCGTCTACACAGTGACTGAGGTGTTGACTGCTAGACATCATTGTGATGATTGGAAGTGGGATGGAGATATTCCATATCTAGGGAGGACCTGTGTAGAAGGGTCATTGGGTAGTGATTAAGTATGTAGATTGTCAATGGGAGTGTTGGCTATAGGGTCTGCAAATTGATACTACTAATAGTGGACTTCATTCCTGGCTTGATAGCCCCAAGAGTAGGTGTTGTTGTACACTGATCTGGGTTAACAATTCTGGTGTGTTCTTTATCTTTTTAGTATTATTTTATCTTGCTTGTGTGTTATGTCAGATCAGATGTCTTGACATCCTTATAAGATATCTAAGTCTGATGTACCATAATTTCAATTTCATGACATGATTAATCATGAGATAGAAGTCTATGTTGATGACATGATAGCAAGATCACAAACTGAGAAGAACACCTTGATCATCTACACAAGCTATTTGAAAGGCTGGAGAAATACAAGCTAAGGTTGAATCCCAACAAATGCATCTTCGAGGTAAGATCTGAAAACTCTTAGGTTTAGTCTTTACTGGAAAAGGAATTGAAGTCGATCCTGCAAAGGTTAAAGCAATCCAAGAAATTCTAGATCCCCATATTGAGAAGGAGGTTAGAGGTTTCTTGGGACCTCTAAACTACATTTCTCGATTCATCTATCACCTAACTGCTACTTGTGAGCCAATCTTCAAACTGTTGAAGAAAGATCAAGTGGTAAGATGGAACGACGACTGTCAAATGGCTTTTGACAAATTCAAGGAGTAATTGCAGGAACCTCCAATTCCGATGCCACCAGTTGAAGGAAGACCTCTGATCATGTACTTAACTGTTTTAGAGTATTTAATGGGGTGTGTGCTGGGGCAGCATGACGAGTCTGGTCGAAAAGAGCATGCAATATACTACCTTAGAAAAAAGTTTACCGACTGTGAAATAAGATATTCACTGCTCGAGAAAACTTGATGCACTTTGGCATGGGTTGCTCTCCGACTAAGACATTATATATTGACTCATACCACTTTACCGATCTCTAAGATGGATCCCATCAAGTACATCTTTGAGAAGATATCTCTCTCTGGAAGGATAGCCCGATGGTAAATGATCTTAACTGAATATGACATCCAGTACACCATACAAAAAGCAATCAAAGGAAGTGTATTGGTAGATCATTTAGCGTATCAAGCTGTAGATAACTACCAATCTATGAACTTTGAATTCCCGGACGAGAATATCATGCTGATCATAGATTGTGAAAGACCTGGCCTGTATGATGGACCTAAACAAGGATCTCGATGGACTATGGTTTTTGATAGAGCTTCCAACACACTAGGTAACGGAATTGGTGTTGTGATCATTTCCCCCGAAGGTTGCCATACGCCTTTCACTTCTAAACTCTGCTTTGACTGTACCAACAATATGGTCGAGTACGAAGCGTACATCTTGGGTCTTAAGGCTTCTATTCACCTAAGAATCAAATTATTAAGTGTATATGGAGACTCAGCTTTGGTGGTCAATCAAGTTAAAGGAGAGTGGGATACAAAACATCCAAATCTTATCCCATACAAAGAACTTATGCTAACCTTGATCCCGAACTTTGAGGAGATTACCTTTGAACATATCCCAAGGGAAGAAAATCAGTTGGTAGATGCTTTAGCTACCATGTCATCCATATTCAAGGTTAAATGGGACAATGAAGCTCCCCAAATTACTGTTGAAAGATTTGACAAACCAGCGCAGTGCTTTGAGATTGATACTGATGGAGTGGAAGAGAAGCTTTGGTTTCACAAAGTAAAAAGGTATCTCGAAGCTCAAGAATACCCTGAAGGGGCATAAATAAATGATAAGAAGTTCCTGCGGAAGTTCTCAGCCTAGTTCTTCCTGGGTAACAAAATTTTATACAAGCGCAACCATGATTCAATTCTCCTCTGTTGTATGGAGAATAAGGAAGTAGAGATGATCATAGAGGATATGCATGAAGGTATATTTGGAACTCACTCCAATGGACATACTATGGCCAAGAATATTCTGAGAGCTGGTTACTACTGGTCGACCATGGAAACCGACTGTTATCACCACTCGAGGACTTGCCATAAGTGCCAAATTTATGCTGATAAGGTCCACGTGCCTCCAATTCCTTTGAATGTCATGACTTCTCCTTGGCTATTTCCAATATAGAGAATCAATATGATTGGAGAAATCAAACCTACTGCCTCTAATGGATATCATTTCATTTTTGTCGCCATTGACTACTTTACCAAGTGGGTTGAAGCAACTTCATTTGCCTCAGTTACCAAGAACGTCATGGCCCGGTTCATCAGGCATAACCTCATTTGTCAGTATGGCATCTCTGAGAGGATCATCAATGACAATGGTACCAACCTCAATAATGCCATGATCACTGAACTCTGCATGCAGTTTAAGAACAAGCATCACAACTCTTCTCCATACAGACCTAAGATGAATGTGGTAGTAGAAACTGCTAACAAGAATATAAAGAAGATTGTGCAAAATATGGTCATGACCTACAAAGATTGGAATGAGATGTTGCCATTTGCTCTTCATGGCTACCGTACTTCGGCGTGAACATCAATTGGGGTAACCCTATTCTCTCTAGTCTATGGCATGGAAGCTGTCATGCCTGTCGAAGTTTAGATTCCTTCTCTAAGGATTATGAAAGAAGCAGACTTAGGAGAAGACGAATGGATTCAGACAAGGTTCGATCAACTGAATTTGATTAACGAAAAGAGGCTGGCTGCTGCTTGTCATGGTCAGATGTATACAAAAAAGTATGATCAAGGCATTTAACAAGAAGATCAAGCATCGAGTATACCAAGCTGGTGACTTGGTAATAAAGCGCATCATTCTGCCACAAGGCGATCCCAGGGGAAAATGGACTCCCACCTACGGAGGGCCATTTGTTGTTAAGAAAATATTCTCGAGCGGTGCTATGATGTTAACCACCATGGACGGTGAAGATTTCCCACACCCTGTGAACGCGGACATAGTAAAAAAATACTACGCATAAAAATGACCCGCTAGGTTGACACACCTAGAAAAAAATAAGGGCATCCCGGTGAACCAAATGGGTTCGGGAAAAAATAAGGGATATATACAAAAGATTTTACACCCGACAAGTCGTAAACCTAAAAGGGCGTCTTGGGAAAAAAAGGGTATCCTGTTGGATTGAGAACCCGAAAGGGAGGTCCAGGCAAAAGTTAGGGATTAAAGCATATGACTATGTCCCGTTGGATCACTTACAACCAGCTTTATTACCAATATCAAAAGTTCAAATGGCGCAAGATCAGTGCAATCAACTTCTTCTGACAACAAGGGATGAGATGTTCGAAGACATATGGGCAATGGCGGAGTTGGAATCCAATGAGATCACTTCCACATGGCTATATTTATTTTCACTTTGTACTCTTTCCATTTCACGATGACTTCCTCTTACTAGGATTTCCGTCTCTTTGTACAAATTTTCCTGTTTATAGGAAAATTATCAATACAAATATTCTTTAAAGTCCATACTTTTTGTTCTTTCTGTTTTGTTTGCAAAGACGTCCAATGACTAAAATTGAATGAAAATATGCATATGAACATGATTAACTGTTAACAAATATATACATAAGAATAGGAATAAACATTTACTCAAAACTCTAGGAGCTGGGATGACACTCAAGCTGTATGTAAATCCCCCCAGAGTCCCTTTCATAAGATTACCCCCTAGTGAAGTCGCCAGAGCCACTTCTATGAGGTTATCCCCACAATGTAATTTTCACAAATAAGGGTACTTTCCCCATAATCTCCTCGGCATACCACTCTAGAAAATAAAGGAGTATACTCCCTTTCCCGAAAATATCACCAACCTACGAAGTTTCCAATTAGTACACTTCAGGGAAATTCTCTTCCCCAGCTGAGCTTGGTCCTCCAAAACTGAAAAAAGAGACCTTTCAAAGTTTCTTCTAAATCAATTTCCCCAAGAGAGTTTGTTTCCTCAACAGAGAACTTATCCATCAACAAGGGTTTATTTCCCCAACAAGGTTTATTTCCCCAACAAACTATAAATTCCCCGACTCGAGTATATTTCTCAGACTACTACAAATCGCTGACAAAATTCTTCTCCATAGTAAAGTCATCACTATCCCCAGAAAGTTGCTGCAAAGCTTGGAATCCGACCAGATACCAGCTAACCGTCTCTTTTATCACTAGTCAGGTTATATAAGAAATAAAATCCCCAATAGAGCAATGGATAACCAATGTTCCTAAACTCTACTCCTCAAACAGAAATCAACACATCCCCTGTAGATTTTCCTCAAACAAGTAACAAAGAATCTCTAGCGGAAGCATTTTAGACAAGATTGAAGATACATATACTCTTCATCCCCAATAATAGTCAGGGATTTATTTTCCAAGACCAATACACTTCAACAACATTACAAATTCATTCATCATAACATATGCATACAAAACACATATAACACAATCTCATTTATTTTGAGAACATCATTGTGTAATGCATTTCATACATCATGACATTACATACAACTAACTCTTTACCTTTTTAGGAAAGATCAATCAACAGACCGATATCATCAATAAATCCTCAAAGTAGATTGTAAAAGACAGGGAAAATATCTACATGATGAACACTCCCTTCAAACCTTTGTTGGCTCAAATTAATTTGACCAAAGATTTATTCTGATACTTCTCGCAGTAGACCTTTTTCTGGCTCAGATTAAATTGACCAAAGATTTATTCTGATACTTCTCGCAGTTAAAGATTTAAACATATCTGCTGCCTCAGTTTAAATCAACTAAAGATTTATTCTGATACTTCTCTCAGTAGACCTTTTTCCGGCTCAGATTAAATCGACCAAAGATTTATTCTAATACTTCTCTCTGTTAAAGATTTAAAGACATTTGCTGGCTCAGATTAAATCGACCAAAGATTTGTTGTGATACTTCTCTCAGTAGACCTTTTTCTGGCTCAGATTAAATCGACCAAAGATTTATTCTGATACTTCTCTCATTTAAAGACTTAAAAACATCTACTGGCTCAGATTAAATCGACCAAAGATTTATTCTGATACTTCTCTCAGTAGACTTTTTTCTAGCTCAGATTAAATTGACCAAAGATTTATTCTGATACTTCTCTTAGTTAAAGATTTAAAAACATCTACTGGCTTAGATTAAATCGAACAAAGATTTATTCTGATACTTCTCTCAGTAGACCTTTTTCTGGCTCAGAGTAAATCGACCAAAGATTTATTCCGATACTTCTCTCAGTTAAAGATTTAAAGTCCTCTGCTGACTCAGATTAAATCGACCAAAGATTTATTCTGATACTTCTCTTAGTAGACTTTTTTGTGGCTCAGATTAAGTCGACCAAGGATTTATTCTGATACTTCTCCCAGTTAAAGTCCAGCGTAGACTTAGTCTAATTTCTCTATGTACAAATACTTTGGATGGCATCTCTACCCTCAAGTCACGAGTGGCAAACAAGCCAATATAACTCTTCAGGTTTAAGAAGATTGAACAGGGGAAGCTGTTGTACCCCAAAATTTTCCCTCTCTTTCCTCAAGACATTTCTCACCAAATTTCTCAAATGCTCAAGGGTTCTCAAGGGTTTGATCAGATAAGCTCACCTCCTAAGCATTGAGCCTCCAAATTAGGGTTTTGATTTTTTAAAGGAAAATTGGACTTTTGATGCCTCAAATGAATTTCATGGTTCATTATAGGTCTTCAATATTTCTTATACCAAGTTTCAAGCCTTGCATCACAAATTTTCTCAGTCAACTGCTCAGGTGACTAAAAAATCAGCTATATTGAGTAAAAAGTTAAATGTATTCAATATACAGTCAAACTTCATGATTTTTGGACAACATAAACATTTTTAAGTGATATTTATCAATTTACCAAGGTTTTATCACAATGCCTCAAGAAAATCACTCAAATCATCAAAGGGGCAAATTTGTCAAAATTAGGGTTTTTGACTTAGCATGACTGATCAGTAACTTTTGACCTAGTACATAACCTAATGGCCTGAAACATGATCTCAAGGACTCAAACACAACACTTTGACCTAATTCATGGCTCAAATAATTTCTCAAGAATAATGGATTGATAGTTGAAATTTGATCAACTATAAAAAGTCAACTGATACGCAAAAAGTCAAACTTTGTATTTTTGGTCAACATTAAATTTCAAAGATCAAAATTCATCAAGACATTCAAAAATATCAAACTTTATCATCAAGAATCAAGAAAGTCAAAAATTCAACAAAAAGTCAAGATTTCAAAGACTTAGAAAAATTCTAAGTATTTTAACCTTGATAATTTCAATACTTCATGACAATTTTTCACCGAAATGCAAAATAATTCAAGGAAAACTTTCAACATGAAAGTTGTAGATCTAAATTAATTCTACAACTTTTCCCCTTAGGGTTGATGTCCAAAAAATGCTTAGATTTTAAGATATAGGCTCATGAAATCATGACCTTTTATTAAAAACACTTAGTGAAATTTTCAATAAGTTTAGGCAGATTCTTGACCTAACTTCTTGACCAATTTTCACCTAGTTACAAGATGATTTAGCCAAAGTGGTCAACATGAAGGTTGTAGATAATGTTTCAATCTTTCCAAAATATCTAAGAACTTGAAGAGATCATTTTTTCCCTACGAGATTCGAAGAGATAAAGTTGGGCATCCATTCTTGAATTACAAGTCATTTTCTTGATGAACACATAATCCAATCTCAATGTTATGCTACATAATCTTGCTTTGCAGACCTTCTAACTTGTTTATCTCTCCATAATTAATGGATTACACAAACTTTTAGGCTATGATCCAAGTGGTTTAAGCATTGTCCAAGTCAATTTTCCATTTTGGGGAGAAAGTTAACATTGTCATTCTTGAAAAGAAAGCTTTATGCAGAAAGTCAATTATTGAGCCTATCACTTGTTCCCTTAGATCACACTCCATCTACAAGGTCAGAAGAATTGTGATTAAAATTTTTAACCACTCTATGAGCAAAGGTACAAGGCATTGAAACTTGATTTTTCAAGAAAATCACATGTTGAGCTTAACATGTGATTTTGAATTCTGATCAAACTTGAGCATTCCAAACCTATTCTCTATAAATAGAGACACTATCTGAAATCCAAGACACAAATTCAATAACCCTCAAACTCTCTCAAACTCCCTAAAACTCAGAATTACACACAAACATTCATTGTTGGCATTTCAGACTAAAAACTTCAAACACTCAAATCCCTCGCGCGTTTTCAATTCTAATCATTTACAAATCATCTATACATCATAAACAAATCATCCCACCCATGTTTCATAATTGTAACATCATCTTCTTCGTCTTTCAAACTCAAAAACAGAACTCTGCATATTGACTTCTCCAACACGATTTAGGCACGTTCAGTACAAAGTAAGATTTGCATTAGCTTCCTAGGACTGCAGTAAAGCTATTCAGATCATCACAACACCTCTAGAAGTGCTCAAAATCCATACACGATTTCCATTTTTGAGGTAAGTTTTCTTAACTTTGAACTCTCTCTACAAGCATCATTGATGGTTACTTTGTGAATGAAAAATGTAGACATCATAGCCCTGAAGCTAACCATGCATTTAGTTTTCATTTATGTTTCCGGAGTGATGCGAATTTTGAGTTTGAACTTTCTGAAAAAATTAGGTTTTATTTGGTACCAAACAAAATTCATGTTCATCTATGATGTATAGCTCTAGTTGTTTACATGGTTGGATTCATGGTGAAATTTCCAACAAGTTTCATGTTTACATCTTTCCATTTGGTTTAGAAATGAGCATTTTAATAAATTTAAAAAATGGTGTTGAAACTTGTGGCGCGAGGAAGAAGATGAAGCACAGTCAGAAATAAGTTCATTACATATTTAATAATTATTGTCTTAACTACCGAATGTATCACCACCTCAGTGGTTAAAGCGCACGCCTAAGACCTTTGTGACCTGGGTTCGAGCCCCAATGGTCCTTTTGTTTTTTTTTACATTTTCTTCTTTAAGATTTCATACATACAAGCCATGCGCACCTACCATGGACTTCATGCCATCACCACCAGATGTGTAAGCAACAAACATCCAACGCACCACATGTGCAACCCATGATACACCTCAAGAAATCAGCAACACTGAATCACAAACAAGGCGCTTGGGCCTCCTGACCTGGACCTTTTCTTTTTTATTTTTACTTCTTCACACCCCTAAACTACTTTTCAACAACCAGACCCATTTAGTTTTATTTTCTTACTTGAACAAAAAAATATCTTTTGGGCATAACGCCTCATTTTCTTTTTCACCCTATTTCACTTTTTAAACCCCTAACCCAATACTTTTTATATTCTTTATATTTTTTTCTATATTTTATTTATTTATTTATTTTTATTTAACCCAAAAATATAAAATTATATTTTCTTAAATAATTAAATTAAAAACATTTTAATTTAAACATTTGTTTTATTTTTGTTAATATTTAGAATTAGATTTTGCCGGTTTTCTATACTTTAAAATATTTTTCTAAATTAATATTAATATTCAAATTATTTTCTAAACAAACTATTTAGACTTAAGTTTTATTTTCTTCTTAAAATTCAATTAACTTAGATTTTAGGTTTTATTAAAATTAATTAACTTCTTTTGTAATTAATATTAATTATTTAGGTTAATCTTTAAACTTTTTTTTATCAAAAACCCTAAAGAGTAATTTCTCTCTTCCTCATTATATTTTGTACATTTTATTCATATTCAATGGTTTTTAATAGATAATTAGGTTTTTTGCTTTCCTCCCCTCATTCACAAAATTGTACCCCCAATTCCCAAAGCGCTGTAATAGCGTAGGACATTTAAATTCTGCAATTTATCGCTTTCCTTATTATTGTTAGTAATTAGGGTTTGCATGACAAGATTTAAAATCAAATATTAGGCAACCCTAATCCAAGAAAAATAATTGAATCAAACACAATTTGCACACATGCACCTCTAGAGTTAACCTCACTTGTTTCCTCGGATAAAAATAGTTATGTCCCTCGAATGTGAGATGTTCTAGAAAAGACCCTAGATTAAAAGATCATAGTCCCTCGATGACCCTTCAATGTTGTATTCAGTAAACAATCTTAGTCCCTTACGACAATTGCTAAAACATCTTACAAGTTTCCTTTTATGACTGTACGATGACCCACGTCCGTCCCTCACATCCAATGATATGGCTCACTGTCAACTAAATGGTAAACAAGCACTATCTAAAGGAGAAGGAAAAGAACAAAGACTTTTTGAGAAGGTAGATTGCTCGTAATTTCTTGCTCACAAACTAAAACCATTTTCACACCTCAAACTTTAAAAAACAAACATCTTTCCAAACATTCCCCTTTTGAAAAATATTTCCAAAACAAAACATTTTGTAAACATTCTCCACGGTACGAGAATCATTGCAAAATTGCCATACTGAGGCGTTTTCAAAATATTTCCAAAACAAACATTTTGTATACATTCTCAATGATACGAGAATCATTACAAAATCACCACTTTAAAAACATATTTAAAACATCTTTCTACTTACACAAACCACAAAGCATTTCAAAGCGAGTTAGAAATTAAGAGCCCGTAGATAACTACAGATGAAAAGGGTGCTAACACCTTCCCTTTTTATAACCTACCCCCCAAACTCAATAAAATATCTCAAAAGGGTTTTCATGGTCTTTTCATCCATTCCTTTATTGGATAAAATAAAAGTCGATGGCGACTCTTGCTATCCACAACATTTGCAATAAAACACAAAACAACCAAGTCAGTTTTCCCACCGGATCACACCTTGTACATTTATTTAATATTTATTTAATTTAATTTTAAATTTAAATGAATAAAATCAAAATAAATGAAATAAAAAATTGAAATAATGTAAGAATGGACTTAGGGGTCCCTAAACATGTCATAAACACGTTTGAACTTGAAAGGTTACGCTCATTAGCCTAAAAGTCCAAAATTGCTCAATTGTGGTTTCATGCATTTTCTAAAACTTACTCAACTTGCACCAATCATAACTCGCTCAAATTTTGTCATATGAAGGTGATCTTAGACTTTTTGGAAAGCTCAAGATGTCCCCTATAACTCTCATGTTGGTTACGTTTTCATTTGAAGTCTTTAAGTTGATGTAAATTGCTTTGACAAAAGATATCTTTTTGTTGACTTTTAAAATGACCTGTAATGTTTTGGCCTATATATCTCTGTTGTACCCCAAAATTTTCCCTCTCACTTATCAAGAATCTTCTCACAAGATCTCCTTGGACTCAAGACTGCACTAGGGTTGATCAGCTCAAGACACCTCCTTAAGCACTGATGACCAAAATTAGGGTTTGAGACTGCACAGGGATTTTTGGACTATCAATGCTTAATATGACTTTCAAGGATCATTATAGACCCCCAAGATTACTCATGTCAAGTTTCAAGCCTTAGATCACACTTTTGATCAGTCAATTGAACAGTTGACCTAAAAATCAACTATATTGGGAAAAAAGTCACCCATAACCAATTTACAGTCAAACTTCATAATTTTTTACACATAAACATTTTAGACCCATATGTATCATTTTATCAAGTTTGGACCATAATTCCTCAAGAAATTTGATCAAATCTCCAAAAGGGCAAAATGGTCAAAATTTGGGTTTTGATTGAGAAAGGGCAATTTCTGATTTTTGACCTAGCAAATGATCAATTGGTTTAAGGAATGATCTCAAGAGTCCAATTGCATTATTTTGACCTAATGACATGATTCAAAATATTGCAAATCCATTTGATTGACAAATGAAATTTGCAGTCAATTGATCAAAAGTCAATTGTATACTGAAAAGTCAAACTTTGACTTTTTGGTCAAATTCAAGTGCCAAAGATCATAATTCATCAAAACATGTCAAAATATGAAACTTGTTCAACAAGAAATCAAAAATTCAAGATTTCATTATGAAAAGTCAAAATTTCTAAACTTAGAAATTTTTCTGTGTTGAAAACTCATGTTTTTTCATGACTTTGAGCCACTTTTTCATCATGATGCAAGATGATTCAAAGGAAACTTCCAACATGAAATTTGTATATCTCCATGAAATATACAACTTTTCTTCACAGAACTTCTCCTAAAAATGCTTTGATCTCAAGTGTTGTACCCCAAAATTTGCCCTCTCATGTTTTCAAAAGACTTCTCTCTGCATGGTTGATCACAAACCCTTGCCTAAGGAAAAAGAAATTTTTTGAGTGGTGCTTTAAGTACCTTTCTATTGGCATTCTGAAAGACCCTTCGATTGGTATTTTGAAGGAGCCTTTCGATTGGCATGGATAATTCCCTTCGATTGGCATTATGGACAAGCACTTCGATTGACATTCCAAAAATGCTTCGATTGGCATTATGGACAAGCACTTCGATTGGAATTAGGGACAAGCACTTCGATTGACATTCCAAAAATGCTTTGATTGGAATTATGGACAAGCACTTCGATTGGCATTATGGACAAGCACTTCGATTGACATTGTGTCAAGGCCTTCGATTGGAATTCTGAAAGACCTTTTCGTTTGGCACCCTGGGCCAAGCCTTTCAATTGGCATGCCAAGGGATCCTTCGATTTAGCATTGTGTCAAGGCAGCTTCGACAGGCATGTTAACCATGTCCTTCGATTAGCATGAACAACACCTTTCGATTGGCCTGTTAACAAAGCCTTTCGATTGGAATTTTAATTAGTACCCTTCGATTGGTATCTGAACAAGATCTTTCGATTGGCGTAGCAGAGGACTCTTCGATTGATATTTCAATAAATACCCTTCGATTGATGTTTGGACAAGGGCCATTTGAAGAACTCCTTCCAGGCCATTCGAAAGAGGCCATCAAGAGAGCACTAAAAAAAAACATATCCAGGTACACTGAACATGAGAAAATGGCATGTTTTCCTTGCAAATATAGAAATAATTAAATGCTGATTGTGGATTCAATTCTTGAGTTAAAGGCCAGATTCTTGCCTTTTCTGTTCCTAACTCCACAAGAGCTGATTCGAACAGAGTGATTCTTTTCAAATCAAGACCAATCGAAGAGCAGGGCCTGAAGGCATTCGAAAATCAAAAGTGTTCAGGTTCATTCAAGATTCCAAAGAGACATGAATATTTCAAAAAAGGAAATCTTTTAATGTGTCTGATTCTTGTCTCATGGCTTTAAAGGCCTGTTTAATTGGTTGTATCTTGCCGTTACTAGACCCCCACACTCCTATAAATACAAGGGCCAGCATACATATCCAGGAGGACAGAACAGAAAAAAAGGAAAAAAGGGAAAAACACACAAAACTCTGCAGAAACGGAAAAAACACCACGAAGACGGCCACACATACCTTGCCTTGCAAAAGCACCATCCTGCCCCACGAAAGTCTAGACTCCATTGCAGGCACCTTCCGTCTAAATCCAGGCGCCTCCAGTGGTATAATGTTCAATCTCACTTAATCTTAAAATTACTCATAATTGCATATTCATAGTTTTTTTGTTATTACTTGTGAGCGATTTAACAAAGCATGTATAAGCTGTAGTGTTCATACGTTTGAATCCCCTTTGGATAAAGTTTATTTCAAAGCAGGTTACATCTGAAATCCATGATCTTGGCTGTGACAAATCGAAACCAACCCAGATCTGGGTTCAGGAATTGATTTCGAATGAGACGTTTCTCTATGTTGTTTAGTTCTGAACTGACTAATTTGCAGGGCCAAAAACAAGAGTCATGCCTTTTGATTGAGCAAGCAACTCGGGGGTGAAAGGGAAATCGCTCAATCGAAGGGACTAGGGTCCAATATCACAGGCCTTGTATTTTCAATTTCTAACAAACTTCCTTGCAGGTCCAACATCCCAGATCGAAGGATGACATATCCAACTCGAACATCCCCAGAGTGCAGCCCCTCAGGCACCTTCGATCAAGCCTCTTCACTGGGTCGAAAGACAGCCCACACCTCTTTTGACCCAGGCCTCCAGAATTATACTTTTTTTTATTTACTGCCTGTTCCTTCGATTTCATTTTTGTTTTGACCATTTTATTTCTTTTTTTAATCAACAAAAAATCAAAAACACAAAAACATTAGGCTAGTTTTTTTCTATTAAATTAACTTTGTTAATTAATCATTTAATTATCTTAACATTTTTACAAAACTAAAATTAAGTAGATTTAGATCATTTTCTCAAAAACTAAAATTAAGTAGACTTAGATCATTTTCCCAAAATAAAATAAAACAACAAAAAGATTTTATTCTTAGGATTTTTAGAGGTTATGTTCAGATTCGCGCGCGTTTATTTTATTATAATTGCCTACTGGTTTGTAATAGCTTAACTAAGACTTTTACACTTTACTACTTTATTCCCCCAATTTTGAACATGTAAATAATCCCCCTCCTCGAAGCCTTGTAATAGCGTAGGATTTACAATTCCCGCACTTTAAATTCCTATACATATATTAACTGTTTAGATGTATGCTAACTAGGATTGCATGACAAGAACTTAAAATCAACAATAGCTCACCATAACATGTACAAAGATAAAATAAACTGAAAAACAGTACACTCGCACATGCCACTCTTAGGGTACACCTCACTTGGTTGCCTCGAACATGGTCATTGAGTATAGGAAGTCTTAGAGGTCGCCCTCCTGTCCAAAGATCAAAGTTTCCTCGAAACAGTTGCCTCGATAAAAATGATCTAAGACATTAGGGTTACTGCTAAGGCGTCCTAACTTTGCTTTATTGACCACACGTCCCTTAATCGAATTGACCCGAAAACTCCAACGACGGTGCTACCTACTCCTCAATAGTGGGATAGCACTGTCTAAAGGACATTTGCACAGTTTAATTCCTTTTTGAGTAGGTAGAGGTTCTTAAGTACTTGCTCCTTTTAAAAAGAAAACAAAACTTTTCGCACTTACACTCTCTTCAAAAACAAAACTCTTTTCAAAACCCACAAACACAAAGAAAATCAAATTTTTGAAAACATAGTGAGCAAGTACTTAAGAGCTCGTGGATAACCACAAATAGAAAGGGTGCTAACACCTTCCCTTTCTATAATCTACCTCCCGAACCCGAGAGATATCTCGAAAAGGAATTTTTCTGTGCTTTTGTCCTTTCCTTGTTGGATAAAATAAAAGACGGTGGCGACTCTTGCTTACCGCAACATTTTGCAAAAACAAACGCAAACGCGAACCAGCATTCCAAAACAGTCAGTTCTCATTCCCACCGATCACAGATTTGGCGACTCTGCTGGGGATATTATATAAGTGAGGTGTACCTTAGGATTAGATCACTTGTGTTTTCAATTGTATGCTTTGTATGCTTTAAATTTTATGGGCTTGTATCGGAGTTCAACAGATCCTAACCCGGATCTGGGGATACCCTTTAGGTAAGTAGCAATAAATTATGAGGGATCTGTCCGGCGTATACCGACATGGATGAAGCAGTAGCTACGTTGGTGTGACACCTTAGTCTGTACCGATATCCCTTGTGTTGAAACGAGGAGAATATGGGTCTTCTAAGGAGTCATTAAGCACCAATTGACCTTAGAACCTTAAATTGACCAACTTGGCCATAGAATAGTAGCAGTATGCTACACTCATTGAGACTAAACTCTCGCGATGATTTCGGCCGCAAGAAAAGGTTGCTAAACTGGAATTATGACCGATTGAGGGTAGTCAGTGATATTGAGATCCTCTAGAACCCGGTTACTATTTTTAGGACAGGTTTAAACCAACTAAACTGAAAGAGGGTAATGCCTAAACTCCATGCCAACCTAAACTTAAGGCTATATGTGTGACTTGTGTGCATTCAAACTTGAACTACTTGCACATTCCTGTTATCTGACAACATGGGTTCCTTGCAGGTTTTGTTTACAGTCCTTATCCAATAATCTGGATTTATTGCAGGGCTTACTTACATCACCTCACACTTTTGCTTAAACGCATAGCATACACATCATAACATCATGCCTTAACATTTCCTTAACCATTTCAAGGATCTCAAGGGTTTGTGATGCAGGTTATGATAAATCAAAAGGCTAGCAAGGGGCAAAGGGGATTTATTTTCCTCTAGCCAATGTCATCTAGACATCAAAACACGATAACTTGAGTCAGGGGCTATGACCCACTCGATATGGTGAGCTTGACTCTTGAAGAAGGACTCTTAACGACACGAAGTTTCTTCAATCAAATCCTAATAGTTTATTGTTTACCCCACGAGATCCTTGAAAACATTGCATACATATATCATACATATCATTGCATTACAGGTACCATTACAGGTTTCTCATCTTCTTCGTTGTTTATTTCAGCAATCATCATGTCTACTGAACCTTCAACTGAGCAAGCTATCAAGGCCCTCCAGGCCCAGAATGCCCAATTTCAAGAGCTGTTCATGAATCTGGCTAAGGGTCAGCAGGACCTGAAGACCTTGATTCTAAAAGAGAAAAAGAAGAAGAAAAAGAGGACCATCCTATTCAACACTGGACGTAGGTTTGGAAACGGGCTGCAGAATGAAGTTGACCTGACCACCTCATCTGGAGGGAAAGATAGTCCACAAGAAAGGAGGGCCCCTAGCCCTATAGTCTCCGACAACGAGACGGACTATGATGAAGAACAGTATCCTCCTGTTGAGGATAAGTACAAATAGCTGGAAGACCGCTTGAGCGCTATGGAGATACAGAAGGTGCCCGGTCTGGACTTAGGAGATCTGGGTCTTTCATCTGGGGTGGTGATTCCCCATAAGTTCAAGGCACCTTCCTTTGCCAAGTATGACGGAGCTTCCTGTCCAAAGCTGCACCTCCGGTCATATGTGAGGAAGATCCAACCTTACACTGCTGATAAGAACTTGTGGATCCATTTCTTTCAAGACAGTCTTTCAGGGACTCAGCTTGAGTGGTTCTATCAGTTGGACGGAGCCAGTATCCGTAGCTGGGAGGATTTGGCTACTGCGTTCTATAGGCAGTATCAGTATAACTCCGACCTTGCTCCTACGCGTACCCAATTCCAGGGTATGTCAATAGGGACGGGTGAAGGATTTAAAGAGTATGCTCAAAAATGGAGAGACCTTGCCGGAAGTGTGCAACCACCTTTAGCTGATCGTGAACTTGTTGTTATGTTTTTGGGGACCCTGTCTGGTCCATTCTTTAACCACTTGATCGGAAGCTCTTCAGCCTGGTTCACCGAGCTAATACTGACCGGCGAAAGGATCAAATCTGGCATCAAAAGTGGGAAGATTCAAGAAGCTACACCTTCTGATGCTCCGAAAAAGCCCTACAATGGAAAGAAAGAGTCCAATGCTGTGAACAGTCCAAAAATTCTCTGTCACCAACACGTAGGGGCAGTCCTGGTCTCTGGTTCTGCGTCACACCGACAACAGCAAAAGGGAAATCAACGAAAGCCAGATGAGCCTAAAAGACAGTTCACCAACATCAACATCCCGTTGTCTCAAGCGTTGCAACACTTGTTGTGGATGAATCTAATTACATTGATAGGACCTCACCCAAACCCCAAGACTTCTTCTCCTAAATACAATCCTAATGCGACCTGCGATTATCATTCTGACAGTCCCGGGCATGATACTAACGATTGTTGGGCATTGAAGTACAAGATTCAGAATTTGATTGATGCCAAGGAGATTGAGTTTGGTCCTCCGGAGACTCTAGCATAATCACTGCTCCTACGCCAAATCATTGAGAATGTCTTTGTTTCATTTGAATTTTCAAGTTGTAATTTCTTTTGTTATTCAAACAATTATTTATTAATGTCAAACTTTGTTTCATTAATGCATTGCATATGTTTGTCTTGATTTGATCCAATCATTTTCATTACATTTAAACTATGCTTTTTACTCGCTTTATGACATTCAACTCTTGCTAAAAGTTACAAGCCTTTAGAGGGAGGATGACGAAACAATGCCATAATCTCATACAATATGCTTTTGGACAGACCTTGCTGACGATGTACAGGCGTTTCTTTCAAATCCCAAACACTGGAGTTATAAGGAAGATAATCCCTAGTCAACCCCTTCGAGCCAAAGAAGTAGGAGTTTTCTGTTTTAAACACAAATTGAAACCTTTAATTTAAACCTGGGGCAGGGTAATCTCTCAGTTAATTCAAAAGATGCGCATTGAAGTCGCAAAACTCTCAGTTCATAATACAACGAACGACATCAAAAGCATTCCTCTGGAATCAAAAGACAGTGGTGGTTCCTTATCTCATAGGCAGACAATCTCTCAAAAGAAAAAAGCCCATTGAGCCAAAACCTATAAAGGAGGCTTAAGAAAGCTGGGGCATCCCGCTGACTGTAATCTCGAAAATAGGAACAATCAGGAACAAATTAGGGATAATAAATCAAAAGAACGAGGTCATTACAAATCCTCGACAACATGAAAAATGTTGCAAAAAAAATGATGACTGCCTTCCAAAATCCAACTTGTGTGAACCATCACCAAAACGTCGTTCCAAATTCGATTAGAGTTCGACGCACAATTAACTGAGTTTAGGATTGAAAAACATCACGAAGAGCGGGTGGGTACAAATATACTTTGAGCCTTTATCCTTTGTTTCTTAAACCGTGAACCAAGCCACGTTACAACCCTTCAAAAGTCATAATTGAAGCATGGGTTAGTTCAAAAGCATACTGTTACAAAAGGTATCCTGACTCCTGTAAGGCTTTGCCCTAAATCTTGTGTTGAATTCGTCTTATAAAAAATTTTCTGCTAAAAAACACATTTTTCAAAACTTCGAGACAAGCATAAACTTTGCATTATTTAAATATAACTGTTTGCATTTGGCTATTTGTTTAACAGCGGAGAAATTCACACAACGAGTATCCGATGAACGAAAGCACTCTCAGTGAACAAAATCACTTTAAAAAGGATGACACTTCCATTGACAAATCTCCTATCAACAAGGGGGCATGACATGTCACTATCCAGCACACCTGGGGCAGTCCAGTCAAGATTCTAGGAAATCTCTCAAAGAAGTGCAGAGTAACCAGGGGCAAGTCTCCATCTCCGTCACTTGGGGCATTGAACATCAATCTCAGTGAAGGGTTACGTATAATTAAACATTTTCTGGCAATGTCACAAACACTTGCTACTAGGGGCAATGACAAATCCCCCAAAAATCCTTCTCATAGGATGATTCCCCAGCAAGAGTATAATCTCTGACCCCTTTCCCCAGCTGAATCAACCTCAAGAATCCTCGAGGACTTCCCCCAACGAAGATGTCACCTCTCTAGTGGAATGACGACAGGGTTTATTTCCCCAACAACACCGGGATTCCCCAGCTTGAGTTTGCCTCTCCGACTACTACAAATCAAAGGACCACAACTCCTCTTCTCCAGTAGACTCTGGAAGCTTGTCCCCTGCGAAGCACAAATAAGTCTCCTCAGCCAAATTCAGAGGTTATCCTCACAAGAGTCTAACTGGGTTATCCTCAGCAATTTGCAACTGAAAGATCATCCCCAGCGAAGTTCTTTCTATCCCCAGCGGAGTTCATTCCTTTCATAGACAGAAATTCAATCCCCAACAGGGTTCACTGTCACCAGCAACAGTAATTCATCCCCAGCTGAGTTTTATTTCTCCAAATCAGCAGATCTTCTAGCAGAGTATATACTCCCCACAGAGTCATTTCCTCGTCAGTCCATTCCCCAACGGAGTTATTCTCTCCTGCAGGATTATTCTCTCAATCATCTTCGATTGTTATCTCCAGCGAGTGAAACTCTTTATTCTCCAACAACAGTCAGGGATTTATTTTCCCAAACTCGGACGTACCACAATAGCATTTCATGTTCATACATCATGACATGCGCATACATATTGCATACAACATAATCACATTTATTTTGAGAAAATCATCATACAATGCATGTCATGCATCATATACGATTAATCATGTACCTTTTCAGGAAAGATGGTTATCATCAACAACTTCCAGAAAGTTCAAGATTAACTCCGGAAACTAAACAGAGTAATTATCTGCATGATCAAATTCATCTTTACACGGGTTCGTCAGGAAGAAATCTTACACGGGTTTCTCCTAAATGCAGCTTCACACGGGTTTATCCTGAAAAATCCTACACGGGTCCTTTACCATATATTTCTGAATGAAGTTTTCCACGGACTTATTCCAAAGTAACCTTACCCAGGTTCCTCTTGAAGTTTTACACGAACTTATCACAAAGTAACCTTACCCAGGTTCCTCCTGAAGTTTTACACGAACTTATCACAAAGTAACCTTACCCAGGTTCCTCCTGAAGTTTCACACGAACTTAGCCCAAAGTAACCTTACCCGGGTTCCTCCAGAAGTTTTACAAAAACTTAGCAGAAGTTTTACACAGACTTAGCCCGAAGTAACCTTACCCAGGTTCCTCCTGAAGTTTTACACGAACTTATCACAAAGTAACCTTACCCAGGTTCCTCCTGAAGTTTTACACAAACTTATCTTACAGTAACCTTACCCATGTTCCTCCTGAAGTTTCACACGAACTTATCACAAAGTAACCTTACCCAGGTTCCTCCTGAAGTTTTACACAAACTTATCCCGAAGTAACCTTACCCAGGTTCCTCCTTACAATTTCTCGACGTAGTTTTACCTAAACCCATCATGAAGCAACCCTACACAGGTTCCTTCTCAGGAAATTTCAGATGCAGTTTTACACGGACTCATCATCAAGAAACCCTACACAGGTTCCCTCTTTCCAAGATGAAGTTTTACACGGACTCGTCATCAGGCAACCCTACACCGGTTCCCTCTCTTTCCAAGATGCAGTTTTACATGGACTCATCATCAGGCAACCCTACACAGTTTCCTCCTTTCCAGATGAAGTTTTACACGGACTCGTCATCAGGCAACCCTACACTGGTTCCCTCTCTTTCCAAGATGCAGTTTTACATGGACTCATCACTAGGAAACCCTACACAGGTTCCTCCTTTCCAGATGAATTTTTACACGGACTCATCATCAGGCAACCCTACATCGGTTCCCTCTCTTTCCAAGATGCAGTTTTACATGGACTCATCATCAGGCAACCCTACACAGGTTCCTCCTTTCCAGATGAAGTTTTACAGACTCGTTATGAAGTAACCCTACACAGGTTCCTTCTCAGGAAAATTCAGATGCAGTTTTACACGGACTCATCATTAAGAAACCCAACACAGGTTCCCTCTCTTTCCAAGATGCAGTTTTACACGGACTCATCATCAGGCAACCCTACATAGGTTCCTCCCTTCCAGATGAAGTTTTACATGGACTCATCATGAAATAACCTTACCCAGGTTCTTTCTCAATTCAGATGCAGTTTTATCCAAACTCCTCACGAAGCAACCTTATCCAGGTTCTTTCTCATAACCTTACCATCCAGGTTTCTTTTCCCTCATCTCCAGACAGCAGTCTACAATACTGTAAGACCTGGACCTGATCAAACACGATCAGTTTCACCTTTCCCTAGTAGGTCGCGATGTAGCCTATACACTGACCAGATATGCAGTTCACCTCCAAATTTGACTTCCCCAGCGGAATCTTCTACAACAACAGGTATGCAAGTTCTCGCTAAGGAATCTCTTATGCGATCGAAACTCCTGCAGATGGCATCTATAAGCCCATCCTCCTAACAACAATCTCCAAATGGCATATGTAAGCCCATTCCCGACGTCACAATGTTGATACTACACCATGTGAGTGCAAATTTCTGGGCACTCTAGTGTTCAATTATCTTCCACCTTCGGATCACGAAAGGCTCGAAAGCCAATCTATATCCTCAGGTTTAAGAAAATTGAACAGGGGCAACTGTTGTACCCCAAAATTTTCCCTCTCATGTTTTCAAAAGTCTTCCCCCTGCATGGTTGATCACAAACCCTTGCCTAAGGAAAAAGAAAATTTTTGAGTGGTGCTTTAAGTACCTTTCGATTGGCATTCTGAAAGACCCTTCGATTGGTATTTTGAAGGAGCCTTTCGATTGGCATGGATAATTCCCTTCGATTGGCATTATGGACAAGCACTTCGATTGACATTCCAAAAATGCTTCGATTGGCATTATGGACAAGCACTTCGATTGGCATTAGGGACAAGCACTTCGATTGACATTCCAAAAATGCTTCGATTGGCATTATGGACAAGCACTTCGATTGGCATTATGGACAAGCACTTCGATTGGCATTATGGACAAGCACTTCGATTGGCATTGTGTCAAGGCCTTCGATTGGAATTCTGAAAGACCTTTTCGTTTGGCACCCTGGGCTAAGCCTTTCAATTGGCATGCCAAGGGATCCTTTGATTTAGAATTGTGTCAAGGCAGCTTCGACAGGCATGTTAACCATGTCCTTCGATTAGCATGAACAACACCTTTCGATTGGCCTGTTAACAAAGCCTTTCGATTGGAATTTTAATTAGTACCCTTTGATTGGTATCTGAACAAGATCTTTCGATTGGCGTAGCAGAGGACTCTTCGATTGATATTTCAATAAATACCCTTCAATTGATGTTTGGACAAGGGCCATTTGAAGAACTCCTTCCAGGCCATTCGAAAGAGGCCATCAAGAGAGCACTAAAAAAAACATGTCCAGGTACACTGAACATGCGAAAATGGCATGTTTTCCTTGCAAATATAGAAATAATTAAATGCTGATTGTGGATTCAATTCTTGAGTTAAAGGCCAGATTCTTGCCTTTTCTGTTCCTAACTCCACAAGAGCTGATTCGACCAGAGTGATTCTTTTCAAATCAAGACCAATCAAAGAGCAGGCCCTGAAGGCATTCAAAAATCAAAAGTGTCTAGGTTCATTCAAGATTCCAAAGAGACATGAATATTTCAAAAAAGGAAATCTTTTAATGTGTCTGATTCTTGTCTCATGGCTTTAAAGGCCTGTTTAATTGGTTGTCTCTTGCCATTACTAGACCCCCACACTCCTATAAATACAAGGGCCAGCATACATATCCAGGAGGACAGAACGGAAAAAAAGGAAAAAAGGGAAAAACACACAAAACTCTGTAGAAACGGAAAAAACACCATGAAGACGGCCACACATACCTTGCCTTGCAAAAGCACCAGCCTTCCCCACAAAATTCTAGACTCCATTGTAGGCACCTTCCGTCCAAATCCAGGCGCCTCCAGTGGTATAATGTTAAATCTCACTTAATCTTAAAATTACTCATAATTGCATATTCATAGTTTTTTTGTTATTACTTGTGAGCGATTTAACAAAGCATGTATAAGCTGTAGTGTTCATACGTTTGAACCCCCCATGGATAAAGTTTCTTTCAAAGCAGGTTACATCTGAAATCCATGATCTTGGCTGTGACAAATCGAAACCAACCTATATCTGGGTTCAGGAATTGATTTCGAATGAGACGTTTCTCTATGTTGTTTAGTTCTGAGTTGACTAATTTGCAGGGCCAAAAACAGGAGTCATGCCTTTTGAATGAGCAAGCAGCTCAGGGGTGAAAGGGAATTCGCTCAATCGAAGGGACTAGGATCCAATATCACAGGCCTTGTATTTTCAATTTCTAACAAACTTCCTTGCAGGTCCAACATCCCAGATCGAAGGATGACATATCCAGCTCGAACACCCCCAGAGTGCAGCCCCTCAGGCACCTTCGATCAAGCCTCTTCACTGGGTCTAAAGACAGCCCACACCTCTTTCGACCCAGGCCTCCAGAATTATACTTTTTTTTTATTTACTGCTTGTTCCTTCGATTTCATTTTTGTTTTGACCATTTTATTTCTTTTTTTAATCAACATAAAATCAAAAACACAAAAACATTAGGCTAGTTTTTTTCTATTAAATTAACTTTGTTAATTAATCATTTAATTATCTTAACATTTTTCCAAAACTAAAATTAAGTAGATTTAGATCATTTTCTCAAAAACTAAAATTAAGTAGATTTAGATCATTTTCCCAAAATAAAATAAAACAATAAAAAGATTTTATTCTTAGGATTTTTAGAGGTTATGTTCAGATTCGCGCGCGTTTATTTTATTATAATTGCCTACTGGTTTGTAATAGCTTAACTAAGACTTTTACACTTTACTGCTTTATTCCCCCAATTTTGGACATGTAAATAATCCCCCTTCCCGAAGCCTTGTAATAGCGTAGGATTTACAATTCCCGCACTTTAAATTCCTATACATATATTAACTATTTAGATGTATGCTAACTAGGATTGCATGACAAGAACTTAAAATCAACAGTAGCTCACCATAACATGTACAAAGATAATATAAACTGAAAAACAATACACTCGCACATGCCACTCTTAGGGTACACCTCACTTGGTTGCCTCGAACGTGGTCATTGAGTATAGGAAGTCTTAGAGGTCGCCCTCCTGTCCAAAGATAAAAGTTGCCTCAAAACGGTTGCCTCGATAAAAATGATCTAAGACATTAGGGTTACCGCTAAGGCGCCATAACATTGCTTTAGTGACCACACGTCCCTTAATCGAATTGACCCGAAAACTCCAACGACGGTGCTACCTACTCCTCAATAGTGGGATAGCATTGTCTAAAGGACTGTTGTACCCCAAAATTTGCCCTCCTCTTTCCACAAGAAATCACAGCTTCAGGCTTTTCCTGATTTTTCAGATTGGCTTAAGAATCGGTCAAACAGACTTTTCTCATCAGTCGGAAAAAATTAGGGTTTCCATTAACTTTTGAATCAGTCCAAGCAGATTATTAGGGTTTCTATTGATTTGGTTGAGTTTGGCTCAGGGTTTGATCAAGCAGACGCTTCTTTGATAATAAATCAAGAATTAGGGTTTGCACGCGCATTTTCAGAAGACTTTGAATCCACAGTGTCTTAATTGGCTGTTACACTGCTTTGACGTTTGCTCAAGATTTCCGTTTGTTTCTCAAGGTCTAAACATCTGGGATATGGGCTGAGGCTTCTGATTGAGAGTTTGAAGTGTTGGTCTAATCAGTGAAATGAAAGGCGTATGGACATTTGTTTTGATTGACTGTGCAATACATATGGTTAGATGGGACGCCGAGTTTATTATTGATTAATGCGAAGTTGCAAGACTACGGTGTTTATTAATTAATTATTTTATCTAAGTTAGAATAATTGGGATTTACTTCCAGTTATTTTAATTCAAGAAACTTAAATAATTAAATAGACAGTGAATTAAAAGAGATTAACTGACAAAATATTTTTTATTCACTTTTAATTGTTGTTACAAGTGTTATTTGAATACAGTAAATTTATTTACAGTATTTATAATAATGTTTATTACAAACAATTGAAAGAGAAAATAAATCTATCCTAAGTCTTCATCTTCTACTGCTGCTCCCCTTTGCTCAACTGATATTTATCTGCAAAGACAAAAAAGGAAGAAATCAGTACAGATAAATTAAAGGCATTTTCAGACAGTTAATCAGAAACTCATCATTAAAGGTTTTGGCCAGAATCAGTTTATTCGTCCTCTCTGCAAATCGCAAGAAGATGTCTCTTCTTGGTTCACAAAGAGGAAAGCAATTTATTTGCAAGCATATGAATTATTTTCCAAAATGCACAAAGCTGCATAAATTCAAATTGCAAAGTGTCAACAAAAATGTCAACCAAGCTGCAAAAATCCAAACTGAATTACACTATCAAACTAGGCAAACCAAATCCAAAGAAAGGCAAACTAAGATGTCAACCAAACTATCCAAAAACTGTCAAAGCTGTCAAAGAAGATACAAAAAATATCAAAGCTATCAAAAACTGTCAACAAGTACACAAAAAGCAAAAGGAAGAAAATCTGGAAGATATGCAGAGGAAAGCCAAAGATGCAAGCAAGCTTGTGAAAAGTACATTTTTATTCATCATTTTCCAGGCCAAAATCTTTTCAGAAAAGAAAGATATTCTAAGCAAAGATATGCTTTCTGTGGAAAGAGAAAGAGAGAGAGAAGTAGAAGGCTCTTACAGTGGGAAGGCTTAAGACAAAGAGATATAAAACAAAGAGTATCAAAAGAGGGGCAGAAAAACATAAAGAAAAATATAACACAAGCTCTCAAGCCTGTGACTTCAAAACAAGCTCTCAAACCTGCTAAGCTTCAAACTGTATCAACCTGCCTCAAAACCCCAAAACAATAAAGCCTTGAAGCAAGCACAACCTTAACCTGCCTCAAGCCTGTCAAACACAACTCAAACATACAGCCTGATTAAAACCTCTAAACAAAAGCAATCCTGCTTCAAGCCTAAGCCAAGCACAATAAACCTGAATAAAATTTAGTATCCAAATCTGCTAAGCTTCAAACTGTATCATCCTGCATCAAGAACATCCAAACAAAATTTGTAACACAAACAGAAAAGCCTAAACCCCAACAAGCCTGTCAAAGAAAACTCAGCATTCAAGCCTGTCAAAACTGTACCATACAAAACTGTCTTCAAGCTAAAGCCTTGTATAGCCTAAAAAAAACCTGTCAAACTGCATAGTATTGAAAGCCAAAATGCCTCAGAATCAAAATCATCATAGGCTAAACAAATCCAAACTCTCAGAACTAAATTTCATCATTGAGTAACACAGCATCAAGAGAGGAAAAGAAACTCATAAGAGAGCAATACTGAAGCAAGCATTCTCAGATATTATCATCATTGAAAAGAAACAAAGCCCAAAGAGAGGAAGATTGTGAAAGTATCTCAGAAGAAACTCTCAGAAATCATCAACATCAGGATAACAAACAAAAGCAATGTTTCAGGTTTAAGTCATCATCAACAACCAAAAGAAGCAAAAGCATTTCAGAGTCAAAGAACATCATCAAATAAGCAAAGCGTTCAGATAAGAAAAAGAGGAGAGGAACTCAACTATCTTAGGGTTTTCAGATACTCATCACTAAACCTAAAAAAAGCAAGATACAAAGTACCAGGAAGTCCAGCAAGCTCATCACCGGTCCCCACGCCTTGGCCGCCTAAGACGCCTCTTGTCCACTCCTCCGCCTCCTCTCAGAAACAAGAATACAGGTATTGTCCCTTATTCCCTTTTACACCTCACATAAAAAAAAACAGAAGATCAAAACGTGTCAAAAGTAAAACATGCAAGAGAAAATCTGAAAACCCTAAGAGATTAGGAATGAATCGTTACCTTTTTTCTTTCCGTCACTGCCTTGCTCAACCATGAGGAGGAGGAAGCGGAGATGGCGCCTGGTGGCCTGAGGCGGTTGGAGGAGCATCAATGGCCTTTGCTTGAGAACGAGAAAGACAAAGAAGAAGATGGAGAAACGGCGCCGCTTATCAAGCATTGTAAAACCTTGTTCTGGACAAACAAACTCAAACCCTAAACAAATTTTCCAAACGCGTTGGGCCTGTCCCTCACAAAAACTGCCAAAGCCCAATCTCATTTCAGGCGTGTGCACCCCCCCCCCCTTTTTTTTGTGTTAATCCATTTTTATTTTACATTAATGGGCCATAATCCCTAAGGCCCATTTAAACCTTTTTTTTATTTTTTACAAATCAACCATTTTTTTATCACTTTACTTTTTTTTTATATACATAACTTAAATTAATATTTTTGTTAAATAAAAATAATACATTAACTTATTTTGTACAAAATTTTCTTAAATACCTTTTATCACACTTATGTAAACATTAGTTTTCTTTTAAGTTAAATAATTTTAAAACTTTTGTTTAATTATTTCTATACAAGTTTCTAAAAACATTAACTAGATACATAGATAATAGAATACTTTAACTTAAACATTTTTCTTTTCTTTTCTTTAAAACTTTTGTTTATATAACATTAAAAAAAAACACAAAAATAAATAATATAAATACTTAATAAATACATTAGGTTAATATTTGCATCATTTGTAAATAATCACATACTTTTGATTCTCTTTTATCCTTATATACTTTGCTATATTTTTACATTGAGAATGCGACAATTCGATTTGATTGTAAATAATGTTTGGACACTACTATCCGGATAAGACTCATCCCCATTTGTAAATATTTGTACCCCCATCCCCGGATACTTATTTGTAATAGCTTAGACTTTAAATTCCCGCAATTTATCGCTTTCTATATACTGTATAGTAATTAGGGTTTGTATGCGAAGATTCAAAATCAACCGCTAGATAACCTAATACAAAGATAAATGCATGAAAATCAATACACCATTCACACTTGCACCCCTAGGGTAATCCCGCTTGTTGCCTTCCAAAATGGGCCATGTTTGCATGTCAAGTACTTTGGCAAAACAACAAAAACAAACAAAATGATCATAGTCCCTCGATGACGCTATCTTGTTGCCTAAGCAAAATGATCATAGTCCCTCAAGAAAAAATTCCAAAGACACTTGACACTATTGCATTCATGGTCTAAACGATGACCCGCGCCCGTCCCGTTAACATCCTAACACAAGGTTGTTCACCAAATACAATGGTGAAACAACACTGTTAAACGGGTTAAAACATGAGAAAGATCTTTGAGTAAATTTAGGGGTAGACAACTCTTAGTTACTTGATCAAACTTGCAAAACACACTTGCCTACTTTCAAAACACACTTCACAAACACAACTTCCAAAACAACTTTCAAAAACATTGAAACATCTTTTCAAAAAGACAAACACCTTTGTAAAACATTCGAGTAAAGAATTGTTACAGCGGTTGCCTAGACAAGGCATCTTTTTCAAAACATTTTCAAAACCACACACACAAAGCACCATTTCACACAATTGAAAATCAAGGCAAGTGATCTAAAACAAGTAACTAAGAGCCCATGGATAACCATGGATGAAAAGGGTGCTAGCACCTTCCCTTTTCATAATCTACCCCCCGAACCCACGAAAACATCTCAAAGGTTTTTCCTGTGCTTTTTAACCTTTCCTTAGGATAAAATAAAAAGTCGATGGCGACTCTTGCTAAACCGAACAAGTGCGAATACAAACGCAAAACCTCAAGTCAGTTCTCCCACTGTATCACAAGGACATTTTCAT
Organism: Vicia faba; assembly: GCA_948472305.1. Classification (NCBI taxonomy): domain Eukaryota; kingdom Viridiplantae; phylum Streptophyta; class Magnoliopsida; order Fabales; family Fabaceae; genus Vicia; species Vicia faba. The sequence goes on along the minus strand of OX451736.1, from coordinate 984,305,824 downwards.
AATTTAATTCCTTTTTGAGTAGGTAGAGGTTCTTAAGTACTTGCTCCTTTTAAAAACAAAACAAAACTTTTCGCACTTACACTCTCTTCAAAAAAAAAACTCTTTTCAAAACCCACAAACACAAAGAAAAGCAAATTTTTGAAAACATAGTGAGCAAGTACCTAAGAGCCCGTGGATAACCACGGATAGAAAGGGTGCTAACACCTTCCCTTTCTATAATCTACCTCCCGAACTCGAGAGATATCTTGAAAAGGAATTTTTCTGTGCTTTTGACCTTTCCTTGTTGGATAAAATAAAAGACGGTGGCGACTCTTGCTTACCGCGACATTTTGCGAAAACAAACGCAAACGCGAACCAGCATTCCAAAACAGTCAATTCTCATTCCCACCGATCACATCAAGTTATAATTTTGTGAATACATGCTCATGAACTAAAAATGACTTAGTGAAATTTTGCCCTAGTTAGGCAGATTTTTGACCCTAACTTCATGGAAATTTTTAACATAGTTACAAGGGGAATATTCAAAATGAATTCAAAGATGAGCTGAAGAGCACATTTCAAGCTTTCCAAAATTTCCAAGAACTCCTTAATATCATTCTTGAGCAAGGAGAATCGAAGAGAGGAAGTTGGTGTTTTGTCACTTGGATTACAAGCCATTTTGTGAAGAACACTTGATCCAATCTTCAAGCATGTTGTACAAATATTGCTTTGAAGGCTTCAAACTTTCTAATCACTCATTAATTTAATGCTTACACAACTGATAGAGCCATTGTCCAAACATTTGAGCCATTATCCAAGTTGCATTTCCATTTTTGGAAGAAAGTCACCAATTCTATTTTGGAAAAGTGACTTTAATCACAATGTAAACTCTCCTTGAGCCCATACATTGTTGCTTATGACTAAAAAGCATGTAAAAGAAAGAAACAACATATCTACAGCCTGCTAACCACCCTGCAAACCCTTGTACTTCACATTGAAACCATGTTTGTCAACTTTGCTTCAAAAACAAGTAACCAAGCCATAACATGTGATTTTCAAATTCTGAGTTGTTACAAGCCTCAAAACCTCTTGCTTATTAGTATACATACTATTTTCAAGTTGACACATGAGTTCTAGTGCCCTTAAACTATCTCAAACACTCAAAAGCCATAAATCTGCTCAAGAACACCATTGATACACAGTTTTGAACCAAAACTCATCATCTTCATTTCCACTCGTGCATTTTGAAAAATAATCATTCAAACACCTTTTATACATCATACCAAAGCAATCCAGGCTCCTGTTTCAAGACTCTAACTCCTCCATCACCATCCACCATTTTCAAATATTAAGCTTGCAGGTTGACTTGAGTAGAGAGATTCAGAGGCTTTCAAGGCAAAGTAGGAGTTAGAATAAACTCAAGGAGGTCCAGGCAAGCTAAACAGATCCTTAGGCCATCTCAAAAGTTTCTCAAACTCCATTCACGACTCCAGCTGCAAGAGGTAAATTTTCAAACTTTTATCTTTCCATACAAGTATCATTTGATCCTGATTTGCGAAGACAAAATGTAGATATCTTTGCTCTAAAGCTGACCATGTTCATAGTTCCAATTTATATTGACTGTGTATAGAGAATTTTGGATTTGAAATTTCTGAGAAAATTAGGTTTCAATTTAGGGCTAGCAAAATTAGTTTTTATCTTTGACTTTTAGCTTACTTAAGTGATATGGTTGGATTCGTGGGAAGAAACACCACAATTTTCATGTTTGAACTTTCCATTTTTGTGGAGAGATGAGGAAGATACAGGTGGTCCGGCTAGGCGCGAGGTTGAAGACGAAGTTGCCTTCAGAAAGCAGTTTCTAATATATATTTATGTGTTGATTATATGACCGGATGAAACAGCCACCCCAGTGGCAAGTGCGCGTGTACTAAGTCACTTCTTACCTAAAGGAAGAGGGTTCGAACCAATGTAAACCCCCCTTTTGCATTTTTTATATTTTTCTGATTTTCTCTAACACTTTTTTGCAGGCGCTGGGCCCTTTGGGCCTGGCATTTTTTTATTTTTGCTAGCATACTTCCTTGCCTACTTTTGACACCCCCTGGCCCATTTATTTTTATTCACTTATTTATTTTATTTTTCCTTTTAAATATATTTTCTAAAAATACCAAAAAAATCATAAAAAATATAAAAAATATAGATTTATGTTTTGACATAATTTAAATATTTTTCCACATAAAAAAATTATTTTTATTCATTAGACTTTATTTATCTTTACTAATTACCTTGTAAGTTAAATTAAAAAACTAGGTTATTATTTATTTAAATATATTCATTCTAATATAAGAAAAGGCCAAAAATATCTCACAACACCATATATATTATTTTCATGACAAAAATACAAAAAATACTTTTTTTTTCTTTAAACTTATTTCCTTTTAATCAACTAAATAGAATTAGGGTTTTGTCCAAAGAAATGTCTTCTTAATTAATTTCTTTTCTTATTTAATTTAAATTAATTTTGATTTAATTATCTTTCTCTAATTAGGTTTAGGTTAAAACCTTTTTCATATAAAAATGCAAACACAAAAAAATCACTTCTTCCAATTTACATTTGTACTTTATATATATTTCTTCAATCATTTGTACATTATTCAATTTGGTTATAATAGATTAATCAGGTTTATATTATTGCAATCCCCATTCATAAATTTTATACCCCCTCCCACAAATGTTGTAATAGCGTAGTAACTTTAAATTTCGCAATTTATCGCTTTTACATATTATGCTAGTAATTAGGGTTTGTATAGAAAGAATAAAATCAATCAAGTAGAAAACCCTAATTCAAGACAAAATCAAGCATGAAAATAACACACTTGCACACAAGCACCCCTAGGGTAAAATCCACTTGGTTGCCTTACAAAATAGCCATATTACGCATGTAAGGTATCTTAGCAAAAAAACAAACAAATACAAGATCATAGTCCCTCGATGCTTCTATTCAAAGTTGCCTTACAAATGACCTTGGTCGCTCAAAAAGAATGCTAAGATACGTTGCAAACATTTCTAATCATGGTTATACGATGACTCACACCCGTCACGTTTACATTCACAGATAGCGTTGCTTACCAAATCAATGGTAAGACAACAATGTCAAAGGAAAAGAAAATAAACAAGAAAGATATTTGAGTAGGTAGATTGCTCCTAATTACTTGCTCCATTTCAAGACAAACATCCTTACTATTTTCAAAACAAACACACACACACACACACACACACACACTTTCAACATCTTACAAAATTGAGAACATTTTCAAAATATCAAACGTCTTTGTATACATTTTTACGAACGAGAATCATTACAAAGATTGCCTAAACAATTTTCAAACAAAAGCAAGTGATCTAGCAAGTAACTAAGAGCCCATGGAAAACCATGGATTAAAAGGGTGCTAATACCTTCCCTTTTCATAATCTACCCCCGAACTCAAGAAACAATCTCAAAGGTCTTTCCTGTGCTTTTTCACCTTTCCTTTTGGATAAAAGAAAAGTCGGTGGCGACTCTTGCTAACCGCAACATTTGCGATCAAACGCAAAACACACAAGTCAGTTCTCTCACCGTATCAAAATCTTAAATGAAGCTTTTTGGCCTTGAGCTTAGAGAGACAAAGTTGTAGAGAATTAAATTCCCTTCATGATGGGCTTTGATTAAGGAATTTATGATGAAGCTTGGGAAAGTTATGTTTGGTCAAAGTTCAGTTGACTTCTCCTTAAGAAAACCCTAATTTGGTAACTTTTGTCTTTTGATGAATCTTGAGTTTTCTTGATGAATCATGATCAACCCTTGATCAAATGATGAATTTTTCTTCAAAATATTTATTTTAACCAAAAATCTTAAATTTTTACTATAAGTTGATCAGTGTTGACTTTTTATCCAATACAATTGATTTTTAATCATCTGAGCAATTGTCTGAACAAATTTGTGATGTAAGGCTTGAAACTTGACATGAGGATTCTTTGAAGCATATGAGGAACCATGAAATCTACTTTAGGAATTATAAGATCAATTTTCCTTTAGAAAATCAAAACCCTAGTTTTAGGTCAATTGCTTAGGAGGAGAGTCCATCTGATCAATTCTTGATAAGTCTTGAGTGTTTGAGGCATTCATGAGTATGAGGAGACCTATTGAAATAATTTGTCTTGAAAATGGGGGGGAATATTTTAGGGTACAACACCTGGACTAAGTCGAAGTGTAGTAGAGCATCTTTTTCTTATTCAACCAGGAAAGAGGCCAGTGAAGCATCATCCTAGGAGGTTCGCTCCAGAAATCACCTTAAAGATCAAATAGGAGATCGAAAGGATGCTCAAAAGCAAGTTTATCAGAACTGCTATGTATGTCAAATAGTTAGCAAACATTGTTCATGTTATTAAGAAAAATGGAACTCTTAGAGTTTGCATATACTTTAGGGATTTAAATAATACTACCCTTAAGGATGAATATTCGATGCTTGTAGAAGAAATGTTAGTCGATTCGACTGTAGGATATGAATATCTTAGCATGCTCGACGGATATTATGGCTATAACTAGATTTTAATAGCAGATGAGGATGTTCCTAAAATGACATTCAGATGCCCGGGGGAATTGGGAACGTACAAATGGGTGGTAATTCCTTTCGGTTTGAAAAATGTCAGAGCAATCTATCAAAGGGTGATGAATTCTATGTTCAACGATTTCATAAAACATTTTAGGCAAATATATATATATATATATATATATATATATATATATATATATATATATATATATATATATATATATATATATATATATATATATATATATATATATATATACATATATATTGATGATATTGTGATAAAATCTTCATCTGAGAATGGTAATTTCGACAATTTCGACGATCCTTTAAAAGAATGAGGAAATATGGATTGAAAATGAATCCACTAAAATGTGTTTTTTGTGTACATGTGTTGTACCCCAAAATTTGCCCTCCCTTCTTCACAAGAAATCACAACCCTAGGGTTTTCTCAGATTCTCAAGATTGGCTCAGGAATCGATCAAACAGACTTTTCTATGGCAGTAAATCAAGAATTAGGGTTTCTCTCGCATTTCTCAGAAGAAACTGAATTCTCATAAATTCAAATTAACTGTCACATGTTTTCATGCTTTTTTAAGTTTACTGAAAGGTTACTGGTTATTCTCAAGGCTTGTTTATCTGGGATAAGAGATAGGAGCTGAGACTGTCATTTGAAACATTCAGGTTTTTGTCTGATCCAGGTTAACCAGATAATGTGTGTCTGTTAAAATGTTTGCTTGTTAATGGAATGAAATGCTTGCTTGTTTATTGGAATATACAATGCGTATTTTGATTGGAATGTTGTTGCAAGGTTACGAGACTAAAAAGTTTTTAGATTACTTAAAGCTTAAGTTATCTGTATTAGAATTGTTGAAATGCAATTTCAATGATTTTGATCTGAGAATCTTAAAGGAATAAGTGAAGACTTGAAGAAAAAATTGCAAGTTATTGACAGTAGAAGAGTTTTATTGGATAAAGGTTTTTTCATTTATTTCAAAAAATGTTACAATACAATTTATTATTTAAATGCTTTAAGTTGTGAAACTTATTGTATTTGAAAATTAAACTGGTACATTTGTTTGAATATTTATCACTAAGTTACAAAGAAAAAAGTCTAAGCCTAAACTTCCATTGCTCCATTGCTCCCATGCTCAAAGTCTTCTGCTTCCTCTGCTTTGTCATCACCCAATTTGTGCTCACATGAAAAAGACAAAGGAAAAGGGATTAGTACAATCAGTTGAATATGAAAAGAATTTTCAAACAAAAAAAGAAAGGAAATTTTTCATCATTAAAGTTTGTTGTCTGGAATCAGAGTGCTATTGTTCATCATGTTTTTATTTTTCTCTTTGCAAATCACAACAAGATTGCTCTTCTTGGTTCACAAAGAGAAAAGTAAAAAATGCAAAAGGAAAAATGCAAGCATACAAAAGCAATTGGTTCAAATGCAAAACACAGGCCAAACTGTACAAAGCAAGTTACAAAGGCAAACTGAAGCACTGCAACTCAACCAAACAGCATGGAAAATATTGCAGCAACTAAGGCAAACAGGCGCCAAACTGTCTAAACATTGTAACAAGGCAGCACAAACTGAATGCAAGTTGTCAAGCTGCATTACAAACCAAAGTAAGCAAACCAAGCATAGCAACTAAAGCAAACTGAATGAAAATTGTACTAAGCAACTGAACAAAGGAAACTGGATGCAAAAAGTACAAATGCAGAAAGTACATGGCAAATCAAACAACAGGAAAATGCAAGAGGTAAACCAAATCACAAGCCAAAAAAGCTTGTCATAGCTTTTCATCATTTTCCAGGACATAGGCAAACTTTTCAGAAAATAAGGTGGAAAAGCAAAAGTGCTTTGTCATGGAGAGATAAAGAGGGAAAAGATAGCACCTTTTGGAGGTTGTACAGTTTGGCAAAAAGGTTGTCACAAGATTACAAAACACAAGCAAAAAGATATAAGACCAAAAAATAACATAACAGGGGAGAGGGAGAAAAACATTTTGAAAAAGCCACAAACAGAAAAACCTGTTATCAAACTGAAGCAAGTCACAAAATCTCCAAACTGTTAACAAGTTTCACATAACAACTTCAAACCCAAAAATTCCAAAAGCCTGAAACTGGAAAAACAACAAAACCTGTTAACAGTTTCACCACCATCCCAAACCTGTCCAACATTTTCAAAAAGCCTAACAAGCTGTAACAAGCCTGAAACTACCATCTCCAAACCAGTTACAACCAAACTGTAACAAGCTTGCAAAACTGTACACCAGTTCCAAAACTGCAACAGCCTGCATAACTTCCAAAACCTGTAGTTTCAAACTGCACAACCATACAAACTTCCTAAGCTTTCCAAACTGTTAAAAATAACCATTGCAAAAAAAACCTGCAAGCCTACCAAACTGCAACAAACTCTAAACTGTTAACAGTTTTCATAAAACTCCAAAGCCTGCTGACAAAGTTTCAAAACAGAAGCAAGCTTGCCAAAAAACAGAAAAACCTGCAAACTGTAAACAAAATCATACCAAACTGCACAACATCAAAACCCTGTAAACCACAACCAAGAACCAAACAGAAAAACCTGCTATCAAGCCAACTACAAAAACCTGCAGTTTCAAACTGCACAATCAAACAAAATCCCAAAACCACCACAAATTCCAAACTGCACAACCAAGTCTGCAGTTCCCAAACCTTCAGAAACAATCAATCAAAAGCCTGTCAAACCACAAAAGAAACCTGTAATTCCCAAGTCAGCCAACTGTAAGAAACAGAAAACAAACATAACAAAACTTCCAAAAAACCTGCAGTTCCCAACAAAACCAGTTGGCCAAAACTGTAAACCAAAACTGTAACAACCACAAAATCTGCCAGTCCAAACAAAATTCAAACCAACAACAAGTTTCAGAAACTATTATTATCATCAACATTCAAACTCAAAGAGAGAGGAAAAGAGTTTCAAAGCATACATCTCATTAACATTCAAGTTCAGCAAACAACAATCAGAGGTTTCTGAACTATCATCATCAGGGTTTCCCCATCATTATTCATATTCAAGAGAGAGGAAAAGAGTTTAAGAAGCAAGAACAATCAAAAGTTTCAGAACAAACATCATCATAAACCAATAATCAATATTCAAGTTTCAACAAGAAGCCATTATCAAAAGTCTTAGAATTGTAATCATCATCAACAAAAAAAGCCAGAATTATCAAGTTTCAGAACATCATCATCAACAACTTACAAAGAACAAAATTCCAAACATAGCAACAAGCATCATCATCAGCATTCAAGTTCAAATCAGAAGCATAAAATCGTACCAACAATCAAGGTTTCAGAGCAAACAGTCATCATCAACCAACAACAATCAGAAGCAAGCGCGCTTGGACATCATATTTCCTCCCCTCCGCCTCTAGCCACCAAGGAATGCCACCAGCTCCATCTCACCTTTATTCTCCTCTTCATAGAGAAAACCCCAAGGTACGTTTCTTCTCAAACCCTTTTATGCACCTCAATAAGCTATGCAATACAATAGATTAGCCAAACTGTAAAAATAAACAAACATAAACAAACTATAAAACTCAGAGACGAACCATACCATTTTGCAAATAAAGCCATGGATCATTGTGAGGAGATGAGAGAGTGAAGCACCGTGTTCTGGAGGCTAGGGCTTAGGGGAAGGTCAGAATGCTTTTTTGAGTGAGAGAGATGAAGAGGAAGAAGAATGAAGCAACGGCGCCGCTGTGAGCAAGAACCACACAAACCCTAAATTATTGAACCCTAATAAAATGTGAACAAAACTTGGGCATTGGGCATGTCCGCCCCATCCCTTAAGCCCATAGCCTTTGCTAGCGCCCCCCCCCCCCCCCCCCATTTTTCATTCTGACCCCTTTGTTATTCTTTTAGTTTTTGTTTTGGGCCCAACTTTCAAGCCTTAAGCCCATTTCTTCTTTGTTTTAATTCACGTTTTTTTATAAGATTCATAAAAAACTCAATATTTTTTCTTTTTCTATATAAATTAATATTTTAGTTAATTTTTCTTTTTTTTTAATTTATCTTTTTTCTTTTGTTAGAATATACTAGTAAGATATTAAAGTTTCATTTTTGTAAAATAATTTTGATTTTTCTTAATTAGTTTTAATCATTTTTCTTTCTTTATTTTTCTTACATTTAACCAGAAAACACCAAAAATAATAGAGATTTTGTTTAATTAATTTTTCTTTAAACTTTTCCTTTCATAATTAATAAAATACAAAAAGAAAAATAATAATAATATTTAATCTTTCTTTTTTAGAATAGATTTTATTTTCAAGTAAATACATGCATTTCATAATTGATTGATTTTCTTTATTTCATAATTTGTTATGGCTTTATATTGAATTACGACAATTCAATTTGGTTGTAATACTTAACATTTGGACATTATTATTCTTGTGAGACTCATCCCCATTTGTAATAATTTGTACCCCCATTCCCGGATACTTTTGTAATAGCTTAGACTTTTAATTCTCGCATTTTATGCTTTCAAATATGCCATGATTAGAGATTAGGGTTTGTGTGCGAAAATCCAAAATCAATCACTAGATGACCTAATCCAAGAATAAACAACTTGAAATCAATACACAATACACACTTGCACCCCTAGGGTTTCACCGACTTGTTGCCTTTAAAATTGGCCATGTTATGCATGTTGAGTATTTTGGCAAAACAAAAACAAAACAAAAGATCATAGTCCCTCGATGATGCTATCTTGGTTGCCTATACAAAAATGATATAGTCCCTCAAAAATTTGCTAAAGATACTTAGCACAATTGCTATCATGGTCAATACGATGACCCGCGCCTGTCCCGTTTAACATCCTAATACAAGGTTGTTTACCAAATGCAATGGTAAAACAACACTGTCAAAAGGGTTAAAAATGTGTAGGAAATACCTTTGAGTAAAATAGGGTAGACAACTCTTAGTTACTTGATCAAAACTTGCAAAACATCCTTGCCATTTTCAAACACACTTCACAACACAATTTCAAAGCATTTTCCCAAAATCAAACTTTCAAAACATTGAAATCTTTTCAAAAGACAAACATCTTTGTATACATTCAAACAAGAATAATTACAAAGGTTGCCACAACGATGGCCTATTTTCAAAACCACACACAAAGCACCATTTCAAACAATTGAAAAGCAAAAGCAAGTAATCTAAACAAGTAACTAAGAGCCCATGGATAACCATGGATGAAAAGGGTGCTTGCACCTTCCCTTTTCATAATCTACTCCCCGAACCCAAGAAAACATCTCAAAGGTCTTTCCTGTGCTTTTTGACCTTTCCTATGGATAAAATAAAAAGTCGGTGGCGACTCTTGCTAAACCGAAACATTTGCAAACACAAACGCAAAACCTCAAGTCAGTTCTCCCACCGTATCACAACCTGCAAGAGACTTTTTAGGTTTCGTAGTACACAAAAAAGGAATCGAGATTAATCAAAGCAAAACAAAAGCAATTTTAGATCTCAAGCCTCCTGCGACAAAGAAACAATTGCAATCTTTGTTGGGGAAAATCGACTTTTTAAGAAGATTTATCTCAAACTAAGTGGAAAGACGAAGGTTTTATTGCTATTACTGGAGATCAAGAAGGAAAGTGACTTCCATTGGGGAAAGGAGCAACAATAGGCTTTTGACGCAATCAAAGAATATTTGAAAAAGCCTCTTGTTTTATTGCCACCTAGTAGAAATAAAAACATGAAATTGTACATAGCTGCATCTGATTTAACAATAGGAAGAATGTTAGCCTAAGAGGATGATAATGGAGTCGAAAGACCCATATATTACCTTAGTCGAGTATTAATAGATGAAGAAACTGGGTATAGAATGATAGAAAAATTGTGCCTGTGTTTGTATTTCTCATGTGTTAAGCTTTAGCAATATATTAAACCAGTTGATGTTTATGTTTTGTCTCATTGTGATGTCATTAAACATATTTTGTCCAAACCAATTTTGCATAGCAAAATTGGTAAATGCGCACTAGCCTTAACTTAGTTTTCATTGTTTTACATGCCTTTGAGGGCCATGAAAGGCCAAATCGTGGCACACTTTATAGTCGATCACGCAATAGTCGAACCATCAGTGAATTTGATAGACACTGACCCTTGGAAATTATATTTCTATGGGTGAAGCCATAAGAATGGAACTGGTGTCCGGGTTCTGATTATCTCTCCAAAAGGGATACCAATAAAATTCCAATGTAAGGTAGACGAAAAATGTTCCAACAACGAGACAAAGTATGAAGATTTGATTACTAGGCTTAAACTTTTGAAATACTTAGGTGCAAAAAGAGACGAAATCAAAGGTGACTCAGAGCTAGTGGTTAAACAAATCACTCGAGAGTATAAATGTGTAATACGGTGGGAGAACTGACTTTTAGGTTTTGCGTTTTATCACAAATGTTGCAGAAAGACCTTTTGAGAATTTTCTTGAGTTCGGGGGGTAGGTTATGGAAAGGGAAGGTTCTATCTCACTTTGAAAATACTTTGTGTTTATGTATGTTTGAAAATATTTTGAAAATTCCTAAGTGCGGCAATTTTGTAATGATTCTCGTATCATTGAGAATGTATACAAAATGTTTTTTTGAAAATATTTATAAATGAGAGTATTGTTTTGGAAAGTGTTTTGAAGATGCCAATGTAAGGCGGTTTGCTTTATAATAACCCTTGTATCAGTCCTCAAGAGTGTTTATAAAGTGTTTTGAAATTAGTTGTTTTGAAAGTGAGATGTGTGGAAATTGTTTTAGTTTGTGAGCAAGCGATTAAGAGCGGTCTACCTACTCAAAAGGATTTTTTCTTTTCCTCCTCCTTTAGATAGTTCTAACCTACCATTAATTAGTAGAGAGTCCTATCATTGGATATAAGGGACAACCATGGGTGATTATACAGTTATAGAAGGCAACTTATAGGATGCATTTAGCAATTTTCGTAAGGGACTAAGATCGTCTATCAAAGGCAACATCGAAGAGTCATCGAGGGACTACGGTCTTTTAACCGAGGGTATTTACTAAAAAATTCCACGTTCGAGGGACATGACTGTTTAAATCTGAGGCAACAAGTGAGGTTATCCTAGAAGTGCGCGTGTGTGAAGTGTTTTGATTTCAGTTATTTTTGTCTTTGAGATTAGGTTTTCTAATGTTTTCTTTTAGTCTTGTCATACAAACTCTAATTACTAACAGTAATAAGGAAAGTGGTAAATTCGAAAATTAAATGCCTTACGCTATTACAATGCTTCGGGAGTGGGGGTACAAGTTTATGAATGGGCGAGGAAAGCAATAAACCCTAATTATCTATTACAAACTTTTTGACAGTTACATAATTGTATTAATGCAAAAAAAATAAACAAATGCTCGGAGATAGAAAGGGGCAAGATGTAAAAAACCCTAAAAATTCTAAGTATTTCAAGGAAAATTTTTGTTGTTTCTTTGTTTAGAAAATATTTGAAATGCGAAATAAAAAAGTAGACCTAATTCTAATTTAATTTACAATTTAATTATTCAAAATAAAACAAAGTGTGATTAGATTAAATAATCTTTATTATCAAAAATTAATTAATTAAAATCTAAAGAATTCTAAGTATTTAGAAAATATTTTTGGTGTTTTATTTAGAAAAGATATTTTATAGTATAAACCCTAATTCTAATTAATTGATAAAATCAAGGTGATTAAACTAAATTAATTTTTAATTGTCAAAAATTAAATTAATCAGTTAAAAATCTAAATCTAAATTTTTTTATCATTTTTTCAGATTTTTAATAAAGTTATTTTAGAAAAGGAAAAGTTAAAAGCAAAAAAAGAAACAAAATGAGTCTGAACTGTAAAAGCAATTGGGGGGGGGGGGGGTGTTAGCAAACAAAAACAAAAAGCCCAAAACAAACTAAGCCCAGGCGCTGGATGATTTAGTGGGGATGGCTCTAAGGGTGCATCATGGGGATAGCGCTTGGTGCATTAGATTTGCATGCGTGATGATCTGATGGTTGTAGCATAAGGCGCATGATGAGCGCGTATGACTTGCCCACACTGGATCTGTAGAGAAAATATTAGAAACATAAAAGGGTATCGTTGGGGCTCGAACCCAGGTCCCTAAGGCCAGAATAACATGAAACTCACGCTGCTTGCCACTGGGGTGGCTGTTACATCCGATTGTAAAACAATAATCAATAAATATAAAATGAACAAGTTTTCAAAAGTGGACTTCATCTTCTTCCTTGCACGCGTTTACAACAACAACAATTTCAAATTTTTGTGAAATCTTCATTTCTCAACCAAATTGGAAAATGTAAACATCAAAGTTGCTCCAAATTTCATTACGAATTCAACCATGCCATTAACTTAAGCTAAAACTCAAAGATTAAAGTGAATTTTGCTGGTACCAAACTGAACCCTAATTTTTCAGAAACTTCAACTCCAAATTTCTCATCACACAGTCAACATAAATGAAAACTAAGGACATAGTTAGTTTTAGGGCATTAATATCTATATTTTTGCTTTAGAAAATAAATTCAAATGATGCTTGTACAAAGATTTCAAAGTTAAGAAAACTTACCTCTGAAGTGAGAATCAAGTTTGGAGTTAGAGGACTTTTGGAGGTGTTAGGATGATCTGGATAGCTTCACTGAACTCCCTGGAAGCTTTTCAATGCCTACCTTGGATTGAGAGTGCCTCAATTCTTCTAGACAAGTCAAGTTGCCGTGGTGCAAAGTGAGGTTTAGAAAATGATGATGGAGGTGTTATAGTGATGAGACAAGGGTATGGATGGCTTCTATATGATGTATAGATGATGTTAGGAATGATAAAAAAAGGAAAACACACGAGTGGATTTGAAGTTGGGTGCTTGAAGCTTCAAATATGCAACAATGGAGTTTTCTTGATGATTATAAGTTTGAGAGTGTTTTAGGACTTGTGAACTCGTGTGTTAGCTTGAAAATAACCTCTCTATTTATAGAGAAAAGGTTTGATGGCTTGAATTAACCAGAATCTCAAGATAGCATGTCATGGTTTTGAAGCTTGGTTTTGAAGTAACTTGAAGAAACATTGTTCCAATGCATTGTAGGGTGGTTGATAGGTTGTAGATGGTTGCTTCTTGGTGCTGATATATTTTGAAGTCAGAAGCAACAATGTATGGGTTCAAGAAGAGTTGATATTGTGCATAAAGTCACTTTATCAAAATGGAAATGTGAACTTTCTTCCCTTAATGGAAAAATGGATTGGACAAAGCTTTAATCACTTGGATCATAGCTCAAAACCTTATGTAGTCTTCTGATTATAGTAAGATTTGGAGGTTAGAGGCATGTAAAGTGAGATTATGCAGAATGGCTTGAAGATTTGGTTATGAGCTTGTCACAAAATGACCTATAATTCAAGAATGGAATGACAACTTTATGTCTTCGAATCTCCTAGCTTAAGCATGATAAAATTGTGTTCTTGGACATTTTGGAAAGCTTGAAACATTGCCTACAACTTCCATGTTGTGAGTTTTGGATAAATCAAATGGGAACTTGGTGAAAATTGGCCAAGAATTTAAGACAAAAAACTGATCAAAACTTGTAAAAAAATTTCTAAGTGTTGGATAAAAAACATCATAACTTCATGAGCTTATATCTCTTAAATTAAGCATTTTTTGAGGATCATCCCATATTAACAAAGTTGTAGAATTAATCAATCCCTACAACTTTCATGTTGAAAGTTTTCCTTGAATCAACTTGCATCTTGAGGAAACTTGCTAGTGAAGTTAAGGTTTTTGTTAAAAACAAAAACACTTAGAATTTTTCGAAGTGTTAGAAAATTTTCCAAATTTGACTTTTGTTGACTTTTTTTGATTTCTTGATGATTAAGTTTTATAATTTTGAATATCTTGATGATTCTTGTCTTTTGAATTCCAATGTTGACCAAAAAGTCAAAGTTAGACTTTTGTGTGACTGTTGACTTTTCATCAATTGATTCAAATTTCCAACTATCAATCACTTGTATCTTTGGAAATGTTTTGATCCATGTATTTAGGTCAAGATATTGTATTTAAACTCTTGAGATCATTCTTTAAGCCATTAGGTCATGCACTAGGTCAAAAGTCAATGATCAATCATCTTCAGTCAAAACCCTAATTTTGACAATTTTTTACCTTTGATGATTTGAGGGTTTTCCTTTAGGAATCATGGTCAACCCTTGGTCAAATAATGAATATCACCTCAAAATGTTAATGTTGACAAAAAAATCTTGAAGTTTGACTATATGTTTACCCACTTGACTTTTTACCCAATGCAGTTGATTTTCAGTCATCTGAGCAAATGACTGGGCAAAATTGTGATGCAAGATAGTTGCCACGTCCTGTTTCGGGAGTTCATACCACTTGGTGATAAAGATAGTCGCCCCGTCCTGTTTCGGGAATTGATCTTCATCCGACCATAAAGAAAGAAAGATAGTTTCCTCGGCCTGTTTCGGGAGTTAATCTTTTCTCGGTTGTATAGATAGTTTCCCCGTCTTGTTTTGGGAATTAATCTGGAAGATGCTTTTTGTTGACCGTAGAGATAATTGCCCCGTCTTATTTCGGGAATTAATCTTGGACTCATTTTAGATTTGTTGATGATACTCATCATTTTGTGAACTTTACCTGAAAAGATAAAGAGTTAGTTGTATGTGTTCTACTCCAAAATTTTCCCTCTCACTTATCAAGAATTTGCTCACAAGATCTCCTTGGGCTCAGGACTGCACTAGGGTTAGATCAACTCAAGACACCTCCTTAAGCACTGATGACGAAAATTAGGGTTTGAGTTTGCACGAGGATTTTTGGACTTCCAATGCCCCATATGACTTTCATGGGTCATTTTGGACCCCCAAGATCACTCATGTCAAGTTTTAAGCCTTGGATCACACTTTTGCTCAATCAATTGAGCAGTTGACCTAAAAATCAGTTGTATTGGGGAAAAAGTCAACCATTGCCAATTTACAGTCAAACTTCATAATTTTGTATCCACATCAACATTTTAAACTCATATGTATAATTTTATCAAGTTTGTATCACAATTCCTCAAGAAATTTGATCAAATCTCCAAAAGGGCAAAATGGTCAAAATTAGGGTTTTGACTAAGAAAGGGCAATTTCTGATTTTTGACCTAGAAAATGGTCAATTGGTTCAAGGCATGATCTCAAGAGTCCAATTGCATAATTTTGACCTAATGACATGGTTCAAAATATTGCAAGTCCATTGGATTGACAGATGAATTTTTCAGTCAACTGATCAAAAGTCAACTGTATACTAAAAAGTCAAACTTTGACTTTTTGGTCAAATTCAAGTGCCAAAGATCACAATACATCAAAAAATGTCAAAATATGAAACATATTCATCAAGAAATCAAAAAGTCAAGAATTCATTTTGAAAAGTCAAAATTTCTAAACTTAGAAATTTTTCTAAGTGTTGGAAATTTCATATTTTTTCACAACTTTAAACAAATTTTTCACCATGATGTAAGATGATTCAAGAGAAACTTCAAACATGAAAGTTGTAGATCTCCATGAAATATACAAATTTTCTTTACACAACTCCTTCCAAAAGTGCTTGGATCTCAAGTTATAATTTTAAGAACATGTGGTCATGAAACTAAACACTTAATGAAATTTTGCCCTAATTTGGTCAGGATTTTGACCCAACTTCATGGCACTTTTTCATATAGTTCCAAGGGGAATCTTCAAAAACAATTCAAAGATGGGTTGTAGATAACATTACAAGATTTCCAAAATGTCCAAAAACTCCTTGAGATCATTCTTGAGTAGGGAGAATTGAAGAGATGAAGTTAGGATTTTATCACTTGATTTACAAGGCATTTAGTGATGAACAAAATTCAAATTCAAAGTTGTGTTGCATAAAATCTACTTTGCAGGCCTTAAACTTGTTATACACTCCATAATTAATGGTTTACACAACTGTTAGAGGCCTCACTTCAAGTATTCAATGCATGGACATGCTTTATATCCATTTTTGGAAGAAAGGTTACATTGCCATTTTGATAAAGTGACTTTTTGTACAAAACTTGTTCTTTAGCCTTGCACTTGTTCTCTTCTGATCAAACAAGTCATATAACTCATAAGAAATGTCTTAGACACTTACAATCACCTAGCCCATGCTTGTACCTCCTCTTGAAACTTATTTCCCACTTTTCTTAAAAATCAAGTAAACTATCCAAAAGCTAAAAGCTTGTACTTCTGATTGTCCAAAGCTCTCCAACACTTTTTTTTATACATACACAAAATATTGGCCACAAATACACTAATTCTCAAGCCTTGAAAACAGCTAGAACTCATAAACACATTCCATACCTCCATTTTCACACAAACTGACCAAAACCTTGAAACTCATAATCTACTCGTGAGTTTCTTAGCCTTTTGGTTTCTAAAGCTTCTAAACATCATAAAGAACTGATCCCACACCCTGTTACAGAACTGTAACACCATTAACACCATCCTCCATTTTCAAAAATAGAGCTCTGCACATTGACTTCTCCAGACCATTTCAGCCATCCATTTCTCAAGCTAATCATTGCATTAGCTTCTTGGGACCTCAAGGAAGCTAACCTGATCATCACCATCACTTGAAACAAGCTCAAACTCAAAACACGATTTCCAATTTTGAGGTAAGTTTTCTTAACTTTGAACTCTTCATACAAGGATCATTAATAATTTATTTGTGAACAAAACATGTAGGTATCACTGCCCTAAAGCTAACCATGTTCATAGTTTCAATTAATTTTGCTTGAGCTTAGAGAATTTTAAGATTGAAGTTTCTGAGATTTTAAGGGTTCAGATTAGGGCCAATAAAATTTTTGCTTATCTTTGATCTATAGTTTTAATGCTTTACATTTCTGAAACCATGAGGAAATTTTCTACAAGTTTCATGTTTACAGTTTTTATTTATGATGAGAAATGAGCAAGTTACAGTTGGTCTGGCTGAAGGTTGAAGATGAAGTCATCAGGGCATGTTTTGCATCATATATTTATTTTTTTGCTTATGTTAACGGATGTATAGCCACTCCAGTGGTAGAAGCGCGCACATGTAACCTTTGGGACCTGGGTTTGAGCCCCAGTGGTATCCTTTTGATTTTTTCATATTTTTTGCTTCCTGACTTTTGTTTTTATTGTAGGCGCTGAGCCTCTTTGGGCCTGGATTGTTTTTGTTTTTGCTGGCTAACCCCCCATTTCATTTATACGCCTTTGGCTCAATTTTATTTTATTTTCTTATTTTATTTTTATTTATTTTCTTAATTATTTTCATAATACTAAAAAATCATGAAAAATACAAAAATAGTAGATTTATATTTTAATTTAGTTTATTTATTTTTCTCACACAAAAATTATTTTATTAATCATACTTTATTTATTTTTACTTATTATCTTGTAAATTTAATTAAAACAAGGTTAATTAGTTATTTTCTTTTACCTCAATTAAAATATATCATTTTAATATTAAAAAGGCCAAAAATATTTTATAATACTATAAATATTTTCAAGATAAAAATACCAAAAAATACTTTTTCTAAACTTATTTTTCTTTAATCAATTAATGAATTAGGGTTTTATTAATTTCTTTTCTTAGTGAATTAGGTTTACTTTTAAGTTTAATTAATTATTTTCTTTAATTAATTATATTAAGACAAAATCCCTTTTCTCTAAAAAATCCAAACAAATATCCAATTACTTCACATTTTGCATTTTTTGTACATTTATTCATTTTGTACATTGTATTCATTTAATTCCTTATACATTGATACCAATTCAATATGGTTGTAATAGGCTGACTAGGTTTACATTCTTGCAATCCCCATTCAATTTATACACCCCCTTCCGCAAATATTGTAATAGCATAGTAACTTTAAATTCTGCAATTTATCGCTTTTATATATAAATGCTAGTAATTAGGGTTTGTATGAAAAGACTAAAACACATACTTAGAAAACCCTAATTCAAGACAAAAACAAGCATGAAAATAATACACTTGCACACAAGCACCCCTAGGGTTATTCCACTTGGTTTCTTTATACAAAATGGTCATATTACGCATGTAAGGTATCTTAGCAAAAACAAGCAAATATAAGATCATAGTCCCTCGATGACGCTATCTAAGTTTCCTTTCAAATAATCTTAGTCCCTAAAAAAGAATGCTAAGATACCTTGCAACATTGCTAATCATGGTTATACGATGACCCACGCCCGTCCCGTTTACATCCAAAGATAGGGTTGTTTACCAAATCAATGGTATGATAACAATGTCAAAGGAAAAGGAAAATGAACAAGAAAGAATTTTGAGTAGGTAGAATGCTCCTAATTACTTGCTCAATTTCAAACAAACATCCTTGCTATTTTCAAAACAAACACCTACACTTTCAAACATCTTACAAACTTAAAAACATTTTTAAAAGATCAAACATCCTTGTATACATTCTTACAAACAAGAATCATTACAAAGATTGCCTAAACAATGGCCTCTTTACAAAATACTTTCAAAAACCACACCCAGCATAATTTCAAACAAAAGCAAGTGATCTCGCAAGTAGCTAAGAGCCCATAGAAAACCATGGATGAAAAGGGTGCTAATATCTTCCCTTTTCATAATCTACCCCCCGAAATCAAGACTCAATCTCATAGGTCTTTCCTGTACTTTTTCACCTTTCCTTTTGGATAAAATAAAAGTCGGTGGCGACTCTTGCTAACCATAACATTTGCGATCAAACGCAAAACCCTCAAGTCAGTCCTCCCACCGTATCACAGAATTGGCGACTCTGCTGGGGAAAATTATAAAAGTGGGGTTACCTTAGGGTTAGATCACATTTACTTGCTTTCTTTGTTTGACTTGTATGCTTTACATTATGGTTCTTTGTATGGGTTTGAATCCTCTACCCGGATTTGGGATACCTTATAGGTAAGTAGCAATACATTGTGGAAACTGTGCGGGGTATATCGACATGGTCTAAGTAATAGCTATGTTAGTGCGACATATTTGTGGGTACCAGTAGCCCTTGAGTTAATCAAGGAGAATACGGGGCCGCTGAGTGATGTCATGAAGAACTAATGAACTTTTAGAACCTTTACTTGACCAACTTGGCCTTTAGGATGTAGTGAGATGACCGACTTTGGTGCAGTCTGAAGTTGGTAGATACTCGATACTACATTCATTGAGGTTTGTTTTTTTGGGATATTTCGGTCTCCATTAAAGAGGCTTATGTTGAAACAATGACCAAGGAAATAAAACAGTGATATTGAGCTCCTTAGAACCCGGTTACTATTACTAGGACAGGTTTGAGCCAACTAAACTTCAAGAGGGTACTTACCTATGAGACTCAATGCAAGCCTAAACCTAAGGAATTGTTTGCTTTGTTTATATATACATACTTGTACATAACATCATGAACATCATAACATCATAACATCATACACATTCACTAACCATTTCAAGGATTTTGGGATTCATCTTTGTTCTCGTTTTGTAGGACATGGATTATATTCGCAGGAAAATTATTCAAGTCAATCTTGTGAGGATCCCTCCACAACTTAAGGAGCTAGCTTCAAGGATCCATGAAAACTCTCCATTCACCGAGAGACATGGTCGCCTACTCAACTTGGTCACCTCCAACACTGATGAGGACATGATGAAGGTGCTCTTTCAGTTCTTTGATCCCTTACACCATTGCTTCACATTTCCCGACTATCAACTTGTGCCTACTTTAGGAGAATTCTCCCGACTCTTGAGGATTCCTATTCTCAATCAACTACCTTTAAATGGTACGGAAAGAGACCCAAATCTAGAAGAGATTGCTCAAGCTCTACACTTGCAATCATCTGATATCACAACTCATTGGGAAAAAAGGAGTGGTGTCAAGGGTTTCCTAGCAAGGTTCTTGTTCCAGAAAGCCCAAATTTGTTGGAATTCCTTGGATCTGCAAGCTTTTGAGGAAATTGTGGCTCTCCTCATCTATGGGATGATTTTGTTTCCAAATCCTGACCAACTCATATACGTGAACACCGTCAAAATCTTCATATCTTGCAACCCGGTGCCTACATTGCTAGGGGACATCCTACATTTTTTCACACTCGCATAATGAGGAAAAGAGGTGTCCTTATGTGTTGCACTCCTCTCTTGGCAAGATGGTTTATTTCGCATCTTCCCCAATATGTATGAAAGAACGAGCAAGGTTCAAGGTGGTCATAAAGGTTGATGACGCTCAAACATTCAGACATTCATTGGTGTTCCCGATCAATAGAGAATGTTATTATTGTCGACTGTTGTGGAGAATTTCCTAATGTCCCATTACTTGGCATTAGGGGAGGTATCACCTGCAACACCTGCTTAGCCTTAAGACAATTTGGTTATGCCCGAAGGGATAGCCCTCATGAGATGTTTATTCAAGGTTTGGTATTCGACTACGAGAACGACGATCAAGGTCTTCGCCAGAGATTTATCCGAACTTGGAGGATGTTGAACAAGGTAGGTAGCAAGACTTTAGGGCACAAGAATTCCATCCCTCTTGAGCCTTACCTAAAATGGGTACGAACTCGTGCTCAAAATATTATGATGCCTTATCCCTCCATTCTCCTAGTAATCATTAAGCCTGTTATGGAAGGAGATGTTGAATACACTATCCTGCATCCTAACATGCCCACCTCTCTTGAATACTTACAAAGAGATTGGATACAACTCAAGGGGGAGCGAGATACTTTCGAAGCCCAATTCTATGCAAGCGAGAAGAAGGTTTTGGAACTCACTAAGCAACTTTATGAGGAGAGGAACTTGAATGCCTACATCGCACCAAAGAGGACGAGTACTACCTTTTTATCTTAGAGTTTTTTGTATTTGTTTTGCCCAAGGAGGCATTATTGTATTCAAGCTTTAATTTATTAATATAACGTGTGTTTCCTTTTTGTCTAAAACAAATTTGAATCTTTAAAATCCTTGAAATCATTGCATATGCAGTTACCATTCATCTTAACATAAGCAGGTTTCTTGCAACAAGTCTCCTCATCTTTCTACTGTTTATTTCAGTAAGATGGATCTCGAGCAAACTGTGAAGGACCTTCAAGCTTAAAATGCACAGTTTCAACAGATGTTCGTAACTCTAGCCAAAGGACAAGAAGAGTTGAAAACCTTGCTGGTTGAAGAGAAGAAAAAGAAGACAAAGAAGATAACCAGAGTTTTAAACATGGGAAAAAGATTCCAAGGGAAGACAAGAAGGGCCTTAGACATTGCAACGACATCCGGTGAGAAAGACAATAAAGATGGGAAGGGAAACAAAACAATTGTCCAGTCAGAGTCAAAAGAGGAAGAGGAAGAAGAAGACTATTCTGAAGAACAATATCCTCCACCCGATGACAAGTATAAGCATCTAGAAGAACGGTTAAGTGCAATGGAAATCCAAAAAGTGCCTGGATTGGACTTTGAGGAGTTGGGGTTAGTATCGGGGATTGTCATTCCTCCAAAATTTAAAGCACCTGTATTCGCCAAATATGATGGAGTCTCATGCCCCAAAATGCATCTCCGGTCCTATGTGAGGAAGATCCAGCCTCATACCGCTGATAAGGATTTATGGGTACACTTCTTCCATGACAGTCTGTCTGGAACTCAACTTGATTGGTTTTATCAGTTAGAAAGAGCCAATGTTCATAACTGGGAAGATCTTGTTGCAGCCTTTTACAAACAATACCAATACAATGCTGATCTTGCACCCACCCGTACTCAACTCCAGAGTATGGCCATGGTTTCAAGTGAAGGCTTCAAGGACTATGCACAAAAATGGAGGTACTTGGTCGGAAGAGTTCAACCTCCCCTATCTGAACGAGAGTTGGTAGACATGTTTTTGGGCACCTTGTCTGGTCCCTTCTTCCATCACTTAATTGGGAGTTCATCGGCAGGTTTTACTGAATTGATATTGACCGGAGAAAGGGTATAAGCTGGGATAAAGAATGGAAAGATTCAAAAAGATGCATCCCCTACTGCTGTAAGGAAGCCATTCATAGGAAAGAAAGAATTGGTTGTTGTATATCCTCAGAGAAATCAAGATAGGGCCGAACGCCGTCCAATGGTTGGGGCTGTTATGATTCCTAAACCTGTGCCTGATCAGCAAAGAAACAACCAACCAAGAATGGAAAGACCAATCAGACAATTCACCCGAATTAATATGACATTATCTCAAATATTTCCACATTTGTTAAGATCCAACCTAGTGACTTTGAAAGAAGCTCCAAATAATCCTAACACAACCTCTCCTCACTATCATCCCAATGCCCGCTGTGCATACCATTCTGAGAGTCCCGACCATGACACTAATAACTGTTGGGCTCTAAAGAACAAAGTACAAGACCTCCTTGAAGCCAAAGAGATTGAATTCAATGTGCCAGAAAAGCCCATGTCATTTCTGCCCCTATGCCCAAGCACGGCCATAATGCCAACGCCATTGAAGAGGATATGTTTGTTACTTCAGTTGATGAACTTATGACCCCACTCCTAACTATCAAAAAAAACTTATTGAATGCTAGTGTTTTCCCAGGATGTGATGAAAGTTGTCATTTCTGTTTGTCCTCACCAACCAGCTGTCCTTTGTTAAAAGCAGGCGTTCAGTGCCTAATAGATAACAAGGAAATTTTATTCGAGAAGACTTCTATTCCAACTGTTTCTTATAATGATGTTTCCATCGTTACCATTTCCGCTAATTCTTCCAGGGTCTCCACCAAAAGACCCGTTAGAATTACATCATTTCCAAAAGTAGCTCCTTTGATAATTACAATGCCTGGACCAATCCCGTATTCGTCATACAAAACTGTACCATGGAATTATGGAGGAGATGTCTACTACCACGGTATCAAGCAATATTGGCCAGCTGCTGAAGATTCAAGTTCTGAGAAGGTTGACTCCAATATCAGTAATATTGCAGGGACTAGCAAGATTACCCGAAGCGGAAGGATACTCTCTCCAGAAATTGCTCCCCCAAAAGCAGTTTCTGGACCCGTAATCATTCCTGTTGTTGTCGCTTCTCCAAAGGCTGTTCCCAGTCCTACAATCATCTCTGCTAATACTCACGCTGACAAAGCTGTTACAATCCCTGTTATCACTCCTACTAACATTCCTGCTGCGGAGTCAACCGAGACTCAAGGTAAAGGTATTATGGTTGAGCCTGTCCAGACGAAGGCACAATCAGTGGCTATCCCTGAGACCTCCCATAAAGAGATGGAGGAAATTCTAAAAATCATAAAAAGAAGCGACTATAATGTAGTCGAGCAACTGGGGCAACCTCCATCTAAAATTTCCATGCTGGCTTTATTACTATGTTCCGAGGCACATGCAAAGGCCTTGGTAAAGTTCCTTAAAACTGCCCATGTACCCCAAGAAACATCTACCGATCAGTTCCAAGATTGTGTATCCAACTTGACTGTAGATAATGGTCTAGGTTTTTCGGATGATGATTTAACGCCAAGAGGAAGAAATCATAATGAGGCATTGCATGTCTCAGTTGAATGTGGGGGCACGACTTTGGTTCATGTTTTGGTGGACACTGGCTCGTCTCTGAATGTGTTTCCTAAAAAGGCTCTTGATAGGCTTGATTGCAAAGGATTGACATTGAAACCGAGCAACATAGTAGTGAGGGCCTTTGACGAATCAAAAAAGATGGTGCATGGGGAAGTGGATATACCATAAAGGTTGGAACCCAAACATTTGATTCATCTTTTTATGTAATGGATATCCTCCCTTCATATTCCTGCTTGCTAGGCCGACTGTGGATTCACAATGTTGGCGCTGTTACCTCTACGTTGCACCAAATGCTGAAATATCCAATTCAAGGGAAGATCATCACCGTTCATGGAGAAGAAGAGTATATGATCATCCATCTCAATTCCTTCTGATATGTGGAATTAGATGGTGAATTTATTGAAACTCCATTCCAGCACTTTGAAGAAGTCCCGCAAGATGTGGTAGTGACCAAGGATGTGTCTCAAGCTCCCAAGATTACCAGACCTCCACTTTGGATGTCATCTTTGAAGGATGCCAAGGCAGTGATAGAAGAAGGTGGGTGCACTATTTGGGGACAACTCCCAGATATCCCATACAAATCTGACAAATTTGGCCTGGGTTTCACTTCAGGTGCCCAGAAGGCTATACGCCACGCTCGTGCTGGAGGACCACCTTTGAAGATTAGCAACCGCGATGTCAATGTAGTGGAGGAGGATGAAGACACCTATGACCTAGAGGATTGGATTTTCCGAACTGTCAGTGGAGGGCTCAGCAACTGGGAGGCCAGAGATTTTGTCCCGATCACTTTTATCCCATAGTAATTTGTCTTTACATTTTGTTGGATCTGTAATATTAAAACAATTCAGACTCTTAAAACCTTGTGTCTTACCCGAGGCACAATGGTCCATTTGTAAGGGTTATTATCGCATTTCCATATGACATCAATGAATCATGGACATTTTTGCATACAAACTTTGTGCTCATTGTTTTTATTTTTTACATTTTTATTATTTCAAAGATAGATATACTCTTACATACACTCACACTCACAATGCAGGTCTACATCCATTCGGGATCCCATGGGTAACGGTTCTGCTATGGCCTTTTGTGACTCTGAAAATCTAATCTACCAAGCTGAAGACGAAGGTTAGGAAGATTGTGAAGTACCAGAGGAACTCGCCAGGTTACTACAACAAGAAGAGAGGACCATTCATCCCCACGAGGAACCAGTGGACACGATCAACCTAGGTACCGAAGAAGACAAAAGAGAAGTCAAGGTGGGTGCCAATCTGGAACCTAGTGTCAAGGAGCGTCTGATTCAGTTGTTGCACGATTATGTTGAGGTCTTTGTCTGGTCATATGAAGACATGCCAGGACTTGATGCAGATATCGTGGTACATCATTTACCAACAAAAGAAGACTGTCCACCGGTAAAACAAAAGGTCTGTCGCATGAGACTAGACATGTCAGAGAAAACTAAAGCAGAAGTCATGAAACAATTCAATGCTGGATTCTTGGCCGTCACCTCTTATCCGCAATGGGTTGCCAATGTTGTTCCCGTGCCCAAAAAGAACGGCAAAGTGCGAATGTTTGTGGACTACAGAAATTTGAATAGGGCAAGCCCTAAGGATGATTTCCCACTCCCCCACATTGGTATTCTAGTTGACAATACGGCACAATACAAAGTGTTTTCCTTCATGGACAGTTTCTCAGGTTACAACCAAATCAAAATGGCGCCTGAGGACATGGAGAAAACAACCTTTGTCACGCATTAGGGCATATTCTGCTACAAGGTTATGCCATTCGGACTGAAGAATGTTGGGGCAACCTATCAGCGTGCCATGGTAGCTCTATTTCACGACATGATACATCATGAAATAGAGGTCTATGTGGACGACATGATAGCTAGATCTCAAATAGAAGAAGAGCATCTTGATTATTTATAGAAACTGTTTGAGAGGCTAAAGAAGTACAAGTTGAGGTTGAACCCAAATAAATGCACGTTTGGAGTAAGGTTTGGTAAGCTCATAGGCTTTGTCGTCAGTAATAAGGGTATTGAAGTAGATCCCGCCAAGGTGAAAGCGATACAAGAGATGCTTGCTCCTCGTACTGAGAAGGAAGTCATAGGGTTCTTCGGAAGTTTAAACTACATTTCCAGATTAATTTCTCACCTGACAGCTACCTGTGAACCAATCTTCAAATTACTGAAGAAAGATCAAGTAGTCAAATGGAATGATGAATGCCAAACTGCTTTTGACAAGATCAAAGAGTATTTGCAAGAGCCTCCTGTTTTGATGCCACCAGTCGAGGGAAGACCATTGATCATGTATCTAACCGTTTTGGAAAATTCAATGGGGTGTGTGTTGCGGCAGCATGACCAGTCTGGCCGAAAAGAGCATGCTATTTATCACCTGAGCAAAAAGTTTATCGACTGTGAAATAAGATATTCACTGCTAGAGAAAACTTGCTGCGCTCTGGCATGGGCTGCTCGCCGGCTAAGACAGTATATGATGACCCATACTACCTTGTTGATATCTAAAATGGACCCAATAAACTACATCTTCGAGAAACCTGCCCTCTCTGGGAGAATAGCGAGATGGAAGATGATCCTGACAAAATATGACATACAGTATACTACCCAGAAAGCAATAAAGGGAAGTGTACTAGGTGATCACCTTGCTCTCCAAGCTGTGGAAGACTACCAATCCATAAAGTTCGAATTCCCAGATGAGGACATCATGATGGTAAACAACTGTGAAGAATTCAGGCCATATGACGGACCTGAACAAGGATCCCGGTGGACCCTGGTTTTTAATGCGGCATCCAACGCACTAGGCAATGGTATTGGTGATGTACTCATATCTCCTGAAGGGTGTCATACCCCTTTTACTACAAGACTCTGCTTCAATTGTACAAATAACATGTCAGAATACGAAGCATGCATTTTTGGTCTCAAAGTTGCCATAGATTTAGGGATCAAATCCTTGAATATATTTGGAGATTCAGCTTTGGTCATCAGCCAGATCAAAGGGGAATGGGACACCAAACACCCAAACATTATCCCTTACAAAGAACACGTGTTGACATTGCTCTCGCACTTTGAGAAGATTACCTTCGAGCATTTCCCACGAGAAGAAAATCAGCTAGCAGACGCACTAGCCACAATGTCGTCCATGTTTAAACTTAAATGGGATAACGAGTCTCCCTGGATCACCATTGAACGAATGGATGAACCAGCACACTGTCACGAAATTAATACTGAAGAAGTAGTGGACCAGCCTTGGTTTCACGAAGTCAAGAGGCATCTCGAGGCTCAAGAATATCCAGAAGGAGCTTCAGTCAATGATAAGAAGTTCTTAAGGAGATTCTCTGCTAAATTCTTCCTTAGTAATGGCATTCTTTACAAACGCAACAAGGACTTTGTTTTACTTCGGTGCGTAGACAAGGTTGATGCTGAAAGGATCATGGCTGAATTACATGAAGGAACTTTTAGCGCCCATTCCAGTGGGCATACGATGGCAAAGAAAATCCTACGGGCGGGCTATTACTGGTCTACCATGGAAGCAGATTGCTATCAACACTCTCGAACCTGCCACAAGTGTCAGATTTATGCTAGCAAAGTGAATGTATCTTTGGTTCCTATGAATGTCTTAACGGCTCCTTGGCCCTTTGCTATGTGGGGCATCGATATGATCTGGGAAATCAAGCCAACAGCCTCTAATGGACACCGCTTCATCTTAGTGGCCATTGACTATTTTACCAAGTGGGTAGAGGAAGCTTCTTTCGCTTCTGTTGCCAAGAATGTTGTCTCCTGGTTCATCAAGCAGAATCTCATCTGTCGTTATGGTATCCCAGAGAGGATCATTACAGGCAATGGTATGAATCTAAATAATAATATGATCACCGCCCTGTGCGAGTAATTCAAGGTCCAACATCACAATTCTTCCCCTTATCGGCCGAAGATGAATGGTGTTGTCGAAGCCGCAAATAAGAACATTAAAAAGATCATACAGAAAATGACAGTCACATACAAAGACTGGCATGAGATGCTACCATTCGCTCTCCACGGGTATCGTACCAAAACACGCACATCAACCAGGGAAACACCCAACTCTTTGGTATATGGCATGGAGGTTGTCTTGCCTATTGAGGTCCAGATCCCCTCTATGAGAATTATGAAGGATGCAGGGCTGAACAAAGACGATTGGATCCAGACTCGACTTGATCAACTAAACTTGATTGATGAGAAAAGGCTTACTGCTGTATGCTATGTTCAAATGTATCAAAAACGGATGATCAAGGCTTTCAACAAAAAGGTCAGACGCCAAGTGTATCAAGTTGGGGATTTGGTGATCAAACGTATCATACTGCCGCAAGGTGATCCCAGGGGGAAATGGACTCCTACATATGAAGGACCATTTATAATCAAAAGCATATTCTCTGGTGGAGCAATGATTATGACCACCATGGATGGCAATGATCTGCCGCACCATGCGAACACAAACATAGTCAAAAGATACCACACATAAGAGACCCGCTAGGTTGACACACCTAGGCAAAACAAGGGCATCTCGGTGAACCAAAAAGGTTCGGGCAAAAATTAGGGATAAACAAAAAATATGTACACCCGGCAAGATAAAAACTCGAAAGGGCGGCTTGGGCAAAAAAGGGTATCCCGATGGACTGAAAACCCGAAAGGGCAGTCCAGGCAAAAGTTAGGGAATTAAAGCGTATGACTATGTCCAGTTGGATCACTTTACGGACAACCTTTGGCTTCAACTGACAAATTCAGAGGTTCTGATCAATTCAATCATCTTCGGACGAGGAAATAAATAGACAAGATGCTTAGAGACATGAAGGCTATAGCAGAATGGGAACCCCCTGGGATTATTTCACATAGCTATCTTTTCTTTGTATCAAAATTTTTCATTTTTTACGACGGCATTCTCTTACTAGAATGTTTGTCGCATTGTACAAAAATACATACTCAAAGCCAATACAATGATATCCCTTTGAAAGTGCAAAATTATCTGTTCTTCTTTACTCTTGTGTTTTGTTTACAAAAACGTCCAATTATTTATTGTTGAACATATGCATTTGAACATAATTACTGTTTACAATAAACAAAATAGAAAGACAATCACTAATGGCTTTAAGGTAGGGAAGTCTCTATTAGTTATTTCCATAAAGTCCCCCACAATGTGCAGTTTAATCCCCAGCAGAATAGAGCTTCCAGTTATCAATCCCCAGTAGAAGTCATCCAATTTCTCAGGATTCCTCAATAAGATTTTACAAGCAGTACACGACATTTCCCTTACAACAGAGTTTATTTCTCTAAGTGGAAATTCACCAACTTTACAACATGAAAGCTTACACTCCATATCTCAGCAACACTCAGGGATTTATTTTCCCTAATCCAACAGCAGTGCAGCAGATTAGCTCACATACGCATACATCTCATCCAAATATCATAAACATTGATAACACGAATACATTACACTATGCATTTAATACAACATGACATTGCATATTAGCTAACATTTTACCCTTTTCAGGATAAGTTTAATTAACAACTACCTCTAACAATGTTCAGAGGTTTCTTAGATACAGTTCAGATACACTTCAGACACGGATGTTATTCTGATACTCATTCAGATTCAATTTTCAGATACAGTTCAGATACGCCTCAGATATGGATGCCATCCTGATACTCATTCAAATTGAATTCTCAGATATAGTTTAGATACGCTCCTGACACGAATGCCATCCTGATACTCATTAAAATTCAACTCTCAAATATAGTTCAGATACGCTCCCAACACGGATGCCATTTTGATACTCATTCATATTCAATCTTCAGATACAGTTCAGATACGCTCCAAACGCGGATGCTATTCTGATGCTCATTCAAAGTCCACTTTTCAGATACAGTTCAGATATGCTTTAGACACGGACGCTATTCTGATACTCATTCAGATTCAATCTTTAGATACAGTTCAGATACGCTCCAGACACGGATGCCATTCTAATGCTCATTCAGAGTCCACTTTTCAGATACAGTTCAGATATGCTCCAGACACGGACGCCATTCTGATACTCATTCAGATTCAGCTTTCAGATACAGTTCAGATACGCTCCAGACACGGATTCCATTATGATACTCATTCAGAGTCCACTTTTTAGATGCAGTTCAGATACGCTCCAGACACGGATTCCATTCTGATACTCATTCAGGTTCAGCTTTCAGATACAATTCATATACGCTCCAAGCACGGATTCCGTTTTGATACTCATTCAAATTCAACTTTCAGATACAGTTCAGATACACTTCAAACACGAATGCCACTCTGATACTCATTCAATTTCTCTTTCAGATTCAACAATCACTTTTGGATGGCATCTACAAGCCCATCTCCAACAACTTTCTATCACCTCTCCAAATTGCATCTTTAAGCCCATTCCCTCAACCATCACATCACCGAGTGAAAATTTCTGGGCACTCTAGTGTCCAATCATCTTCCACCTTCGAGTCACGAATGGCAAAACTTGCTAATCTAACTCCTCAGGCTTAAGAAGATTTAACATGGGCAGTTGTTGTACCCTAAATTTTTCCCTGTCACTTATCAATAATTTTCTCACAATATCTCCTTGGGCTCAGGACTTCACTAGGGTTTGATCAACTCAAGACACCTCCTTAAACACTGATGACCAAAATTAGGGTTTGAGTTTGCACAAGGATTTTTGGACTTCCAATGCCCCATATGACTTTCATGGATCATTATGGACCCCCAAGGTCACTCATGTCAAGTTTCAAGCCTTGGATCACGCTTTTGCTCAGTCAATTGAGCAGTTGACCTAAAAATCAGCTGTATTGGGGAAAAAGTCAGCCATGGCCAATTTACAGTCAAACTTCATATTTTTTGATCCACATCAACATTTTAAACTCATATGTATCATTTGATCAAGTTTGAACCATAATTCCTCAAGAAATTTGATCAAATCTCCAAAAGTGCAAAATGGTCAAAATTAGGGTTTTGACTAGGAAAGGGAAATTTCTGATTTTTGACCTAAAAATGGTCAATTGGTTCAAGGCATGATTCCAAGAGTACAATTGAATCATTTTTACCTAATGACATGGTTAAAAACATTGCAAGTCCATTGGATTGACAGATGAATTTTTCAGTCAACTGATCAAAATTCAACTGTATACTGAAAAGTGAAACTTTGACTTTTTGGTCAAATTCAAGTGCCAAAGATCAAAATTCATCAAAACATGTCAAAATATGAAATTTATTCATCAAGAAATAAAAAATTCAAGATTTCATTTTGAAAAGTCAAAATTTCTAAACTTAGAAATTTTTCTAAGTGTTGGAAATTTCATATTTTTTCACAAATTTGAACAAATTTTTCACCATGATGCAAGATGATTCAAGAGAAACTTCCAACATGAAAGTTGTACATCTCCATTAAATATAAAAATTTTCTTTACACAACTCCTTTAAAAAGTTCTTGGATCTCAAGTTATAATTTTAAGAACATGTGGTCATGAAACTAAACACTTAGTGAAATTTTGCCCTAATTTGGTCAGGATTTTGACCCAACTTCATGGTACTTTTTCATATAGTTACAAGGGGAATCTTCGAAAACAATTCAAAAATGGATTGTAGAGAACATTACAAGCTTTCCAAATTGTCTAAGAACTCGAGATCATTCTTGAGTAGGGAGAATTGAAGAGATGAAGTTAGGGTTTTATCACTTGATTTACAAGGCATTTAGTGATGAACAAAATTCAAATTCAAAGTTGTGCTGCATAAACTCTACTTTGCAGGCCTCAAACTTGTTAGACACTCCATAATTAATGGTTTACACAGCTGTTAGAGGCCTCACTTCAAGCATTCAATGCATGGACATGCTTTATATCCATTTTTGGAAGAAAGGTTACATTGCCATTTTGATAAAGTGACTTTTTGTACAAAACTTGTTCTTGAGCCTC
Organism: Vicia faba; assembly: GCA_948472305.1. NCBI lineage: Eukaryota > Viridiplantae > Streptophyta > Magnoliopsida > Fabales > Fabaceae > Vicia > Vicia faba. The sequence goes on along the minus strand of OX451736.1, from coordinate 984,273,747 downwards.
GCACTTGTTCTCTTTTGATCAAACAAGTCCTATAACTCATAAGAAATGGCTTAGAAACTTACAATCATCCAGACCATGCTTGTACCTCCTCTTGAAACTTGTTTCCCACTTTTCTTCAAAATCAAGTAACCTATCCAAAAGCTAAAAACTTGTACTTATGATTATCCAAATTTTTCAAACACTTTTTTTTATACATACACAAACTATTGGCCACAAATACACGAATGCTCAAGCCCTTAAAACAGCTAGAACTCAAAAACACATTCCATACCTCCATTTTCACACAAATTGACAAAAAACTTGAAACTCATAATCTACTCGTGCGTTTCTTGGCCTTTTGGTTTCTAAAGCTTCTAAACATCATATAGAACTGATCCCACACCCTGTTACAGAACTGTAACACCATTAACACCATCCTCTATTTTCAAAAATAGAGCTCTGCATATTGACTTCTCCAGACCATTTCATCCATCCATTGCTTAAGCTAATCATTGCATTAGCTTCTTGGAATCTCAAGGAAGCTAACCTGATTATCACCATCAATTGAAACAAGCTCAAACTCAAAACACGATTTCCAGTTTTGAGGTAAGTTTTCTTAACTTTGAACTCTTCATACAAGCATCACTAATGATTTATTTGTTAATAAAACATGTAGATATTATTGCCCTAAAGCTAACCATGTTCATAGTTTCCATTAATTTTGCTTGAGCTTAGAGAATTTTAGGATTGAAGTTTCTGAGATTTTTAGGGTTCAAATTAGGGCCAATAAAATTCATGCTTATCTTTGATCTATAGTTTTAATGATTTACATTTCTGAAACCGTGAGGAAATTTGCTACAAATTTCATGTTTACAATTTTCCTTTTTGATGAGAAATGAGCAAGTTACAATTGGTCTGGCTGGAGGTTGACGATGAAGTCATCAGGGCGCGTTTTGCATCATATATTTATTGTTTTTCTTATGTTAACGGATGTATAGCCACCCTAGTGGTAGAAGCGCGTGCTTGTAACCTTTGAGACCTGGGTTCGAGCCCCACTGGTACCCTTTTGATTTTTTCATATTTTTTGCTTCTTACCTTTTGTTTTTTTGTAGGCATTGGGCCTCTTTGGGCCTGGATTGTTTTTGTTTTTGCTGGCTAACCCCCCATTTCATTTATACGCCCTTGGCCCAATTTTATTTTATTTTCTTATTTTCTTTTTATTTATTTTCTTAATTATTTTCATAATACTAAAAAATCATGAAAAATACAAAAATAGTAGATTTATATTTTTATTTAGTTTATTTAGTTTTCTCACACAAAAATTATTTTATTAATCATACTTTATTTATTTTTACTTATTATCTTGTAAATTTAATTAAAACTAGGTTATTAGTTATTTTCTTTTTCACCAATTAAAATATATCATTTTAATATTAAAAAAGGCCAAAAATATTTTATAATACTGTAAATATTTTCAAGACAAAAATACCAAAAGATACTTTTTTTAAACTTATTTTTCTTTAATCAATTAATGAATTAGGATTTTATTAATTTCTTTTCTTAGTGAATTAGGTTTACTTTTAAGTTTAATTAATTACTTTCTTTAATAAATTATATTAAGACAAAATCCCTTTTCTCTAAAAAATCCAAACAAATATCCATTTACTTCACATTTTTTATTTTTGTACATTTATTCATTTTGTACATTATATTCATTTAATTCCTTGTACATTGATACTAATTCAATATGGTTGTAATAGACTAACTAGGTTTACATTCTTGCAATCCCCGTTCAATTTGTACACCCCTTCCGCAAATGTTGTAATAGCATAGTAACTTTAAATTCCACAATTTATCGCTTTTATATACAAATGCTAGTAATTAGGGTTTGTATGGAAAGACTAAAACCAATACTTAAAAAACCCTAATTTAAGACAAAAATAAACATGAAAACAATACACTTGCACACAAGCACCCCTAGGGTTATTCCACTTGGTTGCCTTATACAAAATGGCCATATTACGCATGTAAGGTATCTTAGCAAATACAAGATCATAGTCCCTCGATGACGTTATCTAAGTTGCCTTTCAAATGATCTTAGTCCCTAAAAAAGAATACTAAAATACCTTGCAACATTGCTAATCATGGTTATACGATGACCCACGCCCGTCCCGTTTACATCCAAAGATAGGGTTGTTTACCAAATCAATGGTAAAATAACAATGTCAAAGCAAAAGGAAAACGAACAAGAAAGATTTTGAGTAGGTAGAATGCTCCTAATTACTTGCTCAATTTCAAACGAACATCCTTGCTATTTTCAAAACAAACACCTACACTTTCAAACATCTTAAAAACTTGAAAACATTTTCAAAAGATCAAACATCTTTGTATACATTCTTACAAACAAGAATCATTACAAAGATTGCCTAAACAATGGCCTCTTTACAAAATACTTTCAAAAACCACACCAAGCACAATTTCAAACAAAAGCAAGTGATCTAGCAAGTAGCTAAGAGCCCATAGAAAACCATGGATGAAAAGGGTGCTAATACCTTCCCTTTTCATAATCTACCCCCCAAACTCAAGAAACAATATCAAAGGTCTTTCTGTACATTTTCACCTTTCCTTTTGGATAAAAGAAAAGTCGGTGGCGACTCTTGCTAACCGCAACATTTGCGATCAAACGCAAAACCCTCATGTCAGTTCTCCCACCATATCACAGTATACAATGTCATGATGTATGAAATGTATTGCGTAATGATGTTCTCAAAATAAATGATTTTGTGCTATATGCGTTTCGTATGCATATGCCAATATATTGGTACATGACTTATGAATGTTACATGTGTTAGAAGTGTATCAACAATTTCGTACGACATCTGGCTTTGGAAAATGGAACCCTGACTGGTGCTGGGGATGAAGAACATGTGTAATCTTCAACCTTGTCTAGAAGGCTTCTTCTGTGGATTCTTTCTTACTGTTTAAGGAAACTCCACTAGGGAATGCTGACTTCTGTTTGGGGAGAAGAGTTTAGGAACATTCGTTGTTCATCGCTCTACTGGGGAATTTAATTCTTACATATCCTGACTGGGGATAAAATACATGGATAACCTTCTGACTCATATGAGTAGTTTGGTTCTTATATACCCTGGCTGGGGATAAAAGAGATGGATAAACTTCCGACTCACTTGGGGAGGATAAAGTTGACTGATATCTAGTCCGGTTCCAGGTTTTATAACAACTCTTATGGGATAGTGGTGACTTCACTGGGGAGAGGAATTTTGTTGGTAGTTGTACCCAAAAAATTTCCCTACCCTTTTCTTTTCAAGACATTCTTCTAAGGATTCTCAGATATTCAAGACACTAAAGGGTTGACTAGTCAAACCTCCTCCTAAGCAAGGGGTCTACAACTAGGATTTTGAGTTCCTCAAAGAAGTTTGAGTTGCAAAGGTCTCAAGTTGATTTCATGGTTCTCATTACGCCCTCAACAAGTTTCATGTCAAGTTTCAAGTCCTACATCACAAGTTTGCTCAGTCAATGACTCAGATGATTGAAAATTAACTGTATTGGTCAAAAAGTCAATTGTGGTCAACATACATCCAAACTTCAAGATTTTTGGTCAACATCAACATTTTGAAGTTATACTCATCATTTGATCAATGGTTTATCATTATTCCCAAAGGAAAGGTCTCAAATTATCAAAAGTCAAGAATTGTCAAATTAGGGTTTCCTTAGGAGAAGTCAACTGAACTTTGACCAGGCATAACTTTCACATACTTCATCAACTTTTCCCCAACCAAAGCTCATTTTAAATAAAATTAAATTCCCTACAACTTTGTTTAATTCTCAAGTCCGAAAAAAGCTTCATTTGAAAGATATGAGCTAAAACATTATAGGTCATTTTCAAAAGTCAACAAAAGATACTTTTTGTCAAGGCAAATTACATCAAGATAAATTCTTCAAAAGCAAAAATGATCAACATGGAGATTATAGAGGACATCTTGAGATTTCCAAAAAGTCAAATAACATCTTCAAAAGATGAAAATTAAGCAAGTTATGAGTTGCAAAAGTTTGGAGATTTTGAAGAAATTCATGATGTTCAAATTGGACAATCTTGAATCTTTGAACCAATGGGCCTAATTTTTTAGACTCAAACGCGTTCGTGATATTTTAGAGGACCCCTAAAACCATTTCCTCATTTTTCATGATTTTTATTTATTTTATGTGAATTTTTATTTATTTAAAACAAATTAAATCAAAACAAAAAATGAAGCTAATGGGCTTAGGCGCATGTTTGGATTTATGGGTCAAGATTGAAGCCTAAATATTCGTGTAACCTATAAGCAATATGTCCAGGTTCATGCTAATTCAAAAGAGGAATAAAAACATGCAAAAGGAAAGTTTTTAAGTTGTTTGATTTTGGTTTTATTGGGGCTATAAAGTCTTGATCCTTTGCCATATTCATCACCTCATGGTCTTTATCTATATATACTGAAGCAAAGCAGGCCAAAAGGACACGAAAACTATTGCATACAAGCTCTCCCAAAAATTCTCAAAATTTCTCAAAGTTGCAAAATTCGTAACTACATTTCCAGGCGCTATTAACCCAAACAAATGACCAAATCACATTCCCGAGGCTTCCAGGAATTGAACCACGCTCATAACCAAGGCCTTTCACTTCCAGAACTTCCACATCTAATCACACTAGTTTGGTATAATTTCTTTAATCCAATCTGTTTAAATACATTGTTAACCAATCTAACGCATGCATACATGTTTATAACAATGTTTAGAACATGTTTGACATAATGCATATGAGATTTAATGCTTAAATCACAGGATGATATTGTTAGGGTTCTAGAGTTGTTGAGCTTCGAGCTGAACAATACAATGAGTTTCAGGCCAAGCCAATTGCACCACTAAACTCGCAGGGTTTAGTTTAGTAGGATAAGATGATTTTGGATCTTTGAAATGGACGTTTTTGTAGGTTTGATATTTTTGAGTGGCCAGAGGGGACGATTGGAGTTTGAATCCGGTGTCCCTGAGTTGGGTTGGCTTCGGCCAGGGCTTTCATGGAAGAGTGCCATCATTTAATTGGTTGGTTCAAATCCACCTGGGCGCGCGTTTGAAAAGTGAAAAATAATAATTGATTTATATTATATTCGTTTGTTCATGGTTTACTAACGGATGAATCATGCCACCCTAATGGAAACACATGCTCACTTAAGGCCTTCATGCTCCTTGTTCTGGGTTTGAGCCAGGAGCAAGGCCTTTTATTTTTTTTGGTGTTATCTTTGCAGATCCAGTGGGAACAAGGAAAATGCGCACATGATGTGTACGCTCAATCTTAACCATCAGATTACTATGGATCTGGATCAAACGTTCCAGAAGCACCTCCCCATGATGAACACTCACGAGCCAGCCACATAGGATCCTACAAGAGTTCATTTGAAGTCTGGACCCTCCATTTGTGGGCCTAGCAAATTTGGTTAAGTACACCCCCCCCTAACGATTTTTTGCAGCACAAACCATTTACCTTTTTTTATTATTTCATTCTCTATTTTATTATTTTCTTTTCTTTTAATAACTAATTAACTTTTAATAAAAAATCATAAAGTCAGAAAATCAAAAAAATATAAGATTTAAGTTTTTTGAATTAAATTAATTTTTATTAATTTAATCCCTCTAAGTGTATTTTATTTATTAAAATTTGATTAGAATTAAGTTTTTAACTCAATTATTTTTCCAAACAAAAATAACAAAAATTTCCTTTTATCACTTAGATTTTTTAGGGTTTTTACATCTTCGTCTTTTCCTCTTTACGCATTTGTTTACTTTTTTCGTATTATTTTTATGAATAATTGTAACTGCTCAAAGGGATGTAATAGTTTAAACTAGGATTTTTTTACATTTTCCCCCCATTTTGGTTTGGATTCCCCCCATCCCGAAGCAATGTAATAGCATAGTTTAATTCACACTTTTATTTTCTTCCCTATGTATATATTTAACTGCTAGATGTATGCTAATAGGTTTGCATGACAAGATCTAAAAGCAAACGGTAGAAAACATAAATATCCAAGATAAAATAACTGAAACATAACACACTTCACACACGCGCACCTCTAAGGTACCTCCACTTGTTTCCTTCGGAAAATAAATAGTAATGTCTCTCGAACGTGAGAAGTTTTAGCAAAGACCTTTTGGTCAAAATATCATAGTCCCTCGATGATCCTTCGATGTTGCCTCGGTAAATGATCTTAGTACCTTAGGGTAATTACTAAAGCATCTTACGAGTTGCCTTCGTGACTGTACGATGACCCGTGCTTGTCCCTCAAAACATCCAATGATAGAGCTACCTACTGACTAATGGTAGGATAACACTATCTAAAGGAAAAAAGGAAAAGAACAAAGACCATTCGAGTAGGCAGACAGCTTGTAGTTTCTTGCTCACAAAACAAGACAATTTCTCACACGTACACTTTATTTTCTAAATATTTTCAAAGACAAAAACAATTTGTATGCATTCTCAACGATACGAGAATCATTACAAAGTTTTCCGCACTAAGGCATCTTTTCAAAATATTTTAAAAACACACTTACACAAAAATCATTTCCAAAGTGAGCTTGCAACTAAGAGCTCGTAGATAACTACGGATGAAAATGGTGCTAATACCTTCCTTTTCCATAACCTAACCCCCGAACTCAAAATCTTAAAAAAAGGTCTTTCCTGTTCTTTTCACCCTTTCCTTTGTTGGATAAAAGAAAAGTCGGTGGAGACTCTTGCTAACCGCAATATTTGTGATAAAACACAAAACTAGTAGTGTCAGTTCTCCCACCGTATTGCAGAACTGGCGACTCTACTGAGGAATGAACTAAAAGTGGGGTTACCTTAGAGATAGTTCATATTTTAAATGCTTTCCTTGATTGACTTGCTCGATTTATTCTTGAAGGGTTGTTTGGGTATTCTTGTAAAGATCCTATACCTGGATCTGGGGCATTTTAGGTAAGTAGCAATAGATTGTGGAAACTGTACAGCGTAGACCGATATGGTTGAAGCGATAGCTACGTTAGTGTGACACATTTGTGGATACCAGTGTCCCTTAAGTTCAATCAAGGAGAATATGAGGTTGTTGAGTGGTGTCATGAAATACTAACTGACCGTAGAACCTTAGTTGAAACAACTTGGCCATTAGAAAGTAGTGAGATAGTCGAGTTTGGTGCAAAATAGAAGATTGGTTGATACTCGATACTACACTCATTGAGATCAGACTTTTGGGATATTTTGGCCACGAGAAAAGATCGCTTGAGCTGAAACAATGCCCGATAAAGAAAGATCAATGATATTGAGATACCTTAGAATCTGATTACTTCTTTTAGGATAGGTTGAACCAACTAAACTTCAATAGGGTACTTACCTGCAACTCCATGCAAGCTTTAACCTAAGGCCTTGTGTGTTTTGTTTGTGTGTGATTAATTTGTTCGTAAATAACATCATGCATCATAACATTCATTCTATTGTACCCCAAAATTTGCTCTCTCTTTTCTTAATACATTTCACACAAGATCCCAAATAACTCAAGCTTGCACAAGTGTTGACTAGGTTAAACCATCTCCTAAACACTGATGCCTCAAATTAGGGTTTTGATTTTCACAAGGATAATTGAACTTATAATGCCTCAAATGACCTTCATAGATCATTATAGACCCCCAAGAATACTCATGTCAAGTTCTAAGTCTTGAATCACAAAATTGCCCATTCAATTAACCAGATGACTGAAAATCAACTGTATTGGGTAAAAAGTCAACTATAGTCAACCTACAGTTAAACTCCATGATTTTTGGGCAACATAAAAATTTTAAATTCCTATTCATCATTTGATCAAGTATTGATCACAATCCCTCAAGAAAAGCACCTAATTTACCAAAGGGGCAAAATGGTCAAAATTAGGGTTTTGACTATAATTGACTGATCAGTGACTTTTGACCTAATACATGATCGAATGGATTTAAGCATAATCTAAAGGATTCAAATACAAAACTTTGACCTAATTTCATGGTTCAACACATTCATCAAGATCAATGGATGGATAGTTGAAATTTGATAAACTAATGAAAAGTTAACTGATGCACAAAAAGTCAAACTTTGACTTTTTAGTCAAGATTTGATTTCAAAGATCATTATTCATCAAGACATTAAAAAATATGAAGCTTGATTATCAAGAAATCAAGAAATTAAAAAGTCAATGTGAAAATTCAAAATTTTCAAGACTTAGAAAAATTTCTAAGTGTTTTAAACATGATAATTTCACTACTTCATGATATTTTTTCACCAAGATGCAAGATGATTCAAAGAAAACTTTCAACATGAAAGTTTTAGATCTTGATGAGATCTAAAACTTTGATTAATTATCAAGTCCTATAAGTTCTTGGATTTTGAGTTATAAATTCATGAAGCCATGCACTTTTTCTAAAACACTTGGTGGAAATTTGACCTAGTTTAGGCAGATCTTTGACCTAACTTCTTGGCCAGTTTTCACCAAGCTCCAAGATGATTTTGTTAAAATGGTAAACACTAAGGTTGTATAGGATGTTTCAAGCTTCCCAAAATGTCCAAAAACTTAAAGAGATCATGTTTAAGCTAGAAGTTTCGAAGAGATGAAGATGGACTCATAAACTTGAATAATAAGTCATTTTCTTGATGAACATTTGATCCAATCCCATAGCCATGCTGCATAACCTTGCTTTGAAGGACTCTAACTTGTATTTCACTCTATAATTAATTAATTACACAACTGATAGATCCATTATCCAAGAAATTAAGCCATTATCCAAGCTACATTGCCATTTTAGGAAGAAAGGCACCATTGTTATTCTTGAAAAGTTGCTTTAATCACAAAGTCAACTTGTCTTGAGCATTGCACTTGTTCTTTATGCACAAACATCCTCTACAAAATCATAACAAACATGTTTAAAGTTTTTAGCCACACTACAAGCCTTGTACATTTCCTTGAAACCATGTTTGTCAAGCTTGCTTCAAAAACAAGTCAAAATCTCATAACTTGTGATCTTGTGATTCTGATCACTCCAAGTCTCCAAACCTTTCCCTATAAATAGAAGATGTTATTTGCAAGCCAGACACAAAATGTGAAGCCTGAAAACTCCCTCAAACTCCCTCCAACTAGAAATTGCATAAAAACTCCATTTTTCCACAGTTCTTCCCTTGAACTTGTATCTTCCATTTCCATCGTGTGTTTTCCCTTAAAATCATTTTCAAAGCTTCCTACATCAAATACAGTTCATCCCTGTCCGCTTTTTGGAACTATAACACCTCCATAACCATTGTCCAAACTCAAAAACAGCCACCAGCAACTTGACTTCTCCATAACATTTCAGTCACTCTCAAATTAAGCTAAGCATTGCATTAGCTTCCTAGAGGTCCAAGGAAGCTAACCAGACCATTGCAGCATCTTGAAACAAGCTCAAACCCAAAACATGAATTCCATTTTCAAGGTGAGTTTTTTGACTTTTAAAATCTTCATATAGGTATCATTTGGTTTCCATTTTCAAAGATAAAATGTAGACATCATAGCCCTGAAACTGACCATATCCTTAGAATTCATTTATATTGCTTGAGTAGTGAGAATTTTGAGTTTGAAATTGCTGAAAAAGTTAGGTTAAATTTGGTACCAAACAAAATTCATGCTCATCTTTTATTTATAGCTTTAATTATTTATATAACTAAACTCGTGATGAAATTTGGAGCAAATTTCATGTTTACATTTTTGCAAATGGTTGAGAGATGAAGAAGTTACAGAACTCAAGAATGTTGTTCAGACATTGGCACGAGGTTGAAGATGAAGTCACATTCAAGACTTGGTTTATTTTAAATTTAATGATTGTTGTTCTATAAAGGATGAAATAGCCACCCTAGTGGCAAGAAGCGCGCACGTATGGCAAGCCTCTATAAGGTCCTGGGTTCGAGCCCCAGCGAGACCTTTTGGTTTTTTTCATATTTTCCTTGTTTCACTTTTTTGTTTGCATCATTTAGGGCCTTCCAGCTGCTGGGCCTGCTTCATTTTACTTCAGCATCACCCCATGCCTGCTTACAACCACGCATTCCAACTTACTCTCTTTTTATTATTTTTCTTTAGTTTTATGATAACAAAGAAGGGGCCTTGGGCCTAACTTTTCAAAAAAAATTACTTTCTAACCTCTCTTTTACTTTCTAACCCCCCTGACTTTTATATTTTTATTTAATTTTATTTAATTTATTTTTTATTTTATGTTATTATTATATTTGATCAAAAATACCAAAAATATATTTTATTAAATACTTAGGCCAAATATTTATTATTTACTTGTATTTTCTATTTCATTCCTTTTAAAAAAAAAAACCCTAAAAGATGTCTTCTTTCTTAAAAATTAATTGAATTAATTTAGACTTAGGTTTTAATTTTATCTTAATTAATTTAATTTAGACATTAGAATTATTATTTTCTTTATTTTTTAATTAATTAGGTTAAACCTTTTTCATACACAAAAACCCATAAAAAACAATTTTCTTTTCTTTCGCATTATCTCTATATTCTTGTATATTCTATTATTCAATATGGTTGTAACAGTAATTAAGTTTTAATTGCTTTATATTCCCCATTTGTAATTTATATCCCCATCCCCTAAATGATGTAATAGCAATGTTAGTGTGACACATTTATGGGTACCAATATCCCTTGTGATGAATCGAGGAGAATACGGAGCTGCTGCACGGTGTCATGAAGCACTAACTGACCATAGAACATTTAGTTGAACAACTTGGCCATTAGGAAGCAGTGAGATAGCCGACTTTGGTGAAAATCTGAAGATTGGTTGATACTCAAAACTACACTCATTGAGATCGGACTTTTGGGATATTTTGGCCGCAAGAAAAGATTGATTATGCTAAAACAATGCCTAATGAAGTAAGATCAATGATATTGAGATTCCCTAGAACCCGTTTACTTTCTAGGATAGGTTTAACCAACTAAACTTCAAGAGGGTACTTACCTATGAAACCCATGCAAGCATAAACCTAAGGCCTTTGTGTGCTTTATTTGTGACTAATTATTCATGACATCATAAACATCATAACATCATAAGCATTCTCACTAACCATTTCAAGGATTTAGCAAATTATCTTTGTTTTTGTTGTAACCCAAAATTATCCCTCTCATTTATCAAGAGTTTGCTCACAAGATCTCCTTTGGCTCAAGACTACACTAGTGTTGATCAACTCAAGACACCTCCTTAAGCATTGCTGACCAAAATTAGGGTTTGAGATTGCACAAGGATATTTGAACTTCCAATTCCCCATATGACTTTTATGGATCATTATGGACCCTAAAGATTACTCATTTCAAGTTTCAAGCTTTGGATCACACTTTTGTTCAATCAATTGAGCAATTGACCTAAAAATCAGCTGTATTGGGGAAAAAGTCAACTGTGGCCAATTTACAGTCAAAATTCATAATTTTTATCCACATCAACATTTTAAACTCATATGTATCATTTGATCAAGTTTGGACCACGATTCCTCAAGAATTTTGATCAAATCTTCAAAAGGGCAAAATGGTCAAAATTAGGGTTTTAACTGGGAAAGGGCAATTTCTGATTTTTGACGTAGCAAATGTTAAATTGGTTTAAGGCATGATCTCCAAAGTCCAATTACATCATTTTGACTTAATGACATGGCTCAAAACATTGCTCAAGTCCAATGGATTGACAGATGAATTTTCAGTCAACTAATCAAAAGTCAATTGTATACTGAAAAGTCAAACTTTGACTTTTTGGTCAAAATCAAATGTCAAAGATCACAATTCATCAAAGCATGCCAAAATATGAAACTTATTCATCAAGAAATAAAAAATTCAAGATTTCATTTTGAAAAGTAAAAATTTCTAAACATAGAAATTTTCTAAGTGTAGAAAATTTCTTATTTTTTCACAACTTTGAGCAAAAGTTTCACCATGATGCAAGATGATTCAAAAGAAGCTTTCAAAATGAAAATTGTAGATCCCCATGAAATAAACAACTTTTCTTCACACAATTTCTCCTAAAAATGCTTGGATCTCAAGATATAATTTTGTGAATACATGCTCATGAACTAAAATAACTTAGTGAAATTTTGCCCTAGTTAGGCAGATTTTTGACCTAACTTCATGGCACTTTTTCATATAGTTCCAAGGGGAATTTTTAAAAGTTATTTAAAGAGGAGTTGTATATCACACTACAAGCTTTCAAAAATATCCAAGAACTCCTTGAGATCATTTTTTAGTAGGGAGAATCAAAGAGATGAAGTTAGGGTTTTCACACTTGAATTACAAGTCATTTTGTGATGAACAAGATTCAAATTTCAAACCTATGCTGCACAATCTCTACTTTTCAGGCCTCGAGCTTGTTAGGAACTCCATAATTAATTTCTTGCAAAGCTGTTAGAGGTCTTAATTCAAGCATTCAATGCAAGGTCATGCTTTATATCCATTTTGGGAAGAAAGTGCACAATGCCATTTTGATAAAGTATCTTTTTGCATAAAACTTGTTCTTGAGCCTTGCACTTGTTATCTTCTAATCATACATGTCTTATAACTCAAGAGAAGTTGATCTCAACACTTACAATAACCCAACCCATGCTTGTACTACTCATTGAAACTTGTTTTCCCACTTTTCTTCAAAATCAAGTAACATAGCAATCAGCCTATAACTTGTACTTCTGAATCTCTCAAGCTCTAAGACCTTTTGCTTATACATACACAAGTTATTTTCCACAAATCCCACGCATGTTTGAACCTTGAAAAGACCAAGAACACAAATTTTCATCTCACACTTCCATTGTTGCACATTCTGGCCAAAAATCCCAAAACCAAAAACTACTCGTGCGTTTCTTGGCTTCTTGCTTCCAAAAACTTCTAAACATCATTTAGAAGTCATCCCTTCCCCTGTTACAGTTCTGTAACACCATCTTCCTCCATTTCCAAGTTCAAAAACAGAGCACTGTAAGTGGACTTCTCCAGGCCATTTCAACCACTCTCCAACCAAGATAATCATTGCATTAGCTTCCTGGGACCTCAGTGGAGCTTTTTTTATCATCACAACACCTTGAGGAGTGCTCATTTGCAGAACACGATTTCCAGTTTTAAGGTAAGTTATCTCAACTTTGAACTCTTTATACAAGCATCATTAATGGTTTATTTGTGAATGAAAAATGTAGATATCATTGCTCTAAAGCTAACCATGTCCATAGTTTTCATTTATGTTGCTTGAGCTTAGAGAATTTTAAGATTGAAGTTTCTGAATTTTTTAGGGTTCAGATTAGGGCCATTAAAAATCATGTTTGTGTTTGATCTATAATTTTATTGCTTTGTGTGATACAGTGGGAGAACTTACTTGAGGTTTTGCGTTTGTGTTCGCAAATGTTTCGGTTTAGCAAGAGTCGCCATCGACTTTTTATTTTATCCAAAGGAAAGGTCAAAAAGCACAAGAAAGACCTTTGAGATGTTTTCTTAGGTTCGGGAGGTAGATTATGAAAAGGGAAGGTGCAAGCACCCTTTTCATCCATGGTTATCCATGGGCTCTTAGTTACTTGTTTAGATCACTTGCTTTTTCTTTTCAATTGTTTGAAATGGTGCTTTGTGTGTGGTTTTGAAAGAAGTTTTGAAAGATGTTTTGAAAGATGTTTTGAAAAGAGGCCATCGTCGTGGCAACCTTTGTAATGATTCTTGTATGAATGTATATAAAGGTGTATTTGTCTTTTGAAAAGATGTTTCAATGTTTGAAAGTTTGATTTGGGAAATGTTTTGAAATTGTGTTGTGAAGTGTGTTTGAAAAATAGCAAGGATGCTTTTGCAAGTTTTGATCAAGTAACTAAGAGTTGTCTACCCTATTTTACTCAAAGATCTTTCCTATACATTTTTAACCCTTTTGACAGTGTTGTTTTACCATTGCATTTGGTAAATAACCTTGTATTAGGATTTTAAACGGGACATGCGCGGGTCATCGTAAGACCATGATAGCAATTTTGCCAAGTATCTTTAGCAAATTTTTGAAGGGACTAGATCATTTTGTATAGGCACCCAAGATAGCGTCATCGAGGGACTATGATCTTTTGTTTTGTTTTTGTTTTGCCAAAGTACTTAACATGCATAACATGGCGAATTTTAAAAGGCAACAAGTGGATGAAACCCTAAGGGTGCAAGTGTGCATTATGTTTGTCATTTTCATGCATTTAGGTTTTGTATTAGGTCAAGCTACTTATTGATTTTGGATTTTTGCATACAAACCCTAATCTCTAATCATGGCATAATTGAAAGCATAAATGCATAAAATAATCTATACTATTACAACATTTGATTATGGGGAGGGGGATACAATTTTGAATGGGGATTATTTTGCAAGAAATTAAAACCCTAGTTTTACTATTACATCCAAATTGAATCAAATGACATAAATAATAAATGAATAATATTTAAATAAACAAATTAAATAAATATACAAAGTATTATGAATATACAAAAATGTTTATGTATATTTTTTATGTATGTAAAAAATATTTAATGCAAAAAGAAAGGAATAAAAAAAAGATTATTTTTTTTTTTATTAAGGGTAAAACCCTAATTTTCTTTTAAGAATGTAAATATATTAAATATACTATTTATATACAATAAAATAAAATAATGTATACACAAAAATAAAATATATTTAGAAAAAGTATTATTTAAGTATGAATAATAATAAAAAACAAAAGTATAGTATTTTTATGTTTTTATTCTCAAGTATTTATTAAATAAAATAAAAGTATGTATATATATATATATATATATATATATATATATATATATATATATATATATATATATATATATATATATATATATATATATATATATATATATATATATATATATATATATATATATATATATTAATTATATTAGTTATGTACAATAAAAATAAAATAAAATATATACAAGACAAAAATATATTTAAAACAATATTTTTTTAGTGTAAATAAAATAAAGAATAAAAAATAAAAGTATAATGTTATTATATATTATTTCAAGTTTTCAATAAATAAAAGTATATACTATTAAACTATTTTTATGTTAGAAAAAATAAAATAAAAATACAAAATAGATGTAAAAATTTATGAAAATATTTTTTTATGTTTGGAAAATATAAAATAAAATTATATATGAAAATAAAATGGAAAAATACAAAAGTATGAAGAAATGGGTCAGGGGGTGTATTTAGTAAAAGGGGGGTGTCAAAAACAAAAAGCCAAAGCCCAGCCCAAAGGCCAGATTTCATCTTCAACCTTGGTTCAAAAATTACGCGCGCCCTGTACAAACACGAACAACCTGCATACATGCTCTAATGCAAAAACACATAACATTAAAGTTGTAGCATTTTCAAAGACGAATTCGACCATATAAAAAACTTGTCCTAACTCTCAAAGACCAGAGAGAATTTCTCTGGCCCTAAATCCTAACCTAATTTTTTCAGGAAGTTCATGGATCAAATTCTCTTAGCATGCTTAACTAAAATGAAAACTGAGCATATGTACAACTTCATGGCTATGAATACTATATTTTTGATTCACAAACCTAAGCCTAACTATTCCTAAATAGAGAGATAGGAAGTTGATAAAAACCTGTTTCAGTTGAGATCGTGTCTGACAATGTGGAGCTTTTCAATGAGGCCTGAGATGTTTGGGAGCTTGCTTGAACTTCTCATGACCTTCTCCAATGCCTAGCTTGCCTTGAATGTGCTTGAACAAGCCTACAGAACTCAACTTGCACAAGCTGAAATCAAAAATGGAAAACCTTGTAAATGGAGTTACAGTTAGTGTTTAAGGGTTGGGATAGCTTGGATAGGTTGTATGGAAGGTGTTTGAATAGGTTTGGGACAAAACGCACGAGCAACTTGTGAGATAGAACTCAAGATGCAGATTCTGCCCTGTTTTGCCAATGGAAGGTGATTTTGTGCTATGGGAGGTTTGAGGGCTTAAAGGCTCGTGTTTCTGGCTCAAGGTTAAATTGAGAAACTTGTTCCAAATGCTTGCACAAGTTGGTTCTAACAGATGTGTTTTTTTTTATATTGGACAAATTTCTTGGTTATGAAGCAAAACATGAGAAGTGATGTAAAACCAGCCTGTACAGGCTATCTATCAGTTTGCACACTATGCCCTTGGCCCCTCAAGTTGGTGGATTTGATTTGCTGCACAAGATATGGTTCAATGCTCAAGGATGCAGCTTTGACATAAAGCAAGATTTAAGCAAAAATGGCAATGTTGCTTTTTCTATTTAAGGATTAATCTTCTGTGCAATGCTCTAATGACCAAAACAAAGCCTTAGACAAATGGATTTGCATTTAATTATTGAGTATGGAATGGTTTTGAGACCTGTAATCTAGTGTAAAGCAAGTTGATTAAAGTTTGCAACTTGTATCACTATGAACATGCCATGGATAAAAAGTGAGTTTTTGCCAACTTCAAGCCTTTGATTCTCCCTAACCACAAATGAGTTTGGAGAGTTCTTGTACATTTTGAAAGCTTGCAACATTCTCTATAATCCATCTTTGAAATGCAATTTAAGATTCCAAGTGGAACTATGTGAAAAATGGTTATGAAGATGGGTCAAAATCCTGCCTAAACTAGGGAAAATTTCACTAAGTTAAAAGTTTTGTGGACCCTTGTTCCAAAAATCATAACTTGAGATCCAAGCATCTTTTGAGAAAACTTTATGAATCAAAGTTGTAGACTTTGTGGAGGACTACAACTTTCATGTTTGGAGCGTACCCGAGCTGTAATTGTATTCGATTCTCGAATGAATAACAGAATGACTACTGTGTCTGAAGTGTATATGTATTGTATCTGAAATCTGAATAAGCGACAGAAAGACATCCGTGTCTGGAGTATCTCTGGGATGGGGAATAGATTTGAATGAGTGACAGAATGGCTACCGTGTCTGGAGCGTATCTGGACTGTATCTGAAGTTGAGATCTGTATGAGTAGCAGAATGACTTCCGTGTCTGGAGTGTATCCGTACTGTAACTGGGATCTAGACAAGTGACAGAATGACTTTCGCGTCTGGAGTGTTTCTGAACCTGAAGTTGATAATCGAATCTGAATGAGAAATAGAATGGCTTCCGTGTTTGGAGCGTATCTAGTCTGTATCTGATTGCTAAAGTATGAATTAGTAGTAGAATGACCGCCGTGTCTGGGGTGTATCCATACTGTATCTTGACTTGAAACTCTGAATGAGTAATAGAATTACCTCCGTGCCTGGGGTGTATCCACATTGTATCTGAGACCTTTGAATATTTGTTAAAGATAGCTTTTAATCTTATCCTGAATAGGGTAAAATGTTAGCTGAAAACACAAAGTTATACTGCATGACATGTATGATGCAATAAAATGTGCTTTATCAATGTTTACGATATATGAATGTAATGTATGCGCATGTAAGCTGATGAGTTGTCTTGCTGAGGAAAATAAATCCTGGATAGATGGAGATAATAAAATCTTTGACTGCTGCTGGGGAAGATAAACCTTGGACCACTGTTGAAGAGTATGTGTGTCTTCAAGCTTTGCTTAGAATACTTCTACCAGGGATTCCTGTTTTGTTGTTTGAGGAGAACTCCACTGGGGAATATTTGAAAACTCTGTGGGGCATTGAGAATGAGAATCTTCATTCTGCTAGGGGAATTTATGCTGAGGAGTCAAGAACGAGAATCTTCGATCTGCAGTGGACTAAAAACTCTGACAAATTTATGCTGAGAGTAAAGAAAGTTCTGGCAACTTTGCTGGAGAATCAAGGATGAGAATCTTCATTCTGTCGGGGAGTAAAAACTCTGTGGGGAATAGTTGTACTATTGGGGAGTAGCTATCCTGCTGGAGAGTAAGCTCAGGACTCTGGGGAAAAGCTTATTCCTGTTTGGAAGAAGTTCAGGAGTTTAGGTTGTATGCCACTTTAAGAATGAGAATCTTCATTCTGTCGGGAATATCAGGAATTCGGGTTGTATGCCACCTTGAGAATGAGAATCTTCATTCTGTCGGGAATATCAAGAGCTCGGGTGTATGCCAATCTACTGGGGAAGCAAGAATGAGAATCTTCATTCAGGCGTTTGGGTCAGGAGGTTGGGAGTATGCCGATCTACTGGGGAAGCAAGAATGAGAATCTTCATTCAGGCGTTTGGGTCAGGAGGTTGGGAGTATGCCAGTCTACTGGGGAAGCAAAAATGAGAATCTTCATTCAGGCGTTTGGGTCAGGAGGTTGGGAGTATGCCAATCTTCTGGGTAAGCGAAAATGAGAATCTTCATTCAGGCGTTTAGGTCAGGAGGTTGGGAGTATGCCAATCTTCTGAGGTTTCAAGAATGAGAATCTTCATTCTGTTAACGGTATCAGTAGCTTGGGAGTATGACAATCTTCTGAGGTTTTAAGGATGAGAATCTTCATTCTGTTAATGGTATTAGGAGCTTGGGAGTATGCCAAACTTCTGAGGTTTTAAGGATGAGAATCTTCATTCTGTTAACGGTATCAGGAGCTTGGGAGTATGCCAAACTTCTGAGGTTTTAAGGATGAGAATCTTCATTCTGTTAACGGTATCAGAAGCTTGGGAGTATGCCAATCTTCTAAGGTTTTAAGGATGAGAATCTTCATTCTGTTAACGGTTAACTGTTATCTAGTCAACGTCCAGGTTTCACAGTAACTTACTGAGCTGTTATCCGGTCGAATCCGGGCTTCACGGCTTGTGTTAAAGATATACCACTATCTGGTCGACTCCAGGCTTCATAGTATTCTTGGCTGCTATCTGGTCCCAATCCAGGCTTCACAATGTATCATACCATTATCTGGTCGAATCCAGGCTTCATGGCGTTCAGAGATATCAAGATATTAGCTGGTCGAATCCGAGCTTCATAACTTGTATTAAAGATATACCATTATCTGGTCGACTCCAGGCTTCGTAGTATTCTTGGCTGCAATCTGGTCGTAATCCAGGCTTCACAGGAACTTTCATTGCTATCTGTTCGTAATCCAGGCTTCACAGAAACTTGCATTGCTATCTGGTCGTAATGCAGGCTTCACAATAACTTGCTGAGCTGTTATCCGGTCAAATTCGGGCTTCACGGCTTGTGTTAAAGATATACCACTATCTGGTCGACTCCAGGCTTCGTAGTATTCTTGGCTGCTATCTGGTCATAATCCAGGATTCACAATATGATGGAGTAATCAAGATACTATCCGGTCGTATCCAGGCTTCATAGCTTGAACTTTGTGAGAATTTGATTGCATCTTTCCTTTCGTTGGGGAAAATAAATCCCGAACTGGTGATGGAGAAAAGAGTTGGATTCTTCGTCTCTGAGAGTGAAAAATCTGGAAGTGAATCAAAGTAAACCGTTGAGAGATTTATCTGAAACAACAAAATCTGGAATATCTTCAACTGGAATAAGAATCAGGGAGATCTTAGTGTCGATCTGACTGAGCCATAGAAGGTCTTGAATTAACTTTGACTGGATAAGAATCAGAAAAATCTTAGAATCGTTTTAACTGAGCCAAACGAAAGTCTTGGAATATCTTCAACTGGAATAAGAATCAGGGAGATCTTAGTGTCGATTTGACTGAGCCAGAGAAGGTCTTGGATTAACTTTGACTCAACCGGATGATGAAGGAATCTTTGACGACTGCTACTCCAAAAGGTGATGAAGGAATCTTGGACGATTACTACTCCAAAAGTTAATGATAACCTTTACATGCCGATCAATCTTCATATGTTATGAATGTTGTTGAAATGTAATTTTGTTTTGGAGAATAAATCCTTGACAAGAGTTTGGGAAATAAACCCTGTGACCGCTGGTCTGCTAGAGAGGTGATGAACTTCTCGAGGATTCTTGAATTTCTTTTCAGAAGGATTTTGGAGAGATTCGTCATTGCCCCTAGTAGCGAGTGTTTATGGCTTCGCCAGGAAATGTTTGACTGTATGCAACCCTTGGTTGGGATTGACGTTCAATGCCCCAAGTGACGGTTGCAAAGACTTGCCCCTGGCTACTTTTCACTTCAGAGATTTCTTGAAATCTTGACTGGACTGCCCCAGGTTTATTGGATAATGCCATGTTATGTCCCCTTTGTTGATAGGAGATTTTTGCAACGGAAGTGTCATTCCACTTGAAGTGATTTTGTTCACTGAGAGAGCTTTCGTTCATCGGAACATTCACTGTGTGAATTTCTTCGTTGTCAAACAAATAGCCATATGCAAACGATGATATTCAAATAATGCAAAGTTTATGCTTGTCTTGAAATTTTGAAGAAAAAAATGCGTTTTTTAGCAGAACACTTTTTACAAGAGAATTCAACTCAAGATTTAGAGCAAAGCCTTACAGGAGTCAGGATACCTTTTGTAACAGTATGCTTTCGAACTAACCCATGCTTCAATTAGGACTTTTAAAGGGTTGTAACGTGGCTTGGTTCACGGTTTAGGGAACAAAGGATAAAGGCTCAAAGCATATTTGTACCCACCCACTCTTCGTGATGTTCTTCAATCCTAAACTCAATTAATTACACGCTTGAACTCCAAATGAGTCTGGAACGATGTTTTGGTGATGGTTCACACAAGTTGAATTTGTTGGAAGGCATTCATTTTTTTTGCAACATTTTTTCATGTTGTTGAGGATTTGTAGTGACCTCTTTTTTTTTATCCCTAATTTTTGCCTGACTGTTCCTATTTTCGAGATTACAGTCAGCGGGATGCCCTGGCTTTCACAAGTCTCCTTTGTAGGTTTTGACTCAGTGGGATTTTCTTTTTTGATAGATAATGACTGCCTATGAGATAAGGGACCATCATTGTCTTTTGGTTCCAAAGGAAATTTTGATGTCATTCGTTGTATTACGAACTGAGAGTTTGCGGCTAAACGCACATTTTGAATTAACTGAGAGAATACCCTGCCCCAGGTTTGATTAAAGGTTTCAATTTGTGTTAAAAACAGAAAACTTCTACTTCTTTGGCTCGAAGGGGTTGACTAGGGATTATCTTCCTTATAACTCCAGTGTTTAGGATTTGAAAGAAACGCCTATACATCGTCAGCAAGGTCTGTCCAAAAGCATATTGTATGAGATTATGGTATCATTTTCGTCATCCTCCTTCTAAAGGCTTGTAACTTTTAGCAAGAGTTAAATGTCATAAATAAAGTAGAAAGCATAGTTCAAGTATAGTTAAAACGAATGGATGAATTCAAGACAAACATATGCAATGCATTAATGAAACCGAGTTTGACATCAACAGATAATTGTTTGAATAACAAAAGAAATTACAACTTGAAAATTCAAATGAAACAAAGACATCCTCAATGATTTGGCGTAGGAGCAGTGATCACATTTGGTGTCTCCGGAGGGTCAAACTTGATCTCCTTGGCATCGATCAAGTCTTGAATCTTGTTCTTCAAAGTCCAACAGCCGTCGGTGTCATGCCCAGGACTGTCAGAATGGTAGGCACATCTCCCACTCGGATTATACTTAGAAGAGGAAGTATCAGGATTTGAGGAGGATCCTTTAGCGTGATTAGCTTCAACTTCAGCAAATGTTGTAACGCTTGAGACAAAGGCATGTTGATATTGGTATACTGCCTTTCCTGATATCTTACCCTACGCCTATTGCTCTGTCTTTGTTGAGCAGGTGTGGGATCAGAGATCAGGATTGCCCCTACATGTTGATCATGACGACTCTTTCGACCAGTCACTGCATTGGACTCTTTCTTCCCATTAAAGGGCTTTTTCTGACCATCAGAAGGTATTTTTTTCTTGAATCTTCCCACTTTTGATGCCAGCTTCGACTCTTTCGCCGGTCAGTATTAGCTCGATAAACCCGGCTGAAGAGCTTCCGATCAAGTGTTTGAAGAAAGGCCCTGTCAAAGTTCCCATGAAGATGTCAATCAGCTCCCTGTCAGTTAAAGGAGGTTGTACCCTACCAGTCAGATCTCCTCACTTTTGAGCGTATCCTTTGAAGTTTTCGTTGGAACCCATGGTCATGTTCCGCAATTGCACACGTGTTGGTGCAAGATCAGCATTGTACTGATACTGTTTGCAAAAAGCAGCAACTAAATCCTCCCAGGTGTGGATGCGAGAACTCTCCAATTGATAAAACCACTCGAGTTGAGTCCCTACCAGGCTTTCTTGGAAGAAATGGATCCAAAGCTTTGGATCAGTTGTGTATGGTTGAATCTTGCGGACATAAGACTTTAAGTGCATCTTAGGGTAAGAGACTCCATCGTACAAGGCAAAGGTAGGGACTTTGAACTTTGGCGGGATGACTAATCCAGAAACTAAACCCATGTCTCCTAAATCCAAACCAGGTATCTGTTGAATCTCCATTGCATTGAGGCGATCCTCTAACTGTTTATATTTGTCATCAGCGGGAGGATATTGTTCCTCGGAGTAGTCAGCTTCAACTTCATTAATCTCCAAATTATGGTCTTCTTCAAGACTATCCCTCATGTTGGATGGAGTTGAAAGATCTAGGGCTTTAGGTCTTCTTCTCAAGTTCAGGACGCCTACTGTCTTCTTGGACTTCTTCTTCTTGTCTTTGAGAAGGAGAGCTTTCAGATCCTCTTGCCCTTTACCCATAGCCAGAAGCATTTGTTGGAATTGAGCGTTTTGAGCTTGGAGATCTTTCACCGTTTGTTCCATATCCACCTTACTGAAATAAACAGTAGGAAGATAAGGAGACCTGTATGGGAGAAACCTGTCATGATATGATGCATGATATGTGGATGCATGTTTTCAAAGATCTCGCGGGGTAAACACAAGAAAATGTTAGAGGTTGAACTTCAATCAACATCTTTGACTGGAGAACTTTGTATCGGTGGATGTCTTTCCACGAGAATCAAGCTCACCATGTCAAGTGGGTCATATCCCTCGATTCAAGTTGTTGTACTTGATCTTTAACGGTGTTTGTTTAGAGGAAAATGAATCCTCTTGCCCTTTGGTAGACGTCTGGTTCAACGCGACCCTGCATCAAAGACCCTCGAGATCCTTGAAATGGTTATTGAAAATGATATGGTATGATGTTATGATGTTATGTACAAATATGCAACAGTAAGCAAGTTATATACAGACAGTCATATTCATACAAAGCAGACAAGTCCTTAAGTTTAGGCTTGCATGGAGTTCGTAGGTAAGTACCCTCTTGAAGTTAGTTGGCTCAACCTGTCCTAGAAATAGTAACCGGGTTCTAAGGAGCTCAATATCACTGGATTATTTTCTGTGTTCATTGTTTCAGTTTAGCAACTTTACTGGCGACCGAAATATTCCAAGAAAACAACCCTCAATGAGTGTAGTATCGAGTATCTACCAACTTCGTATTGCACCAAAGTCGGTCATCTCACTACCCCTAATAAGGCCAAGATGGTCAAGTAAGGTTCTAAGAGTTCATTAGTGCTTCATGACATCACTCAGCGGCCCCATATTCTCTTTGATTAACTCAAAGGCTACCGGTACCCACAAATATGTCGCACTAACATAGCCACTGCTTCAACCATGTCGGTATACCCCATACAGTTTCCTCGCAGTTTATTGCTACTTACCTAAAAGGTGCCCCCAAATCCGGGTGTAGGATTTAAAAACAAACCCAAACAAGGAACAAAAAAAAGTAAAGCATACAAGTCAAACAATGTAAATAAATAAATGTGATCTAAACCCTAAGGTAACCCCACTTTTTAAACTCCGGATTTCCCTAGCAGAGTTGCCAGTTATGTGATACAGTGGGAGAACTGGCTTGAGGTTTTGCGTTTGTGTTCGTAAATGTTTCGGTTTAGCAAGAGTCGCCGCCGACTTTTTTTTATCCAAAGGAAAGGTCAAAAAGCACAGGAAGACCTTTGAGATGTTTTCTTAGGTTCGGGGGGTAGATTATGAAAAGGGAAGGTGCAAGCACCCTTTTCATCCATGGTTATCCATGGGCTCTTAGTTACTTGTTTAGATCACTTGCTTTTGCTTTTCAATTGTTTGAAATGGTGCTTTGTGTGTGGTTTTGAAAGATGTTTTGAAAAGAGGCCATCGTCGTGGCAACCTTTGTAATGATTCTTGTTTGAATGTATACAAAGGTGTATTTTTCTTTTGAAAAGATGTTTCAATGTTTGAAAGTTTGATTTGGGAAATGTTTTGAAATTGTGTTGTGAAGTGTGTTTGAAAAATAGCAAGGATGTTTTTGTAGGTTTTGATCAAGTAACTAAGAGTTGTCTACCCGATTTTACTCAAAGGTCTTTCCTATACATTTTTAACCCTTTTGACAGTGTTGTTTTACCATTGCATTTGGTAAACAACCTTGTATTAGGATGTTAAACGGGACAGGCGCGGGTCATCGTATTGACCATGATAGCAATGTTGCCAAATATCTTTAGCAAATATTTGAAGGGACTAGATCATTTTGTATAGGCAACCAAGATAGCGTCATCGAGGGACTATGATCTTTTGTTTTGTTTTTGTTTTGCCAAAGTACTTAACATGCATAACATGGCCAATTTTAAAAGGCAACAGGTGGATGAAACCCTAAGGGTGCAAGTGTGCATTGTGTTTGTCATTTTCATGCATTTAGGTCTTGTATTAGGTCAAGCTACTTGTTGATTTTGGATTTTTGCATACAAACCCTAATCTCTAATCATGGCATAATTGAAAGCATAAATGCGTAAAATAATCTATACTATTACAACATTTTGATTATGCGAAGGGGGATACAATTTTGAATGGGGATTATTTTGCAAGAAATTAAAACCCTAGTTTTACTATTACATCCAAATTGAATCAAATGGCATAAATAATAAATGAATAATATTTAAATAAACAAATTAAATAAATATACAAAGTATTATGAATATACAAAAAAATTTATGTTTATTTTTTATGTATGCAAAAAATATTTAATGCAAAAAGAAAGGAATAAAAAAAAGATTATTATTTTTTTTATTAAGGGTAAAACCCTAATTTTCTTTTAAGAATGTAAATATATTAAATATACTATATATATACAATAAAATAAAATAATTTATATACAAAAATAAAATATATTTAGAAAAAGTATTATTTAAGTATGAATAATAATAATAAAAAATAAAAGTATAGTATATTTATGTTTTTATTCTCAAGTATTTATTAAATAAAATAAAAGTATATATATATATATATATATATATATATATATATATATATATATATATATATATATATATATATATATATATATATATATATATATATATATATATATATATATATATATATATATATATATATATATATATATATATATATATATATATATATATATATATATATATATATATATATATATATATATATATATATATACATAATTATATTCGTTATGTACAATAAAAATAAAATAAAATATATACAAGACAAAAATATATTTAGAACAATATTTTTTGAGTGTAAATAAAATAAAGAATAAAAAATAAAAGTATAATGTTATTATATATTATTTCAAGTTTTCAATAAATAAAAGTATATACTATTAAATTATTTTTATGTTAGAAAAACTAAAATAAAAATACAAAATAGATGTAAAAATTTATGAAAATATTTTTTTATGTTTGGAAAATATAAAATAAAATTAGAAATGAAAATAAAATGGAAAAATACAAAAGTATGAAGAAATGGGCCAGGGGGGTGTATTCAGTAAAAGGGGGGTGTCAAAAACAAAAAGCCAAAGTCCAGCCCAAAGGTCAGACTTCATCTTCAACCTTGGTTCAAAAATTACGCGCGCCCTGTACAAACACAAACAACCTGCATACGTGCTCTAATGCAAAAACACATAACATCAAAGTTGTAGCATTTTCCAAGACGAATTCAACCATATAAAAAAGATGTCCTAACTCTCAAAGACCAGAGAGAATTTCTCTGGCCCTAAATCCTAACCTAATTTTTCAGGATGTTCATGGATCAAATTCTCTTATCATGCTTAACTAAAATGAAAACTGAGCATATGTACAGCTTCATGGATATGAATACTACATTTTTGATTCACAAACCTAAGCCTAACTATTCCTAAATAGAGAGATAGGAATTTGATAAAAACCTGTTTCAGTTGAGATCATGTCTGACAATGTGGAGCTTTTCAATGAGGCCTGAGATGTTTGGGAGCTTGCTTGAACTTCTCCTGACCTTCTCCAATGCCTAGCTTGCCTTGAATGTGCTTGAACAAGCCTACAGAACTCAACCTGCACAAGCTGAAATCAAAAATGGAAAACCTTGTAAATGGAGTTACAGTTAGTGTTTAAGGGTTGGGATAGCTTGGATAGGTTGTATGAAAGGTGTTTGAACAGGTTTGGGACAAAATGCACGAGCAACTTGTGAGATAGAACTCAAGATGCAGATGCTGCCCTGTTTTGCCAATGGAAAGTGATTTTGTGCTATGGGAGGTTTTAGGGCTCAAAGGTTCGTGTTTCTGGCTCAAGGGTATGTGAGAAACTTGTTCCAAATGCTTGCACAAGTTGGTTCTAACAGATGTGTGTTTTTTTTTATATTGGACAAATTTCTTGGTTATGAAGCAAAACATGAGAAGTGATGTAAAACCAGCCTGTACAGGCTATCTATCAGTTTGCACACTATGCCCTTGGCCCCTCAAGTTGGTGGATTTGATTTTCTGCACAAGATATGGTTCAATGCTCAAGGATGCAGCTTTGACATAAAGCAAGATTTAAGCAAAAATGGCAATGTTGCTTTTTCTATTTAAGGATTAATCTTGTGTGCAATTCTCTAATAACCAAAACAAAGCCTTAGACTAATGGATTTTCATTTAATTATCTAGTATGGAATGGTTTTGAGACCTGTAATCTAGTGCAAAGCAAGCTGATTAGAGTTTGCAACTTGTATCATTATGAACATGCCATGGATAAAAATTGAGTATTTGCCAACTTCAAGCCTTCGATTCTCCCTAACCACAAATGAGTTTGGAGAGTTCTAAGACATTTTGGAAAGCTTGCAACATGATATACAATCCATATTTGAATTGAAATTTGAGATTCCAAGTGGAACTATGTGAAAAATGGTCATGAAGATGGGTCAAAATCCTGCCTAAACTAGGGCAAAATTTCACTAAGTTAAAAGTTTCATGGACCCTTGTTCCAAAAATCATAACTTGAGATCCAAGCATCCTTTGAGAAAACTTTGTGAATAAAAGTTGTAGACTTTGTGGTGTACTACAACTTTCATGTTGGAAGTTTTGTTTGAATCTAAATGCATCATGGTGAAAATGTTGGGCAAAGTTGGGAAAAATTAAGAAAATTTCATAACTTAGAAAAATTCGAAGTTATGAAAATTTTCAATCTTAAACCCTAATTTGCAAAATTGGGTTTCTTGATGAACAAGTTTCATGTTTTGACATATCTTGATGAAAAATGACCCTTGACACTTGATTTTGACCAAAAAGTCCAAGTTTGACTTTTCAGTGTACAGTCAAATCTTGATCAGTTGACTGAAAAATTCATCTGTCAATCCAATGCAATTGAGGTCTTTTGAACTTTGTGAATAGGTCAATATGATGCCATTGAGTCCTTGAGTCCATGCTTGAACCCAATTTGCCATTGTCTAAGTCAAAAGTCAGATATTGCCCTTGTGCAGTTAAAACCCTAAAAATGACCATTTTGCCCTTTTGGTGATCTGATCAAATTTCTTGAGGAGTTATGGTCCAAACTTGATCAAATGGTTCATGTGAGTCTATAATGTTGATGTGGATCAAAAATCATAAGGTTTGACTGTAAATTGTCCACAGTTGACTTTTTTCCCAATACAGTTGATTTCTAGGTCAATTGTCCAATTGACTGGGCAAAAATTTGATTCAAGGATTGAAACTTGGTATGGACAATCTTATGAGTCCAACATGAAGTATGAAAGTCACTTTGAGCATTAGAAGTCCAAAAATCCCTGTGCAAACTCAAACCCTAATTTAGGTCATCAGTGCAAGGAAATGTCTTGAGCAGTGCAAACCCTAACTTGGTCTGGGATCCAAAGAGTCTTGTGAGGGGAAATCTTGATAAAATGAGAGGGAAAATTTTGGGGTACAACACTTTGCATTTCTGAAATTGTGAGGAAATTTGCCACAAGTTTCCTGTTTACATTTTTCATTTTGGTTGAGAATTGAATAAGTAACAGAGGTTCAGGCTGGGCGTGAGGTTGAAGATGAAGTTGTCTTCAGGAACGTGTTTACCATATATATTTATGGTTTGTGTTGTACCCCAAAATTTGCCATCTCCTTTCTCAGGAAATCACCCTGGATTCTCAAAGTTTTCTCTCATACAAATCCAAGCCTTGAATTATCATTTCTTTCCAAGCAATCCATTTACAAGAGCAAAATGTTCATTTACACGCTGAGAAGTCAAACTTTAGTTTTTGGATTAAAATCAAACCTCAAAAATCATATTTCATCAAGACATGTTGGAATATGAAGTTTGTTTCATCAAGAAGGCCAAAAGTCAAATTTTACCTTGGAAAAGTTAATTTCTAAGTGCTTAGAATTTTTCTAAAGTATTTAAGAAAAATGACACTTCAGAACTTCTGAGCTAGCCTCCAGGCAGGAGCATTCAGAAGTTGTAAGTGTGTTTCAGCAGATAACATTCAGTCAGAATGTGGCCCTTCAGCATCTACGCCAGCTCAGTCAGAAGTTGCCAGAAGATTATAAAACATGATGAAAAATTTGAAAGCTCCTTCAGAACATGCTGGAACCAGAAGGTAAGAGGGTCAGAAGATTGGGTGCTACACTGAAGCAGAATCTCTAAGTCCAGAGTTTTCAGAAGCAAGTCAAAGAAACATGCTGGAAAGCTTGGGGATTCCTCAGAACTTGCTAAGGCAACAGGATATCAAGATCAGAACTTGGGTACTTTGTCCTAGACTATGTTGAAATGGAACTTCTGACCTAGATTTAAGTAATGATGCAAATCTCATATTACAAGATTTCTGATTTTTGACGAATCTCATCATCATTTAATGCTCATTAATGCTCACAACCAATTTTGAGTCTTCGTCCAAAGGATCTCTCCACATGTAGGGTAGAAATACTTTTGTGCAGGATTAGGTAAAGGCCCATACGCTACATTTCGCTTATAGGTTCACTTTTCCTTAATCCTTGCTTACTAATCCAGCCTAGGCTAAAGGTTGTCAATCACCACAACCTTTTTGGAACTTGCTTCAAGAGTAAGTCAGCATCTAATGCATGATATTGGCGCCACTTGACATTTTAAAAAAACCACAAAGCTTTTCCTATAAATAGAAGGCCATTGGTCACTGAGAAAAAGACCAGAAAAATTGCTGAAAAGAGACAGAAAGTTTGAGAAAGAAAAGTCTTGAACCTCTGCCCAAAATTCCTAGAGTTTCAAAAAACTGTAAACACAGCATACAAACCATTAACTTTGGATCCCTTGCTTTCAAACTCCATTTGTTCTCAAAGTATTTCTTGACTAAAAAACCTTTCATACAGTTTCTGACCCACACGTTGGAAACTGCCATAACTTCTGTATTCATACCACTATATACCCTCCATCCATCCATTCAAAGAAGCTACTCAAAACGTCATCAGAGTTAAGGCTAACTCCAGTTTACAGAGCTTCTTCCAGCTTCAAGGTAAGCACTTGTTGACTCTCACCACCTTGCCTAAGCATTACCAGATTTGCATGCTCAAAAACACAATGTAGATATCATGCTTCTGATGTTGTACATGTTCTGAGGTTTTCACACATCTGTACGCTTAAGTAGAGAATGAATCAGTTCAGAACTTGTCTCTGATTTTTTGGTTCTGATTTCTGAAATGCTATGACACCTGCTGAAACTGTCCTAGGAATGTCTTGTTTTGTGGAGAAATAACCAAATTGCAGATGTTCTGGCTAGCACAGGGGGAAATCAAGCTCTGACTTTGACGTCAGCACTTCTGAGGCCTGTTTTGCTGTCAATAATATCAAAACTTCTGAAAATTATTGTGTTTCCAGCAGAGTCAGAACTTCTGACTTCCCCACTAACAAACTTTTGTCTTGTAGCGCATGGGGGTCAGAACTTATGACCTTCCCACTAACAGGTTTCTGTTTTGCAGGTGCCAGATTCAGAAGTTCTGACTCATACAGTTTCACCAAAAGGTTGATAATCTGGCAGCAGGCCTGGGTCAAAACTTCTGACTTCCTCTCAGCAGCGCGCTGACCCTCTCTCTCTCTCTTTCTCTCTATCTTCCCTTTGTTATTTTCTTTTCTTATCTATTTTTCTCGTTGAACCACCCCATGTACAAATGTGTATCCCCATCCCCTAAATGCTGTAATAGTGTAGGATTTTACATTTCTGCCTTTTATTGCTTTCAAATATAAATGCTAGTAATTAGGATGTGTATGGCAAGATAAAATCAATGAAATAGAAAATCCTAATTCAAGATAAACTCTTGCATGCAATAAAACACACTTGCATACAAACACCCCTAGGGTTTCATCCACTTGTTGCCTTCAAAAAAATGGGCCATGGTTGCATGTTGAGTACTTTGGCAAAATAAAAACAAAACAAAAATATCATAGTCCCTCAATGACGCTATCTGAGTTTCCTAAACAAAAAAATGATCAAGTCCCTCAAAAAATTGCCAAAGACACTTAACACAATTGCTATCATGGTCTATACGATGACCCGCGCCTGTCCCGTTAACATCCTAACACAAGGTTGTTCACCAAATATAATGGTGAAACAACACTGTTAAAAGGGTTAAAAACATAAGGAAGATCTTTGAGTAAAATAGGGTAGATAGCTCTTAGCTACTTGATCAAGCTTGCAAAAACATCCTTGCTACTTTTCAAAACACACTCCACAACACAATTTCAAAACCCTACTTTCGAACATTGGAAACTTTTCAAAAGATAAAAACACCTTTGTATACATTCAAACAATAATCATTACAAAGGTTGCCACAACGATGGCCTCTTTTCAAAACATTTTCCAAAATCACACACAATGCACCATTTCAAACAATTGAAAAGCACCATTTCAAACAATTGAAAATGCAAAGCAAGTGATCTAAGCAAGTAACTAAGAGCCCATGGATAACCATGGATAGAAAGGGTGTTAATACCTTCCCTTTCTATAATCTACTCCCCAAACCAAAGAAAACATCTCAAAGGTCTTTCCTGTGCTTTTTAACCTTTCCTTAGGATAAAATAAAAAGTCGGTGGCGACTCTTGCTAAACTGAAACATTTATGAACACAAAACGCAAAATCCCATGTCAGTTCTCCCACCGTATCACAGAACTGGCGACTCTGCTGGGGAAAATTTGAAAGTGGAGTAACCTTAGGGATTAGATCACCCTTTGCATGATTATTGTTTGCTTTGATTGTTTTACATTTTGGTTCTCTTGTTTGGGCTTGAAATCCTCCACCCGGATTTGGGAAACATTCATAGATAGCAATACGTTGTGGAAACTGTGCGGGGTATACCGACACGGTTGAAGCAATAACTATATTAGTGTGACATATTTGTAAGTACCGGTAGCCTTTGAGTCAATCAAAGAGAATACGGGGCCGCTGAGTGATGTCATTAAGCACTAATGAACTAGAACCTTACTTGACCATCTTGGCCTTTTATTAGGGGTAGTGAGATGACCGACTTTGGTGCAGTCCGAAGTTAGTAGATACTCGATACTACACTCATTGAGGGATGTTTTCTTGGAATATTTTGGTCGCTAGGTAAGTGGCTAAACCAAAACAATGAACATAGAAAACAATCCAATGATATTGAGCTCCTTAGAACCCAGTTACTATTTATAGGACAGGTTTTGAGCCAACTAAACTCAAGAGGGTACTTACCTATGAAACCGCATGCAAGCCTGAAACTAGGGTTTTGTGTGACTTGCTTGTACATGTGTTTATGCATACATCATGAGCATCATAAAGCATCATATACATCCACTAACCATTTCAAGGGTTTGGATCTTCATCTTTGTTCTTGTTTTGTAGGTTATGGAATCTCTTCGCAGGAAAAAAATTCAAGTCAACCTTGTGAGGATCCCTCCTCAACTCAAAGAGCTTACTTCCAGGATTCCAGAGAATTCTCTCTTCAGTGAAAGACATGGTAGACTCCTCAACTTAGTCAACACCAGCATTGAAGAAGACATGGTGAAAGTACTTTTCCAGTTCTTTGACCCCCTACACCACTGTTTCACATTCCCTGATTATCAATTGGTGCCTACTTTGGAGGAATTTTCTCAACTCCTGAGAATTCCTATTCTTAATCAACTACCCTACAACGGTACGGAAAAAGAACCAAAGCCTGAAGATGTTGCTCAAGAATTACACTTGCAACCAACTGACATCAAGGGGCATTGGGAAACCAGAAGTTGTGTCAAGGGCTTCTTGGAAAAATTCTTGTTTGAGAAGGCACAAGACTGCTGGAATTCTCTTGATCTACAAGCCTTTGAAGAGATTTTGGCACTCCTCATCTATGGGTTGGTATTGTTCCCAAACCCTGATCAACTTATATATGTGAATGCTGTCGAGATTTTCATGTCCAAGAATCCCATACCTACATTGCTTGGGGACATCCTACACTTATTTTACACACGAACAATGAGGAAAAGAGGTGTTCTCATGTGCTGTACTCCTCTCCTAGCAAGGTAGTTTATTTCTCACCTTCCACAATCAGTCTTGAAGAATGAGCAGGGTTTAAGGTGGTCACAACAGTTGATAACCCTCACACATTCTGATGTATATTGGTGTTCTCTGTCTAGAGAAAATGCCATCATCATTGATCGTTGTGGTCAATTCCCTAATGTCTCATTACTTGGCATTAGGGGAGGCATTACCTACAACCCCTGTCTAGCTTTGAGACAATTTGGATATTCCCGGAGGGACGGCCGTCATGACATGCTGATTCCTGACCTAGTTTTTGACTTCGACAACAATGCGCAAGGACTTCGACAAAGGTTCATCAGAGCTTGGAGGATGCCTAACAAGGTGGATAGTAAGACACTGGGGCACAAGAATTCCATCCCCCTTGAGCCTTACCTCAAGTGGGTACGAACCCGCTCCCAGAATCTTATGATGTCATATCCTCACATTCTCCCCTTGATTAAAGAGCCTGTTATGGAAGGAGAGGTTCCATACACCATCCTACATCCTGACATGCCAACATCATGGGAGGAAATGTAAAAAAGTTGGATCCAACTCAAAGAAGAACGGGATACTTTTGAAGCCGCCTTCTATGCCAGTGAGAAGAAGGTTTTAGAGCTCACCCGCCGAATTCACAAGGAGGAAACTCTCAACACCTACATCGCACCAAAGAGGATGCGCAACGTCTTTTTACATTAAGAATTTTGTAATATTTCGCCCATGGGGCACTTATGTACTAACAAGTTCTTCTTAATATGACGTGTGTTCTTTTTGTTTACAACAAATTTGAATTTTTGAACCCTTGAATGCATTACATGAATAACATATCATTCATCATATGCATAAGCAGGTCATCAAGCCGGGTTTCCTTATCTTTCTGCTGTTTATTTCAGCAAGATGGATTTGGAGCAAACAGTGAAGGACCTACAAGCACAAAATTCACAATTTCAGCAACTCCTCATGACCTTGGCAAAGGGTCAAGAGGATCTCAAAGTTTTGCTAGAGAAGAATAAAGGGAAGAAAAAGAAAAAGAGACCGGGGGTAGCTACTTTCAGAAGAAAATTTGAGGGCGATGCTAGATGAACTCTTGAGTTTCCTTCAACGTCTGACGAAGGGATTGGCAAGGGGAAAGGAGTTACTGTACCTTCTGAGTCTGAGGTAGAAGAGGAAGCATACGAAGACTATTCAGAACAACAGTATCCACCAGCGGATGACAAGTATAAGAACCTTGAAGACAGAGTGGCAGCTATGGAGTTGCAGAGGGTGCCCGGATTGGATTTTGAGGAACTGGGGTTGGTAGCCGGGATTGTAATCCCTTCCAAGTTCAAGGTGCCGACATTTGCCAAGTACGAAGGTCTATCTTGCCCTAAGATGCACTTGAGGTCGTATGTTAGAAAGATCCAGCCACATTCATCCGATAAAGACCTGTGGATGCACTTTTTCCAAGACAACTTGTCTGGAACTCAGTTAGATTGGTTTTATCAGCTCGAAAGGTCAGAGGTCCACAATTGGGAAGACTTGGAAGCCGCTTTCTATCGTCAGTATCAGTACAATGCTGATTTGGCGCCTACCCGTACTCAGCTACAAAGCATGGGGATGGATTCAAATGAAGGGTTTAAGGAGTACGCCCAGAAGTGGCGCGACCTGGCTGGAAGGGTGCAGCCACCACTATCAGATAGGGAATTAGTTGACATGTTTTTGGGGACCCTGTCTGGCCCTTTCTTCAACCATCTAATCGGAAGCTCTTCTGCGGGATTTACTGAACTGATCCTGACCGGCAAAAGGGTGGAGGCCGGTATCAAAAGTGGAAAGATTCAAAAGGATGCTTCCGCATCCACAGCTGCTAGAAAACCTTTCCCGGCCAAAAAGGAAGCATTTGCTGTATACACCCAGAAAAATCGGGAAAGAGAGGAACGTCGGCCAATAGTGGGGGCCATATTAATACAGAAGTCCGCATCAGACCAGCTTAGAAACAGTCAATCGAGGAATGATCAGCCCAGAACTTATCAGCAAAGGCCATCACGACAGTTTACCCCAGTAAACATGACCCCTGCTCAAATCCTTCCACATCTCCTGAAGTTGAATCTTGCTAATTTAAAAGAGGCGCCAAAGAATGTAAATACCACCTCTCCATCCTACAACTCAAAAGCCAAGTGTGCTTACCATTCCGACAGTATTGGGCACGATACCAATAATTGCTGGGCACTCAAGAACAAAATTCAGGACTTAATTAACGCCAAAGAGGTTAAATTTGACGCCTGAGAAGCCCAATGTTATATCCGCACCGATGCCCAAGCACGGCCACAATGTGCACGCTGCTTTGGAAAATCTCCATGTTATTGATGTTGCCGATCTGTTGACTCCATTGTTAGTGATAAAAGAAAATTTGTTGAGAGCCGGGATTTTTCCTGGTTGTGATGAAGACTGCTATTTTTGCTTGAACATTTAAGATGTTTGTCCAATGTTGAAATCAGGTGTCCAACGCCTGATGGATACTCAAGAAATACTTTTCCAAAAAACCCCCGTTAACACTTTCAATCCGATTACTCCTGATGCTTGTGATACTCAACCAATGATATTGCCATCATAACCATTTCCGACAATCCTCCCAAGGCTTGCAAAAGGCCTGTCAGGATTACACCCAACTCTGAATATGTACCTTTAAAGATCACTATGCCGGGACCTGTCCCGTACCAATCAAGCAAAATGATACCGTGGAACTATGGGGGAGAAATCTTCTACCACGGCATCAAACAAATCGAAACAGTCCAAGAAATTCCTGAAGAAGACCCTGATATAGGGAACATCGCGGGTACAAGCAAGATAACCCGTGGTGGCCAGATATTTTCTCTGGAAATTTCTCCACCCCCCCCCCCCCCCCCGAGAAGTTTTCAGACCCTTAAAAGCTT
Source organism: Vicia faba (assembly GCA_948472305.1). Classification (NCBI taxonomy): domain Eukaryota; kingdom Viridiplantae; phylum Streptophyta; class Magnoliopsida; order Fabales; family Fabaceae; genus Vicia; species Vicia faba. The sequence continues at coordinate 984,238,203 of OX451736.1, read as the reverse complement.
CTGCACCTATTGGACCCTCTGTGCAAGGCCCAGTGATTGAAGAGTTAAACACTCCTGAAGAAAGACCATCTACTGATAATACCGACAAAGGTAAGGGGATACTGGAAATGCCTGTCAGGACGAAGGCTCATGCTGTGGTTATCCCCAAAACCACTCAGAAGGAGATGGATGAAATCCTGAAAATAATCAGAAAAAGTGACTACGACGTTGTGGAACAATTAGGGCAAACCCCTTCTAAAATTTCAATGTTAGCCCTCCTGCTCTGTTCAGAGGCCCATGCTAAAGCCCTGATTAAATTCTTGAAGACGGCACATGTACCCCAAGAGACTTCGGCTGACCAATTTCAGGATTGTGTGGCCAGTCTTACTGCTGACAATGGCCTGGGTTTTTCCGATGCTGACCTAACTCCCAAAGGAAGGAAACACAATGATGCGTTACATGTTTCAGTTGAGTGCCGAGGGACCACCCTCGCCCATGTCTTGGTTGATACTGGTTCTTCCCTAAATGTGCTACCAAAGAAGGCCTTAGACCGTTTAGATTGCGAAGGTTTAACCCTCAAACCTAGTAACATCGTCGTTAGAGCATTCGATGGTTCCAAAAGAATGGTTCATGGAGAGGTTGATATTCCTATCAAGGTAGCCACCGAAGTGTTCAACTCCACCTTCTACGTGATGGACATCCGTCCGTCGTACTCATGTTTGCTAGGAAGACTGTGGGTCCATTATGCCGGGGCAGTTACGTCCTCTTTGCACCAGATGCTGAAATATCCTGTTAAGGGTAAAATCATAATTGTGCATGGCGAGGAAGAGTACATGATTAGTCATCTCAATTCCTTTTGATATGTGGAGTTAGACGGTGAGTTCATCGAAACACCTTTTCAACATTTCGAGGAAGTTTCTCCCGAGATAGCAGTTGCAAAGACAGCGGTTGAGGTACCTATCATTCCCAAGCATGTGGCTAAGATGGCATCTCTCAAGGACGCAGAGGCTATGATTAAGGAGGGGAAGAGCACAGTATGGGGACAATTGCCTGATTTTCCCCATAAGGCAGACAAGTTTGGTTTAGGGTTTACTGCTGCAGGACAAAAGGCTATGCGTCGCTCTAAGATTGGAAGACCACCCATCAAGATCTCACACCACGGAATCAATGTCGTAGAAGATGAAGAGGAGGAGAGCCACTTTGAAGACTGGATCTTTCCGACTGTCGAAGGGGGTTTGAGAAATTAGGAAGCAAAGGATTTTGTTCCTATCACCTTTATCAACCAGTAATTTTATCTTTGAACAAATTTCCCATTTTTATGGTCTGTAATAACTAAAACAATTCGCACACTATTTTCACCTCATGCCTTGCTCGGGGCATGTAGGTCCATGTGAAAGGGCTTTATTTCCTTCATAATCATATGCCATGTATTAATGAATCATTGGACGTTTTTCATCTATAAACTGTTGTGTTCATTTTTCCTTCCTTTTGCATTTTGTTTTTTAAGGATGGCTATCCCTTACACACACCCACACTCACAAATGCAGGTACCCATCCACTCCGGATTCCATGGGTGACTATTCTGTTTTAGCCTTCGATAACTCTGAAGATTTGGTCAATCATGCTGAGTACGAAGTTGACGAAGATTGTGAAGTGCCGGGAGAGTTAGCCAGACTTCTACAACAAGAAGAGAGGGCCATTCTGCCTCATGAAGAGTTGCTAGAAACCATCAACTTAGGGACAAAGGAGGACAGGAAGGAAGTAAAAGTAGGTGCCAACCTGGAATCGAGTGTCAAGGAGTGCTTAGTGCAGTTGTTAAATGAATATGTTGAAATCCTTGCCTGGTCTTATGAAGACATGCCAGGGTTAGACACAGATATCGTGGTTCATCGTCTCCCTACAAGAGAAGATTTTCCACTGATCAAGCAAAAGGTTCGCCGAATAAGGCCTGACATGTCTGAAAAGATTAAGGCTGAAGTAATGAAGCAATTTAACGTTGGCTTTCTGGCTGTTACAACCTACCCACAATGGGTTGCTAACATTGCGCCCGTACCCAAAAAGGACGGCAAAGTCAGAATGTGTGTAGATTATCGGGATTTGAACAGGGCTAGCCCTAAAGACGATTTTCCGCTGTCACATATTGACATCTTGGTTGACAACACAGCTCAGCATAAGGTATTTTCCTTCATGGACAGATTCTCGGGATACAACCAGATCAAAATGGCCCCCAAGGACATGGAGAAAACTACCTTTGTCACACAATGGGGTACCTTCTGCTACAAAGTGATGCCGTTCGGACTAAAGAACGCATGGGCAACCTATCAGTGCGCCATGGTAGCTTTATTTCACGATATGATACATCATGAGATCGAAGTTTACGTAGACGACATGATATCTCGATCACAGACAGAAGAAGAACACATTGAACATTTGCAAAAGCTGTTTGCCAGGTTAAAGGAGTATAAGCTCAGACTAAACCCAAGCAAGTGCACTTTTGGAGTTAGGTCTGGTAAACTTATGGGATTTATTGTCAGCAACAAAGGTATTGAGGTTGATCCTGCCAAAGTAAAAGCTATACAAGAAATGCCTTCTCCCCGTACTGAAAATGAGGTTAGAGGATTCTTGGGACGCTTGAACTATATCGCCAGGTTCATCTCTCACCTAACGTCTACCTGTGAGCCAATTTTCAAACTGTTGAAGAAAGATCAGGTAGTTGAATGGAACAACGATTGTCAAGTTGCTTTTGATAAAATCAAGGAGTATTTGCTAGAACCTCCTATTTTGATGCCACCCGTCGAAGGAAGGTCGTTAATCATGTATCTGACTGTTTTGGACAACTCAATGGGGTGCGTATTGGGCCAACATGACGAGTCTGGTCGAAAAGAGCATGCCATTTATTACCTTAGCAAAAAGTTTAACGACTGTGAGACTCGCTACTCACTGCTCGAGAAAACTTGTTGCGCCTTGGTATGGGCTGCTCGCTGGCTAAGGCAGTATATGTTGACTCATACCACTCTGCTGATTTCTAAGATGGATCCGATCAAGTATATCTTCGAGAAGCCTGCTTTATCTGGAAGAATCGCTAGATGGCAAATGATCCTGACTGAATATGACATCCAGTATACTACTCAAAAAGCTATAAAAGGGAGTGTACTAGCTGACCATCTAGCTCATCAAGCTGTCGAAGATTATCAATCTATGAGATTCGACTTCCCTGACAAGGACATCATGAATTTAGACAACATTGAAAGTAGCGGACCGTATGACGGACCTGAACAAGGATCCCGATGGACCCTATATTTGATGGTGCTTCAAATGCACTTGGTAACAGTATCAGTGCAGTACTCATTTCCCCAGGAGGTTGCCATACACATTTCATTGCCCGACTTTGTTTCAGTTGTACCAACAACATGGCTGAATATGAAGCTTGCATCTTTGGTCTCAAGGCTGCTATAAACTTGGGAATCAAATCTTTGGTCGTATTTGGGGACTCGGCTTTAGTTATCAGTCAAGTCAAAGGAGAGTCGGACACCAAACATCCTAATCTTATCCCATACAAAGAACATGTCCTGACTTTGTTGCCTCATTTCGAGTAGATTACTTTTGAGCATTTCCCGCGAGAAGAAAATCAGCTAGCAGATACTCTGGCTACAATATCTTCCATGTTTAAACTCAACTGGGATAACGAGGCTCCCCAAATCACCATCGAGAGAATGGACGAACCTGCGCACTATCATGAGATTAATACTGAAGAAGTAGTGGAACGACCCTGGTTTCACGAGATCAAAATGTATCTCCAGACTAGAGAATACCCCGAAGGAGCTTCCGTCAATGACAAAAAGTTCTTAAGGATATTTGCTGCAAAGTTCTTCCTAAGCAATGGCATCCTTTATAAACGCAGCCATGATTGTGTTTTACTTCGATGTGTGGACAAAGCTGAAGCAGAGTTGATCATGACTGAGATACACAGTGGCACATTTGGCACTCATTTGAGCGAGCATACAATGGCAAAGACGATTCTAAGAGCAGGCTACTACTGGTCTACCATGGAAGCTGATTGTCACCAATATTCTCGTACCTGCCATAAATGCCAAGTCTACACCGACAAAGTACATAATCTTCCTGTTCCTCTCAATGTTCTGACAGCTCCTTGGCCGTTCGCAATGTGGGGCATTGACATGATTGGAGAGATCAAGCCCACGACATCCAATGGACATCGCTTCATCTTGGTCGCTATTGATTATTTTACCAAGTGGGTTGAAGTAGCTTCCTATGCCTCAGTTACAAAGAATGTGGTTGCCTGCTTCATCAAGCAGAATCTCATATGCCGGTATGGTGTCCCCGACAGGATCGTTACAGACAACGGTACAAACCTGAACAATACTATGATCACCGCTCTATGCGAACAGTTCAAAATTTATCATCACAATTCATCTCCCTATCGGCCGAAGATGAACGGTGTTGTTGAAGCCGTGAACAAAAATATCAAGAAGATCATTCAAAAGATGACAGTCACCTACAAAGACTGGTATGAGATGTTACTGTTTGCTCTGCATGGGTATCGTACCACGGCACGTACTTCAACATGGGCAACCCCATTCTCTTTGGTGTATGGCATGGAAGCTGTCTTACCCATGGAAGTTCAGATTCCTTCTTTAAGGATTATGAAGGACGCCGGTTTGAGTGAAGACGACTGGATTCAGACCCGGCTTGATCAACTTAATTTAATCGACGAGAAGCGACTTACTGCTGTTTGTCATGGTCAGACGTATCAAAAACAGATGATTAAGGCTTTCAACAAGAAAGTCAGGCATCAAGTATATCAAGTCGGAGATCTTGTAATAAAGCGGATCATCTTGCCGCAAAGTGATCCCAGGGGCAAATGGACTGCTACTTACGAGGGACCATTTGTGATCAAGAGCATCTTTTCTGGTGGGGCAATGATTCTGACCACCATGGACGGTGATGACTTGCCACACCCTGCAAACGCAGACATAGTCAAAAAATACTACGCGTAAAACGACCCGGCAAGTTGAAAACCCGAAAGGGCGACTTGGGCAAAAAAGGGTTTCCCGGTGGATCGAAAACCCGAAAGGGCGATTCAGGCAAAAGTTAGGGAATTAAGACGTATGACTGTGTCTCGTCGGATCACTCCAAGAACAATCTCTTCATCAACAAGCTTCGAGCTTCTGATCAACCTAGTCATCAATGGACAAAGCAACGAATGGACAAGATATTCAGAGTTATGAAGGCCATAACAGAATGGGAATCCCATGGAATTGTTACACATAGCCATCTTTTTTTTGTATAAAATTTTTCAATTTTTACGACAATATTCTCTTGCTAGGATGTCTGTCTCCTTTGTACAAAGATACTCACAAAATTTAATACAAATACACTTCCAAGTGCAGAAATTTGCTTGCCTTTCTTTTCTTTTTACACTTATGTTTATTTTGAAAACGTCCAATGTTTTGTTAAATAGGCATATGCATTTGAATATAATCACTGCTTACAAGTAAAACCAAATTGAAAAAAGTATAGTTACTGATAGGTTGAAGGTGTAGGAAGATATTTTTGTGCCATCTCAGGAGAAATCCCCTGCGATACATCATTCAGACCCTCAACAAGGCTAAATTTGGAGTATATTTCCTCAGCGGAGTTAAGCTTCGAGATCCTTAGCAGAGTCATTGCATTCCAAAACTTGATTCCCCAGCTGAGATAAGTTTCGAAGTTCCCATCAAAATTAAGTTTCAAGATCCCCAGTAGACCCCCAAAAATCCTGAAAATCCTATACCCAACAGAACCAGAATAGTGAACATTCTCCCCACAGAGATATTTCCCAACAGATTGAAGATTCTCAGTCTCCTTTCTCCAGCAGAGGCCTCCTAGGCTTTAACTTCCCAGTAGAGATTTTCAAAGTTTTCCTTATTCCCCAAGCAGTCAGCAGTCAGCAAGGATTTCTCATCCTCAACAATCAAAGATTTTTTTGGAATCCCCAGCTTCGGTCATGGATTTATTTTCCCCGGTAGCAGTCAAAGATTCTGTTATCTCCCGCTAGCAGGATTTATCTTCCTCAGCAAGACGACTACTCAGCTTACATGCATAACCATTACATTCATATATCATAAACATTGATGAAATACAGTTTATTACATCATATATATCATGCAACATAACTTTGTGTTTAGCTAACATTTTATCCTTTTCAGGATAAGATCAAAAGGTTATCATTAACAATTATTCAGATACAGTATGGATACACCCCAGACACGGCGGTCATTCTATTACTCATTCAGAACTTCAAGTCAAATACAGTACAGATACACCCCCAGACACGGCGGTCATTCTACAACTCATACAGATCTCAACTCCTGATACAGTTCATATACGCTCCAGACACTGAAGCCATTCTGGCACTCATTCAGATTCAAAGACAACTCTTGATACAGTTCATATACGCTCCAGACACGGAAGCCATTCTGATACTCATTCAGATTCAATCTCCTGATACAGTTCAGATACGCTCCAGACACGGAAGCCATTCTGGCACTCATTCAGATTCAAAGACAACTCTTGATACAGTTCAGATACGCTCCAGACACAGAAGCCACTTTGATACTCATTCGAAGACACTCCTGATACAGTTCAGATACGCTCCAGACACGGAAGCCATTCTGGCACTCATTCAGATTCAAGGACACTCCTGATATAGTTCAGATACGCTCCAGACACTGAAGCCTTTCTGGAACTCATTCAGATTCAAAGACAACTCTTGATACAGTTCAGATACGCTCCAGACATGGAAGCCATTCTGGCACTCATTCAGATTCAAAGACAACTCTTGATACAGTTCAGATACGCTCCAGACACGGAAGCCATTCTGATACTCATTCAAAGACACTCTTGATATAGTTCAGATACGCTCCATACACGGAAGCCATTCTGGCACTCATTCAGATTCAAGGACACTCCTGATACAGTTCAGATACGCTCCAGACACGGAAGCCATTCTGGCACTCATTCAGATTCAAAGACACTCCTAATACAGTTCAGAGACGCTCCATACACGGAAGCCATTCTGGAACTCATTCAGATTCAAAGACAACTCTTGATACAGTTCAGATACGCTCCAGACACAGAAGCCATTCTGATACTCATTCAAATACACTCTTGATACAGTTCAGATACGCTCCAGACACGGAAGCCATTCTGGCACTCATTCGGATTCAAGGACACTCCTGATACAGTTCAGATACACTCCAAACACGGAAGTCATTCTGATATTCAAACATACAAACTACATCTCAACAAGCATTCTTGGATGGCATCTACAAGCCCATCCCTAACAAGATTTTATTACCTCTCTAAATGGCATCTTTAAGCCCATTCCTCCTACCGTCGCCGAGTGCAAATTTATGGGCACTCTAGTGTCCAATCATATTCCACCTTCGAGTCACGAATGGCGAATTTTGCCAATCTAACTCTTCGGGTTAAAGAAGATTGAACAGGGCAGCTGTTGTACCCCAAAATTTTCCATCTCCTTTCTCAGGAAATCACCCTGGATTCTCAAAGTTTTCTCTCAAACAAATCCAAGCCTTGAATTATCATTTCTTTCCAAGCAATCCATTTACAAGGGGAAAATGTTCATTTACACGCTGAGAAGTCAAACTTTAGTTTTTGGATCAAAATCAAACCTCAAAAATCATATTTCATCAAGACATGTTGGAATATGAAGTTTGTTTCATCAAGAAGGCCAAAAGTCAAATTTTACCTTGGAAAAGTTAAATTCTAAGTGCTTAGAATTTTTCTAAAGTATTTAAGAAAAATGACACTTCAGAACTTCTGAGCTAGCCTCCAGGCAGGAGCAGTCAGAAGTTATAAGTGTGTTTTAGCACATAACATTCAGTCAGAATGTGGCCCTTCAGCATCTACGCCAGCTCAGTCAGAAGTTTCCAGAAGATTATAAAACATGATGAAAAATTCGAAAGCTCTTTCAGAACATGCTGGAACCATATGGTAAGAGGGTCAGATGATTGGGTGCTACACTGAAGCAGAATCTCTAAGTCCAGAGTTTTCAGAAGCAAGTCAAAGAAACATGTTGGAAAGCTTGGGGATTCCTCAGAACTTGCTAAGGCAACAGGATATCAAGATCAGAACTTGGGTACTTTGTCCTAGACTACGTTGAAATGGAACTTCTGGTCTAGATTTAAGTAATGATGCAAATCTCATATTACAAGATTTCTGATTTTTGACGAATCTCATCATCATTTAATGCTCATTAATGCTCACAACCACTTTTGAGTCTTCGTCCAAAGGATCTCTCCACGTGTAGGGTAGAAATACTTTTATGCAGGATTAGGTAAAGGCCCATATGCTACATTTCGCTTATAGGTTCACTTTTCCTTAATCCTTACTTACTAATCTAACATAGGCTAAAGGTTGTCAATCACCACAACCTTTTTGGAACTTGCTTCAAGAGTAAGTCAGCATCTAATGCATGATATTGGCGCCACTTGACATTTTAAAAAAACCACAAAGCTTTGCCTATAAATAGAAGGTCATTGATCACTGAGAAAAAGACCAGAAAAACTGCTGAAAAGAGACAGAAAGTTTGAGAAAGAAAAGTCTTGAACCTCTTCCCAAAATTCCTAGAGTTTCAAAAAACTGTAAGCACATCGTACAAACCATTAACTTTGGATCCCTTGCTTTCAAACTCCATTTATTCTCAAAGTATTTCTTGACTAAAAAACCTTTCATACAGTTTCTGACCCACACGTTGGAAATTGCCATAACTTCTGTATTCATACGACTATATACCCTCCATCCATCCATTCAAAGAAGCTACTGAAAATGTCATCAGAGTTAAGGATAACTCCAGTTCATAGAGCTTCTTCCAGCTGCAAGGTAAGCACTTGTTGACTCTCACCACCTTGCCTAAGCATTACCAGATTTGCATGCTCAAAAACACAATGTAGATATCATGCTTCTGATGTTATACATGTTCTGAGGTTTTCACACATCTGTACGCTTAAGTAGAGAATGAACCAGTTCAGAACTTGCCTCTGATTTTTTGGTTCTGATTTCTGAAATGCTATGACACCTGCTGAAACTGTCCTAGGAATGTCTTGTTTTGTGGAGAAATAACCAAATTGCAGATGTTCTGGCTAGCACAGGGGGAAATCAAGCTCTGACTTTGACGTCAACACTTCTGAGGCCTGTTTTGCTGTCGATAATATCAGAACTTCTGAAAATTATTGTGTTTCCAGCAGAGTCAGAACTTCTGACTTCCCCACTAACAAACTTTTGTCTTGCAGCACATGGGGGTCAGAACTTCTGACCTTCCCACTAACAGGTTTCTGTTTTGCAGGTGCCAGAGTCAGAAGTTCTGACTCATACAGTTTCACCAAAAGGTTGATAATCTGGCAGCAGGCTTGGGTCAGAACTTCTGACTTCCTCTCAGCAGCGTGCTGGCCCTCTCTCTCTTTCTCTCTATACTCCCTTTGTTATTTTCTTTTCTTATCTATTTTTCTCGTTGAACCACCTCATGTACAAATGTGTATCCCCATCCCCTAAATGCTGTAATAGCGTAGGATTTTACATTTCCGCCTTTTATTGCTTTCAAATATAAATGCTAGTAATTAGGATGTGTATGGCAAGATAAAATCAATGAAATAGAAAATCCTAATTCAAGATAAACTCTTGCATGCAATAAAACACACTTGCGCACAAACACCCCTAGGGTTTCATCCACTTGTTGCCTACAAAAAAATGGGCCATGGTTGCATGTTGAGTACTTTGGAAAATAAAAACAAAACAAAAAGATCATAGTCCCTCGATGACGCTATCTGAGTTGCCTAAACAAAAAAATGATCAAGTCCCTCAAAAAATTGCCGAAGACACTTAACATAATTGCTATCATGGTCTATACGATAACTCGCGCCTGTCCCGTTAACATCCTAACACAAGGTTATTCACCAAATACAATGGTGAAACAACACTGTTAAAAGGGTTAAAAACATAAGGAAGATCTTTGAGTAAAATAGGGTAGATAGCTCTTAGCTACTTGATCAAGCTTGCAAAAACATCCTTGCTACTTTTCAAAACACACTCCACAACACAATTTCAAAACCCTACTTTCAAACATTAGAAACTTTTCAAAAGACAAAAACACCTTTGTATATATTCAAACAAGAATCATTACAAATGTTGCCACAACGATGGCCTCTTTTCAAAACATTTTCCAAAATCACACACAATGCACCATTTCAAACAATTGAAAAGCACCATTTCAAACAATTGAAAATGCAAAGCAAGTGATCTAAGAAAGTAACTAAGAGCCCATGGATAACCATGGATAGAAAGGGTGCTAATATCTTCCCTTTCTATAATCTACTCCCCGAACCCAAGAAAACATCTCAAAGGTCTTTCCTGTGCTTTTTGACCTTTCCTTAGGATAAAACAAAAAGTCGATGGTGACTCTTGCTAAACCGAAACATTTGTGAATACAAAATGCAAAATCCCAAGTCAGTTCTCCCACCGTATCACAGTTTGATATTAATAACAGATGTATAGTCACCCCAGTGATAGAAGCGCGCGCCTGTGACTATAGGGATGTGGGTTCGAGCCCCAGTGGTACCCTTTTTCATTTTTTCAACATTTTCCTTCTTTTTTTGTCACAAACAGGCGCATGGGCCTAACAGCTTTGGGCCTGGCTTTTTTTTGTTCCTTCTAACTCCCTGCCTTACTTCAGCACCCCCCTGGCCCATTATTTGTTTATTTCATTTTTTTAATTTTATTTTTACTTTTATATTTTCTTTTTATTATTATTATTATTATCAAAACTATTTATTCTATTATTTTTTATACTCATATTTTATTTCTCTTTATAAAAACTAAAAAAGGAACAAAAAACAATTTTCTTAATAAATTAATTTCCTTTTCTTAATTAATATTTAGATAATTATTATATTATATTATTTTCTTGTAAATTAAAATTCATTTAGACCTTAGGTTTATTTTAATTTATTTATTTTTATAATATTTTTTAAAAAAAAAACCTTTTCATAAAAAACCCTAAAAAAAATCTTTTTTTAGTTAATTTCTTTTCTTAATTAGTTTAAGTTAATTTTATATAATTTTCACTAATCATTTTTTTAATTAGGTTAAGACCCTTTCTTAAAAATCCAAACAAAGATCTATTTCCTTTCCATTTACATGATTGTATATTTATTCATTTTGTACATTATTTATTCAATTCTTGTACATATTCAATATGGTTGTAATAGATAACTAGGTTTGATTTTCTTGCAATCCCCATTTGTAAATTTGTACATCCCCCTCCCCTAATGATGTAATAGCTTAGTATTTTTATTTTCCGCAATTTATCGCTTTATATAAATGCTAGTAAATTAGGGTTTGTATAGAAAGATTAAAACCAACAAATAGAAAACCCTAATCAAGACAAATCAAGCATGTAAACCAATGCACTTGCACACATGCACCCCTAGGGTAAATCCACTTTGTTGCCTTACAAAAATGGTCATATTATGCATGTTAGGTATCTTAGCAAAAACAAGCAAAATATAAGATAATAGTCCCTCGATGACGCTATTTATGTTGCCTTTCAAATGATCTTAGTCCCTAAAAGAGAATGCTAAGATACCTTGCAACATTTATAATCATGGTCATACGATGACCCACGCCCTTCCCTTTTACATCCAAAGATAGGGTTACTTACCAAATCAATGGTAAGGTAACAATGTCAAAGGAAAAGGAAATGAACAAGAAAGACTTTTGAGTAGGTAGAATGTTCCTAGTTACTTTCTCCATTTCAAAACAAAAACATCCTTGCTATTCTCAAAATAAACACAAACACTTTCAAAAACATCTTACAAACTTGAAAACGTTTTCAAAAAGATCAACACTTTGTATACATTCTTACGAACGAGAATAATTACAAAGTTTGCCTAAACGATGGCGCCTTTTCAAAATACTTTCAAAAAACCACACAAAGCACAATTTCAAACAAAAGCAAGTGATCTAGCAAGTAACTAAGAGCCTATGGAAAACCATGGATGAAAAGGGTGCTAATACCTTCCCTTTTCATAATATACCCCCCGAACTCAAGAAACAATCTCAAAGGTCTTTCCTGTGCTTTTTCACCTTTCCTTTTGGATAAAAGAAAAGTCGGTGGCGACTCTTGTTAACCGCAACATTTGCAATAAAACACAAAACACCCAAGTCAGTTCTCCCACCGTATCACAATTTTGTTTTGTAGGACATGGCTTCCACTCATAGAAATACCATCCGAGTCAACTTCGTGAAAGTGCTTCCTCAACTTCAAGAGTTAGAATCAAGGGTGCATGGAGATTATCCATTCACCAAGAAATATGCTCGACTTCTCAACTTGGCTACCTCAAATTTCCAAGAAGAAATGATGTGTGTGCTCTTCCAATTCTTTGATCCTATGCATCATTGTTTCACATTTCCCGGCTACTAATTGGTTCCTACATTAGAAGAATTCTCTCAACTGCTAGGAGTGTTTGTGCTTGATCAAATACCATTCACCGATTTAGAGGAAATTCCAAAGCCTGAGGTTATTACCAAAGCCTTGCATTTGAAGAGATCCGACATTATGGTAAATTGGGAAAGAAGGAGTGGAGTTAAGGGTTTCTTAGCCAAGTTCCTGCTGGAAAAGGATTGTTTGTTTTGTGAAGATATGGATTTTTAAGCTTTTGAGGATGTCTTGGCCCTTCTAATCTATGGTTTGGTTATATTTCCCAATCCAGATCAATTCATAGATGTGAATACCATCAAAGTTTTTCTCTCTCTCGTAATCTCGTACCTACTTTGCTTGGAGACATTCTACATTGTTTCCACGCTCGCACCATGAAGAAGAGAGGAACTCTTTTGTGTTGTATTCCATTGCTGCCTAGGTGGTTTATTTCGCACCTACCTCGATCAACAAGGCTTGACATGGTCACAAAGGATGATGCCACTCTCACACTCGGATATTCATTTGTGTTCCCGATTTTTGGAGGATGTTATCGTCATTGACCATTGTGGGGAGTTCCCTAATGTTCCACTCTTGGGAATTAGGGGAGGTATTACCTATAACCCTTATCTTGTATTAAAACTGTTTGGGTATGTGCGAAGAGATGGTCCCTATGATGCGCTCATCCAAGGTTTGGTATTTGACTACGAATGCGACATCCAAGGCTATCGTTAAAGGTTCATACGAGCTTGGAGAATGGTAAATAATGTGGATAGAAAGACTCTGGGGCATAAAAATTCCGTCCCTCTTGAGCCTTACCTCAAGTGGGTGCAAACTCGTGCCCAAAATCTCATGATGCCTTACCCAGCCATCCTACCTGTGATTATGGAGCCCGTTGCTGAGGGAGACACCTCTTAAACTTTTCTTCATCCTGACATACCTACCAACTTCGAGGAATTGCAAAGATCGTAGATTCAACTCAAAGGGGAACGAGATACCTTTGAAGCACTGTTCTAGCAAGCGAGAAGAAGGTTTTGGAGCTCACGAGGAAACTTCATGAAGTGTAAAGCCTGAATGCCTACATTGCACCAAAGAGGATGCGCCCATGGGAAACTCGAGCCTTTCTTTTTTGTTTTAGGAGTTTATTTTGTAACCTTTGTAAGCCCAAGAGGCATTTGTAATTCTTGAACTTATTAATGCAATTAATGTTTGTTGTCTTCTCTTTGTCTAGCAATTTTAAATTCCATAAAACCCTTGAAAACATTGTATTCGCATAACATGCATCATATCATAAGCTGGTTTTCCGAAACAGGTATCCTCATCTTTTTACCATATATTTCAGTACAAGATGGATCTCGAGCAAACTGTGAAGGACTTGCAGACTCAAAAATCTTAGTTTCAAGAAAATCTTCTCAACCTAGCAAAGGGGCAGCAAGAAATAATGTCACTTCTGGTTACAAAGAAGAAGACCAAGAAGAAAGTTGTAATCAACTTGGGGAAGAGATTCAAAGGCCCCGTTTGACAAGTTCAAGTTGAAGAAGACTCCTCCGAGGAGGATGAAAATCAAGATGAAGATACTAGGAGCACCCATGCCGGGGGTGGAAACAATCAAATCTCTGAAGATGAAGATTATTTTGATGAGCAATATCCACCGGCCGATGATAAGTATAAGGAACTAGAAGATAGATTGAAGGCTGTAGAAATCCAAGTTGTGCCTGGCTTGGAATTTGGTGACTTGGGTTTGGTTCTTGGGGTAGTCATTCCCCACAAATTCAAGATTCCCATTTTTGCCAAGTACGATGGTGTTTCATGTCCGAAGCTTCTCCTAAGATCTTATGTCCGTAAAATTCAACTGCATACCGCTGATAAGAAACGGTGGGTACACTTTTTTCAAGAAAGTCTATTTGGGACTTAGTTGGAGTGATTTTACCAATTGGAAGTAACTAACATCCATACTTGGGAGGATTTAGCCACTGCTTTTTACTGCCAATATCAATATAACGTTGATCTTGCGCCAACTAGGGTGCAATTGAAAGGAATGTCCATGGGATAAATTGAGGGCTTCAAAGAATACGCTCAAAAATGGAGAGACTTGGTTGGCATGGTGCAGCCACCTTTAACTGATAGAGAGTTGGTAGATATGTTTATGGGAACATTGATTGGACCATTTTTCAACTTGCTAATTGGAAGTTCATCGTCCATATTCACTAAATTGATCTTGACTAGTGAGAGGGTTGAAAGTGGGATTAAAAATAGGAAGATACCCATGACATCCACCTCAAATGCTGTGAAAAAGCCATTTATTGGTAAAAAAAGAGACTAATATTGTGTACGGGTCAAGAAGCCATGCTAACAATGACCTTCATCATTCAGTAGGGGATGTACTAATTTCTAATCCAACTCTAACTCAACGATCGTGTCAACAAAATAGTCAACAAAGATCGGATGTACAAAGAAGACAATTTACTAAAATCAATATGCAACTATCTTAAGCTCTACAACACCTATCGAAAGCTGATTTGGTGACCTTGCAAGATCCCCCTTCCAACCCTAATACTGCTTCTCTGAAATACAACCCCAATGCCAAATGCGCTTACCACTCAAACAGTCTCGGACATGATACTAATAATTGTTGGTCTCTAAAGAATAAAATCAAAGACCTAATTGATAACAAGACAATTGAATTTTACCCTCCGCCAACTCCTAACATAATCACCGCACCCATGCCAAATCATGGTAAGGGTGTCAATGCCATTGAAGATGCCTCCTTTGTTGCCTCCATCAATGACTTTACCACTCCTTTGAAGACTGTTAAAAAGAATTTGTTAAAAGTCGGGGTATTCCTTGGATGCCTTGAAAACTGTTACTGTTGTGTTGTACAGATTAATGGTTGTGAATGGCTGAAGAAAGGTGTCCAACACCTGATGGATGGATAGCCATGAGATTCTATATGAAAGAACTCTGTTGTACCCCCAAAATTTGCCCTCTCGTTTCTTAAAAGATCATCCTGGACCCTCAGGTTTGCTTCTATCAAGTTTCAAGTCTTGGATTACAATTTTCCAACAAAGTCATTCACAAGGGCAAAACGGTCAAAATCACACTAAAAAGTCAAACTTTGAATTTTTAATCAAAATCAAATTTCAACAGTTATATTTCATCAAGACATGAAATTGGTTCATCAAAAAATCATAAGTCAGAAATTACTTTGAAAAAATCAAAATTTCTAAACATTTAGAAGATTTTCTAAGTGTTAAGAGAATATGATACTTCAGAACTTCTGAGCCAACCTTCACGTAAGAGAAATCAGAATTTGCAAATATGGTTCAGAACATGACTCATCAATCAGAACGTGACTCTTCAGCATATGGAGGCTATGTTTTGTGCTTTGATCAAAGCCTCGCCCTTCGAATCTCACTCTGATCTTTTGCGATCAGAACATCACCAAATCCCAAAACCTCGTTTGAGCAACCTACTGCACTGCTGTAGTACAGTCCTGCCACCAGCTGCCACAACGCTCCAAGGTGTTGCTGATCTAGTCCATGCCTGCATTTTTCTCAAACCCCATAATTGCACCAAATTAGCATGCAAAAACCGTGTTTAAAAAGAAATGGAACAGTAGGCCAAAAAGGTTAAAAATCCCATTTATTCCCCCCCCCCCCCCCCCCCAAAAAAAACCACAGCAAACCCATCTATAAATAAGTTGCTCCATCACACGTTCAAGGGGCTAGCTTTTGGAGAGAGGGAGAGAATTTTCAAAGAGAGAAAAGGAAACAGTAAAAAAACCTTCGCAAATCCTAAACAAAACCTTTGTTCTTCCCTTTGAATCAAAGAACATAACCTCTGTTCCATTGCTCCCGCTGACTCCAGAACATTTGAAGGCAGAAGCTCAAGTTCCAGGCACACGCTCCAGATTCAATGTAAGTCTTTCTGACTTTGCATCTTTTCATTCAGAACATCATTAAATATATAAATACCATAGTATTGATGTTGTCCATATCATTGCATAAGTAGAAAAACTATGGACCAGAACTTCTTGAATAAAGCAGGGCTCAGAATTAGAGTTAGAACTCCTATAAATTGTTGTGCTTTTATCCTTTTCATTTGTTGTTAAGGACTAAATAAATTAATGATGTGTTGATTAATATGAGGAAGTATTTGAAATGTAACACAGAACTTCTGAGTTCTCCTTACTGTTTTAACACTGAGAACTTCTGATTTTCACTCGCTGTTAACACACACTGAACTTCTAATTTCCAATCGCTATTAACATACACTGAACTTCTGATGTTCACTCACTATCTTAGCACATACTGAACTTCTGAGTTCTCCTCACTGTTTTAATACACAGAACTTCTAAGACTTTCTCACTGTTCTAACACTCAGAAGTTCAGCACGTAGCAACCCAGAACTTGTGTGTTTTCCCTCTAACGTTTTTTGCAGGACCTCGGAGTTTATCAATCCAGGACTTCTGATTTCCTCTGACATTTCTTCCTGAACCACAGTGCGCCAGACATCAGAACTTCTGATCCCCTTTGTTTTGCTTTCAGCAGCATGCTAATCCTATCTCTCATTATTTCCTTTTTTATCATTTTCAATATTAATATCCTTTTTATTAATATAAAAAAGACCTAAAAATATTTTCTTTTTATTAATTAATTTATTTCTTTTTCTTAATTCATTAAGATAAAAAACCATTTTCTAAACAAGTCCTTTTTCTTTCTTGCATTGTACATTTCAATATGGTTGTAATAGTTAATTAGGATTTAAATTCTTGCAATCCCCCATTTGTAAATTTGTACCCCGATACCTAAATGATGTAATAGCGTAGGACCTTTATATTTCCGCAATTTATTTCTTTCAAACATAAATGATAGTAATTAGGGTGTGTATGGCAAGATATAAAATCAACAAATAGATAACCCTAATTAAGACTAAATGTATGAAAATCAAGCACACTAGCACCCTTAGGGTAATCCCATTTTGTTGCCTATCAGAAAATAGTCATGTCCCTCGAACATGGGCATTTTAGCAAAGACCCTCGATAAAAGATCGTAGCCCCTCGATGACCCTCGATGTTGCCTTCGGTAAACGATCTAGCCCCTAAAATGACATTGCTAAAACGTCCCATAGGTTACCTTCCATGACTAAACAAACGTCCCACGCCCGTCCTTTCACATCCAATGATGGGGCTTCTTACCAAAACAATGGTAAGATAGCAACATCTAAAGGAGGAGGAAAAGAACATCTAAGACCTTTTGACTAGGTAGATTCGCTCCTAGTTTCTCGCTTGCTCACAACAAAAACATTTTATACACCAACACACTCATTTGAAACATTTTCAAAAGACAAACACTTTGTGTACGTTCTTGTAGAAACGAGAGACATTACAAAGAAGACACCTTTTCAAAATCTCTTTCAAAAACACATACAACAAACACCTCTTTGAGCTATTTTCGAAACAACACTTTGTACGCGTTCTTATAGAAACGAGAACAATTACAAAGACATTTTCAAAATACTTTCGAAACGCATACCACAAGCACATTCAAACAAAAGCAAGTGATCTAGCAAGCAACTAAGAGCCCGTAGATAACTATGGATGAAAAGGGTGATAATACCTTCCCTTTTCATAATCTACCCCCCGTACTCCTAAAACATCCAAGTCAGTTCGCCCAGCGTGTTACAGAACTGGCGACTCTGTTGGGGACCAAATTTAAAAGTGGGGTTACCTTAGGGCTAGAACACTTTTACTTGCTTTATTTGTTTGACTTGTATGCTTTACATTTTGGTTCTTTATATGGGCTTAAATTCTCTACCTGGATTTGGGATACCTTATAGGTAAGTAGCAATACATTATGGAAATTGTGCGGGGTATACCGACATGGTCTAAGCAATAGCTACGTTAGTGTGACATATTTGCCGGTACCGGTAGTCCTTGAGTAGTCAAGGAGAATACGGGGCCGCTGAGTGATGTCATGAAGCACTAACTGACTTTTATAACCTTTACTTGACCAACTTGGCCATTAGGACATAGTGAGATGGCCGGCTTTGGTGCAGTCCGAAGTTGGTAGATACTCGATACTACACTCATTGAGGTTTGACTTTCTGGGATATTTAGGTCGCCGTGAAAGAGGTTTGCGCTGAAACAATGCCCGAGAAGACAAATCAGTGATATTGAGATCCTTTAGAACCCGGTTACTATTACTAGGATAGGTTGAGCCAACTAAACTTCAAGAGGGTACTTACCTATGAAACCTCATGCAAGCCTAAACCTAAGGATTTCTTGATTCAACTTGTGCATATGCTTGTACATAACATCATGACATCATGCCATAGCATTTTAAACTAATCATTTTAAGGATTTTGAGATTCATCTTTGTTCTGTTTTGTAGGATATGACTCCCACTCGCAGGAACACAATCCAAGTCAACCTTGTACGAGTACCTTTTCAGCTCAAGGATTTAGCGTCAAGGGTCCCTGAGAATTATCCGTTCACCAAAAGACATGGATGACTTCTCAACTTGGTTACCTAGAGCTTTGATGAAGACATAATGAAAGTGCTTTTCCAATTCTTTGAATCGTTTCACCATTGCTTTACCTTCCCCGATTACCAGCTTGTACCAACTATGGAAGAGTTCTCTCAGCTCTTGGGAATTCATATCCTCGACCAACTACCTTTCAACGGTACCAAAAGAGACCCAAGCCCTGAAGAGATTGCCCAAGCTTTGCACTTGCAACAATCCGACGTCACGACTAATTGGGAAACAAGAAGTGGTGTCAAAGGGTTCTTAGCCAAGTTCTTACTGGAAAAAGCTCAAGACTGTTGGAACAACTTGGATTTACAAGCTTACAAAGAAATTTTGTCTCTTCTCATCTATGGGTTGGTACTATTTCCAAATCCTTACCAACTTATAGATGTGAATGTTGTCAAAATATTTTTATCTAACAATCCAATGCCTACTTTGTTGGGAGATATCCTGCATTCTCTCCACACTCGCACCATGAGGAAAAGAGGAACCCTCATGTGTTGTACTCCTATCTGTTGTGAAGAATGAGAAAGGTTTGAGGTGGTCCAACAGGCTGATGTCACTCAGGCATTCAGATATCTACTGGTGTTCTCGATCCTTGGAGGACATTACTATCATCGATCGTTGTGGGGAATTCCCTAAGGTTCCCTTGCTTTGCATTATGGGAGGCATCACTTATAACCCTTTCTTAGCTCTGCGACAGTTTGGGTATGCACGGAGAGATGGTCCACATGATACGCTCATCCAAGGTGTGGTGTTTGACTATGAAAGCGACGATCAAGACTACCGTCGGAGGTTTATACGAGCTTGGAGGAGGGTAAGTGTGATACGATGGGAGAACTGACTTGAGGTTTTGTGTTTGTGTTCGCAAATGTTTCGGTTTAGAAAGAGTCGCCACCGACTTTTTATTTTATCCTAAGGAAAGGTCAAAAAGCACAGGAAAGACCTTTGAGATGTTTTCTTGGGTTCGGGGAGTAGATTATAGAAAGGGAAGGTATTAGCACCCTTTATATCCATGGTTATCCATGGGCTCTTAGTTACTTATTTAGATCACTTGCTTTTCTTTTCAATTGTTTGAAATGGTTCTCTTCGATTGTTTAAAATGGTGCTTTGTATGTGGTTTTGAAAGATGTTTTGAAAAGAGGCCATCGTTGTGGCAACCTTTGTAATGATTCTTGTTTGAATGTATACAAAGGTGTTTTTGTCTTTTGAAAAGTTTTCAATGTTTGAAAGTAGGGTTTTGAAATTGTGTTGTGAAGTGTGTTTTAAAGATAGCAAGGATGTTTTTTGCAAGTTTTGATCAAGTAACTAAGAGTTATCTACCCTATTTTACTCAAAGATCTTTCTTATGTTTTTTAACCCTTTTAACAGTGTTGCTTCACCATCGAATTTGGTGTAAAACCTTGTGTTAGGATGTTAAACGGGACAGGCGCGGGTCATCGTATAGACCATGATAGCAATGGTGTCAAGTATTTTTGGCAATTTTTTGAGGGACTTGATCATTTTGTTTAGGCAACTCAGATAGCGTCATCGAGGGACTATGATCTTTGTTTTTTTTTGTTTTGCCAAAGTACTTGACATGCATACCATGGCCCATTTTTGAAGGCAACAAGTGGATTGTAACCCTAGGGGTGCAAGTGTGCATTGTGTTTGTTTTTCATGCATTTTTTGTCTTTGATTAGGTCAAACTATTTGTTGGTTTTGATTTTGCATACAGACCCTAATTCTAATCATGGCATAATTGAAAGCATTTAAATGCAACAATTTAAATTCTAAGCTATTACAACATGATATAGGGAGGGGGGTACAAATTTGAATAGGGGGTATTTGACAAGAAATTAAACCCTAAATTATTACAACCAAATTGAATTTGCAAGGCATAATATTTAAATGTACAATATTTAAATAAAATAAAACATTAGATAAAATATATTATGCAAAAAAAAGGTTTTTATGTATGTAAAATATTTTCAATGGGAAGAAATGCAAAGAAATAAATAAAAAAAAGTCAATTTTAATTATTTTTAGGGGAAACCCTAATTCCTTAAAGAAATGGTATTATTTAATATTTATGTACAAAAATGTATCAATATGTACAAAAATAAAAGTATATTGAAAAAAAAGTATTTTTTAATATAAAATATCAATAAAAATAAAAATGTATTATTTTTGTGTTTTTTATTCTATGTTTTTAATAAAATAAAGTATATATGTGTATATATATATATATATATATATATATATATATATATATATATATATATATATATATATATATATATATTAAATGTATGAAAAACAAAAATAAATTATTTACAAAAATGTATATATTTCAAGAAAATATTTTCAAATGTGTATAAAAATAAAAGTATTATTTGCATTATTTTTAAATTTAAACAAAATGATATAAAAGCATATAAACATTTTAAAGTTGGAAATAATTAAAATAAATGCCAAAAAAATGTAAAAATTTATGGAATTATTTTTTAGGCATTTTTTATATTTAAAAATAAAATATTAAAGTCAGAAATGAAATAAAAATGCAAAAATAATAAAAATACAAAGAAATGGGCCAGGGGGTGTGAAATTGAAAATGCAGGTGTTAGAACCAAAACAAGCTAGTCCAGCCCATCAGCTTCATCTTCTTCCTCCAGACTTTGAAAAAATGCGCGCTTGCTACACAAACTTGTATCTCCTGTATTTGTGATCTTTTGACAAAATTCAAAACATGAAACTTGTAGAGCATCAAATCACGAATCTAACCATATAAAAAACTTAAGCTAACTCTCAAAGACCAGAGAGAATTTCTCTGGCCCTAATTTCTAACCTAGTTTTTTCAGAAAGTTTATGGATGAAATTTTCCTAGCACGATTAATATAAATGAAAACTAAGCACATGTATGGTTTCAGGGTAATGAATACAACATCTTTCATTCACAAACCTAAGTCTAAATGTTCCTAAATAGAGAGATAGAAGTTCATGAAATACCTGTTTCAGTTGAGTTCGAGCTGGACAATGCAGCAACTTTCAATGGGGCCTGAGGTTCTTTTGAGATTGCTTGATGTCCCTTGAACCTTTCCCAATGCTTAGTTTGTTCTGAAGTAGCCTGAATCGTGCTATAGAACTCAACCTGCAAAGCTTCCAAATAAAAATGGTGATGTGTGTTAATGGAGTTACAGCAACTTATGAATGGTCTGGACAGCTTAGGTATATGGTTTGGAATATGTTTGAAGTGAATTTGGACAAAACACACGAGGGGATTTGATGGTGGCTTGTAATTTGCAGAACTGGCCCTATTTTGCAAGAAAATGTGGTTTTTGAGTATGAGGAGGTTTTAGAGGTCAAAGGCTTGTGCTTCTGACTTGCAAGGGTGTGAGAAACTTGTTTCAAAACTTTGCTTGAGTTCAATATAACAAATGTGTGAGTTATGAGCTTTTGGCCATTTGACTTATTTTGAAAGCAAAGTTGGAAGTGAAGTGTGATAGGCCTGTACAGGCTATCTCCAAGCATGCACCAACTTCTTGTACCTTTGCCTAAGTTTGTGGAACTTGTTTGCTGCAAAGAAAGAAGTTCAAAGCTCAAGAAAGACAACTTTGCAAAAGTTATGCTTTATGAAAATGGAAGTGTGACCTTTATGCTCAAAATGGAAATGTTCAATGTACAAAGCTCTCTTGATCAGAACAATGCCAATGTCCAATGTATTTGCATTAAATTTTTTAGTGTAAATTGGTTTAGAGGCCTGTAATTATGTACTAAGCTAGTTTGGCCAGATTTGGCAAGTGGTATGAACATGTATTGGCCATGGTTACAAAGTGAGTTTTTGCCAACTTCAAGCATTCGATTCTCCATAACCACAAAGGTGTTTGAGGAGTTCTTGGACAATTTGGAAAGCTTGAAACATGTACTATAATCCATATTTGAAATTCAACTTAATACTCCAAGTGGAACTATGTGAAAAATGGCCAAGAAGATGGGTCAAAATCCTGCCTAAACTAGGGCAAAATTTCTCTAAGTTAAAAGTTTTAGGTACCCTTGTTCCAAAAATCATAACTTGAGATCCAAGCTTCTTTTGAGAAAACTTTGTGAATAAAAGTTGTATACTTTGTGATAGAATACAAATTTCATGTTGTAAGTTTTGTTTGAATCCATTTGAATCTTGGTGAAAAAATGGGACAAAGTTAGGAAAAAATAAGAAAAGTTTATAACTTAGAAAATTTCTAAGTTATGAAATTTTTCCATTTTAAACCCTAATTTGCAATTTTGGGCTTCTTGAAGAACAAGTTTCATAATTTTATATGTCTTGATGAAAAATGACCCTTGGCACTTGATTTTGACCAAAAAGTCAAATTTTGACTTTTCAGTGTACAGTCAAATTTTGATCAGTTGACTGAAAAATTCATCTGTCAATCTTATGCATTTGAGATCTTTTGAACTTGTTGAATGGGTCAATATGATTCCATTGAGTCCTTGAGTCCATGGTTGAGCTTGATTTGCCATTGGCTAGGTCAAACAGTCAAAAATTCCCTTGTGCAGTCAAAATCCTAAAAATGACCATTTTGCCCTTTTGGTGATTTGATCAAATTTCTTGTGGAATTGTGATCCAAATTTGATCAAATGGTTCATATGAGTTCATAATATTGATGTGGATCAAAATTCATGAGTTTTGACTGTCAATTGACCATAATTGACTTTTTTCGAATACAATTGATTTCTAGGTCTACTGTCCAATTGACTGGCCAAAAATTTGAATCAAGGCTTGAAACTTGGTATGGACAAACTTGTGAGTCCAACGTGAAGTATGAAAGTCACTTTGGGTATTGTAGGTCAAAACATCCATGTGCAAGCTCAAACCCTAATTTAGGTCAATAGTGCAACGAGGTGTCTTGAGCAAAGCAAACCCTAGTTTGATCCTGAGTTCCAAGAGTCTTGTGATGAGAAATGTTGATGAAATAAGAGGGAAAATTTTGGGGTACAACAGTTGCCCCTGTTCAATCTTCTTGAACCTGAAGAGTTAGATTGGCAAGTTTTCCTTTCGCGACTCGAAGGTAAAAGAGGATTGGACACTAGAGTGCCCGTAAATTTGCACTCGTCAAAATATTGTTGAAGGAATGGGCTTAAAGATGCCATTTGGAGAAGGTAGAATATTGCTGGAGATGGGCTTAAAGATGCCATCCAAGAATGTTTGTTGAATTGCAATGTTATAGGTCAGAAGAATGAGCATCAAAATGGTATACGTGTCTAGAATGCATTTGAACTATATCTGGAGACTGAGTCTGTATGAGCAAAAGAATGGCGTCCGTGTCTGGGGCGTATCTGAGCTGTAACTGTATTTGAACTTTGAATGAATATCAGAATGACTGCTGTGTCTGGAGTGTATCCGTATTGTATCTGAAGTTGAGATTTGTATGAGTAGCAGAATGACTTCCGTGTCTGGAGTGTATCTGAGACTGTAACTGGGATCTGAATAAGTGACAGAATGACTTCCGCAGTGACTGCACTGGGGAGAATCAAACTTCTGGTGTAAGGTCCAGAATGGCATCCGTGTCTGGAGCGTATCTTAACTTGTAGTTGATAGTTGAATCTGAATGAGAGATATAATGGCTGTCGTGTTTGGAGCATATCTAGTCTGTATCGGATTTCTGAAGTCTGAATGAGTAGTAGAATGACCGCCGTGTCTGGGGTGTATCCATACTTTATTTTGACTTGAAATTTTGAAGGAGTAATAGAATGATCGTCGTGTCTGGGGTGTATCCATACTGTATCTTGAATAATTGTTAATGATAGCCTTTTAATCTTATCCTGAAAAGGGTAAAATGTTAGCTAAAACACAAAGTTATGTTGCATGATATGTATGATGCAATGAACTGTGTTTCATCAATGTTTATGATATATGAATGTAATGGATGAGCATGTAAGCTGGGTGGCTATCTTGTTGAGGAAAATAAATCCTTGATAACTGGAGATAATGAAATCTTTGACTGCTGCCGGGGAAAGTAAATTCTTGACCAATGCTGAGGATTCAAGAAAAACTTTGATTGTTGAGGATGAGGAATCCTTGATGACTGCTTGGGGATTAAAGATTTCTGTTTGTTTGAAAAGGAAAAATCTTGGGATCACTGCTGGAGATTTAAAATCCTTGGTGATTTGTGGGGATTAACAAGGCCTTTGACAACTTATGCAGGGAATGAGAATCCGTCATGACTTTCCTGGGAAATATGGAAAACTCTGAAAATCTCTACTGGGGAGTTAAAACCTGGGAGGCTTCTGCTTGGAGAAATGAGACCGAGAATCTTCGATCTTGCTGGGAGATAACTCTGTGGGGAGAATGTTTACTTGTCCGGTGAAATCAGGAGCTTGGTTTGTACGCCAAACTATTGGGGAAGCATCCTAGTTGGGGATAAGCCAAGAAGTTAACTGTCATCAGCTTGGTTCTCAGATTTTTTAAGATAACCTGCTGGGGAAATTGGGGGAAGTTGAACAGTTGGAAATTTGACTTCGTTGGGGAAGAAGGTTTAGAATATTCTGGCTCCGCTGGGGAAGAAGTTTTTCAGGGTTTTCGGGCTCCGCTGGGGATCTTGAAGTTTAACTTTGCTGGGGACACATACTTTAAGACTTTGGCTTTGTTGAGGATCTGAATAATGTATTGCAGGGGATTTCTTCTGGAATGGCACAAATATATCTTCCAACACCTTCAACCTATCAGTAATCATCCTTTCTCAATATCGTTTTATTTGTAAGCAGAGATTATATTCAAATGCATATGTCTATTTAACAAAACTTTGGATGTTTTCAAATAAAAACATAAGTGTAAAAAAGATAGAAAGGCAAGCAAATTTCTGCATTTTGAAATATCTTTGTATTAACTTTTGTGAGTATCTTTGTACAAAGGAGACAGACATCCTAGTAAGAGAATGTTGTCGTAAAAATTGAAAAATTTTATACAAAAGAAAGATGGCTATGTGTAACAATTCCATGGGATTCCCATTCTGCTATAGCCTTCACAACTTTGAGTATCTTGTCCTTTTGCTGCTTCGTCCGCCGATGGCTGGATTGATCAGAAGCTTGGAGCCTGTTGGTGAAGAGCTTGTTCTTAAAGTGATCCGACAAGACATAGTCATACGCTTTAATTCCCTAACTTTTGCCTGGACCGTCCTTTCGGGTTTTTGATCCACCGGGAAACCCTTTTTTTCCCAAGTCGCCCTTTCGGGTTTTCAACTTGCCGGGTGTACATATTTTTTTTTATCCCTAATTTTTGCCTGAATCGCCCTTTCGGGTTTTGGGTTCACCGGGATGCCCATTTTTGCCCAAGTCGCCCTTTCTGGTTTTCAACTTGTCGGGTCGTTTTACGCGTAGTATCTTTTGACTATGTCTGCGTTCGCAGGGTGCGGCAAATCATCACCGTCCATGGTGGTCAGAATCATTTCCCCACCAGAAAAGACGCTCTTGATCACAAATGGTCCTTCGTAGGTAGGAGTCCACTTGCCCCTGGGATCACTTTACGGCAAGATGATCCGCTTGATTACAAGATCTCCGACTTGATATACTTGACGTCTTACTTTCTTGTTGAAATCCTTGATCATCCGTTTTTGATACGTCTGACCATGACAAACAGCAGTAAGTCGCTTCTCGTCGATCAAATTAAGTTGGTCAAGCCGGGTCTGAATCCAATCGTCTTTGCTCAAACTGGCATCTTTCATAATCCTTAAGGAAGGAATCTGAACCTCCATAGGTAAAACAGCTTCCATGCCATATACCAAAGAAAGGGGTTGCCCCTATTGAAGTACGTGTTGTGGAACGATATCCATGTAGAGCAAATGGTAGCATCTCATGGCAGTCCTTGTAGGTGATTGTCATCTTTTGAATGATCTTCTTGATATTTTTGTTCGCGGCTTCAACAACACCGTTCATCTTCGGCCGGTAGGGAGATGAATTGTGATGATAAATCTTGAATTGTTCGCATAGAGAGGTGATCATAGTGTTGTTCAAATTTGTAATGTTGTCTGTGATAATCCTGTCGGGGATACCATACCAGCATATGAGGTTCTGCTTGATGAAGCGGGCAACCACGTTCTTTGTAACAGAGGCAAAGGAAGCTGCTTCGACCCATTTGGTGAAGTAATCAATAGCCACCAAGATGAAGCGATGTCCATTGGATGTCGTAGGCTTGATCTCTCCAATCATGTCAATGCCCCACATTGTGAATGGGCAAGGAGATGTTAGAACGTTGAGAGGAACAGGAGGAATATGTACCTTGTCGGCATAGACTTGACATTTGTGGCAGGTACGGGAATGTTGATGACAATCAACTTCCATGGTGGACCAGTAGTAGCCTGCCCTTAGAATCTTCTTAGCCATCATATGTCCGCTCAAGTGGGTGCCAAATGTGCCACTATGTATATTAGTCATGATTAACTCTACTTCAACCTTGTCCACACAACGAAGTAGAACACAATCATGGTTGCGCTTATAAAGGATGCCATTGCTTAGGAAGAACTTGGCAGCAAATCTCCTTAAGAACTTTTTGTCATTGACGGAAGCTCCTTCAGGGTATTCTCGAGTCTGGAGATACCTTTTGATTTCATGAAACCAGGGTTGTTCCACTACTTCTTCGGTATTAATCTCATGACAATGCGCAGGTTCATCCATTCGCTCGATGGTAATTTGGGGAGCCTCGTTATCCCAGTTGAGTTTAAACATGGAAGACATTGTAGCCAGAGCATCGGCTAACTGATTTTCTTCTCTTGGGAAGTGTTCGAAAGTAATATGCTCGAAATGAGGCAACAATGTCAAGACGTGTTCTTTGTATGGGATAAGATTAGGATGTTTGGTGTCCCACTCTCCTTTGACTTGACTGATAACCAAAGCCGAGTCCCTAAATACGACCAAAGATTTGATTCCCAAATCTATAGCAGCCTTGAGACCAAAGATGCAAGCTTCATATTCAGCCATGTTGTTGGTACAGCTGAAGCAAAGTCGGGCAATGAAGGGTGTATGGCAACCTTCCGGAGAAATGAGTACTGCACCGATACCTTTTCCAAGTGCATTTGAAGCACCATCAAAGTATAGGGTCCATCGGGATCCTTGTTCAGGTCCGTCATACGATCAGTTACCTTTAATGTTGTCCAATGTCATGATGTCCTCGTCAGGGAAGTCGAATCTCATAGATTGGTAATCTTCGACGGCTTGATGAGCTAGATGGTCAGCTAGTACACTCCCCTTTATAGCTTTTTGGGTAGTATACTAGATATCATACTCAGTCAGGATCATTTTCCATCTAGCGATTCTACCAGATAAAGCAGGCTTCTCGAAGATATACTTGATCGGATCCATCTTGGAAATCAGCAAAGTGGTATGAGTCAACATATACTGCCTTAGCCGGCGAGCAGCCCATGCCAAAGCGCAGCAACTTTTTTCGAGCAGTGAGTAGCGAGTCTCACAGTCGAGAAACTTTTTCCTAAGGTAATAAATGGCATGCTATTTTCGGCCAGACTCGTCATGTTAGCCCAATACACACCCCATTGTGTTATCCAAAACAGTCAGATACATGATTAACGGCCTTCCTTCGACGGGCGGCATCAAGATAGGAGGTTCTAGTAAATACTCCTTGATCTTATCAAAAGCAACTTGACAATCATTGTTCCATTCAACTACCTGATCTTTCTTCAATAGTTTGAAAATTGGCTTACAGGTAGATGTCAGGTGAGAGATGAACCTCGCGATATAGTTTAAGCGTCCCAAGAATCCTCTAACCTCCTTTTTAGTGCGGGGGGCAGGCATTTCTTGTATAGCCTTTATTTTAGCTGGATCAACCTCAATGCCTTTGTTGCTGACAATAAATTCCAAAAGTTTACCAGATCTAACTCCAAAAGTGCACTTGCTTGGGTTTAATCTGAGTTTATATTCCTTCAACCTGGCAAACAGCTTTTGCAAATGATCAAGGTGTTCTTCTTCTGTCTGTGATCGAGCTATCATGTCGTCTATGTAAAATTAGATCTCATGATGTATCATATCATGAAACAAAGCTACCATGGCGCGTTGATAGGTTGCCCCTGCATTCTTCAGTCCAAATGGCATCACTTTGTAGCAGAAGGTGCCCCATTGCGTGACAAAAGTAGTTTTCTCCATGTCCTCGGGGGCCATTTTGATCTGGTTATATCCCGAGAATCCATCCATGAAGTAAAATACCTTGTGTTGAGCTGTGTTGTCAACCAAGATGTCGATGTGTGGCAATGGAAAATCATCTTTAGGGTTAGCCCTGTTTAAGTCCCGATAGTCCACACACATTCTGGCTTTGCCGTCCTTCTTAGGCACGGGCACAATGTTAGCAACCCATTGTGGATAGGAAGTAACAGCCAGAAAGCCAGTGTTGAATTGCTTCATTACCTCAGCTTTTATCTTCTTAGACATGTCAGGCCTCATTCGACGGACCTTTTGTTTGATCGGTGGACAGTCTTCTCTTCTAGGGAGACGGTGAACCACGATATCTGTGTCCAATCCCGACATGTCTTCATAAGACCAGGCGAAAATTTCAACATATTCGTTCAACAACAGCACTAAGCGCTCTTTGACACTTGGTTCCAGGTTGGCACCCACTTTTACCTTTTTCTTGTCTTCCTCTGTTCCCAAGTTGATGGTTTCTAGCAACTCCTCATGAGGCAGAATATCCCTCTCCTCTTGTTGCAAAAGTCTGGCTAACTCTCCCGGCACTTCACAATCTTCGTCAACTTCGTACTCAGCATGATTGACCAAGTCTTCAGAGTTACCGAAGGCTAAAGCAGAATAGTCACCCATGGAATCCGGAGTGGATGGGTACCTGCATTTGTGAGTGTGGGTGTGTGTAAGGGATAGCCATCCTTAAACAAAACAAAATGCAACAAGAAAGAAAATGAACACAACAGTTTATGAAAACGTCCAATGATTCATTAAAACATGGCATATGATAATGAAGAAAATCAAGCCCTTACAAATGGACCTACATGCCCCGGGCAAGGCATGAGGTGAAAATAGTGTCGAATTGTTTAGTTATTACAGACCAAAATAAGAAATTGTTCAAAGATAAATTTACTGGTTGATGAAGGTGATGGGAATAAAATCCTTTGCTTCCCAGTTGCTTAAACCCCCTTCGATGGTTGGGAAGATCCAATATTCAAAGTGGTTCTCTTCATCCTCATCTTCTACAACATTAATTCCATGGTAGGTGATTTTGACGGGTGGTCCTCCAGCCTTGGAGCGACGCATAGCCTTATGTCCTGCATCACTAAACCCTAATCCAAACTTGTCCGTCTTATGGGGAAAATCAGGCCGTTGCCCCCACACTGTGCTCGTTCCTTCTTTGACTACAGCCTCTGCGTCCTTGAGAGATGCCATCCTAGATACATGCTTGGGAATGATAGGCACCTCAACCATTGTCTTCGCAATTGCGACCTCAGGAGACACTTCCTCAAAATGTTGGAAAGGCGTTTCGATGAACTCGCCATCCAACTCCACATAGCGAAGGAGTTGAGGTGACTTATCATGTACTCTTCCTCGCCGTGCACTGTTATAATCTTACCCTTAACAGGATATTTCAGCATTTGGTGCAAAGAGGAGGTAACTGCCCCAGCATAATGGATCCACGGTCTTCCTAACAAACACGAATATGAAGGACGGATGTCCATCGCATAAAAGGTGGAGTTGAAAACTTATGTTCCTACTTTGATAGGAATGTCAACCTCTCCGTGAACCATTCTTTTGGACCCATCAAAGGCCCTAACAACGATGTTACTAGGTTTGAGGGTCAATCCTTCGCAATCCAAACGGTCTAGCGCTTTCTTCGGCAGCACATTCAAGGAAGAACCAGTATCAACTAAGACATGGGCGAGGGTGGTTCCCCTGTATTCAACTGAGACGTGTAGCGCGCCGTTGTGTTTCCTTCCCTTAGGATTCAGATCAGCATCAGAAAAACCAAGGCCATCATCAGCAGTAAGGCTGGCCACGCACTCCTGAAACTGGTCAGCCGAAGTTTCTTGGGGTACGTGTGCCACCTTTAGAAATTTGATTAAGGCCTTAGCATGGGCCTCAGAGCAGAGTAGAAGAGCCAACATTGAAATTTTAGAAGGGGTCTGCCCTAGCTGTTCCACGACGTCGTAGTCGCTCTTTCTGATTATCTTCAAGATTTCCTCCATTTCTTTCTGGGTGGTTTCGGGTATAACCACAGTATGAGCCTTCGTCCTGACATGCGCTTCTAGTATCCCCTTACCCTTATCGGTATTATCAACAGACGGTCTTACTTCAGGAGTATCCAATTCTTCAATTATCGGGTCTTGCACAGATGGCCTAACAGGCACATAAGCTTTCAAGGGTCTGAAAACTGCTCGAGGGGGAGCAATCTCCGGAGAAAAAATTTGTCTGCTGCAGGTTATCTTGCTTGTACCCGCAATGTTCCCTACATCAGGGGTTTCCTCTTCAGAATTCTCTTGGACTGATTCAATCTGTTTGATGCCATGATAGAAGATTTCTCCTCCGTAGTTCCATGGTATCGTCTTGCTAGATTGATACGGGACAGGCCCCGGCATGGTGACTTTTAAAGGTACAAATTCAGGATCAGGTGTAATCTTGACAGGCCTTTTGCAAGCCTTGGGAAGATTGTCGGATATGGTTATTATTGAAATGTCGTTGGTTGAAGTAGCAAAAGTAGCAGGAGTAACAGGAGTGAAGGTATCAACAAGGGTCTTCTGGAAGAGTATCTCTTGGGTATCCATCAGGCGTTGGATGCCTGACTTCAACATTGGACAATCAGCTCGTATGTTTAAACAAAAGTAACAGACCTTCCCACAGCCTGGGAATATCTCGGCTCTCATCAAATTCTCTTTAATCACTAATAACGGAGTCAAAAGGTCAACAACATCGGTAACATGAAGGTCTTCCATAACGGCATAAACATTATGACCGTGCTTGGGCATCAGAGCAGATATCACGTTGGGCTTCTCAGGAGCATCAAATTTTACTTCCTTAGCGTCTATCAGGTCTTGGATTTTGTTCTTAAGCGCCCAACAATTATTGGTATCGTGCCCGACACTGTCAGAGTAGTAAGCACACTTGGCATAGGAGTGGTAGTACGGAGAGGAGGTATTAGGGTTCTTTGGCGCTTCCTTCAAACTGGTAAGATTCAGTTTTAACAAATGAGGGAGTACTTGAGCTGGCATCATGTTGATTCGGGTGAACTGTCGTTGTGGCCTTTCTACCCGTTGTTGATTAGGTCTTGACCCATTGCCGCGAGGTTGACCATTTGAAGTGTTTTGAATCATCACAGCCCCTATAGTTGGCCGGCGCTCGGTTCTTCCTTGACTTTTCTGAGAATAAACAGCGGAGGCTTCCTTCTTAGCTGGGAAGGTTTTCTTAACAGCAGTGGATACGGAGGCATCTTTCTGAATCTTACCACTTTTAATACCGGCCTCGACCCTTTCGCCGGTCAAAATTAGTTCAGTAAATCCCGCGGAGGAACTCCCAATTAAATGATTGAAGAAAGGGCCAGACAGAGTCCCTAAAAACATATCAACCAGCTCTCTATCCGACAACGGTGGTTGCACCCTTCCAGCCAGATCACGCCACTTCTGGGCATACTCTTTAAATCCTTCATTGGAAGCCATCCCCATACTTTGTAGTTGAGTATGAGTGGGCGCCAAATCAGCATTGTATTGGTATTGACGGTAAAAAGCAGCAGCTAAGTCTTCCCAATTATGAACCTCAAACCTCTCAAGTTGATAGAACCAGTCCAATTGTGTGCCTGACAAACTGTCTTGGAAAAAGTGTACCCAAAGGTCTTTATCAGATGAGTGGGGTTGGATCTTTCTGACATAGGATCTCAGATGCATCTTTGGGCAGGACAGACCATCATACTTAGCAAATGTTGGTACTTTGAACTTGGGAGGAATGACGATCCCAGTGACCAACCCTAGTTCTTCAAAATCTAAACCAGGTACCCTTTGTAACTCCATGGCTGCCAATCTATCCTCAAGATTCTTATATTTATCATCCGTCGGGGGATATTGTTGTTCGGGGTAGTCTTCGTCTTCTTCCTCTTCTTCCTCTTCAACTTCAGATTCAGAAGGTACCGCAGCTCCTTTTACTTTACCAGTCCCTTCATCAGACGTTGAGGGGAACTCGAGAACTTTTCTAGCATTGCTTTCAAACCTTCTTCCCAAAGTGGCTACTTCGGGCCTCTTCTTCTTTTTCTCTTTATTTTTCTCCAACAGTTCTTTAAGGTCATCTTGACCCTTTGCTAAGGTCATGAGGAGTTGCTGGAATTGAGAATTTTGTGCTTGCAGATCCTTAACCGTCTGCTCCAAATCCATCTTGTTGAAATAAACAGCAGAAAGATAAGGAAACCTGGTGTGAAGACCTGTTTATGCATATGATGAATGATATGTTATTCATGTAATGCATTCAAGGATTCAGAAAATTCAAATTTGTTGCAAACAAAAAGGAACACACGTCATATTAAGAAGAAATTGTTAGTACATAAGTGCCCCATCGGCAAAATATTACAAAATTCTTAATGTAAAAAGACATTGCACATCCTCTTTGGTGCGATGTAAGTGTTGAGAGTTTCTTCCTCATGAAGCAGGCGGGTAAGCTCCAAAACCTTCTTCTCACCGGCATAAAAGATGGCTTCAAAAGTATTACGTTCTTCCTTGAGTTGGATCCAACTCTTTTGCATTTCTTCCCATGGTGTTGGCATGTCAGGATGTAGGAGGGTGTATGGAACCTCTCCTTCCATAACAGGCTCTTTGATCAAGGGGAGAATGTGAGGATATGGCATCATAAGATTCTGGGCGCGGGTTCGTACCCACTTGAGATAAGGCTCAAGGGGGATGGAATTCTTGTGCCCCAGTGTCTTACTATCCACTTTGTTGGGCATCCTCCAAGATCTGATGAACCTTTGTCGAAGTCCTTGCGCATCGTTGTTGAAGTCAAAAACTAGGTCAGGAATCATCATGTCATGAGGGCCATCCCTCCGAGCATATCCAAACTGTCTTAGAGCTAAACAGGGGTTGTAGGTAATGCCTCCCCTAATGCCAAGTAGTGGGACATTAGGGAATTCCCCACAATGATCAATGATGATGACATTTTCTCTGGACCGAGAACACCAATGTACATCAGAATGTGTGAGGGTCAGCAACCGTTGTGACCACCTTAAACCCTGCTCATTCTTCAAAACTGATTGTGGAAGGTGAGAAATAAACCACCTTGCTAGGAGAGGAGTACAACACATGAGAACACCTCTTTTCCTCATTGTTCGTGTGTAAAATGAGTGTAGGATGTCCCCAAGCAATTTAGGCACAGGATTTCGGGATATGAAAATCTTGACAGCATTCACATCTATAAGTTGATCAGGGTTTGGGAACAGGACCAACCCATAGATAAGGAGTGCCACAATCTCTTCAAAGGCTTGTAGATCTAGAGAATTCCAGCAGTCTTGTGCCTTCTCAAATAGAAACTTTGCCAAGAATCCCTTGACACCACTTCTGGTCTCCCAATGTCCTTTGATGTCAGATGGTTGCAAGTGTAATGCTTGAGCAACATCTTCAGGATTTGGTTATTTTTCCGTACCGTTGTAGGGTAGTTGGTGAAGAATAGAAATTCTCAGGAGTTGAGAAAATTCCTCCAAAGTAGGTACTAGTTGGTAATCAGGGAATGTGAAACAGTGGTGTAGGGGGTCAAAGAACTGGAAGAGAACTTTCACCATGTCTTCTTCAATGTTGGAGTTGACCAAGTTGAGAAGTCTACCATGTCTTTCACTGAAGAGAGAATTCTCTGGAATCCTGGAAGTAATCTCCTTGAGTTGAGGAGGGATTCTCACAAGCTTGACTTGAATTGTTTTCCTGCGAAGAGACTCCATGACCTACAAAACAAGAACAAAGATGAAGATCCAAACCCTTGAAATGGTTAGTGGATGCATATGATGCTTTATGATGTTCATGATGTATGCACAAACACATGTACAAGCAAGTCACACAAAACCCTAGTTTCAGGCTTGCATGAGATTTTATAGGTAAATACCCTCTTGAGTTTAGTTGGCTCAAACCTGTCCTATAGTAACTGGGTTCTAAGGAGCTCAATATCACAGGATTGTTTTCTATGTTCATTGTTTTGGTTTAGCTACTTAACTAGCGACCAAAATATTCCAAGAAAACAACCCTCAATGAGTGTAGTATCAAGTATCTACCAACTTCGGACTGCACCAAAGCCGATCATCTCACTACCCCTAACAAAAGGCCAAGATGGTCAAGTAAGGTTCTAAGAGTTCATTAGTGCTTCATGACATCACCCAGCGACCCCGTATTCTCTTTGATTGACTCAAAGGCTATCGGTACTCACAAATATGTCACACTAATATAGCTATTGCTTCAACCATGTTGGTATACCCCGCACAGTTTCCACAATGTATTGTTGTTTACCTATGAATGTTTCCCAAATCCGGGTGGAGGATTTCAAGCCCAAACAAGAGAACCAAATGTAAAGCAATCAAAGCAAAACAATATAATCATGCAAAGGGTGATCTAAGCCCTAAGGTTACTCCACTTTTAAAGTCTTCCCCAGCAGAGTCGCCAGTTCTATGATACGGTGGGAGAACTGACTTGAGGTTTTGCGTTTGTGTTTGCAAATGATTCGGTTTAGCAAGAGTCGCCATCGACTTTTTATTTTATCCTAAGGAAAGGTCAAAAAGCACAGGAAAGACCTTTGAGATGTTTTCTTGGGTTCGGGGAGTAGATTATAGAAAGGGAAGGTATTAGAACCCTTTATATCCATGGTTATCCATGGGCTCTTAGTTACTTGTTTAGATCACTTGCTTTGCTTTTCAATTGTTTGAAATGGTGCTCTTCGATTGTTTGAAATGGTGCTTTGTATGTGGTTTTGAAAGATGTTTTGAAAAGAGGCCATCATTGTGGCAACCTTTGTAATGATTCTTGTTTGAATGTATACAAAGGTGTTTTTGTCTTTTGAAAAGTTTTCAATGTTTGAAAGTAGGGTTTTGAAATTGTGTTGTGAAGTGTGTTTTGAAGATGGCAAGGATGTTTTTTGCAAGTTTTGATCAAGTAACTAAGAGTTATCTACCCTATTTTACTCAAAGATCTTTCTTATGTTTTTTAACCCTTTTAACAGTGTTGCTTCACCATCGTATTTGGTGAACAACCTTGTGTTAGGATGTTAAACGGGACAGGCGCGGGTCATCGTATAGACCATGATAGCAATGGTGTCAAGTATTTTTGGCAATTTTTTGAGGAACTTGATCATTTTGTTTAGGAAACTCAGATAGCGTCATCGAGGGACTATGATCTTTGTTTTGTTTTTGTTTTGCCAAAGTACTTGACATGTATACCATGGCCCATTTTTGAAGGCAACAAGTGGATTGTAACCCTAGGGGTACAAGTGTGCATTGTGTTTGTTTTTCATGCATTTTTAGTCTTTGATTAGGTCAAACTATTTGTTGGTTTTGATTTTGCATACAAACCCTAATTCTAATCATGGCATAATTGAAAGCATTTAAATGCAAGAATTTAAATTCTAAGCTATTACAACATGATATAGGGAGGGGGTACAAATTTGAATAGGGGGTATTTGACAAGAAATTAAACCCTAAATTATTACAACCAAATTGAATTTGCAAGGCATAATATTTAAATGTACAATATTTAAATAAAATAAAACATTAGATAAAATGTATTATGCAAAAAAAAAGGTTTTTTATGTATGTAAAATATTTTCAATGGGAAGAAATGCAAAGAAATAAATAAATAAAAAGTCAATTTTAATTATTTTTAGGGGAAACCCTAATTCCTTTAAGAAATGGTATTATTTAATATTTATGTACAAAAATGTATCAATATGTACAAAAATAAAAGTATATTGAAAAAAAAAGTATTTTTTAGTATAAAATATCAATAAAAATAAAAATGTATTATTTTTGTGTTTTTTATTCTATGTTTTTAATAAAATAAAGTATATATATATATATATATATATATATATATATATATATATATATATATATATATATATATATATATATATATATATATATATATATATATATATATATATATATTAAATGTGTGAAAAACAAAAATAAATTATTTACAAAAATGTATATATTTCAAGAAAATATTTTAAAATGTGAATAAAAATAAAAATGAAAATAAAAGTATTATTTGCATTATTTTTAAATTTAAACAAAATGATATAAAAGCATATAAACATTTTAAAGTTGTAAATAATTAAAATAAATGCCAAAAAATGTAAAAATTTATGGAAATATTTTTTAGGCATTTTTTATATTTAAAAATAAAATATCAAAGTCAGAAATGAAATAAAAATGCAAAAATAATAAAAATACAAAGAAATGGGCCAGGGGGTGTGAAACTGAAAATGCAGGTGTTAGAAGCAAAACAAGCCTGCCCAGCCCATCAGCTTCATCTTCTTCCTCCAGACTTTGAAAAAACGCGCGCTTGCTACACAAACTTGTCTCTCCTGTATTTGTGATCTTTTGACAAAACTCAAAATATGAAACTTGTAGAGCATCAAATCACGAATCTAACCATATAAAAAACTTAAGCTAACTCTCAAAGACCTGAGAGAATTTCTCTGGCCCTAATTTCTAACCTAGTTTTTTCAGAAAGTTCATGGATGAAATTCTCCTAGCACGATTAATATAAATGAAAACTAAGCACATGTATGGTTTCAGGGCAATGAATACAACATCTTTCGTTCACAAACCAAAGTCTAAATGTTCCTAAATAGAGAGATAGAAGTTCATGAAATACCTATTTCAGTTGAGTTGAAGCTGGACAATGCAGTTACTTTCAATGGGGCCTGAGGTTCTTTTGAGCTTGCTTGATGTCCCTTGAACTTTTCCCAATGCTTAGTTTGTTTTGAAGTAGCCTGAATCGTGCTATAGAACTCAACCTGCAAAGCTTCCAAACAAAAATGGTGATGTGTGTTAATGGAGTTACAGCAACTTGTGAATGGTCTGGACAGCTTAGGTATATGGTTTGGAATGTGTTTGAAGTGAATTTGGACAAAACGCGCGAGGGGATTTGATGGTGGCTTGTAATTTGCAGAACTGGCCCTGTTTTGCAAGAAAATGTGGTTTTTGAGTATGAGGAGGTTTTAGAGGTCAAAGGCTCGTGCTTCTGACTTGCAAGGGTGTGAGAAACTTATTTCAAAACTTTGCTTGAGTTCAATATAACAGATGTGTGAGTTATGAGCTTTTGGTTATTTGACTTATTTTGAAAGCAAAGTTGGAAGTGAAGTGTGATAGGCCTATGCAGGCTATCTCCAAGCATGCACCAACTTCTTGTACCTTTGCCTAAGTTTTTGGAACTTGTTTGCTGCAAAGAAAGAATTTCAAAGCTCAAGAAAGACAACTTTGCAAAAGTTATGCTTTATGAAAATGGAAGTGTGACCTTTATGCTTAAAATGGAAATGTTCAATGTACAAAGCTTTCTTGATCAAACAATGCCAATGTCCAATGTATTTGCATTCAATTTTTGAGTGTAAATTGGTTTAGAGGCCTGTAATTATGTACTAAGCTAGTTTGGTCAGATTTGGCAAGTGGTATGAACATGTATTGGCCATGGTTACAAAGTGAGTTTTTGCCAACTTCAAGCATTTGATTCTCCCTAACCACAAAGGTGTTTGAGGAGTTCTTGGACAATTTGGAAAGTTAGAAACATGTAATATAATCCATCTTTGAAATGAAACTTAAGACTCCAAGTGGAACTATGTGAAAAATGGCCAAGAAGATGGGTCAAAATCCTGCCTAAACTAGGGCAAAATTTCTCTAAGTTAAAAGTTTTAGGTACCCTTGTTCCAAAATTCATAACTTGAGATAAATGCTTCTTTTGAGAAAACTTTGTGAGTCAAAGTTGTAGACTTTGTGATGGACTACAACTTTCATGTTGTAAGTTTTGTTTGAATCCATTTGAATCTTGGTGAAAAAATGGGACAAAGTTAGGAAAAAATAAGAAAATTTTATAACTTAGAAATTTTCTAAGTTATGAAGTTTTTCCATTTTAAACCCTAATTTGCAATTTTGGGTTTCTTGATGAACAAGTTTCATAATTTGACATGTCTTGATGAAAAATGACCCTTGGCACTTGATTTTAGCGAAAAAGTCAAAGTTTGACTTTTCAGTGTACAGCCAAATTTTGATCAGTTGACTGAAAAATTCATCTGTCAATTTTATGCATTTGAGATCTTTTGAACTTGTTGAATGGGTCAAGATGATGTCATTGATTCCTTGAGTCCATGGTTTAGCTTTATTTGCCATTGTCTAGGTCAAACAGTCAAAAATTGCCCTTGTGCAGTCAAAACCCTAAAAATGACCATTTTGCCCTTTTGGTGATCTGATCAAATTTCTTGTGGAATTGTGATCCAAATTTTATCAAATGGTTCATATGAGTTCATAATGTTGATGTGGATCAAAATTCATGAGGTTTGACTGTCAATTGACCATAATTGACTTTTTCCGAATACAATTGATTTCTAGGTCAACTGTCCAATTAACTGGCCAAAAATTTGAATCAAGGCTTGAAACTTGGTATGGACAAACTTGTGAGAACAACATAAAGTATGAAAGTCACTTTGGGTATTGTAGGTCAAAACGTCCATGTGCAAGCTCAAACCCTAATTTAGGTCAACAGTGCAAGGAGGTGTCTTGAGCAGAGCAAACCCTAGTTTGATCCTTATTTCCAAGAGTCTTGTGATGAGGAATGTTGATGAAATAAGAGGGAAAATTTTGGGGTACAACAGTAAGAAAGGTGGACAGTAGGACATTAGGGCACAAGAATTCCATTCCCCTTGAGCCTTACCTTAGGTGGGTATGGGCTCACGCTCAGAGCCTCACAATGCCTTACCCCTCTATGATACGGTGGCACAACCGACTGTTATACTGGTTTGCATTTTGTATTCGCAAGTGTCGCGGTAAGCATGAGTCTCCACCGACTTTTATTTTTTCCAACAAAGGAAAAGGAAAAAGAATAGAAAAAACCTTTTTCAAGATGTTTCTGAGTACGGGGGGTAGATTATAAAAAGGAAAGGTGTTAGCACCCTTTCTATCTGTGGTTTTCCATGGGCTCTTAGGTACTTGATCATTTTGAAAATTGCTTGTGTGTGTTTTCTTTGAAACAAAGTTTTACTTCTTGATAACCTTTGTATCAGTCCTCAAGAGTGTGACGGAGTTTGTTTTGAAAATTGTTTTGAAAAGTGTTTGTGTAAAAAGTTTTGTTTGAGCAAGTACCTAGGAACTAATTTACCTACTCGAAAAAGGTCTGTTCGTTTGCTTTTAGACAACGCTATCCTATTATTAAGGAATGGGTAGCACCATCGTTGGAGTTTTAAAGGGACGTTCGAAGGGACGAAATGGTCTCTGAAGGCAACAAATAAGGATACCTTAGCGTTTCGAAGGGACTATCATCATAAGATCGATTTGTAGGAAACTCGAGGGACCAATAATGACTATGATCTTTATGACGACTTTGAATCGTGGGTTATTGCTAAGGTATCCCTACATTCGAGAGACACGGCCATTATTTCCGAAGCAACCGAGTGGAGTAAACTCTAGGAGTGAGCATGTGCAAGTGTATTTTTTTCAGTTAATTATCTTTGCACAATTAGGGTTTTCTACTATATTAATCATTTATCTTTCACATGCTAGCCTGTTGTCCATACATCTAAACAATTCATAGTTGCAGAAATTTAAAAGCGAGCAATTAAAGTCCTAACTATTACATGGCTTTGGGCATATACATCATTATTTTGACTGAAAAGAAATTGCGGAATTTAAAAGAAAACCTAATTACTATTACAAACTCGGAGCAGTTACAGATAATAATAAAAAGGGGGAGTTAAAAGCGCATGACAAATTAAATGTGAGAAATAATTAGACGACCTAAAAATCTAAATTGAGAAAATATTTATGTTATTTTTAAGGGAAAAATTAGGTTAAATGTATAATTAAACCCTAAATCTAATTATTTTGAATTATAGTAAAAAGACATTAAATTACCCTAATTAAACTAATCAATTAATAAAATATTTTTTATGAAAAAAGATTTTTGATGTTTTTTGATGATTTTTGATTAAATAAAAAAAAGTTGGTGTAATTTAAGAAAAAATATAATTAATAAACAAAAGAAAAAATAATTAAAAATAAAAAAAGAAGTAAGAAGTTGGGCCTGTCTAAGCACACAGGGGGGTGTGTTTTGGAATTTTTGTCCAGGCCCACTATTCTGAGCCCAAACATGCGCCAGATCCAGTGTGCTTCTATTCTGATGGTCTATCGTGGATGTTCAAAGTTGGGGCGTGGGATCTGCATGGTAATGAATCCAGTGGCTGGATCAAGAGGGCGCATGATGGATATTTGCTTATGAGTTGTATTGGATCTGCGTTTAAATAGTCAAGAAATAGGAAAATGTTTGGACCTGGGTCGAACCCAGGTCCCTCCGCTCATTCCACGCTTGCCCTGCCATATGTGCTACGCTGCTTTGTTGTTAATATAATAACATTAAAACAAAATATATGAAACAGGGTGGATAAGATGGAAACACGCGCGAAATTCAAATGGGCCAGTGGGGTGGTGACAAGTCATCATCTTCTTCCCTGTTCGTCGTTTTAGATCTCACACATATACCAACGGACAAAACTCCATAGCTATACACCTACAGGCTTCAAAAATTCATATGATGCACAATAAATCAATTCTAACTATGCCTATCGATTCGTTTGGGCCTCACGATCATCATAGCATTAGTTTTTTGGCACAATTTCACCTGTATAGAGAAGCCCCAAAATGGCTTCTCAAACCCTAACCATGGCAAACCTCAGTATACGCGTCAAAACAACAATTAAATTATCCCAACATGTTGCAAATATGTTAACAATCACAAATATATCATTCAAACATGCTTAAGATGCAAGAATTAACATAATCGATTTCAAAAAAAGAAGCAAAATGTATG
Organism: Vicia faba; assembly: GCA_948472305.1. Taxonomy (NCBI): domain Eukaryota; kingdom Viridiplantae; phylum Streptophyta; class Magnoliopsida; order Fabales; family Fabaceae; genus Vicia; species Vicia faba. The sequence continues at coordinate 984,196,204 of OX451736.1, read as the reverse complement.
ACAAATGTAGTGTGATTCTGGGCGTTTTGACACTTGCAATTGATCGGGTTAGCTCCAAGATAGGTCTAGGAAACGATTCGAAGCTTCAACACACCTTCAACTGGTCTGTGGAAAAATATAGGTCTCTCACTTTTTGAACAAAAATTTGAGTCTTGTTTCTTGCTTTGGAGATAGGATGCGCATGAAAAACCTTCTGCTCTAGGGTTAGAATCATCTTCTATATGTATGTGAATCAATTAGGTTAATAAAATTGGAATGAATCCAAAGAATAATGAATTTCAATTCTTGCATCCAATCTTTCCAAATGTAGAGATGTCTTCTCTTTTCAACCTTGCACGATTTGATTCTTTTTTGACAGCATAAATGGGTTGTATCTTATTCAAAATCAAATCAAAAAACAAATCTTCCATATTTTATATCATTTATTTGATTTAATTTGATTTTTAAATGATAAAAATCAAAATAAATTAAATAAATAAATCTAATAACATGTGGAAGGATGTTTGGGTCGTGGACCTTGTTGGAAGTGAGGTGCAAGCATAAAAAGTTAGGCCCATTTGTCAAAAAATGCAATTTTGGGCATATTTGACTTTTGGCAATTTTCCAAAAATGGTCAACTTTGACAATGCATAACTCTTCCAATTTTGACCCTAAAGAGGTGTTATTTGACTTTTTAGAAATTTTAGGATGTCCCCTAAACAAATCCTTTTTTATCATCTCAATTGGGTCTTCCATGTTCATGTAAGAAGCTTTGACCCAAAAGGTGTTTTTGTTGACTTTTCAAAAGGACCTATAATGTAGAAATTCATATCTTGTTATGGGTGCATTTCTTGAACTTGAGGGATGAAGATGAGTTGTAGTAAATTGGATTCCCTTCAAAATGAGCCTTGGATGAGAAATTTCTGATGAAGTATGAGAAAGTTATGCTTGGTCAAAGTTTGGTTGACTTTTCCTGAGAAACCCTAATTTAGCAACTTTTGATTTTGATGAATTAGGAGAATTCCTTGAGGAATCATGATCAACCCTTGATCAAATGATTAATATCACTTCGAAATGTTGATGTTGACCAAAAATCTTGAAGTTTGACTATATGTGGGCCACAGTTGACTTTTGACCTAATACAGTCGAGTCTCAAGCATCTGAGCAGTTGACTGAGCAAACTTCTTGTGCAAGGCTTGAAATTTGACATGGAGGGTCTTGAGAACAAATTAGGACCATGGAGAGCATATGAGGCCTTTGAAGTTCAACCATTTAGATGAAAATGGAAACCCTAATTGGGGGTTCATTGCTTTAGGAGGGAGTTTATTTGGTCAACTCTTGGGCATCCTTGAGCAAGTTGAGTATCTCAATAAACATATATTGAGTAAAGTGAGAGGGTAAATTTTAGGGTATAATAGCTTCCCCTGTTCAATCTTCTTAAACCTGAGGATGTAGATTGGTCGGTCTGCCTTTCGTTATCTGAAGGTAGAAGAGGATTGAACACTAAAGTACCCAGAAATTTGCACTCGCATGAAGTGATACTTGATTGGTAATATCAGGAATGGGCTTACAGATGCCATTTGGATGTTGATAGATAATCGTCGGAGATGGGCTTAATGATGCCATCCAGAAAACATACTGGTTGCATGAAAGATTCCTTTGCGAGAATTCATGTACCTACCGTTAAGGAGGACTTTGTTGAAGAATGTTGATTCACGTCTTGGAAAATAGAGGCTAGGAGCTACGGTTGTCCTAATGGAGGAAGTGGAAGTGAATTGCACCTCTGGTCAGGGTCCAGGCTGCACAGCGACTTACTGGGGAAAGGTGAAATCGAATGTAACTGGTCGGGTCCAGGTCTTACTGTATTGTAAACTGTCGTCTAGAGATGAAAGAGAAGGAACCTAGATGGTAAGGTTACTTTGAAATGGAATCCCGAATAGTAGGGTCATGAGAAGGAACCTGGATAGTAGGGTTACTTCGAGATGGAAGCCTGGATAGTAGGGTTATGATAAGGAACCTGGATAGTAGGGTTACTTCGAGATGAAAGCCTGGATAGTAGGGCTATAGGAAGGAACCTGGGCCGTAGGGTTACTTCAAAATGAGAGCCTAGATAGTAGGGCTATGAGAAGGAACCTGGATAGTAGGGTTACTTCGAAATGAGAGCCTGGATAGTAGGGCTATAAGAAGGAAACTGGATAGTAGGGTTACTTCGAGATGAAATCCTGGATATTAGGGCTATGAGAAGGAACTTGGATAGTAGGGTTACTTCGAGATGAAAGCCTGGATAGTAGGGCTATGAGAAGGAACCTGGATAGTAGGGTTACTTCGGGATGAAAGCTTGGATAGTAGGGCTATGGGAAGGAACCTGGATAGTAGGGTTACTTCAAGGTGAAAGCCTGGATGGTAGGGCTTATGAGAAGAAACCTGGATAGTAGGGTTACTTCAAGGTGAAAGCCTGGATGGTAGGGCTTATGGGAAGAAACCTGAATAGTAGGGTTACTTCAAGGTGAAAGCCTGGATGGTAGGGCTTATGGGAAAAAACCTGGATAATAGGGTTACTTCAAGGCGAAAGCCTGGATGGTAGGGCTTATGGGAAGAAACCTGGATAGTTAGGTTACTTCAAGGTGAAAGCCTGGATGGTAGGGCTTATGGGAAGAAACCTGGATAGTAAGGTTACTTCAAGGTGAAAGCCTGGTGAAACCGTTTGATTTTGGGAACTGAGTTTCCATTAGTCGTCTACAGACGTGACCTGTATAACTGCTGGATTTGTTGAAGCTAATCGTCTTTCCTGAAAAGATAACAGGGTTGATTATGTGCGATGCATGAAATGCATGGTGAGATGATGTTCTCAAAATAAATGAGATAATGCTGTATATGATATGTATGAGCTTGTCATGATGTATGTACATGAAATACTACCGGAGTATGTCCAAGTCTGGAAAAATAAATCCATGACTGCTACTGGAGATTTTTGAATATTCTATCAGGAAGAAATTCTGCTCAAGAATAAACTCTGCAGGAAACAAACTTAGAAAGTGAATTTTCGTAGCTGAAGTAATGATCTCTGTCAGGGATTGAACCTTTGCATCCAGAGAAATAAACTCTACTTGGGGGATGAAATTTACTGACCCGCCCACGATTATGAAATTCGGCTGGGGGATATAGTTGTCAGGTTTCTGAATGACCCTGGTTGGGGAGGTTACGTCCTATTTCGGGAAAGCCGACATCAATGCTTTTGAATACTTTTACTCTGTGGGGAGTGTATGTACTGATGACTGTGCTCCAAAGTTGTTTTTTTCCCGGTACCTACTGGGCGTAGTAACTGTCGGGTTTTGACACTTCCTGTTTTTCCCCTATTTCTGGAATTACTAGTAATTGTCTTTGGTTTCTTATGTAAATATTTATGAACATCAATCATTTTCAAATGCATATGTCAAAAATAAGTCATTGGACGTTCTTGCAAAACAAAACAGAAAAAGAAAAACAACTCGAAGTTTCTTGCGAAAATGATTTGTATTGATTTTTGAAGTTGGCTTGTAATAGGCGTTTTTGTACAAGGAGGTTGACGTTCTAGTAAGAGAACGCCATCGTAAAAATAGAAAATATAAAAATTTGTGTAAAAGAAAAACAGCTATGTGAAACAACCCCATTGGGTTCCAACTCTGCTATTTCCCTTATATCTTCAAGCGTCTCATTACTTTGCTACTTGGCCGAAAGTTGATCAGATTGATTGGTGTCGTCTGAGCTTGATAGCCGATACTAAAGTCTGTTTGCAAGATGATCCAATGAGACATAGTGATACGCTTTATATCCCTAACTTTTTCCTGGACTGCCCTTTCGGGTTTTCAGTCCATCGGGATACCCTTTTTTGCCCAAGCCGCCCTTTCAGGTTTTCGACTTACCGGGTGTACAGATTTTTTTCATTTTCATCCCTTATTTTTGCCCAAACCTTTTTGGTTCGCCGGGAAGCCCTTATTTTTTCCTAGTCCAGTCAACCTAGCGGGTCTTTTGATTAGGCGTAGTATCTTTTCACTATGTCTGCATTGACGGGGTGAGGAAGGTCGTCACCGTCCATGATGGTTAGAATCATAACTCCACCCGAGAAAATGTTCTTAACCACAAATGGCCCTTCGTAGTGGGGGCCCATTTTCCCCTGGGATCACCTTGCGGCAGTATGATGCGCTTGATCACTATATCCTTGACTTGGTATTCTTGACGCCTGACTTTCTTGTTAAAATCCTTGATCATTCGCTTTTGATACGTCTGACCATGGTAGATAGTAGTCAGTCTCTTTTCATTGATTAGATTTAACTGATCAAGTCGGGTTTGGATCCAGTCGTCTTCGTTCAAACCCGCATCCTTCATAATCTTGAGAGAAGGTATCTGGACTTCGATGGGTATGACTGCCTCCATGCCATATACCAGAGAGTAGGGTGTTGCCCATGTCGACGTATGTGCTGAGGTACGGTACCCATGAAGATAAAATGGTAACATCTCATACCAGTCTTTGTATGTCACCGTCATCTTCTGTACAATCTTCTTGATGTTCTTGTTAGCCGCTTCAACAACGCCATTCATCTTCGGCCGGTAGGGAGAATAATTATGATGTTGTATCTTTAACTGTTTACAGAGCTCGGTGATCATTGTGTTATTGAGATTCGTACCATTGTCAATAATAATTCTCTCTCTCACACCATATCGACAGATCGGATTATGTCAGATAAACCACGCCACGACGTTCTTGGTTACTGTAGCAAAAGAGGATGCCTCAACCCACTTTGTGAAGTAATCAATGGCTACTAGGATGAATCGATGTCCATTAGAAGCGGTGGGCCTGATTTCTCCGATCATGTCAATTCCTCATATTGTAAAGGGACGCGGAGTTGTCAAGACGTTTAAGGGGACCGGAGGCACATGCACCTTATCATCGTAGGTTTGGCACTTATGACAAGTTCGAGAGTGCTGATAACAATCGGCTTCCATAGTGGAGTAGTAATATCCTGCCCGTAGGATCTTTTTAGCCATGGTATGTCCACTGGAATGGGTTCTGAAGGTACCTTCATATAAATCGGTCATGATCCTCTCTGCTTTGCTCTTGTCTACACACCGCAGTAAGGTAGAGTCATGATTGCGCTTGTAGAGGATTCCATTACTGAGGAAGAATTTCGCAGCGAACCTCCTTAGAAACTTCTTATCATTGACAGATGCCCATTCGGGATGCTCTTGAGCCTCGAGATACCTTTTAACTTCGTGAAACTAGGGTTTGTCTACTACTTCTTCGGTATCAATTTCATAACAATGTGTTGGTTCATCCAACCTCTCAATGGTGATTTGGGGAGCTTCATTGTCCCACCTAACTTTGAACATAGAAGTCATGGTAGCTAGCGTGTCCGCTAACTAGTTCTCCTCCTGTGGGAAATGTTCAAAAGTTACTTCCTCAAAGTGTGGGAGAAATGTCAGCATGTGCTCTTTGTACGGGATGAGATTCGGGTGTTTCGTATCCCATTCGCCTTTGATCTGACTTATTACCAAGGCTGAATCCCCGAAAACGTCCAAGAACTTGATCCTGAGGTCAATAGCGGCCCTGAGACCCATGATATAGGCTTCATACTCCGCCATGTTGTTGGTGCAGCTGAAACATAGTCGGGCGGTGAAAGGAGTATGACAGCCCTTAGGAGATATGATTACAATACCGATTCCATTACCCAGTGCATTCGAAGCTCCATTAAAAACCATAGTCCACCGAGATCCCTCCTCGGGTCCTTCATTTGGTCCAGGTTCTTCGTAGTCAGTCACCAGCATAATATTCTCATCCGGGAACTCAAAATTCATGGACTGGTAGTCATCCACGGCGTGATGAGTCAAATGATCAGCCAATACACTCCATTTTATTGCTTTTTGGGTTGTATATTATATGTCGTACTCAGTTAAGATCATCTTCAATATTGTTATTCTTCCGGAGAGAGCAGGTTTCTCGAAGATGTATTTGATCGGATCCATCTTAGATATCAACAAGGTAGTGTGGGTCAGCATATACTGTCTTAGTCGGCGAGCAGCCCATGCCAAAACGCAACAAGTTTTCTCGAGCAGTGAGTATCGTGTCTCATAGTCGGTAAACTTTTTGCTAAGGTAGTACATTGCGTGCTCTTTTCGACCAGACTCGTCATGCTGTCCCGGCACACACCCTATTGAATTGTATAGCACTGTCAAGTACAATATCAAAGGTCTTCCTTCAACTGGAGGCATCGGAATTGGTGGTTCTTTAAGGTATTCTTTGATTCTTACAAAAGCGGTCTGGCATTCATCATTCCACCTTACCACTTGATCTTTCTTCAGAAGCTTGAAGATCGGCTCACAAGTAGCAGTTAGATGTGAAATGAATCGGGCAATGTAATTTAGGCGTCCCAAGAAACCTCTAACTTCCTTCTCAGTATGGGGAGCCGGCATCTTTTGAATGGCCTTCACCTTTGCAGGGTCTACTTGGATGCCTTTGTCGCTGACAATGAAACCCAGAAGTTTACTAGACCTTACCCCGAAGGTGCACTTGTTCGGATTCAATCTCAGCTTGTATATCTTCAACCTGTCGAACAACTTTTATAGATGATCAAGGTGCTCTTCCTCGGTTTGAGACCTGGCTATCATGTCATCAACATAAAATTCGATCTCATGGTGAATCATATCATGGAAAAAAGCGACCATGGCGCTCTGATAAGTTGCCCCAACATTCTTCAACCCAAAAGGCATCACTTTGTAGCAGAAGGTGCCCTACTGCGTGACGAAGGTTGTCTTCTCCATGTCTTCAGGTGCCATCTTGATCTGATTGTAGCCAGAGAAACCGTCCATGAAGGAGAAGATTTTGTGCTGCGCGGTGTTGTCAACCAGAACGTCAATGTGAGGAAGAGGGGAGTCATCCTTGGGGCTTGCTCTGTTCATATCTCTATAATCCACACATATCCGCACCTTACCGTCCTTCTTAGGTACCGGAATGGCGTTAGCAACCCACTATGGATAAGAAGTGACAGTTAAGAATCCTGTGTCGAACTTCTTCATGACCTCTGCCTTGATCTTCTTTGACATATCAGGGCGCATACGACGGACCTTCTGTTTAACTGGAGGACAGTCTTCTTTGGTCGGCAGACGATGAACCACAATATCAGTGTCTAAGCCTAGCATGTCTTCATATGACCAGGCAAAGATCTCAACGTAGTCGTGCAACATTTGTATCAACTGATGTTTGACTTTAACTTCCAAATTTGCACCAATCTTGACTTCCTTTCTATTTGTTTCTGTGCCCAGGTTTATCGTCTCAACCGGCTCTTCATGAGGTTGTATAGCCCTTTCCTCCTGCTGTAACAGTCTAGAAAGTTCTCTAGGCACCTCACAATCATCCTCACCTTCGTCTTCGGCTTGGTTGATCGGATTTTCGAAGTCATAACTAGAAGTAGCAGAGCTGTTATCAATGGGATCCAGAATGGATATGGATATGCAGTATGATACGCGAGTGTGTGTAAGAGCATAGTTGTTTTGATAAAGTGAAGATAGAAAAGAAAAACAGAGAGCATAAAATTTGTATGCAAGGAACGTCCAATGCTTTATTAATGATATATGGAATGACAAATAAGAGCCCTCAAAAGCAAAGCCAATGTGCCTCGGGAAAGGCACAAGGCCGTAGAGTTTCAATTGTTTATTACAAATCTCAAAACAATTAAGAAAATTACTGCGGAATAAAAGAAATTGGTATAAAGTCCCTTGTCGTCCAGTTACTCGGTCCACCGTTGGTAGTTGGGTAGATCCAGATGTCAATGTCTGAGTCTTCCTCGCTGCCTTCAATGGAATTAATTCCCCAATTGTTGATGAGTAGGGGAGGTCCTCCAGCCCGAGCGTGTCGAACAGCCCTTTGAGCTCCTGCAGTAAAGCCCAAACCACACTTGTCAGTTTTATGAGTGAAATGAGGGAGCTGTCCCCAGTTGGTACACCCATCTTTTTCAACCACTGCTCTGGCGTCTTTGAGGGGAGCCATCTTCAAAGGAGGTTTGTTGGTAGTAGTTTCAGCCAATGTTAAGATCTGGGGAACCTCTTCAAAATTCTGACAAGGAGTCTCTATGAATTACCCATCCATCTCTACGTGCCTGAAGGAATTGAGGTGGCTCACCATATACTCTCCTCACCACGCACAGTGACAATCTTTCCTCTTATTGGATACTTCAGCATTTGGTGCAGTGTAGAAGTAACTGCCCCAGCTTCATGGATCCAAGGACGACCCAACAAACAAGAGTACGACAGCCGAATGTCCATTACATAGAAAGTGGACTCAAAAGTCTGGGGACCTACTTTGACGGGGATGTCCATTTCCCCATGCACCATTCTCTTCACCCATCAAAAGCCCTCACCACAATGTTACTAGGCTTTAAGGTCAATCCCTCGCAATCCAACCGATCCAATGCCTTCTTAGGCAGAACATTCAGCAAAGACCCAATATCTACCGGCACATGAGCTATAGTGGTGCCCCTGCTTTCAATTGAGACATGCAGAGCATCATTATGATTCCTCCCTTTCGGTGTCAAGTCCGCATCTGAAAAACCCAGCCCATTGTCAGCAGTCAGGATAGCCACACAATCTTTGAATTGATTAGCTGATGTCTCCTGCGGCACATGTGCAGTCTGAGGAATGCAATCAAAGCCTTCGCATGGGCTTCGGAACACAACAGCAGAGACAACATGGATATCTTTGAGGGGGTCTGCCCCAGCTGCTCGACCATGTTGTAGTCACTCTTTTTGATTATTTTAAGTATTTCCTCCATCTCTTGCTTAGATGCTTCCACGACAACTTTTCTAGGCGCCTCCGACCGGGCAGGCTCACCTATAACTTCTTTGCCTCAGGTCCCAGATGACTCGACGGCGGGAGTGATAATTGGAGTAAGCACAGGAGTAGTGGTTGATGTGCCAGCAGGAACAGCAGACGGAATGATAATAGGCCTATTGACAGTTTTCAGGGAAATCTCGGGAGAGAAAACCCTTCCACTTCGGGTAACCTTGCTGGTCCCGACAATGTTACTAATATCAGGATCAGACTCTTCATTTTTAAGATCTTGTTTGATGCCATGATAGTACACATCGGCACCATAATGCCAGGGGACATCTTTGCCCGAGGCATACGGGACAGGACCAGGAACAATGATTATTAGCGGAGCGACTCTTGGAACAGATGTAATCCTAAAAGGTCTTCTCGAGGAGACCTTGGAAGGATTGGCGGAAATGGTTATAATGGCAACGTCTTCATATGGAACAACAGCAACCGAAGTTTTCTCGAACAAAATTTCTTTGTTGTCCATCAGGTGCTGAACACCTGACTTCAACAAATGGCAACCAGAAGGCAGAAACGAACACATGGGGTAACCTTCACCACAACCCGGAAATAAACCAGCTGACAATAGATTCTTCTTAACCGTCATAAGGGGAGTAGAAACTTCATCTACTAAGGTCACAAATAGATCGTTATCCACAACATTAACTCCACGACCGTGCTTAGGCATGGGAGCAGTTATGACATTGGGCTCTTTCGGAGCATCAAACTCAATTTCCTTGGCTTCGATCAGATCATGTACCTTATTTATTAGAGCCCAGCAGTCGTTGGTATTGTGGCCAGGACTCTCAGAATGATAGGCACATCGAGCATTTGGATTATATCGGGGAGATGTGGTGTTCAGATTCTTGGGAGCCTCTTTCAAGGTCACCAAGTTGGATCTCAGCAGATGGGGTAGAACTTCAGCCAGTGTCATGTTGATTTGAGTGAAATTCCATTGTGGTCTTTCCACCCTTTGTTGATTGTTGCGTTGTGGAGCTTATGCAGGCCTAGTTATCATTACGACACTTACTGTCTGACGATGTTCCACTTTGTGTTAGCCTCTCGGGCTATAGATAGCAATAGCTTCCTTCTTACTAGCAAAAGGCTTCTTTACTGAACTCAAAGAGGCATCCTTCTGTATCTTACCGCTCTGAATCCCAGCTTCTACTCTCTCTCTAGTCAGAAGCAGCTCGGTGAAACCAGCTGATGAGCTACCGATCAAATTATTAAAGAATGGACCAGATAGCGTCCCCAGAAACATATCAACCAACTCCCTATCAGACAACGGGGGTTGGACTCTTCCAGCCAAGTCTCTCCACTTCTGTGCATAGTCCTTAAAGCCTTCACTTGCACCCATGGACATACTCTGGAGTTAAGTACGAGTAGGATCAAGGTTGGCGTTGTATTGGTACTGCTTATAAAAAGCAGCAGCCAGATCTTCCCAATTTCGGACATTGGCTCACTCCAGTTGGTAGAACCATTCAAGATGAGTCTCTGACAGACTATCTTGAAAGAAGTGAACCCACCAATTTCTATCAGTGGTGTGGGGCTAGATCTTTCTGACGTAAGAGTGGAGATGGAGTTTTGGGCAGGACATCCCATCATACTTTGCAAAAATTGGAGCCTTGAACTTCTGCGGGATGACCACCCCCGACACCAATCCCAGTTCTTCAAAATCCAACCCAGGTATCCTCTGGACTTCCATAGCACTCAGACGGTCTTCCAACTGCTTGTATCTATCCTCGGCGGGAGGATATTGCTCATCATTGTAGTCGATATCATTGTCAGGAACTTCAGGACTGGGGTTCTTCTCCCTTGTCTCTTCTTCTTGATTCTCCCCTTCTTTGGATGAAGAGGTCAGATCGACTTGTTGCTTCAACGACCCTTTAAACCTTCTGCCCATATTCATAATACTGGCAGCCTTCTTCTTTTTCTTTTTCTCTTTCAAGATGAGGGCTTTCAGATCCTCCTGCCCTTTTGGCAGATTTATGAACATCTGCTAGAATTGGGCGTTTTGTGCCTGAAGATCCTTGATGCTTTGTTCGGAAGACATTTCTGCTGAAATAAACAGCGAAGAAGATGAGAAACCTGTAATGGTACTTGTACATGCATAGTTATGAATGGGATGCGTATGCAATGATTTCAAAGAATTTGGGAAATTTAAATTTGCGAACCAAAATGAAACAAAGCTTTTATTAGTAGAATCCAAAGTTCAATTTCCTTTTAGGCGTTACAATTAAAAACAATTCTAAGAACTAGAAAAAATCAAAAATCCCATGGATGCTTCCTCTTTGTGCCGAGATAGACATTAAGTCCTCTTTCCTCATGGAGCTGCTTTGTAAGCTCTAAAACCTTCCCCTCCTGGGCATAGAACTGATCCCTGTAGGTATACCGCTCTTTCTTCAACTGAATCCAAGACCTCTGTAGTTCTCCAAGATCAGTTGGCATATCAGGATGGAGAATCGTGTAAGGAATACCCCCTTTAGTCGTGGGTTCCACAATCACTGGTAGAACAGCCATATAGGGCATCATAAGTTTCTGGGCGCGAGCTCGTACCCATTAGAGATAAGGTTCCATAGGAATGGAAGCCTTTGACCCCAAAGCCTTGGCGCCAGATCTATTTACCATGCTCCAAGCTCGCATGAACCTCTGGCGATACCCTTGAAAATCATCCTCATAGTTAAATACAATGCCCTCGATAAGTAACTCATGGCGACCATCCCTTCGAGCGTAACCAAATTGTCGCAGAGCTAAACAAGGATTGTAGGTTATGCCTCCTATGATGCCAAGTAATGGGACATTAGGGTACTCCCTACAGCGGTCAATAATAGCAGTGTTTTCCATAGCTCAGGAACACCAGAGAATATCTGTATGAGCGAGTGACATTATCCTTTATGACCAAACCGGACCTTCTTCATTCTTCATTACAGACTTAGGGAGGTGAGAAATAAACCACCTCGACAGCAATGGCATGCAACACATAAGAACCCCTCTTCTCTTCATGGTACGAGTATGGAGAGCGTGAAAAATATCCCTGGGCAAGGTAGGCACGGGGTTGCGAGAGAGGAAGATCTTAATAGCACTCACATCTATGAATAATTCTGCATTAGGGAATAGTACTAACCCATATATTAGAAGGGCCGATACCTCCTCAAAAGCCTGAAAATCCATATCATCCCAAAACAGTCGGGCCTTTTTTATTAGGAACTTGGCTAGAAAACCCTTGACTCTGCTTCTTATTTTCCAGTTGGATACCACGTTAGCCCGTTTCAGATGCAAGGCTGAGGCAATGACTTCTGGCTTAGGAACTTCTTCCAGACCTGTGAAAGGCAACTGTTCAAGAATGGGTATATTGAATAACTGAGAGAACTCTTCCATGGTAGGCACCAACTGATAGTCTAGAAAGGTGAAGCAGTGGTGCTTGGGATCAAAGAATTGAAAGATTACACTCATCATCTTTTCATCAAAGTTTGAAGTAACCAGGTTGAGAAGTCGACCATGTCTCTTAGTGAACGCAGAAGTTTCAGGGACCTTTAATACTAGCTCCTTGAGTTGGGGAGGTATCCTCACAAAGCTGATTCAGATAGTGTTTCTACGAGCGGAAGCCATGATCTGCAAAACATAACAAAGATAAATTTCCTTGGTCCTTGAAATGATTAGTGTAATAAGAATGGATGTTATGTTATGATGCGTGATGTCATGTTCAAACAGAATAAATCACATATAAGTGAAACACACAATAGACCTTAGGTTCAAAGGCTTGCATGAGGTTGAAGGTAAGTACACTCTTAAAGTTTAGTTGGTTTTAAACTTGTCTTAGAAAAGTAACCGGGTTCTAAAGATTCTTAATATCACTGATCATCCTTTATCGGACATTGTTTTAGCTCAAGCAATCTTTTCTTGCGGCCGAAATATCCCGAAAGCCTGATCTCAATGAGTGTAGCATCGAGTATCAACCAATCCTCCAGTTTTATACCGAGGCTGACTATCTCACTACTTTCTAATGGCAGAGTTTGTTCAACTAAGGTTCTAAGGTCCGTTAGTGCTTCACGACACCACGCGGCGGCCCTGTATTCTCCTCGTTTCCACAGGAAGGATACCGGTACCAACCAAAGTGTCACACCAACACAGCCATCGCTTAAACCATATTGGTCTACACCATACAGTCTCCACGATCTATTGTTGTTTACCTAAAAAGTGCCCCAGATCCGGGTGTAGGATCTTTAACAATGCCCAAGCAAAACCCTTTAAGAATAAAGCATACAAAACAAACAAGAAAGCAATTTAAAAAATGACCTAGATCCTAAGGTATACCCCATTTTATATCCCCAGAAGAGTCGTCAGTTCTTTGATACAGTGGCAGAACCAACTGTTATACTGGTTTGTATTTTGTATTCGCAAATGTCGCGGTAAGCAAGAGTCGCCACCAACGTTTATTTTATCCAACAAAGGAAAAGGAAAAAGAATAGAAAAAACCTTTTTCGAGATGTTTCTGAGTACGGGGGGTAGATTATAGAAAGGGAAGGTGTTAGCACCCTTTCTATCCGTGGTTTTCCACGGGCTCTTAGGTACTTGCTCATTTTTAAAATTGCTTGTGTGTGTTTGCTTTGAAACAAAGTTTTACTTCGTGATAACCCTTGTATCAGTCCTCAAGAGTGTGACGAAGTTTGTTTTGAAAATTATTTTGAAAATTGTTTGTGTAAAAAGTTTTGTTTGAGCAAGTACCTAGGAACTAATTTACCTACTCCAAAAAGGTTTGTTCGTTTTCCTTTAGACAGCGATATCCTATTATTAAAGAATAGGTAGCACCATCGTTGGAGTTTTAAAGGGACGTTCGAAGGGACGAAATGGTCTCTGAAGGCAACAAATAAGGATACCTTAGCGTTTCGAAGGGACTATCATCATAAGATCAATTCGTAGGCAACTCGAGAGACCAGTAGGAACTATGATCTTTATGACGACTTTGAATCGTGGGTCATTGCTAAGGTATCCCTACATTCGAGGGACACGACCATTATTTCTGAGGCAACCGAGTGGAGTAAACCCTAGGAGTGAGCATGTGCAAGTGTATTTTTTCTGTTAATTATCTATGCACAATTAGGGTTTTCTACTGTATTAATCGTTTATCTTTCACATGCAAGCCTATTGCCCATACATCTAAACAATTCATAGTTCCGAAAATTTAAAAGCGAGAAATTAGAGTCCTAACTATTACATGGCTTTGGGAAGATACATTATTATTTTGACTGAAAATAAAATGCGGAATTTAAAAGAAAACCTAATTACTATTACAAACTCGGAGTAGTTACAGACAATAATAAAATGGGGCAGTTAAAAGCGCACGACAAATTAAATGTGAGAAATGATTAGACGACCTAAAAATCTAAATTGAGAAAATATTTATGTTATTTTTAAGGAAAAAATTAGGTTAAATGTAGAATTAAACCCTAAATCTAATTATTTTGAATTATAGTAAAAAGACATTAAATTACCCTAATTAAACTAATCAATTAATAAAATATTTTTTATGAAAAAATATTTTTGATGTTTCTTTGGTGATTTTTGATTAAATAAAAATAATAATTTTTGGTGTTATTTAAGAAAAAATATAATTAATAAACAAAAGAAAAAATAATTAAAAATAAAAAAAGAAGTAAGAAGTTGGGCCTGTCTAAGCAACCAGGGGGTGTATTTTGGAATTTTTGTCCAGGCCCACTATTCTGAGCCCAAACATGCACCAGATCCAGTGTGCTTGTCTTCAAATGGTCTATCGTGGATGTTCAAAGCTGGGGCGTGGTATTTGCATGGTAATGAATCCAGTGGCTGGATCAAGAGGGCGCATGATGGATGTTTGCTCATGAGTTATATTGGATCTGTGTTTAAATAGTCAGAAAATAGGAAAATGTTTGCACCTGGGATTGAACCCATGTCCCTCCGCTCGTTCCACGCTTGTCCTGCCATATGTGCTACATTGCTTTGTTGTTAATATAATAACATTAAAACAAAATATATGAAACAGGGTGGATAAGCTAGAAACACGCGCGAAATTCAAATGGGCTAGTGGGGTGGTGACAAGTCACGGTCTTCTTCCCTGTCCATCGTTTTAGATCTCACACATATACCTACGGACAAAACTCAATAGCTATACACCTGTAAGCTTCAAAAATTCATATGATGCACAATAAATCAATTCTAACTATGCCAATCGATTCGCCTGGGCCTCACGATCATCATAGCATTAGTTTTTTTGGCACAATTTCACCTGTACAGAGAAGCCCCAAAATGGCTTCTCAAACCCTAACCATGGCAAACCTCAGTATACGCATCAAAACATCAATTAAATCATCCCAACATGTTGTAAATATGTTAACAATCACAAATATATCATTCAAACATGCTTCAGATGCAAGAATTAACATAATCAATTTCAAAAAAAGAAGCAAAACGTATGACGAATGTAGCGTGATTCTGGGTGTTTTGACACTTACAATTGATCGGGTTAGCTCCAAGAGAGGTCCAGGAAATGATTGGAAGCTTCAGCACGCCTTGAATTGGTCTATGGAAGAAGATAGGTCTCTCACTTTTTAAACAAAAATTTGAGTCTTGTTTTTTGCTTTAGAGGTAGGCTGCGCACGAAAAATCTTCTGCTCTAGGGTTAGAATCATCTTCTATATGTATGTGAATAAATTAGGTTAATAAAATTGGAATGAATCCAAAGAATAATGAATTTCAATTCTTGCATCCAATCTTTCCAGATGTAGATATTTCTTCTCTTTTCAACCTTGCACGATTTGATTCTGTTTTGACAGCATAAATGGGTTGTATCTTATTCAAAATCAAATCAAAAAACAAATCTTCCATATTTTATATCATTTATTTGATTTAATTTGATTTTTAAATGATAAAAATCATAATAAATTAAATAAATAAAGCTAATAACATGTGGAAGGATATTTGGGTCGTGGACCTTGTTGGAAGTGAGGTGCAAGCATAAAAAGTTAGGCCCATTTGTCAAAAAATGCAATTTTGGGCATATTTGACTTTTGGCAATTTTCCAAAAATGGTCAACTTTGACAATGCATAACTCTTCCAATTTTGACCCTAAAGAGGTGTTCTTGGACTTTTTATAAAGCTTAGGATGTCCCCTAAACAAATATTTTGGTCTCATCTCAATTGGGTCTTCCATGTTCATGTAAGAAGCTTTGACCCAAAAGGTGTTTTTGTTGACTTTTCAAAAGGACTTATAATATAGAAATTCATATCTTGTTATGGGTGAATTTATTAAACTTGAGGGATGAAGTTGAGTTGTAGGAAATTAGATTCCCTTCAAAATGAGCCTTGAATGAGAAATTTCTGATGAAGTATGAGAAAGTTATGCTTGGTCAAAGTTTGGTTGACTTTTCCTAAGAAACCCTAATTTAGCAACTTTTGAGTTTTGATGAATTAGGAGCATTCCTTGAGGAATCATGATCAACCCTTGATCAAATGATGAATATCACTTCAAAATGTTGATGTTGACCAAAAATCTTAAAGTTTGACTGTATGTGGGCCACAATTGACTTTTGACCTAATACAGTTGATTCTCAAGCATCTGAGCAGTTAACTGAGCAAACTTCTTGTGCAAGGCTTGAAATTTGACATGGAGGGTCTTGAGAACATATTAGGACCATGGAGTTCATATGAGGTCTTTTAAGTTCAACCATTTTTATGAAAATGGAAACCCTAATTGGGGGTTCATTGCTTTAGGAGGGAGTTTATTTGGTCAACTCTTGGGCATCCTTGAGCAAGTTGAGTATCTCAATGAACATATATTGAGTAAAGTGAGAGGGTAAATTTTGGGGTACAACACTCTCCATTCTCCCAGTTATCATAGAGCCTATTGTTGAAGGAGATATCCCGTACACTGTCCTTCATCTTAACATGCCCACCTCTCTCGAAGACCTACAAAGGGATTGGATTCAACTAAAGGAAGAACGAGAAACTTTTGAGGCCCGATTCTACGATAGTGAGAACAAGGTTCTGGAACTCACCAAGCAGCTTCATGAAGAGCGGATTCTGAATGCCTACATCGTGCCAAAGAGGATGCGTTCAACTTTTTGTCTTAGGAGTTTTTGTATTTTATTTCTTTCATTGTAAAGCCCAAAGAGGCATGATGTACTCAAACTTGGATTTATTAATATAATGTGTGTTCCTTTTTATATAAAGCAAATTTAAATCTCTAATTTCCTTGAAATCATTTGCATATGCATCTTCACTCATCATAACACAAACAGGTTTCTTACAACAGGTCTCCTTATCTTTCTACTGTTTATTTCAGTGATATGGATATTGAACAGACAGTAAAAGATCTCCAGGTGCAGAATGCCCAGTTTTAACAAGTGTTCTTAACTGTGGCAAAAGGACAAGATGAGTTGAAAACCTTGCTGGTTAAAGAAAAGAAGAAGAAAGCGAAGAAATCAATCGGTGTTTTGACTATGGGAAGAAGGTTCAAAGGACCAGCCAGGCAGACTCTAGACTTTGCAACATCGTCAGGTGAAAGGGATAATCAAGAAGGGAAAAACAAGGAAGTGACTGACCCTCAAAAATCTGAAGAGGAAGAAGAGGCCGACTACTGTGAAGAGCAGTATCCTCCAGCTGACGACAAATACAAACAATTGGAAGATCGCCT
Organism: Vicia faba; assembly: GCA_948472305.1. Lineage (NCBI taxonomy): Eukaryota > Viridiplantae > Streptophyta > Magnoliopsida > Fabales > Fabaceae > Vicia > Vicia faba. Next base: position 984,178,713 of record OX451736.1, on the reverse strand, counting down.
CAATGCTATGGAGATCCAGAAAGTACCCGGGTTAGATTTTGAGGAGCTAGGACTTGCCTCAGGGGTTGTCATACCGCATAAATTCCAGGTCCCCACTTTTTCTAAATATGATGGTGTCTCTTTTCCAAAGCTGCATCTGAGATCATACGTCAGGAAAATTCAACCCCATACTGCAGATAGGAAACTATGGGTGCATTTCTTCCAAGAAAGCATGTCAGTGACGCGGTTGGATTGGTTCTATCAGTTGTAAGGGACCAACATCCACAATTGGGAAGATTTGGCGGACGCTTTTTACAAGCAATACCAGTATAATGCTGACTTAGCTCTGACACGGACACAATTGCAAGGCATGTATATGGGTACACGTGAAGGTTTAAAAACCTATGCTAAAAAATGGCGAGATCTTGAAGGAAGGGTCCAACCCCCTCTATTTGACAGAGAATTGGTAGATATGTTCTTAGGCACGCTATCTGGTCCATTCTTCAAACACTTGATCGGAAGCTCCTCGGCTGGGTTTACCAAATTAATCGTGGCCGGTGAACGGGTAGAAGCGGGTATAAAAAGTGGCAAAATTCAAAGAGATGCATCCTTGAGCGCGATAAAGAAGCCCTTTACCGGAAAGAATGAGGTCATTGTTGCATATGATCATAGGAATCAGGACAGAACTGAACACCGTCCAGCAGTAGGGGCTGTCATGATCTCTAAGCCTGCACCTACTCAACAAAGGAACAATTAGTCTAGAATGGAAAGGCCAGTAAGACAGTTTACCCGGATAAATATGACATTGTCTCAAGTCTTACCGCATTTGTTGAAATCTAATCTGGTAACCTTGCGGGAAGCTCCGAAGAATCCCAACACTGCTTCTCTCCGTTATAACCTAAATACTCGTTGTTCTTACCATTCAGAAAGTCTAGGTCATGATACAAACGACTGCTGGGCTTTGAAAAACAAGGTGCAATACCTTCTCGAGGTAGAGGAAATTTAATTTGACGCTCCTGAGATCCCTAATGTTATCACCGCTCCTATGCTCAAGCATGGGCGTGGTGTTAACGATGTTGAAGATGATGTGTTTGTTATTGTTGTTGATGAACTTGTTACCCCTCTTTTGACCTTCAAGAGGAACCTGTTAAAGGTCGGTTTATTTTCGGGTTATGGAGAAGGTTGCCACATCTATTTCTATCTACCGACTGGTTGTCATTTATTAAAGAAGGGTGTCCAGCGCCTGATGGATGACAAAGAGATTTTGTTTGAAAAGACTCTCGTTTCAACCATTGCTTACAAAGATGTTTCAATAATAACCATTTCCGCCAATCCTCCCAGGGTCTCTACCAAAAGACCCGTTAGGATTACATCTATTCTGAAGGTGACTCCATTGATAATTACTATGCCAGGGCCAATCCCGTACTGCTCAGACAAAATTGTTCCCTAGAACTATGGGGGTGACGTCTATTATCACGGTGTCAAGCAAGAATGGCTGGCTGTTGAAGACCCAGTTTTTGAGAAGGCTGACCCCGACATCGGCAACATTGTGGGAACCAGCAAAATAACCAGAAGTGGAAGAGTGTTCTCCTCTAAGATTGCTCCTCTGAAAAATGTTATCGGTCTTATGATCATTCCTGCTTTTGTTCCTGCTGATACTACTACAGTTCCTGTGGTTATCCCTACTGACACCTCTATCACCGAGTCGACTGAGACTCGGGTTAAAGGAATTTTGGTTGAACCTGTTCGGATGAAGGCGCAGTCAGCATCTATCCCAGAGGCTTCCAAGAAAGAGATGAAATAAATTTTGAAAATTATAAAGAGAAGCGACTACAATGTACTCGAACAGCTAGGGCAGACCCCTTCAAAGATTTCTATGCTAGCTTTACTGTTGTGCTCCGAAGCTCATGAGAAGGCCTTGGTGAAATTTCTTAAAACTGTCCATGTGCCACAGGAAACCTCTTCTGACCAATTCAAAGATTGTTTGGCCAGTTTGACGGTTGATAACGGTTTGGGCTTTTCTGATCCTGATCTAACACCTAGAGAGAGGAACCACAATAAGGTGTTACATGTCTCTGTCGAATACAGGGGCACTACTTTGGCCCATTTTCTGGTAGATACTGGTTCATCATTGAATGTGGTGCATAAGAAGGATCTGTATAGACTAGACTATGAAGGTTTGACCTTAAAACCCAGCAACATAGTGGTAAGGGCCTTCGACGGTTCGAAGAGAATGGTGCACGGGGAGGTGGACATCCCCATTAAAGTTGGAACTCGGACCTTTTATTCAACTTTATATGTGATAGATATTTGCCCTTCCTATTATTTTTTATTGGGCCGACCTCGGATTGATGACACTAGTGTCATCACCTCTACATTACATCAGATGTTGAAGTACCCAATCAAAGAAAAATCATCACTGTCCATGGAGAGGAGGAATATATGGTCAGTCACCTGAACTCCTTCTGATATGTGGAAATGGATCGTGAATTCATCGAAACATCGTGTCATCATTTCGAGGAAGTCCCACAAACAGTTGCAACAACCAAGACTGTTTCCAAAGTTCCGAAGATTACCAGACCTCCGCTGAAGATGGCTTCTCTAAAAGATGCCAAGGCAGTAGTCGAAGAAGGTGGGTGTACCATTTGGGGCCAACTCCCGGATATTCCCTACAAATCTGACAAATTTGGTTTGGGTTTTACTTCAGGAGCCCATAAAGTTGTTTGGCGTGCTCGTGCCGGAGGACCACCTTTGTGGATCAGCAACCATGGAGTCAACATAGTGGAAGATAGTGATGACATATGTGACCTGGAAGAATGGATTTTTCCAACTATCAGAGGAGGACTCAACAACTGGGAAGCCAAAGAATTTGTCCCTATTACTTTTATCCAACAGTAGTTGTCTTTAAATTTTTGTCGGACTTGTAATAATTAAACAATTTAGACTTTAAAACCTTGTGCCTTGCCCGAGGCACAATGGTCCATTTGTAAGGGTTGTTACTTCATTTTCATATGTCATCAATGAATCATGGACGTTTTTGCATGCAAATTTTATGCTCTTTGTTCTTCTTTTTTCTACATTTTTAATTTTTTTTTCAAAGATAGCTATGCTCTTACACACACTCGCATATCAAAATGCAGATCCACGTCCACTCAGGATCCCATGGGTAACGATTCTGCTATGGCCTATTGTGACTTTGAAAATCCGATCTACCAAGTCGAAGACGAAGGTGAGAAAGATTATGAGGTTCCAGGGGAACTAACCAGGTTACTACAACAGAAAGAAAGGACCATACATCCCCATGAAGAGTCGGTTGACACAGTTAACTTAGGTACCGAAGAAGGCAAGAAAGAAGTCAAGGTAGGTGCCAATATGGAACCTAGTGTCAAGAAGAGCTTAACTCAGTGACTACATGACTATGTTGAGGTCTTTTCCTGGTCATACAAAGACATGCTAGGACTTGACGCTGATATCGTGGTCCATCGTCTACCGACAAAAGAAGACTGCCCTCTGGCAAAACAGAAAGTTCGTCGCATGCGGCCAGATATGTCAGAGAAGATCAAAACTAAAGTCATGAAACAGTTCAATGTCGGATTCTTAGCCGTCACCTCTTATCCACAATGGGTCACCAATGTTTTTCCAGTGCCTAAAAAGGACGGTAAAGTACGCATGTGTGTGGATTATATAGATTTGAATAGGGCAAGCCCTAAGGATCATTTCCCTCTTCCCCATATCGATATTCTGGTTGACAACACTGCACAGCATAAAGTATTCTCCTTCATGGATGGTTTCTCCGGGTACAATCAAATCAAAATGGCACCTGAGGACATGGAGAAAACGACCTTCGTCACACAGTGGGGCATGTTTTGTTACAAAGTTATGTCATTCGGGTTGAAAAATGTTGGGGCAACTTATCAGCGCGCCATGGTAGCTCTGTTTCACGATATGATCCATCACGAGATAGAGTTCTACGTGGATGACATGATATCCAGATCTCAAACTGAAGAGGAACATCGTGACCATTTGTAGAAACTGTTTGAAAGGCTAAAGAAATACAAGCTAAAGTTGAACCCGAGTAAATGCACATTTGGAGTGAGGTCCGGTAAACTCTTTGGCTTCATCGTCAGCGGTAAAGGTATCGAAGTGGATCTTGCAAAGGTAAAAGCAATACAACAAATACTTACTCCTCGCACCGAGAAGGAAGTTAGAGGATTCTTAGGACGACTAAACTACATCGCCAGATTAATTTCTCACCTAACCGCTACTTGTGAACCAATCTTCAAATTATTAAAGAAAGATCAAGTGTTGGATTGGAACGACGACTGCCAGGCTGCCTTCGATAGGAACAAAGAGTACCTTCAAGAGCCTCCTGTTTTGATTCCTCCAGTCGAGGGAAGACCTTTGATCATGTATCTAACTATCTTGGAAAATTCAATGGGGTGTGTGTTGGGGCAGCATGACGAGTCTGGCCGAAAAGAGCATGCAATATACTACCTGAGCAAAAAGTTTACCGACTATGAAACTAGATATTCACTGTTCGAGAAAACTTGTTGCGCTCTGGCATGGGCTGCTCGCCGATTAAGACAGTATATGTTGACCCATACTACCTTGTTGATATCCAAGATGGATCCAATTAAATACATATTCGAGAAGCCTGTCCTCTCTGGAAGAATAGCAAGATGGCAGATGATCTTGACTGAATACGAAATTCAATACACTACCCAAAGGGAAATAAAGGGCAGTGTGCTAGCCGATCACCTTGCTCATCAGGTTGTGGATGACTACTAGTCCATGAAATTCGAGTTCCCAGATGAAGACATCATGTTGGTAAACAATTGTGAAGAACTCAGACCATATGACGGACCCGAACAAGGATCCTGATGCATCTTGGTTTTTGACAGAGCTTCCAACGCGCTCGGCAATGGCATAGGCGTTGTGATCATATCCCATGAAGGATGTCATACTCCCTTCTTTTCAAGGCTTTATTTCAACTGTACCAATAATATGGCAGAGTACAAAGCGTGTATTATGGGTCTCAAAGCTGCCATAGATTTGGGAATCAAGTCCTTAAGGGTATTTGGAGATTCAGCCTTAGTCATCAGTAAGATCAAAGGATAATGGGACACGAAGCACCCTAATCTCATCCCCTATAAAGAACATGTTTTGACATTAATCCCACATTTTGAGGAAATTACCTTTGAGCATTTTCCACGAGAGGAAAATCAACTAGCGTACGCGCTAGCCACTAAGTCATCCATGTTTAAAATCAAGTGGGATAACGAGGCTCCCCATATCACCATTGAGCGGATGGACGAACCAGCTTACTGTCACGAGATCGATATTGAAGAAGTAGTGGACAAACCTTGGTTCCATGAAGTTAAGAGGTATCTCGAGGCCCAAGAGTATCCGGAGGGAGCTTAAGTCAATGATAAGAAGTTCTTGATAAGATTTTCTGCTAAATTCTTCCTCAGTAACGAAATCCTCTATAAACGCAACCATGACTCTACTTTGCTTCATTGCGTAGACCAGAGTGAGGCAGAAAATATCATGGCTGATTTACATGAAGGTACCTTTGGCACTCATTCTAGTGGGCACATGATGGCTAAAAATATCCTACAGGCAGGATACTACTGGTCCACCATGAAGGCGGATTGTTATCAATATTCACGAACTTGTCACAAGTTCCAGATCTATGCTGACAAAGTACATGTGCCTCCGGTTCCCCTAAACGTCCTGACTGCTCCTTGGCCCTTTGCAATGTGGAATGTTTTACTCCAAAATTTTCCCTCTAATTTATCAAGACTTTTCTCACAAGACTTCTTTGACTCAAGACAAGATTAGGGTTTGGTCACCTCAAGACATCTCATCTTGCACTGATAACCCAAAATTAGGGTTTCAGTTTGCACAAAGATTTTTGGACCACCAATGCCTCATGTGACTTTCATACATCATCTTGGACCCCTAAGATTGCTCAGGTTAAGTTTCAAGCCTTGAACCACATTTTTGATCAGTCAATTGGACAGTTGACCTAAAAATCAGCTGTATTGGGGAAAAAGTCAACCATGGCCAATTTATAGTCAAACTTCATAATTTTTGATCCACATCAACATTTTAGACTAATATGTACCATTTGATCAATTTTGGATCACAACTCCTCAAGAAATTTGATCAAATCATCAAAAGGGCAAAATGGTCAAAATTAGGGTTTTGACTGAGAAAGGGCAATTTCTGATTTTTTTTACTTAGCCAATGGCCAATTGAGTTCAAGCATGATTTCAAGGATGCAATGTTATCATCTTGACCTAATTACATGGTTCAAAATATCTCAAGTTCATTGGATTGACAGATGAATTTTGCAGTCAACTGATCAAAAGTCAACTGTGCACTGAAAAGTCAAACTTTGACTTTTTGGTCAATATCAAGTGCCAAGGGTCATAATTCATCAAGATATGTCAAAATATGAAACTTGTTCACCAAGAAACTCAAAATTGAAAATTAGGGTTTTAATTTGAAAATTTTCATAACTTAGAATTTTTCTAAGTATAAAAATTTTCTTATTTTTTCCCAACTTTTCACCACTCTTTCACCATGATGCATTTTGATTCAAAGAAAACTCCCAACATGAAAGTTGTAGTCGTACATGAAATCTACAACTTTTCTTCACAAACTTTTCCCTAAAGATGCTTGGATCTCAAGTTATGAATTTGTGAATATAGGTCCATGAACTTCTTAACTTAGTGAAATTTTGCCCTAATTTAGGCAGATTTTGGAGCCAACTTCATGGCAACTATTCACATAGTTCCAAGAGGTATCTCAAATTTCATTTCAAAGATGGATTATAGATCACATTTCAAGCTTTCCAAAATGTCTAAGAAATCTCCAAGATCATTTTTGAGTAGAGATAATCGAAGAAGGGAAGTTAGTATTTTTCTCACTTTTGATCAAGCCATTTTCACATAGCATCAACTTGCAAATCAAATCTATGTTGGTTATATCTTGCTTTACAGGTCCTAAGCTTGCTATACACTCCATAATTAAATTCATACTCAGAAGCTAAAGCCTTTATCTTTGCTTTTGAAGCTTTGCACAAGTTATATTTTCATTTTGGGCAAAAAGTTCACAATGCCATTTTCATAAAGGGCAACTTTTGCAACTTTGTCAATCTTGAGCATTGGACCTGTCCCCTTGATACAAGCAATTTACACAGCTCTCAGGCAATTGGTACAAACTCATTTCAGCCCTCAAGCAAACTGGTACAAGCATGTAGCATTAGTCTTGTCACTTTACTTCAAATGCAAGAAAAGTTGCAAAAAGGTCCAAAGCTTGCACAGCTAGTAAGGGATAACTTTGTATCATTTCTATACAAATATACAAACTTGTTACAAGTCATAACATTCTTGGATTGAATCTGAAACACTCTCAAACTGAAATACTCCACAAAACTGCCCAAACACAGAATTTATGCAAAAGCACAACCAACTCTCATTTGGCTTGTGCGTTTTGTGTTTAATCATTTCAAACACCTTCTATACATCATACCAAAGCAATCCAAGCCATCACCCTGGTTTTGTAACCCCTGTTTCAGCACCCACCATTTTCACTTTGGAAGCTTGCAGCTTGACTTGTCCAGAGAGTTCCATCCATCCTCAAAGCAAGATAAGTATTGGAATAGCTTCAGGGAAGTTCAAGGAAGCTCAAACAATCATCAGGCCTCCATTAAAGTCCCTACATTGCCCTACTTTAATCCATCTGAAGGAGGTATTTCTTCAAACTCTATCTCTCTGAATAGGCAACCTCAAGCCACAATTTGTGAAGGAAAAATGTAGCCCTTATCATAACGAAGTTGTACATACCATTACTTTGCATTTATATTACTTGTGCTAAGAGAATTTGAAGATTCAAAATTATGAAAAAGTTAGGTCACGAATTAGGGATTCAAAAATTCTCTTTGATCTTTAAGAATTATGTTACATAATTTATATGGTTAGAATCGTGAGCTCAAATGCCACATTTTTCATGTTATGAGTTTTTGTTTTTATGCAAGCATAAGCAAGTTACAGGTTTGAACTGGAAACACGCGCAAGAGATGAACCAAGGACAGGGACGATGATGTTCTGGGCTTTTTGGCGCCTTGGGCTTTTTGATTTTGCTATTTGCACCCCCCTGACTTGTTATTTCCACCCCCCTGGCTGAACTTTTTATATTTTTATTTTTCTTCATATTTTTTATATTTAATACTTTTGTTTATTTTTTCTAAATGATAAAAAATCCTAAAAATGACGTATTTATTTTGACACTTTTATTTTATTTTTTTTATTATTTTCTCACATGAAAAAATATTTTATTTTGATAAATAGAGTTTATTTTCTTTAAATAACTTGTAAACATAATTAAAAATACTTATTCTTTATACATTTAATAATTATAAATACCAATTTTTACACATATTTAATTTTTAATATTTACATATAATATTATTTATTATTTTCTTATACAAAAATGTACAAAATAATAAACATGAAGCGTTATTTTCTTTTAATTTGAAAACTAGGGTTTACCCCCTTTTCAAAAAGAATTAATATATTTTTTTTCCTTATAATTTTTAGGATTTAAGACAAATACATTTCTTACACAAAAACAAAAACACAAAACATTTTTTTAACATAAACATTGCGTTGCATTTTAAATATTTGTCTTATATTTATTTAATTCGCGTAATATTCGATTTGGTTGTAATAATATATTTAGGTTTATATTTGTGCAAAATCCCCATTCAAACTTGTATCCCCCCTCCCATAATAATTGTTGTAATAGCTTAGTATATTTACATTTATGCAATTTACCGCTTTTATACTATGATTAGTAATTAGGGTTTGCATGACAAGAACAAAAAAACAAAGCAAAATAGAAAACCCTAAATGCAACACAAAAGCATGAAAATGACACACTTTGCACACAAGCACCCTTAGGGTTTCTCCCACTTGGTTCCCTAAAGTAAAATGGCCATGTTACGCACGCGAAGTATCTTGGCAAAACAAAACAAATATAAGATCATAGTCCCTCGATGACACTATTCAAAGGTTGCCTAAACAAAATGATCTTGGTCCCTCAAAAATGCTAAGATACTTGACAATATTGCTATCATGGTCATACGATGACCCACGCCCGTCCCGTTTACATCCAAAGATAGGGTTGCTTACCAAATCAATGGTAAGTCAACAATGTCAAAGGAATAAAAATGCACAAGAAAGACATTTGAGTAGGTAGATAGCTTCTAAGTTACTTTCTCAATTTCAAACAATCCTTGCTATTTTCAAAAACAAACACACACACATTTCAAAACATTTTACAAAACATTGAAAATATTTTCAAAAGACAAACATCTTTGTATACATTCTTACGAACGAGAATCATTACAAAGATTGCCTAAACAAATGGCCTCTTTTACAAAATACTTTCAAAATCACACTAAACACCATTTTAAACAAAACAAAGCAAGTGATCTAAACAAGTAACTAAGAGTCCATGGAAAACCATGGATGAAAAGGGTGCTAGCACCTTCCCTTTTCATAATCTACCCCCCGAACTCAAGAAAATATCTCAAAGGTCTTTCCTGTGTTTTTTTACCTTTCCTTTTTGGATAAAATAAAAGTCGGTGGCGACTCTTACTAACCGCGACATTTGCAAACACAAACGCAAAACCTCAAGTCAGTTCTCCCACCGTATCACAGAACTGGCGACTCTGTTGGGGAAATTCTTAAAAGTGGGGTTACCTTAGGGTTTAGATCACATTTATTTGCTTACATTGTTTGACTTGTTTGCTTTACAATTATGGTTCTTTGTTTGGGTTTAAATCCTTCACCCGGATTTGGGAAACATTATAGGTAAATAGCAATACATTGTGGAAACTGTGCAGGGTATACCGACATGGTCTAAGCAATAGCTATATTAGTGTGACATATTTGTGGGTACCGGTAGCCTTTGAGTCAATCAAAGAGAATACGGAGCCGCTGAGTGATGTCATGAAGCACTAATGAACTTCTAGAACCTTTACTTGACCAACTTGGCCTTTTAGGATGTAGTGAGATGACCGGCTTTGGTGCAGTCCGAAGTTGGTAGATACTCGATACTACACTAATTGAGGGTTGGTTTCTTGGAATATTTCGGTCGCCAGTAAAGAGGCTTGGACTGAAACAATGAACAAGGAAACAATTCAGTGATATTTAGCTCCTTAGAACCCGGTTACTATTGTTAGGACAGGTTGAGCCAACTAAACTTCAAGAGGGTACTTACCTATGAAACCCCATGCAGGCCTAAACTAAGAAATTATGTGATTTGCTTGTACATATATACTTGTGCATAACATCATGGACATCGTGAACATCATATGCATTCACTAACCATTTCAAGGATTTTGGAGATTCATCTTTGTTCTTGTTTTGTAGGTTATGTATTCACTTCGCAGGAAAAATATCCAAATCAACCTTGTGAGAATTCCTCCACAACTCAAGGAGATAGCTTCAAGGATCCCTGGGAACTCTCCATTCACCGAGAGACATGGTCATCTACTCAACTTGGTCACTTCCAACACAGAGGAGGACATGATGAAGGTTCTCTTCCAGTTCTTTGACCCTTTGCATCATTGCTTCACATTTCCTGACTATCAACTTGTGCCCACTTTGGAAGAATTCTCTCAACTTCTGAGGATTCCTATTCTCAATCAACTACCCTTCAACGGTACGGAAAGAGATCCTAAGCCAGAAGAGATTGCTCAAACCCTGCACTTGCACTCATCTGATGTCACAACTCATTGGGAAACTAGAAGTGGTGTCAAAGGCTTCTTGGCAAAGTTTCTGTTTGAGAAGGCCCAAAGCTGTTGGAATTCCCTAGAATTACAAGCTTTTGAGGAGATTGTGGCTCTTCTCATCTATGGGATGGTCTTGTTCCCTAATCCTGACCAACTCATAGATGTAAGCGCTGTCAAAATCTTCATGACTCGCAACCCGGTGCCTACATTGCTTGGGGATATCCTACACTCTTTTCACACTCATACAATGAGGAAAAGAGGTGTTCTTATGTGTTGCACTCCTCTCCTGGCAAGATGGTTTATTTCTCATCTTCCCCAATCAGTCTTGAAGAATGAGCAAGGTTTGAGGTGGTCATAAAGGTTAATGACACTTAACCATTCAGATATTCATTGGTGTTCTCGATCCAAAGAGAATGTTACCATTGTTGACCATTGTGGGGAATTCCCTAATGTCCCTCTACTTGGCATTAGGGGAGGTATCACCTATAACCCGTGCTTGTCTCTAAGACAGTTTGGTTATGCCCGAAGGGATGGCCCACATGATATGCTGATTCAAGGATTGGTATTCAACTACAACAACAACGATCAAGGACTTTGCCAGAGATTCATCTGAGCTTGGAGGATGCTAAACAAGGTGGATAGCAAGACTTTGGGACACAAGAATTCCATCCCTCTTGAACCTTACCTCAAGTGGGTACGAACCCGCGCTCAAAGTCTTATGATGCCTTATCCCTCCATTCTCCCAGTGATTATTGAGCCTGTTAAGGAAGGAGACGTTCCATACACTATCCTGCATCCTGACATACCGACATCACTCGAAGACCTACAAAGGGATTGGATACAGCTCAAAGGAGAGCGCGATACTTTCGAAGCCCAATTCTACGCAAGCGAGAAGAAGGTTTTGGAACTCACTCGGCTACTTCATGAAGAGCAGACTCTCAATACCTACATTACACCAAAGAGGATGCACAATGTCTTTTTACCTTAGAATTTTGTATTATTTTGCCCAAGGGGTATTGATGTACTCAAATTCTATTTTATTAATATGACGTGTGTTTCTTTTTTGTTTAAAACAAATTTGAATTTCTAAATCCTTGAAAGCATTGAATGAATACATATCATTCATCATAAACATAAACAGGTCTTTGCAACAAGTTTCCTCATCTCTCTACTATTTATTTCAGTAAGATGGATCTCGAACAAACGGTCAAAGATCTGCAAGCTCAGAATATGCAATTTCAATAGCTACTCATGACCTTAGCCAAGGGGAAAGAGGAGCTGAAGACTTTGCTGGAAAAAGAGAAAGAGAAAGAGAAAAAGAAGAAGAAGCCAACTGGTGTGGTAATCATGGGCAGAAGATTTCAGGGACAAGCCAGAAGGACCTTAGATTTTCCAACAACATCTGATGAAGGGGAAAGAAAAGGAAAAGAAACAGTAGTACCATCAGATTCTGAAGAAGAAGAAGAAGAGAAAGAGGAGGACTACTCTGAACAACAATACCCTCCGGCTGATAACAAGTACAAACACCTTGAAGAGCGCTTAAGCGCTGTGGAAATCCAGAGAGTACCGGGTCTAGATTTTGAAGAGTTGGGATTGGTGTCAGGAATTGTGATCCCGCCAAAGTTTAAAGTGCCTTTATTTGCCAAGTATGATGGGGTGTCTTGCCCTAAAATGCACCTCAGATCGTATGTCAGGAAGATTCAGCCGCACTTTACCGACAAAGACTTGTGGGTCCACTTTTTCCAAGATAGTTTATCAGGAATGCAACTTGATTTGTTCTACCAATTAGAAAGGGCAGACGTCCACAATTGAGAAGACCTGGCAGCAACTTTCTATAAACAATATCAGTACAACTCCGACTTGGCGCCTATTCCTACTCAGCTTCATAGTATGGCTATGGCTTCCAATGAGGGCTTTAAAGATTATGCGCAAAAGTGGAGAGACCTAGCCGGAAGGGTGCAACCCCCTCTGTCCGAGAGGGAGTTGGTGGACATGTTCTTAGGAACTCTATCAGGTCCTTTCTTCAATCATCTGATTGGGAGTTCCTCTGCAGGGTTTACTGAATTGATATTAACCGGCGAAAGAGTGGAGGCTGTTATAAGAAGTGGGAAGATTCAGAAGGACGCGTCTGCCTCTACAGCTGTGAAAAAGCCCTTCACTGGAAGAAAGGAAGTATCTGTTATTTATTCACAGAGGAATCAGGGAAGAACTGAATGTCGACCAACGGTAGGGGCCGTTATGATTCCAAAGCCTGCATTAGACCAGCCAAGAACTAACCAGCAAAGGGTGGAAAGCCCAGTTCGGAAATTCACCAAGATTAACATGACTCCAGCCCAAGTTCTACCACATCTTCTGAAGTTGAATCTGACCACTTTAAAATAGGCCCCAAAGAATCCCAATATTGCGTCTCCACATTACCATCCAAATGCCAGGTGCGCATACCATTCTGAAAGTCCAGGGCACGACACCAACAACTGTTGGGCTCTGAAGAACAAAATTCAAGACCTGATACACGCGAAGGAAGTTGAGTTTGAAGCGCCTGAGAAACCAAATGTTATTTCCGCTCCAATGCCTATGCATGGTCACAATGCCAACACTATCGAAGAAGACTTGTTTGTTGCTACCGTGGATGAATTGTTGACTCCGCTCCCGATTGTTAAGTTGAATTTGTTGAAAGCTGGTATATTCCCAGGTTGTGACAAAGACTGCCATGTTTGCCTGTCCTCATCATTTGACTGCCCTCTGTTGAAAAAAGGTATCCAACGACTGATTGGTAACCGAGAAATTCTGTTTGAGAATGCTCCTATTTCACATGTTCTAGTTAAAGAAGTTTCAATTATAACCATCTACGTCAATCCTTCCAGGGCCCCTAAAAGACCCGTTAGGATTACACCTGCTCCAAAGACTACTCCACTTAAGATTACAATGCCCGGGCCGGCCCCGTACAAATCAGATAAAACAGTACCATGGAATTACGGTGGAGAAATCTACTACCATGGTATTAAACAGGATGAAATGACTGTCGAAGAAGAAAGCTCTGAAGAGGACAATTTTGACATTAGCAATATTGCTGGAACTAGCAAGATTACCCGCAGTGGTAGAATCTTCTCTCCAGAGATTGCCCCTCCAAAAGCAGTCTTTGGACCCGTGGTCGTTCCGAAGATTACCTCTGCACCAGTGATTATACCTGCAAGCGTACCTACTGACAAAGACAATACAATTCCTATACCTACTTCCACTGCTGAGAACAAAGGAAAAAAACGTTCAAGAAGAGCTTGTCCGGACGAAGGCTCAATCACTAGCTATCCCTGAAACATCCAAGAAGGAGATGGAAGAAATTCTGAGGATAATAAAAAAGAGTGATTATGATGTGGTTGAACAGTTAAAGCAAACGCCTTCCAAGATCTCTATGTTAGCCCTGCTATTATGCTCTAAAGCACATGCCAAAGCTCTGGTAAAATTTCTAAAGACATCTCATGTGCCACAAGAGACGTCTGCTGACCAGTTCCAAGACTGTGTGGCCAGTTTGACAGCTGATAATGGCCTGGGTTTCTCTGATGCTGACTTGACACCCAGAGGGAGAAAACACAACGAGGCATTACATGTCTCAGTGGAGTGTAGAGGAACAACCTTATCCCATGTCTTGGTGGACACGGGATCATCTTTGAACGTATTGCCGAAGAAAGCCCTTGACAGATTGGATTGCGAGGGGCTGACTTTAAAACACAGCAATATAGTGGTGAGAGCTTTTGATGGTTCAAATAGGATGGTCCACGGGGAGGTGGACATCCCAATAAAAGTAGGAACTCGGATTTTCAATTCAACCTTTTATGTGACGGACATCCGTCCTTCTTATTCCTATCTGTTGGGACGCCCTTGGATCCATAATACCGGTGTTGTCACCTGCACCTTGCATCAGATGCTGAAATACCCCGTCCAAGGAAAGATCATAACTGTCCATGGGGAGGAGGAGTATATGATTAGTCATCAGAATTCCTTCCGATATATGGAGTTGGATGGCGAATTCATTGAAACCCCTTTCCAACATTTTGAAGAAGTCTCTCCAGAAGTAGCAGCGACCAAGGCGGTATCCTCGATTCCTAAGATCACAGGACCTCCCCCTCAGATGTCATCTCTAAAGGATGCAAAGGAAGTAGTGGAAGAGGGAGGATGCACCATCTGGGGGAAGCTTCCAGACATCCCGTACAAATCAGACAAGTTTGGCTTGGGGTTTACTTCAACTGGTCAGAAAGCTGTGCGTCGTGCCCGTGCTGGGGGGCCACTTGAGAAGATTAGCAACCAAGAGGTCAATGACGTAGAAGACAATGAAAAGGTTGACATCCTGGAAGATTGGATATTTCCTACTGTCAGCGGAGGACTTCGCAATTGGGAAGCCAGAGACTTCATCCCAATAACTTTCATCTCTCAGTAATTTATCTTTTACATTTATGTTGGACTTGTAATATTCACGAACAATTCGCACTTTAAAAACCTTGTGTCTTACCCGAGGCACAATGGTCCATTTGTAAGGGTTTTTATTTCATCTTCATATGACATTCAATGAATCATGGATGCTTTTTCATATATATAAACCTTTTGTGCTCATTGTCTTTCTTTTACATTTTATTGTTTTAAGATGGATATATCCTTACACACACCCACACTCACAAATGCAGGTACCCCTCCATTCCGGATCCCATGGGTAACGATACTGCTATAGCCTTCAGTGACTCTGAAGATCTGATCTACCAAGCCGAATACGAAGGTGAGGAAGATTGTGAGGTTCCAGAGGAATTGGCCAGACTACTAAAACAAGAGGAAAGAGCTATTCAGACTCATGAGGAGCTGTAGGATACAATCAATTTGGGTACCAAGGAAGATAAAAAGGAAATCAAAGTGGGTGCCAATCTAGAGCCGAGTGTCAAGGAGCACCTAATTCAGCTATTGCATGATTATGTTGAGATCTTTGCCTGGTCATATGAAGACATGTCGGGACTCGATACAGACATCATGGTACATCGTCTACCCATAAGACAAGACTGTCCACCAGTGAAACAAAAAGTCTGCCGCATGAGACCTGACATGTCAGAGAAGATCAAAGTGGAGGTTATGAAACAGTTTAATGCAGGATTTCTGGTTGTTACTTCTTATCCTCAATGGGTGGCCAACATTGTTCCTGTGCCTAAAAAGGACGGCAAAGTGAGAATGTGCGTGGATTATAGAGATTTAAACAGGGCCAGCCCTAAAGATGATTTTCCACTTCCACACATCGACATCCTAGTTGACAATACAGCCCAGCACAAAGTATTTTCTTTCATGGACGGATTCTCAGGCTATAACCAGATCAAAATGGCACCTGAGGACATGGAGAAAACTACATTTGTCACACAGTGGGGTACGTTCTACTACAAAGTGATGCCATTCAGACTGAAGAATATCGGGGCAACCTATCAACGCGCCACGGTAGCTTTGTTTCATGATATGATACACCATGAGATAGAGGTCTACGTAGATGACATGATAGCCCGATCAAAAACTGAAGAACAAATCCTTGATCACTTGCAAAAGTTGTTTGTCAGATTGAAGGAGTACAAGTTAAGATTGAATCCAAACAAGTGTACATTCGGAGTCCGGTCCGGTAAACTCTTAGGTTTCATTGTCAGCAACAAAGGCACCAAGGTTGATCCTGCCAAGGTTAAAGCGATACAAGAAATGCCTACTCCTCACACTGAGAAGGAAGTCAGAGGATTCTTGGGACGCCTGAACTATATTTCCAGATTCATTTCTCACCTAACGTCTACTTGTGAACCAATCTTCAAACTATTGAAGAAAGATCAAGTAGTCAGATGGAATGATGAATTCCAGATTGCTTTCGATAAAATCAAGGAGTATTTACAAGAGCCTCTTGTCTTGATGCCGCCAGTCGAGAGAAGACCACTAATCATGTATCTGACCGATTTAGAGAACTCAATAGGGTGCGTATTGGGGCAGCATGACGAGTCTGGCCGAAAAGAGCACGCTATTTACTACCTGAGCAAAAGGTTTACCGACTGTGAAACCAGATATTCACTGCTCGAGAAAACTTGTTGCGCTCTAGTATGGGCTGCTCGCCGGCTAAGATAATATATGTTGACTCATACCACTTTGTTGATATCTAAGATGGATCCGATAAAGTACATCTTTGAGAAGCCTGCTCTGTCTGGGAGGATAGTTAGATGGCAGATGATTCTAACAGAATATGACATACAGTACACAACCCAAAAAGCTATAAAGGGTAGTGTGCTAGCTGATCATCTTGCTCATCAAGCTGTAGAGGATTATCAGTCCATGAAGTTTGAATTCCCTGACGAAGACATCATGACATTAGACAACTGTGAAGAGATCAGACCATTTGACGGACCTGGACAAGGATCCCGATGGACCCTGTTCTTTGATAGGACATCCAATGCACTTGGTAAAAGTATCGGCGTTGTACTCATATCTTCGGAAGGATGCCATACTCCTTTTACTGCCAGACTTTGCTTCAACTGTACGAACAACATGGCAGAATACGAAGCATGCATCTTTGGTCTCAAGGCTGCCATATACTTGGGAATCAAATCTTTAGATGTGTTTGGGGAATCAGCTTTGGTCATCAGTTAGATCAAAGGAGAATGGGACACTAAGCATCCAAACCTTATCCCTTACAAAGAACATGTTTTGACATTGTTACCACATTTCGAGCAGATTACCTTCGAGCATTTCCCGCGAGAAGAAAATCAGCTAGCAGATGCTCTAGCTACAATGTCATCTATGTTTAAACTTAATTGGGATAATGAGGCTCCCCAGATCACCATTGAACGAATGGACGAACCAGAACACTGTCACGAGATTAATATCGAAGAAGTAATGAACCATCAGTGGTTTCATGAAGTCAAAAGGTATCTCGAGGCTCAAGAATATCTAGAAGGAGCTTCAATCAATGATAAAAAGTTCCTAAGGATATTCTCTGCTAAGTTCTTCCTAAGTAATGGCATCCTGTACAAACGTAATCATGATTCTATTCTGCTTCGTTGTGTGGATAAGATTGAAGCTGAAAAGATCATGGTTGAATTGCATGAAGGTACCTTTGGCACTCACTCTAGTGGGCATATGATGGCGAAGAAGATCCTATGGGCAGGCTATTATTGGTCTACCATGGAAGAATACTGCTATCAACACTCCCAGAGCTGTCATAAGTGTCAAATCTATGCAGACAAGGTGCACGTGCCTCCGGTTCCTCTAAATGTCTTAACATCTCCTTGGCCCTTTGCTATGTGGGGAATCGATATGATTGGGGAGATCAAGCCGACAGCCTCAAATGGACACCGTTTCATTCTAGTGGCCATTGACTATTTCACCAAGTGGGTCGAAGCACCTTCCTTCACATCCGTTACTAAGAATGTTGTTGCCCGCTTCATCAAACAGAATCTTATTTTTCGGTACGGTATCCCAAAAAGGATCATCACTTATAACGGTACAAACCTTAACAATACTATGATCATCGTCTTGTGCGATCAGTTCAAGATTCAACATCACAATTCATCCCCTCATCGGCCAAAGATGAATGGTGCATGTGATCGGTGGATCTGGAACTTACTGTTTAACGCTGGTTCGCGAAATGTCGCGGAAGCAAGAGTCGCCACCGTCTTTTATTTTCTCCAACAAGGAAAGGACAAAAGCACAGCAAAATTCCTTTTTGAGATGTTTCTCGATTCGGGAGGTAGATTTATAGAAAGGGAAGGTGTTAGCACCCTTTCTATCCATGGTTATCCATGGGCTCTTAGATACTTGCTCATTTGTGTTTTCAAAATGTTTGTTTGCTTTTCAATTGTGAGTGGGTTTTGAAAAAGTTTCGTTTGAAATTTCAGAATGACTCTTGTATCAGTCCTCAAGAGCGTTTGAAAAATTGTTTTGAAAGCTTTTTTGAAAGTGTCGGTGTGAAAAGAGTTTGGATTTGTTTTTGAATTAGAGCAAGCATCTATGAGTCATCCACCTACCCTAAGGAATTAGGCTGTGTAAATGTCCTTAAGATAGTGTCATCCCACCATTGAGAGGTAGGTAGCACCACCGTTGGAGGTGTTCGGGTCAATTCGTTAAGGGACAGTGTGGTCACCAGAGCAACAGTAGGACACCTTAGAAGCTACCCTTATGCCATAGATCATGGACATAAGGACTTACTAAAACGTCCTATACTCGACGACCACGTTTCGAGGGCAAGGCAACAGTGAGGCGTACCCTAAGAGTGGTGTGTGAATTTGTGTATTGTTTTCAGTTTAGCATTTATCTTGTACATGTATCATGGTGATCTACGCTTGTTTTTATTTTAGGCCATACATTCTTTCATGCAATTATAATTTAAAAGTGCGGAAATTTAAATACGGAAAGTAAAATCCTACGCTATTACAAGGCGCGGGTCTATACATCGCCAAATTAACAAAGACCCGTTTTAATAAAAATGCGGAAAATAAATAAATTCCTAATCACTATTACATGGCTTGAGCAGTTACATAATATTCACAAGAAAATAAAATAACGTGCGAAAAGAATAAAAATAGAACGTTCGAGGGCGTTGGACCCTTTTGAAATTAAATTGAATTAAAAGTCTATTAATTATTTAATAAAAGGAAAGAAATGTTTTTTAGGTTTTTTTGTATTTATGAAAATAAAGAAATTAAAATTGAAGAGAAACCCTAATTCTAAGTTATTTTTAATTATTAATGAAAAATATTAAAGTTTAACCTAATTTACTAAATAATTAATGTACATTTATTTACAAAATATTTAGTAATTAATAATAATAATAATGATGAGAAAATTATTTATTAAAGAAAAAAGATGATGATGTTAAAAAAACCTAATTTCTACATATTTTAATTTATTAAGAAAAATATTAAAGTTTTGAAACCTAAATTAATCTAATTAATTGTTAAAGTTTATTTACAAAATAATAATGGTGAAACTAATATTAATAAAATAAACATTTTTGATTTTTCTGTATTTTATATTATGAAAATTATTTTTGTGAATTAAATAAAATAATTAAAAACAATTAAAAGAATAAAAAGGAAAATCAAATAAAAAATAAAAATGATGCAAACCATGGGGGATATCAGGCCCAAGGGGAGGTTTTTTTGAAGTATTCTGGCCCATTAGACAAAAAGCCTTGTTTTACTTTCTGGCATCACGTGCGTGTTCATTGACTCCTGAGTACCGTGGTCTGCATTCTTTGGCCATTGGATTGGGTTTCATGGTCATTTGTGTTCTGTCTGTTGGCCATTTGTGTTCTGGCCTCAACGTTCCTTAATCTTCTCAGGATGTCTGTCTCGCCATGTATTGGTGTCATGCATAAGTTGTTCTTTTGGCCATTTGGCTTTTGGCTTTTGGCCATTTGGCTTTTGGCTTTTGGCCATTTGTATTTTGGCCTCAACGTTCCTTAATGAACCTGCATGGGATCCTGTCTAAAATCTGCAGTGTTGAATCTCATGAACACATTAAATAAAATCATAAAATGCAAATAAAGTCAATATATGAAGAACTTTAATGTTTAGGCACAATATGGCATGTATGAATGATTATACCCTTTTGATCATGGAGATCAAATCAATCTTACCCTTACTGGAAAGTTAGTGACCTGAATGCTTTTATGCCCTTTGGATCATGGAGACCAAGCCAGCCTTATCCTTACTGAAGAAGTAGTGAGGTGTTGATTTGTAACTGTGATGGCTTGTTTGTAGTGAGAGAGGGATTTGTAATAAGGATTTCAAGGTTTTAGGGTTCTTGAAAGAATTTGATATTCTAACAGTGTTGTGGCAAGGTTTTTTCTCTCTTTTTCTCCTCCCTAGTTTGTGTGAAAAGAAGGTGATTATATAATGGAAATTAGGGTAAAGAAAATTGGCTTTGAATGTGCAATTGGGCCTCCAATGTTCACTTGAGTTCGTCACTTTCCAGGCTAAATCGCATGGACTTAAGTGCAATTTTTGAAGTTGAAATGTGAAAACAAAATGTAGCTGACATCAATAACTAACTCTTGTCTGAAAATCGGCTCAATCGGATAAACGGTGAATTAGTTATGAATTTTTGAAGTTTCAGCTCAGACAAACTTATTTTGGGCTCCAGTGTCGACTCTGACACGTTCTTCAATAAAAAACTGGTATTGATCGGAGCATAATCCGGTCTCGACTTTTGAAACAAAGTTGTAGATCTATGAGTCAGGGACCTTGTGTAAAAATATGAGCCCAATCCGATAAATATTGACCGAGTTATGAATTTTCGAAGTTTCGGCCCAGATGAAATAATATTCAGCATTCAGGATTTTCAGTGTGTCACGCACTCTGAGCAAAAAACGAAGGCCTTTTGAACACCGTTCGAACTCGATACCTCCTGTGAAAATGTAGCCAACTCAATTTGTGAAATTTTGGCGCCGGAACCAGCTCGATACGATGAAAATTGACCAAGTTATGATTTTCTGAACATGACGCAAATAAACTTCTGTCACAAATTTTCTATATGAAAATACTTGATAAATCCACAATTTTGAAGACCTTCTGATCGAAATTGGCTTCCAGCCGTGAGAGATGAAAACGTAGATAATGTCAAGACGGAATTTTGGCCACCAGAACGGGTTCAAAACGAGCCACGATCTTCAAGTTATGAATTTTTTAGCGCGTAAAAACTGCACTTTCAGCACACTTTTTCACCATATTTCTTCAAGAAAACTTACACATTCGGATACCTTCTTTAAAGAATTATCTCTTGAGCCGAACCTGAATTTGAGAATACGTTATCAGAGATATCTTGGGGAAAGAACACCTGAATATGACGCGCCGGGTTGGACTTGTGAGTTTTTCTTGAGATGTTTTGAGAAATATGGGAGGGCAAATTTTGGGGTACAACAGTTGCCCCTGTTCAATCTTCTTAAACCTGGGGATATAGATTGGCTTTCAGGCCTTTCGTGATCCGAAGGTGGAAGATGATTGAACACTAGAGTGCCCAGAAATTTGCACTCGCATAGTAGAGTATCAGCAACGTGATGTAGGGAATGGGCTTATAGATGCCATTTGGAGGAATGATGGATAGGAGGATGGGCTTATAGATGCCATCTGGAGATGCGACAGAACCTTGTTGGGAATGGGCTTATGGATGAAATTTGGAGACTGTAGGTATGTGGATGGGCTTATAGATGTCATCTAGGTGTCGATCGCATAAGAGATTCCTTAGCGATAACTTGCGTACCTGAGAAAGAAAAATAATTACCTGGCCTGTTACAGGAGTTGATCTTCAAACCCTTTACGTAGATGTGCCCTGGCTGGATACAGGAATCGAATCTTTAAACTCTTCAGACGTGCCCTGGCAAGATACAGGAATCGAGTCCGGAGAATATAGTCGTCAACAGATACGCCCTGGCAAGATACAGGAATCGGATCTTCGAACTCTTCAGACGTGCCCTGGCAAGATACAGGAATCGAGTCTGGTAATGTAGTCGTCAACAGATACACCCTGGCAAGATACAGGAATCGGATCTTCGAACTCTTCAGACGTGCCCTGGCAAGATACAGGAATCGAGCCTGGAATATAGAAAGGTTGGTGAGTTGTCTCTACTGACAGGTTATCTTCATGGACGGGTGGTCTTTAACGACGATTGTCTATAACAACGAGTGTCTATAACGATGAGTGTCTATAACGACGAGTGTCTATGACGACGAGTGTCTATAACAACGTGTGTCTATAACGACGAGTGTCTATAACGACGAGTGTCTATAACGACGAGTATCTACAACGACGAGTGTCTATGACGACGAGTGTCTATAACGACGAGTGTCTATAACGACGAGTGTCTATAACGACGAGTGTCTATAATCACGAGTGTCTATGACGACGAGTGTCTATAACGACGAGTGTCTATAACGAAGAGTGTCTATAATGACTAGTGTCTATAACGACGAGTGTCTATGACGACGAGTGTCTATAACGACGAGTGTCTATAACGACGAATGTCTATAACGACGAGTGTTTATAACGACGAATGTCTATAACGACGAGTGTCTATAACGACGAGTGTCTATAACGACGAGTGTCTATAACGACGAGTGTCTATAACAACGAGTGTCTATAACGACGAGTGTCTATAACGACGAGTGTCTATAAAGACGAGTGTCTATAACGACGAGTGTCTATAACAACGAGTGTCTATAACGACGAGTGTCTATAACGACGGGTTGTATCAGAGAAATCTTTAGGCATTGATTTAACTGGATTTGTATTCTTTGACTGGGTTGGTCTCTTTTGATTGTATTCGTCTACATAGCTGATCATTTAATTTTATCCTTCCTGAAAGGTAAAGGTCAGTCATATACAATGCATGATATGGATCAAGAAATGATGTTCTTGACATAAATGAGATTGTATGTTCATGATGCGTATATGCATGTATCATGATGTATAATAATGTGATGTTTATGAATGTATCTCCGTCTGGGAAAATAGATCCTTGACGGATGCCGGGAAGTCAAATCCTGGGCTGATGTTGAAGAGTGAGATTCTTCGTTTCCGTTGGGGATGATGAACAAAGATGATTGCAAGAATAAACCGGTAGGAGAAGATGACTCTGTTGGGGAATAAACTGGTGAAGAGATTACTCTACGGGGAATTACTCTGTGGGGAAGAGATGCCTCGCTGAAATTTTAATGATAACTCCGTTGGGGATACCGTTGATAAGCTCTGTTGAGGGATTTTGATGATGAACTCTGTTGGGGATAGAAAGAACTTTGTTGAGGATGATCTTTCCGTTGTAATTAGCTGAGGATAACCCAGTTATAAGCTCTAGTGGAGAAATAACCTTTGAATAAAACCGGGGAGACGCGTTCGCCCTGCAGGGAGTGAAGGTATCTTGGTCGCATTCTTCAGCTGAACTTACCTTGGCACTTCGGTGGACAGGGCAACCGGATCATTTAGACAACCCATTATTGCCCCAGTTTCTGTTGGAGAAGAAGGTACCTGTGAAGGTGTTTGATGACTGCCGTTTGACAAATCTTCTTCTGGTAGGCAAGTGACGAGATACCGGGACATAGTCGTACGCTTTGATCTCTAATGTTTGCCTGGACCGCCCTTTCGGGTTTTCAGTCCACCGGGATACCCATTTTTGCCCAAGCCGCCTTTTCAGGTTTTCGACTTGCCGGGTGTACAGATTTTTTTCATTTCATCCCTTATTTTTTCCCGAACCCTTTTGGTTCACCGGGAAGCCCTTATTTTGCCCGAACCCTTTTGGTTCGCCGGGAAGCCCTTATTTTTGCCTAGGTGTGTCAACCTAGCGGGTCTTTGATTATGCGCAGTATTTTTTTTGACTATGTCCACGCTCTCAGGATGTAGGGAGGTGCCCCTGTTGTAGTGTTGCCATGCCACCAGAAGATCTTCGTTTGATCGTCCAATGCCCCAAGTGACTTAGACGGAGATTTGCCCCAGGCTATTTGGCATTTGAGAGATTCTCTGAATCTTGACTTAACTGCCCCAGATGACAGACAATGATCATGTCATGCCCCTTGTTTGGGAGTGCTTTTGTTCATCTGATATTCGTCGTGCGAGCTTCTATGCTGTTCAAACAAATAGTCGTATGCAAACAAAGTTATGTTAAAAATGCAAAGCTTATGTCTGTTTCGAAGTTTTTGGAAATGCAGTTTTTTAATAAAACAAGTGAGTTCTTTTGTAAACTGTGATGTCAAACTCGTTATTTTACTGCGAGCCTTAAGGAGTCAGGATACCTTTGTAACAGTATGCTTTCGAACTAACCCATGCTTCAGCTAGGACTTTTTAGGGTTGTAACGTGGCCTGGTTCACGGTTTAAGAAACAAAGGATAAAGGCTCAAATTTTATTTGTACCCACCCGCTCTTCGTGATGTTCTTCAATCCTAAACTCAGCTGATCGTGCGTTAGACCTTATTTGAGTTTTTGTCCTGATATTCCCGTGATGGTTTGGATGTTGATAGTTTATTTTGAATAGGCAGTCATTCCTTTTTGTTATTGAGGGTTTCTAAGACCTCTTTCTTTTCTGATTTTGTTATCCCTGTTTTTTGCCTGAACTGTCTCTTTTGTGATTACAGCCAGCGGGATGCCCCAGTTTTGTAAGTCTCCTTCATAGGTTTTGACTTATTGGGCTTTTATTTTTTTATTTTGGTAATGACTGCCTGTCCTTATGATTATTCGGAATCATCATTGTCTTCTTTTTTTTTATAAGGACCTCTTTGGTGCCATTTGTTATGCACTTGGATCAACTGAGAGAACTACCCTGCCCCAGGTTATGATAAAGGGTTTTAATTTTCGAAAAGAAAAACTCCTACTTCTTTGGCTCAGAGGGGTTGATGAGGGATTATCTTCCTTATAACTCCAGTGTTTAGGGATTGAAACAATGCATGTACCTCATCAGCGGGGTCTGTTCAAAAGC
The DNA here is from genome assembly GCA_948472305.1 of Vicia faba. Taxonomy (NCBI): domain Eukaryota; kingdom Viridiplantae; phylum Streptophyta; class Magnoliopsida; order Fabales; family Fabaceae; genus Vicia; species Vicia faba. Next base: position 984,153,472 of record OX451736.1, on the reverse strand, counting down.
ATATTGTAATGATCGTGGTATCGTTTTCATCATCCTCCCTCAAGAGGCTTAGAATTATTAACCGAGAATTGATCATCACAAAAAAAATGAAAACAGTTTGCATATAGTGAATACGAAATAATTACTTCAAAACAGACATGTGTAGTGCATTAATGAAATAACAATGTTTAACATGAATAAATGTTTGAACAATCAAAAGAAAATTACAAATTGAACATTTGAATGAACAAAAAATCCAGTCCTAGCCATATTTTGGCAAGGGAGCAGTGATCACATTGGGAGTCTCTAGAGAGTCGAACTGGACTTCCTTCGCGTCGATCAGATCCTGGACCTTATTTCTCGAAGTCCAACAGTCATCTGTAGCATGCCCCGGGCTGTCAGAATGGTAAGCGCAACGAACGTTGGGGTTATACCTTGAAGGCGTCCTGTTGGGATTCTTTGGAGGGTCCATGAGAGTTACCAACTTGGTTTCCAGCAACTGTGGCAATATCTGTGACAAGGTCATGCCGAGGGGAGTGAATTGCCTTTTGGGTCTCTCTTCCCTTTGCTGATTGTGACGCTGAGGAGCACCGGCCGGCTTTGCAATAGCTACCGCATTGACAACACTAGATTCTCTCTTGGATGGTTTCTTCTCAGTGTTCGAGGAGTCACCATTATGTATTTTCCCTGACTTGATGCCAGCCTCTATTATTTCCCCGGTTAAGACCAAATCTGTAAACCCAGCAGCAGAATTCCCAATCAAGTGGTTGAAGAATGGACCAGACAGGGTCCCCAAGAACATGTCGACGAGTTCGCGGTCAGTCAGAGGTGGTTGTACCCTTCCAGCAAGGTCCCTCCATTTTTGAGCATATTCTTTGAAGCCTTCTCCTGTACCCATAAACATCCCCTGAAGCTGAGTACGCATGGGAGCAAGGTCGGCATTATACTGGTATTGCTTGTAGAATGCAGTGGCCAAGTCCTCCCAGCTGCGGATGTTGGCTCCATTCAGTTGATAGAACCAGTCGAGTTGAGTTCCCGACAGACTATCCTGAAAAAAATGGATCCACAAATTCTTGTCAGCCGCGTAGGGATGGATCCTCCTTGTGTAAGACCTGAGATGCAGCTTAGGATAGGATACCCCGTCGTACTTGGCAAAGGCAGGTGCCTTGAATTTGTGCGGGATTACTACCCCAGAAGACAGACCTAGATCTTCGAAGTCCAGGCCGGGCACTTTTTGTATTTCCATAGCACTTAGCCTGTCTTCTAGCTGTTTGTACCTGTCCTCAGCTGGAGGGTACTGCTCATCATTGAAGTCAGTCTCGTTGTCAGAGACCACAGGACTAGGAACCTCTCTCTCATGGGGGTTGTCCTTTCCAACAGATGGGGTAGTCTGCTCAACTTCATTTTGTGACCCATTCCCAGGTTTGCGTCTCGGGTTGAACAACACCGTTCTCTTCTTCTTCGAGAGAGAGAGCAGAGTCTTCAAATCCTGTTGGCCCTGGGCTAGATTCTTAATCAATTCCTGGAACTGGGCGTTCTGAGCCTGGAGGGCCTTGATGGATTGCTCAGTAGATGATTCAGGATTCATGATGGCGAGCTGAAATAAACAGCGAAGAAGGTAAGCAACCTGTAAAAGGGATATCTGTAATGCAATGATATGCATGTATGCATGCAATGTTTTCAAGGATCTCGCGGGGTAAACAAGAAACTGTTAGAGTTTGAGTTTTGTAGCTTGATTGAGGGCACTGCATATTGTTGAGAGGCCTTCTTCAAGAGTCAAGGCTCACCATATCCAGTGGGTCATAGCCCCTGACTCAAGTCATCATGTTTTGATCTCCAAACAACCTTGGCTAGAGGAAAATAAATCCCCTTTGCCCCTTGCTAGACAGTTTGATTCATCATGACCTGCATCACAAGCCCTTGAGATCCTTGGAATGGGTTAGTCTTTATGCAGGATGCATGCAATGGTATGATGTTATGCTATGCATGGGGTAAGGTAGGTAAACCCTGTTATGAGTCCCAATTAAGGGCTGTAAACAAAACCTGCAAGAAACTCAAGTGTCAGATAACAAGCATGCAAATAGTCAAGTTGGAAGGCACACAAGTCACACAAGAGAGCCCTTAGAGTTTAGGCCAGCATGAAGTTTGGGTATTACCCTCTTGAAGTTGGTGGGCTCAAAACCTGTCCTATCAGAAGTAACCGGGTTCTAAGGGTCCCAATATCATTGGATTGCTTTCATTGTTCATCGTTTCGATTTAGCCACTGAACTGGCGACCGAAATATTCCAAGAAAACAACCCTCAAATGAGTGTAGTATCGAGTATCAACCAACCTCGGACTGCACCAAAGTCAGTTATCTCACTACCCTAAAGAGGCCAAGATGGTTCAATTAAGGTTCCTAAGGCCAGTTGATGTTTCACGACACCACGCGGCGGCCCCATACTCTCCTTGACTGAACTCAAGGGTTACCGGTACTCACCAAAGTGCCACATCAACGTAGCAGGCTGCTTCAACCATGTCGGTATACCCCGCACAGTTCCCTCACAGCCTTGTTGCTACTTTCTAAGAAGGTATCCCCCAGATCCGGGTTAGGATCTATAGAACTCCCAAGACAGTACCCACAATGATAAAGTAAGCAATTCAGACAATTGAGAACACAAGTGATCTTAGTCCTAAGGTACACCTCACTTTTATAAATTTCCCCAGCAGAGTCGCCAGTTCTATGATCGGTGGATCTGGAACTGACTGTTTAACGGTGGTTCGCGAAATGTCGCGGAAGCAAGAGTCGCCATCGTCTTTTATTTTCTCCAACAAGGAAAGGACAAAAGCACATCAAAATTCCTTTTCGAGATGTTTCTCGGTTCGGGAGGTAGATTTATAGAAAGGGAAGGTGTTAGCACCCTTTCTATCCATGGTTATCCATGGGCTCTTAGATACTTGCTCATTTGTGTTTTCAAAATGTTTGTTTGCTTTTCAATTGTGAGTGGGTTTTGAAAAAGTTTCGTTTGAAATTTCAGAATAACTCTTGTATCAGTCCTCAAGAGCGTTTGAAAAATTGTTTTGAAAGCTTTTTTGAAAGTGTCGGTGTGAAAAGAGTTTGGATTTGTTTTTGAATTAGAGCAAGCATCTATGAGTCATCCACCTACCCTAAGGAATTAGGTTGTGTAAATGTCCTTAAGATAGTGCCATCCCACCATTGAGAGGTAGGTAGCACCACCGTTGGAGGTGTTCGGGTCAATTCGTTAAGGGACAGTGTGGTCACCAGAGCAACAGTAGGACACCTTAGAAGCTACCCTTATGCCATAGATCATGGACATAAGGACTTACTAAAACGTCCTATACTCGACGACCACGTTTCGAGGGCAAGGCAACAGTGAGGCGTACCCTAAGAGTGGTGTGTGAATTTGTGTATTGTTTTCAGTTTAGCATTTATCTTGTACATGTATCATGGTGATCTACGCTTGTTTTTATTTTAGGCCATACATTCTTTCATGCAATTATAATTTAAAAGTGCGGAAATTTAAATACGGAAAGTAAAATCCTACGCTATTACAAGGCGCGGGTCTATACATCGCCAAATTAACAAAGACCCGTTTTAATAAAAATGCGAAAAATAAATAAATTCCTAATCACTATTACATGGCTTGAGCAGTTACATAATATTCACAAGAAAATAAAATAACGTGCGAAAAGAATAAAAATAGAACGTTCGAGGGCGTTGGACCCTTTTGAAATTAAATTGAATTAAAAGTCTATTAATTATTTAATAAAAGGAAAGAAATGTTTTTTAGGTTTTTTTTGTATTTATGAAAATAAAGAAATTAAAATTGAAGAGAAACCCTAATTCTAAGTTATTTTTAATTATTAATGAAAAATATTAAAGTTTAACCTAATTTACTAAATAATTAATGTACATTTATTTACAAAATATTTAGTAATTAATAATAATAATAATGATGAAAAAATTATTTATTAAAGAAAAAAGATGATGATGTTAAAAAAACCTAGTTTCTACATATTTTAATTTATTAATAAAAATATTAAAGTTTTGAAACCTAAATTAATCTAATTAATTGCTAAAGTTTATTTACAAAATAATAATGGTGAAACTAATATTAATAAAATAAACATTTTTGATTTTTCTGTATTTTATATTATGAAAATTATTTTTGTGAATTAAATAAAACAATTAAAAACAATTAAAAGAATAAAAAGGAAAATCAAATAAAAAATAAAAATGATGCAAACCATGGGGGGTATCAGGCCCAAGGGGAGGTTTTTTTGAAGTATTCTGGCCCATTAGACAAAAAGCCTTGTTTGACTTTCTGGCATCACGTGCGTGTTCATTGACTCCTGAGTACCGTGGTCTGCATTCTTTGGCCATTGGATTGGGTTTCATGGCCATTTGTGTTCTGGCTATTGGTCATTTGTGTTCTGGCCTCAACGTTCCTTAATCTTCTCAGGATGTCTGTCTCGTCATGTATTGGTGTCATGCATAAGTTGTTCTTTTGGCCATTTGGCTTTTGGCTTTTGACCATTTGGCTTTTGGCTTTTGGCCATTTGTATTTTGGTCTCAACGTTCTTTAATGAACCTGCATGGGATCCTGTCTAAAATCTGCAGTGTTGAATCTCATGAACACATTAAATAAAATCATAAAATGCAAATAAAGTCAATATATGAAGAAATTTAATGTTTAGGCACAATATGGCATGTATGAATGATTATACCCTTTTGATCATGGAGATCAAATCAATCTTACCCTTACTGGAAAATTAGTGACCTGAATGCTTTTATGCCCTTTGGATCATGGAGACCAAGCCAGCCTTATCCTTACTGAAGAAGTAGTGAGGTGTTGATTTGTAACTGTGATGGCTTGTTTGTAGTGAGAGAGGGATTTGTAATAAGGATTTCAAGGTTTTAGGGTTCTTGAAAGAATTTGATATTCTAACAGTGTTGTGGTAAGGTTTTTTCTCTCTTTTTCTCCTCCCTGGTTTGTGTGAAAAGAAGGTGATTATATAATGGAAATTAGGGAAAAGAAAATGGGCTTTGAATGTGCAATTGGGCCTCCAATGTTCACTTGAGTTCGTCACTTTCCAGGCTAAATCGCAGGGACTTAAGTGCAATTTTTGAAGTTGAAATGTGAAAACAAAATGTAACCGACATCGATAACTAACTTCTGTCCTAAAATCGACTCAATCGGATAAACGGTCAATTAGTTATGAATTTTTGAAGTTTCAGCTCAGAAAAACTTATTTTGGGCTCCAGTGTCGACTCTGACACGTTCTTCAATAAAAAACTGGTATTGATCGGAGCATAATCCGGTCTCGACTTTTGAAGTAAAGTTGTAAATCTATGAGTCAGGGACCTTGTGTAAAAATATGAGCCCATCCGATAAAAATTGACCGAGTTATGAATTTTCGAAGTTTCGGCCCAGATGAAATAATATTCAGCATTCAGGATTTTCAGCGTGTCACGCACTCTGAGCAAACAACGAAGGCCATTTGAACACCGTTCGAACTCGATACCTCCTGTGAAAATGTAGCCAACTCAATTTGTGAAATTTTGGCGCCGGAACCAGCTCGATACGATGAAAATCGACCAAGTTATGATTTTCTGAACATGACGCAAATAAACTTCTGTCACAAATTTTCTGTATGAAAATACTTGATAAATCTACATTTTTGAAGACCTTCTGATCGAAATTGGCTTCCAGACGTGAGAGATGAAAACATAGATAATGTCATGACGGAATTTTGGCCACCGGAACGGGTTCAAAACGATCCACGATCTTCAAGTTATGAATTTTTTAGCGCGTAAAAACTGCACTTTCAGCACACTTTTTCACCATATTTCTTCAAGAAAACTTACACATTCGGATACCTTCTTTAAAGAATTATGTCTTGAGCCGAACCTGAATTTGAGAATACGTTATCAGAGATATCTTGGGGAAAGAACACCTAAATATGACGCGCCGGGTTAGACTTGTGAATTTTTCTTGAGATGTTTTGAGAAATATGGGAGGACAAATTTTGGGGTACAACAGTGCAGTCGAAGCTGCTAACAAAAACATTAAAAAAATCATACAAAAGATGACAGTCACCTATAAGGACTTGCATGAGATGCTACCGTTTTCTCTCCACGGATACTGTACCACGGCTCGCACATCAACTGGGGCAACACCCTATTCTTTGGTTTATGGCATGGAGGTTGTCTTGCCTATTGAGGTTCAGATCCCCTCTTTGAGAATCATGAAGGATGCAGGTTTGAGTGAAGACGATTGGATCCAAACCCGACTTGATCAATTAAACTTGATTGATGAAAAGAGGCTTACTGCTGTTTGCCATGGTCAGATGTATCAAAAGCGAATAATCAAGGCCTTCAACAAGAAAGTCAGACGTCAAGTATATCAAGTTGGAGATCTAGTGATCAAGCGAATCATCTTGCCACAAAGTGATCCCAGGGGAAAATGGACTCCTACCTATGAAGGACCATTTGTAATCAAGGATATCTTTTCTAGTGGAGCGATGATCTTAACAACCATGGATGGTGATGACCTGCCACACCCTGTGAACGCAGACATAGTCAAAAGACACTACGCATAAGAGACCCGCTAGGTTGACACACCTGGGCAAAACAAGGGCATCCCGGCGAACCAAAAAGGTTCGGGAAAATGTTAGGGATAAAATATTAAAAAAATTGTACACCCGGCAAGTTGAAAACCCGAAAGGGCGACTTTGGCAAAAAAGGGTTTCCCGGTGGACTGAAAACCCGAAATGGCGGTCCAGGCAAAAGTTAGGGAATTAAAGCGTATGATTATGTCTCATCGGGTCACTCTAAGGATAACTTCAACCTCTTCACTGACAAACTCGGAGTTCTAATCAATTCAATCATCTTCGGACGAAGCAACGAATGGACAAGATATTCAGAGATACGGAGGCTATAGCAGAATGGGAACCCCATGGGATTATCACATATAGCTATCTTCCTTTGTATAAATTCTTCTTACTTTTATGACACCATCCTCTTACTAGGATGTTTGTCTCCTTTGTACAAAATACTTATTCAAAGTAAATACAAAGATATCTTTTTCAAAGTACAGAAAACTATTTGTCTTTTTCTTTACACTTGTGTTTTCATTTGCAAAAACGTCCAATGATTCATTAATGAACATATGCATTTGAACATAATTACTGTTTACAAATAAACAAAATGGAAAAGAATAATTACTGACAGGTTGAAAGAATAGGAAAACGTCTTTAGGCTATTCTATGAGCAATCCCTACAGTACATTATTAAGATCCCCAGCGGAGCTAAAACTTCAAACTCTTAATTCCCAGCAGAAACCATTCAGTTTCTTCAAATTTCCCAGCAAGTTGTCTTGAAGCCCGAAAATCAACCGGATAACAGTTAACTTCTGTTTCTCCTTAACCTAGGATAATTCCCCAGTAGAGTGGCATACGACCGAAACTCCTGAACTTTTTCCAAACAAGAATAAGCTTTTTCCCCACAGAGTTTTCATTGCTCCCCAACAGAATGAAGATTCTCCTTATTAATTCCCAGCAAAAGTCATCAAAATTCTCTGGATTCCCCAAATAGATTACTCAAGTAGTATATGGCATTGCTCACAACAGAATTTTTGTCAGTACTCCAACTTCAAGACATGAAGAATCCACATATCCTCAGCAATCAAGGATTTATTTTCCTCAGCAATACAGCAAATCAGCTTACATATGCATACATTACATCCATATGTCATAAACATTGATAAAACACATATATTGCATCATACATGTCATGCAACATAACCTTGTGTTTCAGCTAACATTTTACCCTTTTCAGGATAAGATTAACAGCTACCATTAACAATGTTCAAGGATTTCAGATACGGTACAGATACGCTCCAGGCACGGATGCCATTCTATTACTCATTCAGATTCAGCATTCAGATACAGTTTAGATACGCTCCAAACACAAAAGCTATTATATTACTCATTCAGACCATAACTTCAAGATACAGTCCAGATATGCTCCAGACACGGATTCCATTTTGTTACTTATTCAGAGTTCAACATTCAGATACAGTTCAGATACGCTCCAGACACGGATGTCATCCTGATACTCATTCAGATTTCAAGTTCAGATACGCTCCAGACACGGATGTCATTCTGACCCTTATTCAGATTTCAAAGTTCAGATACAGCTCGGATACGCTCCAGACACGGATGCTATTCTGTTGCTCATACATATTCAGTCTCCAGATACAGTTTAGATACGTTTCAGACACGGACACCATTCTGATACTTATTCTTTTGACTTACAATGTACAATTCAACAAACATTCTTGGATGGTATCTACAAGCCCATCTCCAACAAGATTTTGTCACCTCTCCAAAGGGCATCTTTAAGCCCATTCCCTCAACCACACTTCGTCGAGTGCAAATTTATGGGCACTCTAGTGTCCAATCATCTTTTACCTTCGAGTCACGAACGGCAAAACTCGTCAATCTAACTCTTCAGGTTCAAGAAGATTAAACAGGGGAAGTTGTTGTACCCCAAAATTTTCCCTCTCATTTATCAAGACTTTTCTCACAAGACTTCTTTGACTCAAGATAAGATTAGGGTTTGGTCAACTCAAGACATCTCATCTTGCACTGATAACCCAAAATTAGGGTTTGAGTTTGCACAAATATTTTTGGACCACCAATGCCTCATGTGACTTTCATACATCATCTTGGACCCCTAAGATTGCTCAGGTTAAGTTTCAAGCCTTGAACCACATTTTTTATCAGTCAATTGGACAGTTGACCTAAAAATCAGCTATATTTGGGAAAAAAGTCAACCATGGCCAATTTACAGTCAAACTTCATAAATTTTTATCCAAATCAACATTTTAGACTCATATGTACCATTTGATCAAGTTTGGATCACAACTCCTCAAGAAATTTGATCAAATCATCAAAAGGGCAAAATGGTCAAAATTAGGGTTTTGATCGAGAAAGGGCAATTTCTGATTTTTTTACTTAGCCAATGGACAATTGAGTTCAAGCATGATTTCAAGGATGCAATGGTATCATCTTGACCTAATTACATGGTTCAAAAGATCTCAAGTTCATTGGATTGACAGATGAATTTTACAATCAACTGATCAAAAGTCAACTGTGCACTGAAAAATCAAACTTTGACTTTTTGGTCAAAATCAAGTTCCAAGGGTCACAATTCATCAAGATGTGTCAAAATATGAAACGTGTTCACCAAGAAACTCAAAATTGAAAATTAGGGTTTTAATTTGAAAATTTTCATAACTTAGAATTTTTCTAAGTATAAAAGTTTTCTTATTTTTTCCCAACTTTTCACCACTTTTTCACCATGATGCATTTTGATTCAAAGAAAACTCCCAACATGAAAGTTGTATTCCTCCATTAAATATACAACTTTGCTTCATAAACTTTTCCCTAAATATGCTTGGATCTCAAGTTATGAATTTGTGAATATAGGTCCATGAACTTCTTAACTTAGTGAAATTTTGCCCTAATTTAGGCAGGTTTTGGACCCAACTTCATGGTAACTTTTAACCTAGTACCAAGAGGTATCTCAAATTGCATTTCAAAGATAGATTGTAGAGCACATTGCAAGATTTCCAAAATGTCCAAGAACTCTCCAAGATCATTTTTGAGTAGAGAGAATCGAAGAAGGGAAGTTAGCATTTTCTCACTTTTGATCAAGCCATTTTCACATAGCATCAAGTTGCAAATCAAATCTATGCTGGTTATATATTGCTTTACAGGTCCTAAGCTTGATATACATTCCATAATTAAATGCATACTCAAAAGCTAAAGCCTTTATCTTTACTTTTGAAGCTTTGCACAAGTTGTATTTCCATTTTGGGCAAAAAGTTCACAATGCCATTTTCATAAAGGGAAACTTTTGCAACTTTGTCAATCTTGAGCATTGGACCTGTCCCCTTGATACAAGCAATTTACACAACTCTCAAGAAATTGGTAAAAGCTCATTTCAGCCCTCAAGCAAACTGGTACAAGCATGTAGCATTGGTCTTGTCACTTTACTTCAAATGCAAGAAAAGTTGAAAAAAGGTCCAAAGCTTGCACAGCTAGTAAGGGCTGACTTTGTATCATTTCTATACAAATATACAAACTTGTTACAAGGCATAACACGCTTGGATTGAATCTGAAATACTCTCAAACTGAAAAACTCCATAAAACTGCCAAAACACAAAATTTCTGCAAAAGCACAGCCAACTCTCATTTGGCTCGTGCGTTTTGTGTTTAATCATTTTAAACACCTTCTATACATCATACCAAAGCAATCCAAGCCATCACCCTGGTTCTGTAACCCCTGTTTCAGAATCCACCATTTTCACTTTGGAAGCTTGTAGCTTGACTTGTCCAGAGAGTTCCAGCCATCCTCAAAGCAAGATAAGCATTGGAATAGCTTCAGGGAAGTTCAAGGAAGCTCAAACAATCATCAAGCCTCCATTAAAGTCCCTACATTGCCCTACTCGAATCCACCTGAAGGAGGTATTTTTTCAAACTCTATCTCTCTGAATAGGCAACCTCAAGCCATGATTTGTGAAGGAAAAATGTAGCCCTTATCATAACGAATCTGTACATACCATTACTTTGCATTTATATTACTTGTGCTAAGAGAATTTGAAGATTGAAAATTCAGAAAAAGTTAGGTCACGAATTAGGGATTCAAAAATTCTCTTTGATCTTTAAGAGTTAGGTTACATAATTTATATGGTTAGAATCGTGAGCTCAAATGCCACATTTTTCATGTTATGAGTTTTTGTTTTTATGCAAGCATAAGCAAGTTACAGGTTTGAACTGGAAACGCGTGCATGAGATGAACCAAGGACAGGGACGATGATGTTCTGGGCTTTTTGGCGCCTTGGGCTTTTTGCTTTTTCTATTTGCACCCCCCTAACTTGTTATTTGCACCCCCCTGGCTGAACTTTTTATATTTTTATTTTTCTTCATATTTTTATATTTAATACTTTTGTTTATTTTTTCTAAATGATAAAAAATCCTAAAAATTACTTATTTATTTTCACACTTTTATTTTATTTTATTTTATTTTATTAATTTCTCACATGAAAAAATATTTTATTTTGATAAATAGAGTTTATTTTCTTTAAATAACTTGTAAACATAATTAAAAATACTTAATATTTATACATTTTGTAATTATAAATACCAATTTTTACACATATTTAATTTTTAATATTTACATATAATATTATTTATTATTTTCTTATACAAAAATGTACAAAATAATAAACATGAAGCATTATTTTCTTTTAATTTGAAAACTAGGGTTTACCCCCTTTTCAAAAAGAATTAATATATTTTTTTCCTTATAATTTTTAGGATTTAAGATAAATACATTTCTTACACAAAAACAAAAACACAAAACATTTTTTTAACATAAACATTGCATTGCATTTTAAATATTTGTCTTATATTTATTTAATTCGCGTAATATTCGATTTGGTTGTAATAATATATTTAGGTTTATATTTGTGCAAAATCCTCATTCAAACGTGTATCCCCCCTCCCATAATAATTATTGTAATAGCTTAGTATATTTACATTTACGCAATTTACCGCTTTTATACTATGATTAGTAATTAGGGTTTGCATGACAAGAACAAAAAAACAAAGCAAAATAGAAAACCCTAAATGTAAGACAAAAGCATGAAAATGACACACTTTGCACACAAGCACCATTAGGGTTTCTCCCACTTGGTTGCCTAAAGTAAAATGGCCATGTTACGCACGCGAAGTATCTTGGAAAAACAAAACAAATATAAGATCATAGTCCCTCGATGACGCTATTCAAAGGTTTCCTAAACAAAATGATCTTGGTCCCTCAAAAATGCTAAGATACTTGGCAATATTGCTATCATGGTCATACGATGACCCACGCCCGTCCCGTTTACATCCAAAGATAAGGTTGCTTACCAAATCAATGGTAAGTGAACAATGTCAAAGGAATAAAAATTCACAAGAAAGACATTTGAGTAGGTAGATAGCTTCTAAGTTACTTGCTCAATTTCAAACAATCATTGCTATTTTCAAAAACAAACACACACACATTTCAAAACATCTTACAAAACATTGAAAATATTTTCAAAAGACAAACATCTTTGTATACATTCTTACAAACGAGAATCATTACAAAGATTGTCTAAACAAATGGCCTCTTTTACAAAATACTTTCAAAACCACACCAAACACCATTTAAAACAAAACAAAGCAAGTGATCTAAACAAGTAACTAAGAGCCCATGGAAAACCATGGATGAAAAGGGTGCTAGCACCTTCCCTTTTCATAATCTACCCTCCGAACTCAAGAAAACATCTCAAAGGTCTTTCCTGTGCTTTTTTACCTTTCCTTTTTGGATAAAAGAAAAGTCGATGGCGACTCTTGCTAACCGCGACATTTGCAAACACAAACACAAAACCTCAAGTCAGTTCTCCCACCGTATCACATGGGGCATTGACATGATTGGAGAGATCAAACCCACGGCTTCTAATTGACACCGCTTCATCTTGGTTGTCATTGATTACTTCACGAAGTGGGTTGAGGCTGCTTCATTCTCTTCTGTTACCAAGAACGTTGTGGCCCGATTCATCAAACAGAATCTCATATGTCGGTACGGTATCCTGGAGAGAATCATCACAAATTATGGTACCAATCTCAATAATACTATGATTATCGCACTATGCGCACAATTCATGACCCAGCACCATAACTCCTCTCCTTACTGGCCGGAGATGAATGGCATCGTAGAAGCCGCAAATAAAAACATCAAGAAGATCATACAAAAAATGACAGTGACCTACAAGGACTGGCATGAGATGTTGCCATTTTCTCTCCATGGTTACCGTACCATGGCGCGAACATCAACAGGGGCAACTCCTTTCTCTTTGGTATAGGGTGTGGAAGTTGTCCTATCAATTGAAGTCCAAATAACTTCTTTGAGAATCATGAAAGATGCAGAGCTGAATGAAGATGAATGGATTCAAAGTAGACTTGACCAGCTAAACTTGATTGATGAGAAGAGGCTTACAGTTGTCTGTCATAGTCAGATATACCAAAAATGCATGATCAAAGCTTTTAACAAGAAGGTCAGACATCAGGTATATCAGTTTGGTGACTTGGTAATCAAGCGTATCATATTGCCACAAGGTGATCCCAGGGGAAAATGGACTCCTACATACAAAGGACCATTTGTGATCAAAAACATATTCTCTGGTGGAGCAATGATCTTAACCACTATGGATGGCGACGACCTTCCGCACCCTGTAAACGTGGACATAGTCAAAAGATACTACGCATGAATAAAGACCCGCTAGGTCGACTGGCTTGGGAAAAAATTAGGGCATCCCGGTGAACCAAAAGGGTTAGGGCAAAAATTAGGGATAAAATACAAAAAAATCTGTACACCCGGCAAGCTGAAAACTTGAAAGGGCGGCGTGGGTAAAAAAGGGTATCTCGGTGGACTAAAAACTTGAAAGGACGGTCTAGGCAAAAGTTAGGGATTGAAAGTGTATGACTATGTCCTGTTGGATAATATTACAAACAACTTTTAGTATCGACTGACAAACTCAAACGGTTCCAATCAATCTAATCAGCTTCGGACAAAGCAACAAGTGGATGAGACGCTCAGAGACATGAAGGCAATAGCAGAGTAGGAACCCCATGGGATTATTTCACATAGCTATCTTTTCTTTGTATCAATTTTCATTTTCTACGACGAAATTCCCTTACTAGGATGTTCGTCTCTTTGTACAAAAATACTTATTCAAGTTAATACAAAGATATTCCTTTAAAAGTGCAAAACTATTTGTTTTTCTTTTATTTTCCTGATTTGTTTGCAAAAACGTCCGATGATTATTTTTGAACATGTGCCTTTGAACGTGATTATTGTTTACAAATGAGCAAAAAAAGGGGAACATAAAATAGAAAGACAATCACTAATGGCTTTAAGAAATAGGATAATATCTATAGTTCATTCCATAAAATCCCCCGCATGTACTTTTTCCAGCAAGAGTGGAAACAAGGACATCCCACTACAAGATCGCTAATGTATCTCCAGTATGCAGCCTAATGGTATCAGGTGCTCTCACATCCACGATAGAGCAAAACTTCCAGTTACCGCTCTAAAGATTCCCCAGTGAAAGTCGCCAAATTTCTTAGGATTCCCCAGCAGGATTTCACGAAGTCCACAAGCAATGCACGGTGTTTCCCTTCCCCAACAGAGTTTATTTCTCTAATTATGGAAACCCATCCATAAACACTTCAATTTCAACAAACATATGAAGACTTGCACCCCACATCCCCATTAGTAGTCATGGATTTATTTTCCATGATCCAACAACACTACAGCAGAACAATTAATATGTTCATACATTGCATTCATACGTCATAGCATTGACAACACAAATGCATATAGCGCAATCTCATGCCATGTATTTCATACATCATGGAATCTGTTGTACCCTAAAATTTTCCCTCTCATTTATCAAGATTATCCCCCACAAGATCTCTTTGATTCAAGACTGGATTAGGGTTTGATCAGCTCAAGACATCTCATCATGCACTAATGACCCAGAATTAGGGTTTGAGATTGCACAAGGATTTTTGGACTATCAATGCTTCATATGACTTTCAAACATCATCATGGACCCCTAAGATTTCTCATGACAAGTTTCAAGCCTTAAACCACATTTTTTATTAGTCAATTGGATAGTTGACCTAAAAATCAGTTGTATTGGGGAAAAAGTCAACCATGGCCAATTTACAGTCAAACTTCATAATTTTTTATCAAAATAAACATTTTAGACTCATATGTATCATTTGATCAAGTTTGGATTATAATTCCTCAAGAAATTTGATCAAATCATCAAAAGGGCAAAATGGTCAAAATTAGGGTTTTGACTGGGAAAGGGCAATTTCTGATTTTTGACCTAGCAAATGACCAATTGATTTGAAGCATGGTTTCAAGGGTTCAATTTTATCATCTTGACCTAAGTACATGGTTCAAAACATTGCAAATCCATTGGATAGACAGATGAAATTTGCACCCAACTGATCAAAAGTCAATTGTACACTGAAAAGTCAAACTTTGACTTTTTGGTCAAAATCAAGTGCCAAGGATCATAATTCATAAAAACATGTCAAAATGTGAAACTTTTTCATCAAGGAATCAAAGATTGAAGTTTTTATTTTTAAAATTTGAATTTTTCTTAACTTAGAAATTTTTCTAAGTATAGAAAATTTCTTATTTTTTCTCAACTTTAAGTCATTTTTTCACCATGATACAAGATGATTCAAAGAAAGTTCCCAACATGAAAGTTGTAGATCTCCATGAAATCTATAACTTTTCTTCACACACTTTTCCCTAAATATTCTTGGATCTCAAAATATAATTTTATGAACACATGCCCATGAACTAAAATAACTTAGTGAAAATTTGCCCTAATTTAGGCAGGTTTTGGACCCAACTTCATGGCAATTTTTCACCTAGTTCCAAGGGGAGTCTTGAAATTCATTTCAAGGATGAGTTATAGAGAACATTGCAAGATTTCCAAAATGTCCAAGAACTTCTCAAGAACATTTTTGAGTAGGGAGAATCGAAGAGATGAAGTTGGAAATTTCTCACTTTGAATTCAAGCCATTTCATGAAGAACATAGTTCCAATCAGTACCTATGCTGCCTAATCCATGATTTACAGGTCCCAAACTTGTTTCTTACTCCTTAATTTAATGCTTACTCAGTTGACAAAGCTTTAATTCAAGCTCAAGAGCTTTTGTCCAAGTTGTAATTCCATAAATGGCATAAAGTGGCCATTGCCATTTTGAAAAAGCTTCAGTTTTGCAACTTTCCAATTCTTGAGCATTGGACCTGTCCTCTGTGCACACACAAATCTTCCAGGCCTAAGGAAACTTGTATAGAGCATATACCAACTCTAAATAGGCCAGTACAAGCATGTGAAGACTTGTCCCTTCACTTTGCTTTAAAAGCAAGAAAGTGTGCCAAAAGGCTAGAACTCAAGGATCTGTTAAAGAGCTGACTTGAAACCCTTTCCATACTAATATACAAACACATTACAACAAAAAACACGCTTGCTAGAAGCCTGAAACATTCAAACACTCCATATCACCAAAAAACTGTCCAAACCTGCAATTTGTGCATAAGCATAGCAACACGTCATTTGGCTCGTGCGTTTCAAGTTTCAATCATCAAAACACTTTACCTACTTGATATCTAAGTGATCCAGACCATCATCCCTGCACTTTGACTTCTTCTCCATCATCTTCCATTTTTGTTTTCAAAGCTTGCAGGTTGACTTGGATAGAGAGTTCCAGACACTTCCAAAGCAAGGCAAGGATTGGAACACGCTCAGGGAGGTTCAAGCAAGCTCAAGAAATCATCAGACCTTCATAAAACCCACTCAAACTCCATTCACGATTTCAACTGAAAGAGGTAAAAATCTCAACTTCTATCTCTTCATACAGGCATCCATTGGCCATGATTTATGAATAAATAATGTAGACCTCATTGCTACGAAGCTGTACATATCTATAACTTGCATTTATTTGGCCTGAGTTGAGAGAATTTTAAACTTGAAGTTCCTGTAAAAAATTAGGTTTAAATTTAGGGCTTTTAAAATTCGTTTTGATCTTTGATTGTTAGCTTACATGATTTACATGGTTAGAATCGTGAGACAAAATGCTACAACATTCATGTTATCAGTTTCCATTTTTATTGAGAGATGAGAAAGTTACAAAGCTTTTGGCCAGCTTGGGGAAGAAGAAGAATTACAGGGCAAGGACCTTGTTTGTGTTATGTTGTTTTTGTTTCACATAAATCAACGGATGTATAGCCACCCCAGTGGCAAGGTAGCGCGCTGGTGAGGCCCAGGTCCTGGGTTCGAACCTTGGCGCTACCTTTATTTTTTCCATATTTTTCCTTTTCCATTTTTTGTTTTGTTGTTTTGCAGGATGGGCCTGATTCTTTGGTCTTTAGTGTTTTTTGCTTAACATATTACTCCTTGTCTCGTTACAGCACCTCTGGTCCATACTTTTATTTATTTGTTTTATTTTCTTTTTTTGTTTTATTAAATATTTTCTTAAATATATAAAATTATGAAAAATATAAAATATGATAATTTTGCATTTTGTTTATTTTATTTTATTTTCACATTAAAAAATATTTTTATTAAACTATATATTAATTATTTTTCTTAAATAAACTTGTAGACATAAATAAAATAGGTTTAGTTTAATTTGTTTTATTTCCTTTTCATTCCATACTTGTAAACGTTTATTTTAACATGTAAAAACTAAATATTTTCATACAATATTATTTATTATTTTAATACAAAGAATACACAAAAAATAATACATAAGAACTTTATTTTCTTTCAAACGTGAAATTAGGGTTAATTCTTTTTAAAATATAATTCTTTTTTTATATATATTTTTAGGATTAGATTAAAATTCCTTTTCACATGAAAAATAAAACAAATTTTTTTCTTACATATACATACCATTGCACATTTAATTTATATTGTATCTTATTTATTCCAATATTCGTACAAATTCGATTTGGTTGTAATAGCTTATTTAGATTTACATTCTTGCAAATTCCCATTCAAATTTGTATTCCCCCCTCCCATAAATTGTTGTAATAGCTTAGTAATCTTTACATTATGCAATTTACCGCTTTACATGCCATGTTAGTAATTAAGGTTTGTATGGCAAGACAAAAACAAATCAAATAGAAAACCCTAAATCCAAGACAAAATCAAAGCATGAAAATAATACACTTGCACACAAGCATCCTTAGGGTTTCTTCACTTGGTTGCCTTATACAAAAATAGTCATATTACGCATGCGAATTATCTTGGCAAAACAAACAAATATAAGATCATAGTCCCCCGATGACGCTATTCAAAGTTGCCTTACAAAATGATCTTGGTCCCTCAAAATTCTAAGATACTTTGCAATATTGCTAATCATGGTTATACGATGACCCACGTCTGTCCCGTTACATCCAAAGATAGGGTTGCTTACCAAATCAATGGTAAGACAACAATGTCAAAGGAATAGAAAATGCATAAGAAAGACATTTGAATAGGTAGATGGCTTCTAGTTACTTTCTCTATTTCCAAACAACTATCCTTGCTATTTTCCAAAACAAACACACACATTTCCAAACATTTTACAAACATTGAAAACATTTTCAAAAAGATAAACATCTTTGCATACATTCTTACGAACGAGAATCATTACAAAGATTGCCTAAACGAATGGCCTCTTTTACAAAATACTTTCAAAAACCACACAAAGCACAATTTCAAAACAAAAGCAAGTGATCTAGAAAATAACTAAGAGCCCATGGAAAACCATGGATGAAAAGGGTGCTAATACCTTCCCTTTTCATAATCTACCCCCCGAACTCAAGAAACAATCTCAAAGGTCTTTCTTGTGCTTTTTCACCTTTCCTTTTGGATAAAAGAAAAGTAGGTGGCGACTCTTGCAAACCGCAACATTTGCGATAAAACGCAAAACCCTCAAGTCAGTTCTCCCACCGTATCATAGCATCACATACAACTAACTCTTCACCTTTTCAAGAAAGATCAATCAACAGAAAATTATCATCAACAAATTTCCGACAGGACAACTATTTATGGACAAATCAATTACAGATCAATTCCCGAGAAAGGACTGTTTGACCATCTACATAATAATTTTCTTCAGACCTCTGTCGGTTTAGTTTAAATCTCTCAACGGTTTATCCTAATTCTTTCTCGCAGACATATTTTCTGGTTCAGATAAATCATTCTAAAGGTTTATTCTGATTCTTCTCCAGACCCCTGCTGGTTCAGTTTAAATCTCTCAACAGTTTATTCTGATTCTTCCCCGTAGACATCTTCTCTGGTTCAGATAAGTCGCTCCTAGATTTATTCTGATTCTTCTCCAGACCCCTGCTGGTTTAGTTTGAATATCTTAATTGTTTATTCTGATTCTTTCCCACAGACATCTTCTTTGGTTCAGATAAATCGCTCCAAGATTTATTCTGGTTCTTCTCCAGACCCCTGCTGGTTCAGTTTAAATCTCTCAATGGTTTATCCTGATTCTTTCATATTAAACATCTTCTTTGGTTCAGATAAGTCGCTCTAAGATTTATTCTGATTCTCTCCAATTAAAGAATACCCAAGATCTCTTTTGGTTCAGTTTAAACCTATCAATGGTTTATCCTGATTTTTGCCAAATAAGACGCTTCCTCCAGTTCAAATAAATCGCTCCAAAGATTTATCCTGATTCTTTCCAGTAAAAGATTATTCAAGACTTCTGCTAGGTTCAGTTTTAAGTCGACCAAAGGTTTAGTCTGATTCCTTACCCAGCTGAAATCAAGCTTAGACTTAGTCTAATTTTCTATCAATAGTCCCCTTTAGATGGAATCTGTAAGCCCATCTCCGCTAACTCTCCATCATTTCTCCAAATGGCATCTGTCAGCCCATTCCCTATACAATCAACCACCATATCATCGAGTGCAAATTTCTGGGCACTCTAGTGTTCAATCATCTTCCACCTTCAAGTCACGAATGACAGACTCGCCAATCTAACTCTTCAAGTTTAAGAAGATTGAACAGCGGCAGCTGTTTCACCCTAAAATTTGCCCTCTCGTTTCTTAAAAGATCATCTTGGACCCTCAGGTTTTCTTCTATCAAGTTTCAAGTCTTGGATTACAATTTTCCAAGAAAGTCATTCACAAGGGCAAAACGGTCAAAATCACACTAAAAGTCAAACTTTGAATTTTTAATCAAAATCAAATTTCAACAATTATATTTCATCAAGACATGAAATTGGTTCATCAAAAAATCATAAGTCAGAAACTACTTTGAAAAAAATCAAAATTTCTTAACATTTAGAAGATTTTCTAAGTGTTAAGAGAATATGATACTTTAGAACTTCTGAGCCAACCTTCGCGCAAGAGCAATCGGAATTTGCAAATATGGTCCAGAACATGACTCATCAATCAAAACGTGACTCTTCAGCATATGGAGGCTATGTTTTGTGCTTCGATCATAGCCTCACCCTTCGAATATCACTCTGATCTTCTGCGATCAGAACATTACCAAATCCTAAAACCTCGTTTGAGCAACTTGCTGCACTACTGTAGTACAGTCCTGCCACCAGCTGCCACGAAGCTCCAAGGTGTTGCTGATCCAGTCCACGCCTGCATTTTTCTCAAACCCCATAATTGCACCAAATTAGCATGCAAAAACCGTGTTTAAAAAGAAATGGAACAGTTACAAAAAAGGTTTAAAATCCCATTTGTTTCCCCCCAAAAAACCACAGTAAACCCATCTATAAATAAGTTGCTCCATCACACGTTCAAGGGGCTGGCTTTTGGAGAGAGGGAGATAATTATCAAAGAGAGAAAAGGAAACAGTAAAAAAAACCTTCGCAAATCCTAAACAAAACCTTTGTTCTTCCCTTTGAATCAAAAAACATAACCTTTGTTCCATTGCTCTCGCTGACTCCAGAACATCTGAAGGCAGTAGCTCAAGTTCCAGGCACATGCTCCAGATTCAAGGTAAGTCTTTCTGACTTTGCATCTTTTCATTCAGAACATCGTTAAATATGTAAATACCATAGTATTGATGTTGTCTATATCATTACATAAGTAGAAAAACTATGGATCAGAACTTCTTGAATAAAGCAGGGCTCAGAATTAGAGTTAGAACTTCTATAAACTGTTGTGCTTTTATCCTTCTGGTTTGCTGTTAAGGACTGAATAAATTGTTGAAGTGCTGATTAATATGTGGAAATATTTGAAATGTAACACAGAACTTCTGAGTTCTCCTCACTGTTTTAACACTCAGAACTTCTGATTTCCACTCGCTGTTAACACACACTGAACTTCTGATTTTTACTCGCTGTTAACATACACTGAACTTCTGATGTTCACTCACTGTCTTAGCACATACTGAACTTCTGAGTTCTCCTTACTATTTTAATACACAGAACTTCTAAGACTTTCTCACAGTTCTAACACTCAGAAGTTCAGCACGTAGCAACCCAGAACTTCTGTGTTTTCCCTCTAACGTTTCTTGCAGGACCTCAGAGTGTATCAATCCGGGACTTCTGATTTCCTCTGACGTTTCTTCTTGAACCACAGCGCGCCCGACATCAGAACTTCTGATCCCCTTTGTTTTGCTTTCAGTAGCATGCTAATCCTATCTCTCCTTATTTCCTTTTTTTAATCATTTTCAATATTAATACACCTTTTATTAATATAAAAAATACATAAAAATATTTTCTTTTTATTAATTAATTTATTTCTTTTTCTTAATTCATTAAGACAAAAAACCATTTTCTAAACAAGTCCTTTTTATTTCTTGCATTGTACATTTCAATATGGTTGTAATAATTAATTAGGATTTAAATTTTTGAAATCCCTCATTTGCAAATTTGTACCCCTATCCCGAAATGATGTAATAGTGTAGGACCTTTACATTTCCGCAATTTATTGCTTTCAAACATAAATGCTAGTAATTAGTGTGTGTATGGAAAGACATAAAATCAACAAATAGATAACCCTAATCAAGACTAAATGCATGAAAATCAAGCACACTTCCACAGTAGCACCCTTAGGGTAATCCTATTTTGTTACCTATCAGAAAATAGTCATGTCCCTCGAACATGGGCGTTTTAGCAAAGACCCTCGATAAAAGATCGTAGTCCCTCGATGACCCTTGATGTTGCCTTCGGTAAATGATCTAGCCCCTAAAATGACATTGCTAAAATGTCCCATAGGTTTCCTTCCATGACTATACAAATGGCCCACGCCCATCCCTTCACATCCAATGGTGGGGCTTCTTACCAAAACAATGGTAATATAGCAACATCTAAAGGAGGAGGAAAAGAACATCTAAGACCTTTTGAGTAGGTAGATTCGCTCCTAGTTGCTTGCTTGCTCACAACAACAAAAAATTATACATCAACACACTCATTTGAAACATTTTCAAAAGACAAACATTTTGTACACGTTCTTGTAGAAACGAGAGCCATTACAAAGAAGACACCTTTTCAAAATCTCGTTCAAAAACACATTCCACAAACACCTCTTTGAGCTATTTTCGAAACAACACTTTGTACGCGTTCTTATAGAAACGAGAACCATTACAAAGACATTTTCAAAATACTTTCAAAACCCATACCACAAGCACATTCAAACAAAAGCAAGTGATCCAGCAAGCAATTAAGAGCCTGTAGATAACTACGGATGAAAAGGGTGATAATACCTTCCCTTTTCATAATCTACCCCCCGAACTCAGAAAACATCTCTAAAGGTCTTTCCTGTTCTTTTCAGCCTTTCCTTTTGGATAAAAGAAAAGTCGGTGGTGACTCTTGCTATCCGCAACAATTGCGATCAAATGCAAAACACCAAGTCAGTTCTCCCAATGCGTTACAAACTCCACCTGTGAAAAGTTTGACCGAAGTTGAATCTCAAGAATTTGAAGACGTGTCCATCATTACTATCTCAAACAAACCTATTAGGATCACCTCAAAAGGTCCTATTAGGATTCCCATTGAACCAAGAATAGCTCCACTAATTATCACCACATCGGGGCCAGTCCCCTACTCTTCTGATAAGTCTATGCCCTGGAATTATAGGGTGGAAGTGTATTACCATGGTATCAAACAAGATTCGTGGATTGATGAAGATGAAACTACTGACATTACAAACATTTTTGGATCAAGTAAAGTTACTAGGACGGGGAGGATCTTCTCTTCAAAAATTTCACCTCCAACAAGCACTACTACACCCATTCGTATTACTGTTGTTAAACCTGTTATTAATACTCGAGGAAAGGAAAAAAATTATTGAGCCTGCCAGGACGAAGGCGCCCACAAAAGATATTACCATTAAAGACCCATCTACCCAAGATATGGAGGAGATTCTAAAAATCATTAGAAAAAGTGATTACAAGATAGTGGAACAGTTGCGGCAAACACCCTCGAAGATTTCTATATTGTCTTTGTTGCTATGTTCCGAGGCGCATGCCCAAGCACTGATAAAGTTCCTGAAAAATGCACATGTCCCACAAGAAACTATGACTGACCATTTTGAAAACTGTGTAGCAAGCTTGTCTGCCGATAATGGTTTAGGGTTCTCTGATGCAGATCTGACCCCGATGGGGAAGAATCAGAACAAATCTCTCCACATCTCCATAGAATGCAAGGGCACTACTATGGCACATGTATTAGTGGATACTGGATCTTCTCTCAATGTCTTACCTAAAGGAGATTTGGATAGACTAGACTGTGGTGGACTGGTGTTGAAACCTAGCGACATTATAGTAGGGGCTTTCGACAGTTCTAAGAGGATGGTCCATGGAGAGGTTGATCTCCCTATCAAGTTCGAGTCTCAAGTCTTCAACTCAACATTCTATGTGATGGATATTTGTACTTATTATTTGTTCTTGCTTGGATGTCCATGGATACATGAGGCAGGCGCGGTGACTTCCACACTACATCAAAAGCTGAAGTATTTGGACAAGGGGAAAATTGTCACTGTATACGGAGAAGAAGAGTTTGTGACAAGTCATCTAAATTCATTTAAGTATGTTGAAATGGATGGAGAGTTCATTGAAACTCCTTGTCAAGCCTTTGAAGTGGTCTCTCATATGGTTTATGTTGCCAAGGCCACTCCTGACATTCCCGAAGCTGCTAAAGATACACCGAGAATGGCTTCTCTCAAAGTTGCCTGTGATGTTATTGAAGAAGGAGGTTGTAACATTTGGGGACAACTTCCTGGTTTCCCTTTCAAGTCAAACAAATCTGGATTAGGCTTCATTTCTAAAGATCAAAAGGATATTCTATGTGCTTGCATAGAGAAACCGCCTCTCCGCATTAGTAACCATGAGATTAATGCCCTTGAAGATTCTGATGTTGATTATGACTTTGATGATTGGATCTACCCGACTGCTGACGAAGGGCTTAACAACTGGCAGACCAAGGACTTCATTCCAATCTCCTTCAACCAGGAGTAATTGTCATTTACTATTTTATTACTTTGAGAACAATTTTGGGTTCTTATTATGAACCTGAGTCTGTATATCAAAGGAAATTAAGTTGAGGGTTGTCCTCGCATGCAAAGGTTAGAAAAAATCAGTAATAAAAAATATATAAATCATAGAAAATAAATTTTAGTTGCAGAGCAATAAAATTTTAATTGAACTCAAATTACACTCAATAACTCATTTGTCCCCGGAAACGGCACCAAAAACTTGATAGGAAAAATAGAAAGTATACTATTTTTGCCTCTTGTAATAATAGGGAAATTCCCAGAATGTCGATCTCAAGGACTGCGTGCAATTATCGAGTTAAATTCGTAGTTCAATTCAACAAAACTTGATATTGGTTTTAGTTTTAAAATTGTCAATTAACAAGTAGTAGAAATATAAAATGGCTTTTCACTGATATGAGGAGTATGCTAGGGATAGGTGTGTAATTTTAACCTGTAATGATATTTACTCTTGATCTCTTCAACAAGTTCATTAACTTCAACTACTGAATCTTTAGTTTGTTTTCCCCTAAGTCCTTAGTGAGAAAACCTTTAACCATCCATCCTAAATTCTAAGCCCTTAGAGATATCTGATGGAGTCAAGCCTTTATGTTATCAAGATTTTACTGGTGACCTATAGGGTATCTGTAGTCCTAAGTAATATCTACTATAGTCTAATTGTTCAAAAACCTTAACAATAGCGTTCCAACCCTAACTGTTAACTGTGGATTAATCCCTATTTGTCCGATAGGAAAGGCATAAGAACATTGAACAATTAAATTGAAAGGAAACGTATTGTATCAAAATCAAGAATTCAAGATCAATGAATTTGCAAATCAAGGACACCCCCTAGAATTGGGGGGTTTAGCCTCTCATAGTATTAAAAAGAAAATCAATAATAAAATTAGACATTACAAAAGATGAGGATTCTTTGATCTTCAATTTTTGTTGCTCATGAAGGAATCTCTGTCTCAAAATCTCTTGAAAGCGCCAATATTTATTGTTCCTAATCTTCTCCAGTCGAAAAGTCCTTCAATTCATCGTGGAAAGTCCTCTAAATTAGGTCGGGTTGAAGTACCAAAAATTCCACCACAAATTAATAGATGGGCAAAATAGAGAAGAAAAAAAAATTAGAAATCAGTGTCACAGGCCAACATGGCCCGTCTTGGGCAACACGCCTGCCTGTGTTGGCCTTCTGGATTTTTAAGTATCAACTTCAACTCCCAGGGGTTGCAACACGGCCCGTGTTGGGCAGCACGACCGCCTATGTTGCACCCCTAACTTCCCTCTTTCTTTACTCGCACATCCTGATACAGTCTGTGTTGGGAAACATGGGTCGTGTCAGGCCTCTTGTAGGTGGATTTTTTTACTTTCTCTGAA
This sequence comes from Vicia faba, assembly GCA_948472305.1. Lineage (NCBI taxonomy): Eukaryota > Viridiplantae > Streptophyta > Magnoliopsida > Fabales > Fabaceae > Vicia > Vicia faba. The sequence goes on along the minus strand of OX451736.1, from coordinate 984,128,002 downwards.
ACTCCGAATTTTTGCACTTTTTCGTCCTGAATTATCCTGTTTTATCCCACTAACTCTGAAAACACTAAAACATGCAACCAAAGCATAAAATGTGAAACACTTGTCAATTAAAAGAAAAGATAACTAAATTAAATTCTAAATACCTGTGTAAAAACCACTGATCAAGATGCGCCAGTAAAAGCTTTCCTAGTGAGATGTTTCTTCCTTCGTGAAGTTTAATCGTTAGAGGTATAAAATCCTGAACTATTCTTAAAGAGCTTGTACAAAATAACAAATGGGAGAGCCAGAGGGATAAAAAGTCTATGTGATCAGTGTTATAGACATCTTTTGTGTCCATAGTATGGTGATTAGTGATATAATAGGCGAAATTCGAATGGTCGAAGCAAAATGTATGTTTCGTCGGCTCAATTGGGTCGAAGGTCATACCTAGTGGGGAAAGCCCAGTGATAGCTGCCACATCAAATAGGGTAGGTGTCAATATCCCACTGGGAAGTTGGAAAGTGTTGGTTGAAACTTCCCAAAAGAAGAGTGAAGCGAGAATAAAGTTAGGGTCAGTTGTATGGGTGCTCCGTAAAATTTGAATAACATCGAAGCGAGATACACTGTATCGCCTGGCACATGTATGGAGGTGAACATCGTGTCATCAGAAACCATAAAACTAACATCAATGAGTTTTATATGGTTAAACGCATAGGGGATAATAGGGGTAAAACAAAGGAAGTACTTATTAACAGTCTTAAGATATGTATCTTGGGTTGGAAAAGGCCCATGGAATGCAAAGAGTTTTTTCGCAACAACAAAGGGAATGAGCATTTGGTGTTGCCATTCTTTGATTTTGGATTTCACCTTAGATGAGGGCTCTAGGATGAATTCCATACTTTGTTTCGCAAAAATAGAGATGGCTATAGGGTTATTACCAGTTTTGAAGGGAGTACTAGATGGAGCAGCCATTGTAAAATAATGAAGTAGGTCTCTTCAAGATTTTCAGAGATTGTAGAGTTTGAAGAAATATATCATAAGGAGAGAAGAAATGAGCTGAAAGTTTTTGAATATCTATTTTAAGAAAGTTTAAAGTTGTTAAAAGAGAAACAAGTGTCGCTCGATATGGTGTGAGCATGCCGAGAAGTGGAAAAGTTAATAGGGTTCATTGGAAAAATGACACCCTAAAACCTATGAGTAATCATGAGAAGTGATTGTTTGATATGGGGAACTGTTGCATAAAAAGTAGTCATGATTACGCATGATGTCATTCTGAAGAGACAGACAGTAGAAAATGTGGTAGAGAAAATGCCAAAGTTCTCTCGTCGACAAAGACTCCGTCGAACGTGGAGTTTTGGGAGGAAATTTATTGACAAGCAATTTTCGACCAAGGAAGTAAGCCCTAAAGCTATAACGTATCTTGGTTTATAAAGGCACGCTTCCATAAAGAGAAATGGGACACGTTGACAAAGGAAAAAGAAGTGCTTAAACTAGGAAGGTTGGTCGACAAACACACTAGTGTTAGAGGTAGGCTCGACAGACATAAGTGTAGACAGAAAATGATAAATGGTGGCAAGAGCAGTTACCAACTCACAAGCCATCAAGAACGTGGGGATGTCTCAAAGCAGTTTATGGCAGTTTCTCCATGAATCCCAACGTGGGACTAGTAATTGTCGACGGTTACACTTTTAGAATTTCTATTTAATCAAACCTTTATATTTATGTTAGAGGTGATATTTCTTTACATTTAGAGCATTGCACTCAAAGTACCCGCATCTAAGAGAGAAATAAGTTCAGGCTTGACAATATATGAATGCTTCCACATTTAAATTCAAAGCAATAGAACTAAAGTATAATTTTATTCGGTAAATTTAGTCCTTATTAAAATTATAAATATCAATGTAGATATTTTATTTTTGAATGTGGTTATGTGATGTGGGTGAAATTTTGTGTTGTTGTGATTTGTTATTATTATGTGTGGTTACGATGTGACTTAGATGAACTATGTTGATATGATGTGGACGATACTTTGTGTTGTTTGTAATCTGTTATTATCGCAATGTGAACCAGAAGATTATGTTGGTTAAAAGTCTACTAAGAAGTTTAAATTGATTATGTTTTAAAGATGGATGATTTTATGAAATGAATTCTAATATGATGTGTTGTAATGATAATTTGTGAAAGGTATATGCATTTCATGGCATATATGTAAATTTTTCCTGCATGGCGTATTGCCTTTGTGGCGGCTTATATATGGATTATTTAGATATATAAGGATGCATATTCACAAGTAAATATATATGTAAAATAATGATTTTTATGAATTTGATTCCTCTTAAAGTGTTATGTGTTGTATGATTTGTTTTATAATATTGTACTGTATATTTTGTTTGATTTGATATGGACGATGGATGATTAACCCTTACAAATAACATATTAGGTACTAATAAGTTCAAGTTGTGAAGCCACAAGGAAAAAATATTATGCGCAATTGGGGGATTCAATAAAAAGGGTTTTGAACTTATAAATTTATTTGTAAGAAAGATTACTTTATTATTAAAACTTTAGAGATGAAGATTCGTAATGTCGTAAATAGTTTATTTTAATAATTTATCAATCTTACTGAACATGCGAGCACCAATTAACTGATCCATAAATCGCCAATTCTCGAAAGAGAATACTTGTTCTTAATTGTAACTTTATTCAATTGGCGATAGTCAACACAGAACCTCGTTCCATCTTTTTTCTTATTGACCAACAACACGGGCACTCCCCATAGAGAAACACTAGGTCTAACTAACTTCTTATCAAGTAGATCTTCTAATTGTTTCTTCATTTCACTAAAATCTAAAGCATACATTCTATACAGAGCCATCGACACAAGATTAGTATCAGGTACTAAGTGTATGGCGAAATCAACCTCACGCTTCAGCGACATATCACGATATCTTCAAAAAACACATCAGAAAATTCACACACCACCGACATATCTCTATCCCTAACATAGCTCTTCACTCTCAGATAAGAGAACATCACACTACTAAGAAAAAAGGCCTTTAACAACAGTTGGAAGTGATATATAATCACACAGGTCCAAGCGTTGTTATGTAGCATATGGTTGTATATGTGTTACTTTCAATAATAATCCAGTGACCATAGTAGCAAATTGGAAAGCGCACACCCTATAACAATGGTTGTGACAAATAACTGTTGTGATATTATTTATTAATAAATCTCATTCGTATCATACCAGAATCAACAATACGCCATTTATGAATTGATATTAAAACTTATATTACATCAAACTATATGTAAGTAGGAATATCAAAGAAGGGAAAAGATATATAAAAAGACAAGTATATATAATTATTCAACAACTCGAGGAATTAAAAAACCAATAATGAGCAAACTTGACATGCATAAAATCTTTTGGCTTTTATACTTTCAAGGATCAGAGAAGAGGAAGAATTAGAAGAAACAATATAAAATCGGAATTACTCTTTGAACCAAAACACAAAAAGAACTTCATTCAAAGAAATCAGAGAAGAAGAAGAACCAAAAAGAGTATTTCTGCTGAAGTTTCAAAAAATGTTGAGAGAGCTTCCAATAATGCTGAAGACGTTTTGCCTCCTCAGAATCAAGAACTGGTGAGACTCAGGAGAGCTTTCATGTAGAGGAGAGCAAGAAGAAGAAGAAGAAGAATGGTGAGAAGGTAGATGATTTTTTCCGATTCTGATGATGATGAATCGAATTAGACTTGGTCAAACTTTATCTAGGCTAAGGGATTTAGATATGATTATTAAGGCCTTCTGTAATGAAAGTTTATGTAAGGAAATTTTAATCATTCTACTTAACTCCAGGGCTTTCTCACTCTCTTAAGGTTATCAACTTAAACTATCAGCTATAAAATTTATCAACTAATATACACACATCTTCGAAAATCTGAAATAACAAACATATAACTACTCTAGCGATAATTATAATTGAAAATTCAAAAGTTTGCGATGAGCTTACTCGCAAGAAACCGTTTGATAGTTGCATTCCTGTCAAGTTCATTGCATTTACAGTTTCAACATCAACAATACAATTCAAATTCTACTTCAACTATTATATTTTATAACAAAGTAAACATTAAATATAAAGGAGATAATAAAACATAACATCTTCAAATTTTTGTTCTTCTTCTTTGAGTCTTCATACATAACCTTCAAATAGTCCATAACTTCCAACCCTGACTTCATTTCCACCTTTTTCTCCCATGTCTTCATCCCATATGAACGAATTACATGTCTCATCATGTTGGGATCTTAGAGGGTTTTTTCAAATTTTTGATCCTCTTAGGGGAATAATCCCGAAAAACAGATCTTGATTAAACCATTAATCACATATCAAACTCACCTAAATAAGGATTCAGGAATTACCTCTTGAAGCGTGCTTTCTCTTTTGATCATGAACGGCGGAAGAAACCTGCGTCTCTATGTAGTCCACACGAGTGCAAAGTAGAAGACGCTACTAGTCGTTTTCAAAGAATGACAAAATTGACAATTAGCTTTAGTAGGAGAAAGAGCTCATCTATTTATAGAGAGCTTCTAAAACCCTAATGCTCTTATTTTGGGCTTTTCCAAAATAAACTCAATCTTATTTAATTAAACTATTTTAATTAAATAAATAGTACTTATATTTAATTAAACTCTTTTAACTAAATAAAATATTAATTAAATTAAATCATATTTAATTTAATCAATTATCAATTCTCATTTATTTAATTCAATCATATTTAATCAAATAAATTATATGTGTAAATATATTAAATGATTTAAATATTATTAACACATAATTAAATTAAATTATATTTAATGTAATAGTCGATTCTACTATAAGTACTCTATACGTGTGACCTTGTAGGTTCTCTTAACGTTGACAATAATATTGAATTACCTATTTAATATTATAAATAATGAGCAGTATCTAGTAACACATCATTGTTACCCAAGTGACGAGAATGTCGTGTGATTTGACATAACCTTTACGTGATAATGATTATGTGTACAATTACACTTTTTCCCTTATATCTATATTGAACACAAGACATAGAATGCGTCACCCTTGTATAGTTTAATATTTTATTCCTTGATCCCCCCGAGTATACTTGATAACAACAAATAAGTCAAATATCTCATATCAACTTATTTGAGCACGATCATGCATTTTAGAATTATACTCTATCAAGAGGCTCATAGATATTACTCATGTATATACAGGAGAGGCAAAATCCATCTAAGTCACTCATGTCCCTCAACATGATTTGTTAAGTACCCATCAACCATCTTTATGGTCATCCTGTTACAGACAATGTTTGATTGACAATAAAGTACTCGACTTCACATCTATAGTTCGTAGTGGTTTCAGGTTGAAGGATAGTATACACCACTATCACTATGAGAATAACTTATGACACTTACATAACAAACTATGTAGTATTCTCATGGTGGGTCAATTCAGTATGAATATTACTCATAATATTTATACCTATGTGAAGACTTGATATCTCATATCCATGACTTATGAGAAACAGTCATCAGTCCACTCACATAATAGTCTCTGTGCATTACTATTGTCCTATTTGACAGTAAAGCTTGACTACAAATACTTTAAGAATAACATCTTTATATTTAATGAGATCTCACGATTAAGTCACACTTAATAGGTCATTAATAGACTAATTATTCTAAAGACTTTATCATGTCATATATAAATAACACAACAAATACGATGCCTAATATATATATATATATATATATATATATCAAAGTCATGATACTAAAGCATATTAAGCTAATATTGATTGACTATTAGGGCTTACTCCAACAATTTTCCACTAGCACTAAAGTTAATCAGATATTAATTTAACATCTAGTTACCTATTTTGTGTGTCAAACATCATCTAAGCATGATACTTTATTAGGGTATAAGGAACTTTTTCCTATGTTGATAATATACACTTCTTCCAACAATCTCCCACTAGCACTAAAGTCAATCATGATACTAAAGCATATTAAGCCAATATTGATTGGCTATAGAACTTACTCCAACAATCTCTCACTAGCACTAAAGCCAATCAGATATTAATTTAACATCTAGTTACCTATTTTGTGCGTCATGCATCATCTAAGCATGATATTTTATTATGGTATAAGAAACTTTTTCCTATGTTGGTAATATACACTTCTTCCAATTTCAACTTTCGATCTTCTATCGAAATAAATTGAAGTGTCAAAATATATATACATGGATCACTAGTGAGATCTAGTATTCTGAACTTGCAAGATTAACCCATTATCATCGTGAATGAGATCAATAAGATATGCAATACTAGAAACAAAATGGTCTTCCCAAGAATTAACAAAGTGATCCAAATCATATATTTGACATTTGTACTAGAAACGACAATTGTCTAAAACTTTTTTCAACTTATACAATTGTCATCCAAGCATATATTTCTCGCGAACAATCTATAACCTCTTATTAAATATTACTTACAGGATCAACTATAATAATTATAGACTTAGTGTTTTGAGTGTTTTAACTTGAAACTGGTTGAAATAGCATTCGTGGGAAAAATTATATATTGTATGTTTTTATTCAATAATACATAATTATTAGTCTCATTATAATAAGTATGGGAAAACATTTTTCTGTTCAATTGCATTTAAAAATCACCACAAGTATGACCATATCCTAAAATTACAATGAAGATAATAACAAAAGAAGGACAATAATCATATCATACTGGAAAATATATATATTATATTTTTACTTTTTTATTATTATACATTTTTAAGAGTTATTATATATTAATAATGTAAATAATTTATTTTAATAAATTTATTTATAAATTAATTATTATTAAAACTTTACATTTAGGCTTACATTGGTGTCCTTTTCAAGAGGAGCTCAATAGTTATTATAGTGATAGTTAGTGTAAAAACCTTATTTATAAACACTTCTATTTGTATATGAAATTTCAATGTAGGACTTGTTAACATAAAAACTCACTTCCATTTATGTGGGACTTGCAGTTACAATCGGTTGCATGCTTCATGAAGAGAGCAGATATTGTAATGGTTTCCACTGCTGCTACAGTTTCGATACCAAATAGTGTAATGATTTCTTCATGAAGAGAGCATAAAACCATGAAACCAACATCCATGTAAACCTCTAATTCCACCGTGTATTCTTCATTAAACACCCATTACACCATCAAATGTCCATTGTTTCATCACAAAACCGTTGAACAACTCCACGCCCTTCACTCCATTCTTCCGGATACTAACCTTCAACCTGAAACTCCCTCCGATCAACAAACTTTTCCGGCCAGATCTGAAGCCACAGCACCATTAATACCATCACTACAACAACCAACCTTCATCTTGAGTTTTCGATATGGATTTGTTGAATAAATATTAAATGTGTTAATAATAAGTTTTACATTAAATATGGTAGTAGGAAGGACAAAAGTTTAGTAAGTTATGATAGTAAGTTATTAGTAGCAGTTATGTTTTAGTTTATGTTTTAGAATTGTAAAATCTATTTGGGTCTATAAAAGACCAAGAGTGTATTTTATTTGATAAGAGCAATATAGAAGTATTCATATAGAAGCCTGATTCATTTTATAACAATTTGGCATCAGAGCTCATGGCAAACATGATGAATCAAATGTCGTTGCCATGACTAACGAAGTCTAATTATGAAAACTGGAGTATCCAAATGAAAGCTCTTCTTGGATCTCTAGACGCGTGGGAAGTGACCAATGATGGGTTTGAAGAACCAACAGAAGTTGGGGGATATACGGCAGCTCAAACGAAGGCGTTGAAAGAGACGCGATCGAAGGACAAAACGGCATTATACATGTTGTTCAGGGCTGTAGATGAATCAGGCTTCGAGAAAATTGCTGGTAACAAGCGTGGAACACGTTAGAAAAAGTGTTCAAAGGAGCAGATCGAGTGAAGCAAGTTCAACTCCAAACTCTTTGTGGCGAATTGGAGAGGATACAGATGAAGGATACAGAAATTGTATCTGACTACATCACACGTGTGCAAAAGGTGGTGAATCAACTCACCAGAAATGGAGAGACAGTACCTGATGCACGAGTTGTTGAAAAGATCTTGAGATCTTTAACAGACAAGTTTGAAAATATTGTATGTGCAATAGAAGAGTCGAAGGACCTTTCGACGCTCTCAATCGAAGAGTTCGCTGGTTCTCTCGAAGCACATGAACAGCGAAAGATGAAAAAGAAAGAACAAGCAGTCGAAGAAGCAAACCAAACCAAGAAATCGAACAAAGACGAAAAGGTACTCTTTTCTCACAACTTTCGAGGAAGAGGACGTGGAAGTGGAGGTCATGAAAGTGGTCGAAGTGGTAGAGGTAGCAACTTTGAAAGAGGACAATCGAGCCAACAAAATTGGCGTGGCAGAGGACGTGGTCAAAGAGGTGGTCGTTCGAATTATTCCAATTTCAAATGCTACAAGTGTGGGAAGTATGGTCATTATGCGAAGGATTGTAACTCCTATAAATGTTACTGTGATCGATGGATCTGGAACTGACTGTTTTTTAGCTGGTTCGCGAAATGTCGCGGAAGCAAGAGTCGCCACCGTCTTTTATTTTCTCCAAATGGAAAGGACAAAAGCACAGAAAAATTCCTTATAGAGATTGCTCTCGGTTCGGGAGGTAGATTATAGAAAGGGAAGGTGTTAGCACCCTTTCCATCCATGGTTATCCATGGGCTCCTAGGTACTTGCTCATTGTGTTTTCAAAAATGGTTTGTTTGCTTTTCAACTGTGGGTTTTTAAAAAGTTTCTTTGAAAATTTATGTTCGACTCTTGTATCAGTCCTCAAGAGTGTTTGAAAAGTTGCTTTCGAAAGCTTTTTGAAAAGGTGTCGGTGTGAAAAGTATTTTTTTAATTTGTTTTGAAATTAGAGCAAGTATCTAGAGTCGTCTACGTACCCTAAGGAATTCGTCTGTGTAAATGTCCTTAAAGTAGTGCCATCCCACCATTGAGAGGTAGGTAGCACCACCGTTGGAGGTGTTCGGGTCAATTCGAAGTTCGGGACATGGTGATCACCGGAGCAATAGGAAGACACCTTAGAAGCTACCCTCATGCCAGGTTCCCGGATCATGAGGACTTACTAAGACGTCCTCTACTCGACGACCACCTTTCGAGGGGCAAGGCAACAGTGAGGCGTACCCTAGGGGTGGTGTGTGATTTGTGTGTCGTTTTCAGATATTTTTGTCTTGTCATGTATTGGTGATCTACGCTTTTGTTTTTATCTTAACATTCATTCTTGCATGCAAATTTATTAACAGTTAAAAAGATGCGGAGATTAAAATTCCTACGCTATTACAAAGGCGCGGGTCCACATCGCCAAATTAAATCCAGGACCCGATTTAAAATAAAATAAAGTGCGAGAAATATAAAATGTCTAATTTACACGGCTTTGGGAGAATTACATGAATATTATAAGAAAGGAAATAAAATGTGCGAAACGAACTAATAATCGAAAGCGAGGGCGTTGGACCCTTTTTTAATGAAATTAAATTATGCTTAACAAATTAATTAAATTAAAATAAAAAGAAAAGATTTTTGAGTTTTTGTATTTATGGATTTTTATGAGAGAATTAAATGAGATAAAAAAAATTAATTAATTAACCCTAATTCTAACTATTTTTATTTATTAAGAAATATGTTAAAGTTGCACCTGATTAATTAATTCAATTTTATTTACAAAAATAAATAATTAATTATTATAATGGTAAAAGAAAAGAAAAAAATAAAAAGAGATTAAAACCCTAATTCTACAATTTTTAGTTTATTAAGAAAATGTTAAAATTAATCCTAGAATAAAAACTAATTAATTAATAAGACTTTATTTACAAAATAGCATTTAAATAAAATATATTTTATTTTTGTGACTTTCTGATTTTTTTATTATTTTTTTATGTTGATAAAAATATTAATGGAATTAAATAAAATAGAGGAAAGAATTAAAATAACTAAAAAAAATATAAAAGAAATAGGGAGAAGAAGGCAAACATGGGGGGTTTGTAGGCCCATTTGGAGGTATAATTCAGTAATTCTGGCCCAATAGACCCCTGGCCTTGTTGACTTTCCTACTGGCGTGTGGCTTCGTTGACCAACGCACGGTACTCTTCAAACATTGGCCTTTGGATTGGGATTATGGGACAAGTGGCGTGCCTGGATTGTGAACGTATGGTAGGCTTTTGTGCTTGTGTAGTACCTGAATATTTTGCAAAGAAAAATAACAAGGATATGGGGGGACCTGGGATTCGAACCCAGGTCCCAGTGCCTTATGAGACAACGCCTTAACCATCTGTACCAACCACGCGCTTTGTTTATTATATGACAAATAATCAATATGAGATAAAACAAGGGTTAGTGGGATATTTTCGCGCGAATTTCAAATGCACCATTCGTTGGCCTACACATCATCATCTTCTCCAGTTATTTGCTGTGCCTGAAACAAAAACAAATTGAATAGCGGGGGTTTTAAACCCCCACTAAATAGCAAGCATAAAAATAGCGAATAGAATATGGTGGCTCATAAATTGAGCGCGAATAGTGTGTTAAGTTCGTCCAAGCTTCCTGAGTTTAGCCATGGTACTGGGATGTCCTAATTTTGCAGTATACGAAAATGCCCAATTTGGAGCTTGAGGAACCCTAGCGAGCTTCAATGGTGAAATCGCGTACGATGCATAAAAACTCAATTAAAACATATGGTTAGCTTTAGAATGATTAACTGAATGTAAACCAAACATTAAAAATTGGAAATAATGCGTGAATCATGATACATGAATGTGAAAAAAAGTATGGACAGGACAAGGTCGTTATACCAATTCTTTGCGTTAGAGGTGATGATTTTGATCCAGAAACCTTCCTTGAAGCCTCGGGAATGCAATGGAATCAATGTTTTGCCTTGAAACTCCTTGAAATCGTGTTTTCAGTTTTGGAATTTTCTTGAAAAAGTGCAAAGTTCTTTCTTTAGATGGGGCGCAGCTTAGAGGTCCCTTCTGCATTAGGTTTGCATTAGTATATGTAAGGAATGAATTAGGGTTGAGTTTTCAATCAAAAGATCTTTGCATTGATGAGAACAATATTTGATTTCCATGGCATATTTTTCAAATCTTTTTCACATGTTTTTGATGTCAATCATAGCCAATCTTCCCCATTTGAGTTGTGCACGAATCTTGAGCCTTTAATGGATGATTACACTGCACAAAAAGATTTAAAAACTTTGGTTTAGTATTTTTCCATATTTTATTTAATTTAAATGAATTAATTGCAATTAAAAATTCAAATAAATAAATAAAAATGATGAATAAATCCCCTTTGGGCCAAATGGTCGTGCATGTGCTTTGGATGATGAATCTTGGAAGAAAATGTAGCCCATTAGCAATTTTAAGGCATTTTGAAGCAAAGTTGACTTTTCAAAATACCCAAAAATTTCCCAACTTCCACAAGGCATATCTTGCTCAATTTTTAAGCTTTGATCATGTTCTTGGACATTTTGAAAAGGTATTGAAGTCCTCTAACCAATGCCTTTGGTCCCATGTCATTTTGATTTACCAATCTCAAGTTATGGCCTTTGACTTAAAGTATCTTTTTGTTGATTTTTGAAAATGACCTATAATGTTGAAATTGATAACTTTTTGTGAGAGCATTTCTTGGACTTGAAGTGTGAAGAAGAGTTGTAGGAAATATCTTTATCTTCAAAATGAGCTTTGGATGGAATTTTTCTGATAATCCATGTGGAAGTTATGCCTTGGTCAAGTTACAGTTGACTTTTTCAACTGTCCAAATATGGAAACTTTTGCATCTTGAGGCTTTTTGAGCCAAGCTTTGAAAATCATGATCAAGCATTGATCAAATGATGTTTGTGGCTTCAAAATGAGATGTTGACCAAAAATTTGAACTTTTGACTGTCAAATGACCATTTTGCCCCTGCAGTTGACTGTTGGGCAATTAGGGTTTTTGACTGTGCAATTTTGTGCTGTAAGTCTTGAAACTTGGTATGAAGATGCTTGACCATATTTGTAGGCATGTGGGACTTGTTTAGACCCTTGGAAACTTCATTTTCTTTGTCAGAACCAAAACCCTAGTTTTTGACTGTTAGGAGGCCCTTGAACTGTGTAACCCTTGAGAGCTTTTTGAACCTTTGACTTGGCAAATCTTGAAGAATATGGGAGGGCAAATTTTGGGGTACAACAGTTGCCCCTGTTCAATCTTCTTAGACCTGAGGATGCAGATTGGCTGACGTGCCTTTCGTAATCCGAAGGTGGAAGATGATTGAACACTAGAGTGCCCAGAAATTTGCGCTCACATAGTAGCAGTGTGATGGTGGAATGGGCTTATAGATGCCATTTGGAGATTGATGAATAGGATGATGGGCTTATAGATGCCATCTGGATGTCGATCGCGTAAGAGTTTCCTTAGCGAGAACTTGCGTACCTGCAAAAGAAAAATGAGTACCTGGCATGTTACAGGAGCTGGTCTTTAAACTCTTTGTATAGATGTGTCCTGACTGGTTACAGGAATTGAATCTGGAGCTTCAAAAAGATGATGAATGAACCAGGGATGGTTACTACCTCAACAGGGACGGTGAGAGAACCTTGGATGATTACTACCTCGACAGTAATGCTGAGAGAATCTTGGGCGACTTCAACCTCAACAGTAATGCTGAGAGAATCTTGGGCGACTTCTACCTCAACAGTAACGCTGAGAGAATCTTGGGCGACTTCTACCTCAACAGTAACGCTGAGAGAATCTTGGGCGACTTCTACCTCAACAGTAACGCTGAGAGAATCTTGGATATCTTCTACTGAGTCTTTATCAGGAAAATCTGTTAGGGGTCGATTTAGCTGGACTAGAGAAGGCCTTTGACTGGATAAGAAACAGAAAAATCTTAGGGGCGATTTAACTGAACCGGTCTAGGTCTTGAAATCTTCAATTGGATAAGAAACAAGGAGATCTTAGGGTCGATCTGACTGAACCAGAGAAGGCCTTTGACTGGATAAGAAACAGAAAAATCTTAGGGGCGATTTAACTGAACCGGTCTAGGTCTTGAAATCTTCAACTGGATAAGAAACAGGGAGATCTTAGGGTCGATCTGACTGAACCAGAGAAGGCCTTTGACTGGATAAGAAACAGAAAACTCTTAGGGTCGATTTAACTGAACCGGTCAAAGTCTTGAAATATAGCTGAGAACTCAACTGGATCTTTCCTGAAAGGTAAAGGTCAGTCATATGTAATGCATGATATGGATCAAGCGATGATGTTCTCAACATAAATGAGATTTGTAAGATATGATGCGTATATGCATGCTATAATGTATGAAAATGTGATGTTTATGAACGTATGTTTTTATCCTTAGGAAAATAAATCCTTGACGGATGCCGGGAAGTCATGTCCGGGGCTGATGTTGAAGAATAGATCTTTGCTTCCGTTGGGGATGATAGTTGCAAGAATACGGGTAGGAGAAGATAACTCCGTTGGGGACAAACTTAGCGAATGGATTACTCTGCAGGGAGAAAAGTACTCTAACGATCTTGCTGGGAAGCAATACTCTGTGGGGAGAGAGATACTTTGCTGAGGTTGATGATAACTCCGCTGGGGATACCGTTGTTATGTTGGAAGTGTTAATAGACTTCGCTGGGGATAAGAAGACTTCGTCGAGGACGCTCTGTCCGTGGCTTTTGGCCGAGGATAACCCAGTTATATCCTGGTAGGGAAATAACTCTTTGAATAAAGCCGGGGGACGCGTTCGTGCTCTGCGAGGATAAGCTTCCAGAATCTACTGGGGATAAGCTTACTGCTTGGCGAGATGGATTCCAACTTTCCTGGGGAAGCTAGACTGGACTCTCTTGGGGAAGTCTTGAACTGTATTGGGGGAAGTGACTCCACTGAATGTTTGATATACCGCCGGGGAACAATCTTTAGGCCAAGACTGCCGGGGATGCTTGTTAAGAATGCATATATGTTGCTGGGGAATGTTGAGATCTGCGGGAGGATACCCAACTTCCTTAAGGTTGATAATGGCTTTGCTTGGGGAGAGTGCATTGTCTTACTGGCTCAGTCTCTGGGGAATTAAGATATCTGGTGGTGTTCTTCAGCTGAACCCACCTTGATACCTTGGAGGACAGAACAATTAGATTGCTTAGACAACTCTTTATTGCCCCTGCTTCTAATGTTACCTGTAATTAACCCTTTGTTTCGCATGAAAATATTCATGGGTTAGCAAATTATTGTCAACGCATATATCACAAATTGAACCTTGGACGTTCTTCGCAAAACAAAACAGAAAAAGGAAAAAGATAACTGGTAATTTGAGCTGAGAAGTGATTTTTGTATTGATTTTGAGTTGCCTGTAAATAGGCGTTTTATGTACAAGAGGCTGACGTCCTAGTAAGAGAACGCCGCCGAACAAAAAGAATTTATACAGAGTTTGTACAAAAGAGAATAAAACAGCTGTGTGAAATGAATGATCCACTGGGTTTCAACTCTGCTATCGCCTTTATATCTCCGAGCATCTCATCACTTGATGACCTTAGTTGAAAGTGAAGCTGACTGATTGATGCCGTCTGAACTTGATGTAGGTACCGGATTCTGGATGCAAAGTGATCCAATGAGACATAGTATTACGCTTTATCCCTAACTTTTGCCTGGACCGCCCTTTCGGGTTTTCAGTCCACCGGGATACCCATTTTTGCCCAAGCCGCCTTTTCAGGTTTTCGACTTGCCGGGTGTACAGATTTTTTTTCATTTTCATCCCTTCATTTTGCCCGAACCCTTTTGGTTCGCCGGGAAGCCCTAATTTTTGCCTAGGCATGTCAGCCTAGCGGGTCTTTTTCATGCGTAGTATCTTTTTACTATGTCTGCATTGGCGGGGTGAGGAAGGTCGTCACCATCCATGTTGGTTAGAATCATGGCTCCTCCTGAGAACACATGTTTAACCACAAATGGCCCTTCGTACGTAGGGGTCCATTTGCCCCTTGGATCACTCTGAGGAAGGATGATTCGCTTGATTACCAAATCCCCCACTTGATACTCTTGTGGTTTGACCTTTTTGTTAAATGCCCTGATCATCTGTTTCTGATACGTCTGACCATGACAGATAGCAGCAAGTCTCTTTTCGTCAATTAAGTTTAAATGATCAAGTCGCGTCTGGATCCAATCATCTTCACTCAGATCTGCATCCTTCATTATCCGGAGAGAGGGTATCTGCACTTCGATCGGTAAGACTGCCTCCATACCATAAACCAAGGAGAAAGGAGTTGCCCCGGTTGACGTCCTGGCTGAGGTACGGTACCCATGTAGAGCGAATGGTAACATCTCGTGCCAATCTTTATAAGTCACTGTCATCTTCTGCACGATTTTCTTGATGTTCTTATTTGCTGCTTCTACAGCCCCATTCATCTTTGGTCTGTAAGGAGAAGAGTTATGGTGTTGTATCTTAAACTGCTCGCAGAGCTCAGTGATCATCTTGTTATTGAGATTGGTACCGTTGTCTGTAATGATTCTTTCTGGGACGCCGTACCGACAGATCAGGTTATGCCGAATGAACCGTGCCACAACAGTCTTGGTTACCGTAGCGTAGGATGCTGCTTCGACCCACTTCGTGAAGTAATCAATCGCTACCAGGATGAAGCGATGCCCGTTGGACGCTGTAGGTTTAATCTCACCGATCATGTCGATGCCCCACATTGCAAACGGCCAAGGCGCAGTCAGAACATTCAGAGGAACTGGAGGAACATGCACCTTGTCTGCATATATCTGGCATTTATGGCATGTCCGGGAATGTTGGTAGCAGTCAGCTTCCATGGTGGACCAGAAATACCCTGCCCGAAGGATCTTCTTTGCCATAGTGTGTCCACTGGAATGTGTTCCGAAGGTCCCTTCATGTAGCTCTTCCATGATCCTTTCTACTTCAGTCTTATCCACACAACGCAGTAAGGTCTAATCATGGTTTCGCTTATACAGGATGCCGTTGCTAAGGAAGAACTTCGCTGCGAACCTTCTCAGAAACTTTTTATCATTGACAGATGCACCTTCAGGGTATTCCTGAGCTTCCAGATATCTCTTCACCTCATGGTACCAAGGCTTCTCCGTCACCAATTCCGTCTCGAGATCACAACAGTATGCCGGTTCGTCCAGTTTCCAGATGATGATCCGGGGAGCCTCATTGTCCCATTTGACCTTGAACATAGAAGACATCGTAGCTAACGCGTCCGCCAACTAATTCTCCTCTCTCGGAAAGTGTTCGAAGGTTATCTCTGTGAAGTGGGGGATCAAGGTCAACACACATTCTCTGTAAGGAATAAGATTCGGATGTTTCGTATCCCACTCTCCTTTGATCTTATTGATCACGAGAGCGGAATCTCCGAAGACACTCAGAAACTTGATCCTTAAGTCGATCGCAGCTTGAAGACCCATGATGCACGCCTCATACTCCGCCATGTTGTTGGTGCGGTTGAAACATAGCCGGGCAGTAAGTGGAGTATGAGTGCCTTGAGGGGATATGATTACAGCGCCGATACTGTTTCCCAAAGCATTGGAGGCTCCGTCAAAGTGCATAGACCATCGGGATCCTTCCTCAGGTCCTTCATCCGGTCCAGGTACTTCACAATCAGTCACTATCATGATGCTCTCGTCTGGAAACTCGAAGTTCATTGACTGATAGTCATCTACTGCCTGATGTGCCAAGTGGTCTGCCAATACACTTCCCTTGATGGCTTTCTGAGTCGTGTACTGGATGTCGTATTCTGTCAAGATCATTTGCCATCTTGCTATTCTCCCAGACAGAGCAGGCTTTTCAAATATGTACTTTATCGGATTCATCTTTGAGATCAACAAGGTAGTGTGAGTCAGCATATACTGTCAAAGCCGGCGAGCAGCCCATACCAAAGCGCAACAAGTTTTCTCAAGCAGTGAGTATCGGGTCTCACAGTCGGTAAACTTTTTGCTAAGGTAATAAATGGCGTGCTCTTTTCGGCCAGACTCGTCATGCTGCCCCAGCACACACCCCATTGAGTTGTCAAGTACTGTCAGGTATAGTATCAGAGGTCTCCCTTCAACCGGTGGCATAAGGATGGGTGGTTCTTGGAGATATTCTTTGATTCTGTCAAAAGCGGCCTGACATTCATCGTTCCAACGTACTACCTGATCTTTCTTCAGCAGCTTGAAGATTGGTTCACAGGTGGCAGTCAGGTGTGAGATGAACCGAGCGATGTAATTCAGGCGTCCTAAAAAGCCTCTGACCTCTTTCTCTGTCTTAGGAACTGGCATCTCTTGAATAGCTTTGACCTTGGCAGGGTCCACTTGAATACCATTATCACTTACAACGAAGCCTAGCAACTTTCCAGATCTTACCCTGAAGGTGCACTTGTTCGGGTTCAACCTCAGCTTGTACAACTTCAGACGGTCAAACAACTTCTGCAGATGATCTAAGTGCTCTTCCTCAGTCTGGGACCTTGCGATCATGTCGTCAACATACACTTCTATCTCATGATGGATCATGTCATGAAATAAAGCAACCATGGCACGTTGGTAGGTTGCCCCAGCGTTTTTCAGTCCAAAAGGCATGACCTTGTAGCAGAAGGTGCCCCACTGAGTAACAAAGGTAGTCTTTCCCATGTCTTCAGGTGCCATCTTGATCTGATTATAACCTGAAAAACCATCCATGAAAGATAACACTTTATGCTGAGCAGTATTGTCAACAAGGACATCAATGTGAGGTAGAGGGAAGTCATCTTTGGGGCTGGCCCTGTTCAGATCCCTGTAGTCGACACACATTCTGACCTTTCCATATTTCTTTGGCACCGGCACCATATTGGCAACCCACTGAGGGTAAGAAGTCACTGCAAGGAAACCGGCATCAAACTGTTTCATAACCTCGGCTTTGATCTTCTCAGACATCTCTGGACGCATACGGCGGACCTTTTGCTTGACCGGAGGGCAGTCTTCCTTGGTAGGCAAATGATGGACCACAATATCAGTATCCAAACCGGGCATGTCTTCGTAGGACCAAGCAAAGATCTCCACATAGTCATGTAACATTTGAGTCAACCGTTTCTTCACGCTGAGCTCTAGGTTGGCACCAATCTTTACCTCCTTCCTATTTGTCTCAGTACCCAGATTTATTGTTTCCACTGGCTCTTCGTGTGGTTGAATTGCCCTCTCTTCCTGAAGTAACAGTCTTGCAAGCTCGCCAGGCACTTCACAACCATCTTCACCTTCGTCTTTGGCTAAGTTGATCAGATTTTCGAAGTCATAACTGGCAGTAGCAGAGTCGTTACCAGTGAGATCCATAGTGGATTGAAACCTGTATGAGTGAGTGTGTGTAAATACAACTGTTTTTGTAATATATAAAGGAAGGAAAGACAGAAAAGGAGCATAAGATTTGAAATGTGAGAAAACGTCCAAGATTTTTATTCATGATATATGAAATGACAATTTATATGCCCTCACAAATGAAGCCACGGTGCCCCGGGTAAGACACCGGGCCATAGAGTTTTAATTGTTTATTACAAATAACAAAACAAAGAAGTTTATTACTGCGTAACAAAAGTAACAGGAGTATGATCCTTAGCAATCCAATTGGTCAATCCGCCATCAGCCGTCGGGTAGATCCAGCTATTGAACTCTGACTCTCCCACTTCATCTTCATCTCCCACAGCATTCACTCCTGGGTTGGTAATAAGCACATGAGGTCTTCTGGTCTTTGCCTTCCGCATAGCTTTCTGACCCTCTGCAGTAAAACCCAGTCCGGACTTGTCAGTTTTCTGTGTAAAATCAGGGAGCCTACCCCAGTTAGCACTTTCACCTTTCTGGATCACAGCCCGGGCATCCTTTAAGGAAGCCATCTTCAAAGGGACATCCCCCTCAACCACTGTTTCCGCTGCTGCCAATGTTGGAGGTACCTCTTCAAAATGCTGAAAGGGGGTTTCAATAAACTCCCCATCCATCTCAATATATCTGAAGGAATTCAAATGGCTCACCATATACTCCTCCTCTCCCTGCACAATGACAATCTTCCCTCTGACAGGGTACTTGAGCTTCTGGTGCAGGGTAGAGGTCACTGCCCCAGCTTTATGGATCCAAGGTCGACCCAGTAGACAAGAATAAGATGGACGAATATCCATCACATAGAAGGTAGAGTCGAATACTTGAGAACCCACACGAATAGGAATGTCCACCTCTCCATGGACCATCCTTTTGGAACCGTCGAAGGCTCTGACGATGATGTTGCTAGGTTTCAGCTCCAGGCCCTCACAATCCAAACGGTCTAAGGCTTTCTTGGGTAGCACATTTAGGGAAGAACCAGTGTCCACCAACACGTGCGCCAGAGTAGTGCCCCTGCATTCAATAGAGACATGCAGGGCGTCATTGTGGTCCTTTCCCTTGGCAGTAAGGTCAGCGTCCGAGAAACCCAGACCATTGTCGGCTGTCAGATTTGCTACACAATCAGTAAACTGGACGGCAGATGTCTCCTGTGGCACATGGGCCGTCTTGAGGAATGAAATCAAGGCCTTAGCATGAGCCTCTGAGCACAGTAGCAAGGAGAGCATGGAGATTTTGGAGGGTGTATTCCCCAGCTGCTCCACAACATTAAAGTCACTCTTCTTGATTATTTTCAGGATTTCCTCCATTTCTTGTTGGGAGGCCTCAGCATTTACAGGTCTTGGTGCCTCCATCCGGGCAGGCTCATCTTCAATCCCTTTGCCCCGAGCATTAGATGACTCGGCAGCAGGGGAAACAACTTGATCAGAACTGGGAACAGGTACACTTGCAGGTGTTGTAGTGAGGGGTCTTCGCATAGCTGGTGGTGTAATGTCAGGCGAGAAGAGCCTGCCACTGCGGGTAACCTTTGCTGGACCAGTGATATTGCTGATGCTGGTGTCAGTGTTAAACTCTTGCTTAATCCCATTCACATACACATCTGCCCCATAGTGCCAGGGGATAGCCTTATCAGATTCGTAGGGGAGAGGCCCCGGAACAGTAATAACAACAGGTGCGACAGTCATGATTTGAACAGGCTTCCTTGGGAGAGCCTTGATTGGGTTATTAAAGATTGTAACAACAGAAACTTCTTCTACCGGAACCAACTGAACAACGGACTTCTTGAACAGAATCTCTTTGCTGTCCATTAGGCTTTGGATGCCCAACTTCAGCAAAGGACAACCAGATAGGGAAACAGCACAGAAAAGGCAACCTTCACTACAACTCGGAAATAAACCGGCCAGCAGTAGGTTCCTCTTGACAGTCATTAAGGGAGTAGCTACATCATTTACAGAAACAGCGTATACATCTTCATCAACAGCATTTACTCCATGCTGGGGCATAGGAGCAGTCACCACATTCGGCCTCTCAGGCGCTTCAAACTGTATCTCTTTTGCATCGATAAGGTCCTGCACCTTATTCCTCAAGGCCCAACAGTCATTAGTGGAATGCCCCGGGCTATCAGAATGGTAAGCACAGCGAGCATTTGGATTGTATTTGGGAGAGGCAGTGTTTACAACCTTTGGGGCCTTCCTGACAGTCACTAGGTTGGTGGACAACAACTGCGGCAAGATCTGCGATAGGGTCATACTCAAACGGGTAAACTCTCTCCTGGGTCTTTCAGCCCTTTGAGGATTGGTTGGCCGAGGAGCGGCAGCAGGCTTGGCAATCATCACCGCGTTGACAGATTGGCGGCGTTCAGGTTTCTCTTGTCTTCTAGACCCATATACAGCACTAGCCTCCTTCTTAAAGGGTTTCTTCTCAGAACTTGAAGATGCACCCTTCTGAATTTTGCCGGACTTCATTCCAGCCTCTATTCTCTCTCCAGTCAGAATGAGATCAGTAAACCCTGCAGATGAGTTACCGATGAGATGGTTGAAAAATGGCCCAGATAGGGTCCCCAAGAACATGTCTACCAACTCCCGGTCAGTCAACGGAGGCTGCACCCTGCCAGCCAGATCCCTCCACTTCTGTGCGTACTCTTTAAAACCTTCGCTCGACCCTAGCGACATACCCTGGAGTTGGGTACGTGTAGGGGCAAGGTCGGCATTATATTGATACTGCTTATAGAAAGCAGTAGCCAACTCCTCCCAGTTACGAACCTTGGTCCCATCCAGCTGATAGAACCATTCGAGATGAGTCCCTGAAAGACTCTCCTGGAAGAAGTGGATCCACAAATTCTTGTCCACTGAGTACGGCTGAATCTTCCGCACATAAGACCTGAGGTGTAGCTTGGGACAAGACGCCCCGTCATACTTGGTAAAGGATGGTGCTTTGAACTTATGAGGAATGATCACACCAGTGGACAAACCCAAGTCTCCAAAATCCAGCCCAGGCACTTGTTGGATCTCCATAGCATTCAGTCTGTCCTCCAACTGCTTGTATCTATCTTCAGCAGGAGGATACTGTTCCTCGTTGAAATCAGTCTCGTTGTCAGAGACTACCGGACTAGGACCTTTTCCCCTTGGGGACTACTCTTGCCTATAGAAGAACCAGCCTCTTCATTCTGCAGAGTGTTGCCAAACCTTCGGCCCGAGTTGAAAAGAACAGTTCTCTTCTTCTTCTTCTTCTCCTTCTTCAGGAGCAGAGCCTTCAGCTCTTCTTGGCCTTGATCCAGACCCATGATTAGTTCCTGAAATTGCGCATTCTGCGCCTGAAGAGCCTTGATAGACATCTCGGTTGATGACAAGTCAGGATTCATGATGCTGAAATAAACAGCGAAGAACAGTAAGCAACCTGAAAAGAAGAAAACCTGCTATGCACATGATGAATGATATGTGTTTATGCAATGCATTCGAGGGTTCGAAAGTTCAAATTTGTTGTAGACAAAAAGGAACACACGTTATTATTAAGGAAGTAATTGTTCAGTACATCAAAGCCTTATGGGCAAAAATAATACAAAAGCAGATCAATCCCCAAAAGACACTATGCATCCTCTTTGGAGCTATGTAGGTGTTGAGATTCCTCTCCTCATGCAATAGGCGGGTGAGCTCCAAGACCTTCTTTTCACTAGCATGTAGACTGGTCTCAAGAGAATTCCGTTCTTCCTTAAGCTGGATCCAGCTCTTCTGCATCTCTTCCCAGGACGTGGGCATGTCAGGATGCTGAATAGTGTAGGACACTTCTCCTTCCAAGACTGGCTCTTTGATCACAGGGAGCATATGAGGATAAGGCATCACTAACTTCTGGGAGCGGGCTCGTACCCACTTGAGATAAGGTTCCAACAGGATGGAGTTCCTGTGTCCCAGTGTCTTGCTGTCTATCCTACTGGGCATCCTCCAGGCTCTGATAAATCTCTGGCGAAGTCCTTGTGCATCATTGTCGAAGTCAAAAACTATGTCAGGAATTAACATGTCATGAGGACCATCCCTCCGAGCATAACCAAACTGTCTCCAAGCCAGGCATGGGTTGTAAGTAATACCTCCTCTGATTCCAAGTAAAGGAACATTAGGGTACTCCCCACAACGATCAATGATAGTGACATCCTCTCTGGACCGAGGGCACCCGTGTATATCTGCATGCCTAAGAGTCATCAACCGTTGTGACCATCTCAAACCCCGCTCGTTCTTCAAAGCTGATTGTGGAAGGTGTGAAATAAACCACCTTCCCAGAAGAGGAGTGCAACACATAAGGACACCTCTTTTTCTCATGGTTCGAGTGTAACATGAGTGAAGGATATCCCCCAGCAACGTAGGTATAGGATTCCTGGACATGAAGATCTGGACAGCACTGATATCTATAAGCTGGTATGGGTTAGGGAACAACACCAAACCATAGACAAGGAGGGCCACAACTTCTTCAAAAGCTTGTAAGTCAAGGGAGTTCCAACATTCATGGGCCTTTTCAAACAGAAACCTGGCTAAGAACCCTTTGATACCACTTATAACTTCCCAATGTCCCTTGAGGTCAGATGATTGTAGGTGTAAGGCTTTAGCAATCTCTTCCAGTTTGGGTTCCTTTTTCGTACCGTTGTAGGGTAGTTGATCAAGGATAGGGATCTTCAGGAGCCGGGAGAACTCCTCCAATGTAGGTACCAGCTGATAATCCAGGAAAGTGAAACAGTGATGCAGAGGGTCAAAGAACTGGAACAGGACCTTTATCATATCTTCCTCAATGTTGGTATTGACCAAGCTGATGAGTCTTCCATGTCTTTCACTGAATGAGGAGCTCTCGGGAATCCTGGATATAAGCTCCTTAAGCTGAGGAGGGACCCTTACAAGGCTGATTTGAATTGTCTTTCTGCGAACAGTTTCCATGTCCTACAAAACAAGAACAAAGATGAAGATTCGAACCCCTGAAATGGTTAGTCAATGCATATGATGCTGGATGATGTCATGATGCTACGATTAAACACACCACAGATATTTACGAAGACAAACATGTAAGGCACACAAGACAAGCCCTTAGAGTTTAGGCCAGCATGGGGTCTGGGTATTACCCTCTTGAAGTTGGTGGGTTCAACCTGTCCTATTAGAAGTAACCGGGTTCTAAGGGTCCCAATATCACGGGATTGCTTTCATTGTTCATCGTTTCGATTTAGCCACTGAACTGGCGACCGAAATATTCCAGGAAAGCAACCCTCAATTGAGTGTAGTATCGAGTATCAACCAACCTCGGACTGCACCAAAGTCAGTTATCTCACTACCCTAAAGAGGCCAAGATAGTTCAATTAAGGTTCCTAAGGTCTGTTGATGCTTCACGACACCACGCGGAGGCCCCGTACTCTCCTTGACTGAACTCAAGGGTTACCGGTACACACCAAAGTGCCACATCAACGTAGCAGACTATTTCAACCATGTCGGTATACCTCGCACAGTTCCCTCACAGCCTTGTTGCTACTTTCTAAGAAGGTATCCCCCAGATCCGGGTTAGGATCTATAGAACTCCCAAGACAGTCCCACAATAATAAAGCAAGCAAGTCAATACAATTGAAAACACAGTTATGAACCTAGTCCTAAGGTACACCTCACTTTATAAGAGTCCCCAGCAGAGTCGCCAGTTCTGTGATCGGTGGATCTGGAACTGACTGTTTTTTAGCTGGTTCGCGAAATGTCGCGGAAGCAAGAGTCGCCACCGTCTTTTATTTTCTCCAAATGGAAAGGACAAAAGCACAGAAAAATTCCTTATAGAGATTGCTCTCGGTTCGGGAGGTAGATTATAGAAAGGGAAGGTGTTAGCACCCTTTCCATCCATGGTTATCCATGGGCTCTTAGGTACTTTCTCATTGTGTTTTAAAAAATGGTTTGTTTGCTTTTCAACTGTGGGTTTTTAAAAAGTTTCTTTGAAAATTTCTGTTCGCCTCTTGTATCAGTCCTCAAGAGTGTTTGAAAAGTTGCTTTTGAAAGCTTTTTGAAAAGGTGTCGGTGTGAAAAGTATTTTTTTGATTTGTTTTGAAATTAGAGCAAGTATCTAGAGTCGTCTACGTACCCTAAGGAATTCGTCTGTGTAAATGTCCTTAAAGTAGTGCCATCCCACCATTGAGAGGTAGGTAGCACCACCGTTGGAGGTGTTCGGGTCAATTCGAAGTTCGGGACATGGTGATCACCGGAGCAATAGGAAGACACCTTAGAAGCTACCCTCATGCCAGGTTCCCGGATCATGAGGACTTACTAAGACGTCCTCTACTCGACGACCACCTTTCGAGGGGCAAGGCAACAGTGAGGCGTACCCTAGGGGTGGTGTGTGATTTGTGTGTCGTTTTCAGATATTTTTGTCTTGTCATGTATTGGTGATCTACGCTTTTGTTTTTATCTTAACATTCATTCTTGCATGCAAATTTATTAACAGTTAAAAAGATGCGGAGATTAAAATTCCTACGCTATTACAAAGGCGCGGGTCCACATCGCCAAATTAAATCCAGGACCCGATTTAAAATAAAATAAAGTGCGAGAAATATAAAATGTCTAATTTACACGGCTTTGGGAGAATTACATGAATATTATAAGAAAGGAAATAAAATGTGCGAAACGAACTAATAATCGAAAGCGAGGGCGTTGGACCCTTTTTTAATGAAATTAAATTATGCTTAACAAATTAATTAAATTAAAATAAAAAGAAAAGATTTTTGAGTTTTTGTATTTATGGATTTTTATGAGAATTAAATGAGATAAAAAAAATTAATTAATTAACCCTAATTCTAACTATTTTTATTTATTAAGAAATATGTTAAAGTTGCACCTGATTAATTAATTCAATTTTATTTACAAAAATAAATAATTAATTATTATAATGGTAAAAGAAAAGAAAAAAATAAAAAGAGATTAAAACCCTAATTCTACAATTTTTAGTTTATTAAGAAAATGTTAAAATTAATCCTAGAATAAAAACTAATTAATTAATAAGACTTTATTTACAAAATAGCATTTAAATAAAATATATTTTATTTTTGTGACTTTCTGATTTTTTTATTATTTTTTTATGTTGAGAAAAATATTAATGGAATTAAATAAAATAGAGGAAAGAATTAAAATAACTAAAAAAAATATAAAAGAAATAGGGAGAAGAAGGCAAACATGGGGGGTTTGTAGGCCCATTTGGAGGTATAATTCAGTAATTCTGGCCCAATAGACCCCTGGCCTTGTTGACTTTCCTGCTGGCGTGTGGCTTCGTTGACCAACGCACACGGTACTCTTCAAACATTGGCCTTTGGATTAGGATTATGGGACAAGTGGCGTGCCTGGATTGTGAACGTATGGTAGGCTTTTGTGCTTGTGTAGTACCTGAATATTTTGCAAAGAAAAATAACGAGGATATGGGGGGACCTGGGATTCGAACCCAGGTCCCAGTGCCTTATGAGACAACGCCTTAACCATCTGTACCAACCACGCGCTTTGTTTATTATATGACAAATAATCAATATGAGATAAAACAAGTGTTAGTGGGATATTTTCGCGCGAATTTCAAATGCACCATTCGTTGGCCTACACATCATCATCTTCTCCAGTTATTTGTTGTGCCTGAAACAAAAACAAATTGAATAGCGGGGGTTTTAAACCCCCACTAAATAGCAAGCATAAAAATAGCGAATAGAATATGGTGGCTCATAAATTGAGCGCGAATAGTGTGTTAAGTTCGTCCAAGCTTCCTGAGTTTAGCCATGGTACTGGGATGTCCTAATTTTGCAGTATATGAAAATGCCCAATTTGGAGCTTGAGGAACCCTAGCGAACTTCAATGGTGAAATCGCGTACGATGCATAAAAACTCAATTAAAACATATGGTTAGCTTTAGAATGATTAACTGAATGTAAACCAAACATTAAAAATTGGAAATAATGCGTGAATCATGATACATGAATGTGAAAAAAAGTATGGACAGGACAAGGTCGTTCTACCAATTCTTTGCGTTAGAGGTGATGGTTTTGATCCAGAAACCTTCCTTGAAGCCTCAGGAATGCAATGGAATCAATGTTTTGCCTTGAAACTCCTTGAAATCGTGTTTTCAGTTTTGGAATTTTCTTGAAAAAGTGCAAAGTTCTTTCTTTAGATGGGGCGCAGCTTAGAGGTCCCTTCTGCATTAGGTTTGCATTAGTATATGTAAGGAATGAATTAGGGTTGAGTTTTCAATCAAAAGATCTTTGCATTGATGAGAACAATATTTGATTTCCATGGCATATTTTTCAAATCTTTTTCACATGTTTTTGATGTAAATCATAGCCAATCTTCCCCATTTGAGTTGTGCACGAATCTTGAGCCTTTAATGGATGATTACACTACACAAAAAGATTTAAAAACTTTGGTTTAGTATTTTTCCATATTTTATTTAATTTAAATGAATTAATTGCAATTAAAAATTCAAATAAATAAATAAAAATGATGAATAAATCCCCTTTGGGCCAAATGGTCGTGCATGTGCTTTGGATGATGAATCTTGGAAGAAAATGTAGCCCATTAGCAATTTTAAGGCATTTTGAAGCAAAGTTGACTTTTCAAAATACCCAAAAATTTCCCAACTTCCACAAGGCATATCTTGCTCAATTTTTAAGCTTTGATCATGTTCTTGGACATTTTGAAAAGGTCTTGAAGTCCTCTAACCAATTCCTTTGGTCCCATGTCATTTTGATTTACCAATCTCAAGTTATGGCCTTTGACTTAAAGTCTCTTTTTGTTGATTTTTGAAAATGACCTATAATGTTGAAATTGATAACTTTTTGTGAGAGCATTTCTTGGACTTGAAGTGTGAAGAGGAGTTGTAGGAAATGTCTTTATCTTCAAAATGAGCTTTGGATGGAATTTTTATGATAATCCATGTGGAAGTTATGCCTTGGTCAAGTTACAGTTGACTTTTTCAACTGTCCAAATATGGAAACTTTTGCATCTTGAGGCTTTTTGAGCCAAGCTTTGAAAATCATGATCAAGCATTGATCAAATGATGTTTGTGGCTTCAAAATGAGATGTTGACCAAAAATTTGAACTTTTAACTGTCAAATGACCATTTTGCCCCTGCAGTTGACTGTTGGGCAATTAGGGTTTTTGACTGTGCAATTTTGTGCTGTAAGTCTTGAAACTTGGTATGAAGATGCTTGACCATATTTGTAGGCATGTGGGACTTGTTTAGACCCTTGGAAACTTCATTTTCTTTGTCAGAACCAAAACCCTAGTTTTTGACTGTAAGGAGGCCCTTGAACTGTGCAACCCTTGAGAGCTTTTTGAACCTTTGACTTGGCAAATCTTGAAGAATATGGGAGGGCAAATTTTGGGGTACAACAGTTACAACTGTGACAAAGTGGGACATCTTGCAAAAGATTGTCGAATCGAAAAGAAGATTGAAGAAACAACCAACCTAGCCTTGGAAGCTGAATCGAATGAAGGCTTTCTCCTGATGGCTCAAAACGAAATCAACACCAATGACAGTGTTTGGTATCTTGACTCAGGAGCAAGTAATCACATGTGTGGTTACAAACACCTGTTTAAAGATATGAAGAGAATTAAAGATGGTAATGTGTCTTTTGGAGATGCATCGAAAGTGAAGGTCGAAGGAAAGGGCACAATCAGTTACTTGCAGAAGGATGGCTTGATTGGATCAATCGAAGACGTTTACTATGTACCAGATCTCAAGACCAACATATTAAGTCTGGGACAACTTACAGAAAAAGGTGCTTCGATACTGATGAAAGATCGAACACTGTATTTGAAGGACAAAGCAGGATATCTGATTGCCGCTGTCGAAATGGAAAGAAATCGAATGTATAAACTGAACCTGAGGAACATTCGAGAGAAATGTCTACAAATCGAAGTGCAAGACAAAGCGTCACTGTGGCATATGCGCTTTGGTCATCTACATCATGCTGGTTTCAGAAGGTTGGCGAAAAGGAACATGGTGCATGGACTACCAGACATGGATTTCGAAGGAAAATTCTGTGAAGAATGTGTGCTCAGCAAACAAACAAGAACCTCATTTCAAAGGAAGGCTGAGTATCAAGCTAAACATATTCTCGAATTGATACATACTGACATATGTGGGCCAATCACTCCAGAATCCTTCAGTGGAAAAAGGTACTTCATTTCTTTTATTGATGACTTCTCAAGAAAAACCAGGGTCTACTTCCTGAAAGAAAAGTCTGAAGCATTAAAAGTGTTCAAAAAGTTCAAAGTAATGGTAGAGAAGGCAACAGACAGACACATAAAAGAAATTCGATCTGACAGATGAGGTGAGTATACTTCAATGGCCTTTGTGAAGTACTGTGAAGAACATGGCATAAGGAGATTCCTAACTGCACCATATTCACCTCAGCAAAATGGTGTGGCTGAAAGGAAGAATCGAACTATTTTTGACATGGTTCGATCAATGCTCAAAAGCAAGAACATGTCGAAAGAATTCTGGGCAGAAGTAGTACAATGTGCTGTTTATATTCATAATAGATGTCCACATTCGAAGTTAGAAGACAAAACACCACAAGAAGCATGGAGTGGACAGAAGCCAACAATTTCTCATCTCAAGGTATTTGGTAGTATAGCTTATGCACATGTACCAGATCAACGAAGAACAAAGCTTGAAGACAAAAGTCAGAAGTACATATTTATTGGATATGATGAGAAGACTAAAGGGTACAAGCTCTTCAAACCCATAAGCAAGAAAGTGATCGTGAGCAGAGACGTTCGAATGAACGAAGCAAGCAAGTGGGACTGGAACATTTCAACAGAGATTGTTGACACAGTCGAAGAAACAACGGTAGCTGTACCAACAAGTATTCCAACAGAACATGAAGAAACTGAAGATGAAGATGAACCTCTACAACCCAAAATGAGAAGTTTGCAAGATTTGTATGATTCAACAAGTGAGGTGCATCTTGTGTGTCTTCTGGAAGATGCTGAAAACATCAGCGTCGAAGAAGCGTTACGAGATAAGAAGTGGAAAAGTGCCATGGACGGAGAGATTAGAGCAATCGAACGCAACAATACTTGGGAGCTAGTCGAATTACCAAAAGGAAGTCAACCCATTGGTGTAAAGTGGGTATTCAAGAAAAAGATGAATGCTCAAGGAGAAATCGAAAGATTCAAAGCACGACTGGTTGCGAAGGGATACAAACAGAAAGCAGGAATTGACTATGACGAAGTGTTTGCGCCTGTTGCAAGAATGGAGACAATTCGATTACTCATTTCTCAAGCTGCTCAATTCAAATGGCCAATATTTCAAATGGATGTCAAGACAGCATTTTTGAATGGTGTGATCGAAGAAGAAATCTATGTCGAACAACCACTTGGATATATGAGAATTGGAGAAGAGAAGAAGGTGTTGAAACTGAAGAAATCACTGTATGGGCTGAAGCAAGCACCTAGGGCATGGAACACACGTATTGACACATATTTCAAAGAGAATGGGTTCGAGCAATGTCCTTATGAACCCGCCTTCTATGTGAAGAAAAATGGAAGTGATTTATTACTTGTTGCTCTCTATGTTGATGACCTTATATTTCTAGGCAGTGATGTTCAGATGATCGAAGATTTCAAGAGCACCATGACAAGCGAATTCGAAATGACAGACTTAGGTCTGATGAGATTCTTTCTTGGTCTGGAGGTTCGACAAGAAGAAGCTGGAATTTTCATCTCACAAGAAAAATATGCAAAGGAAATCTTAGAAAAATATAAAATGAAGAATTGCAATCCAACTTCGACGCCAATGGAACCAGGTACAAAACTATCAAAGTTTGATGGAGGAGAACGGGTCGTAGGAAGCAAATATCGAAGCTTGGTAGGTAGCCTTCGATATCTCACATGCACAAGGCCAGACATTTCACTAAGTGTTGGCATAGTAAGTCGATTTATGGAGGAACCAGTACACACACATTGGAAGGCGCTGAAACGAATTCTAAGATACATCCAAGGAACAGTATCACTAGGAATGTTTTATTCAAAAACAGAAGACTACAAGTTAGTTGGTTATTCTGACAGTGACTGGTGTGGAGACATAGACAATCGAAAGAGCACCTCTGGATATGTGTTTTTCATGGGAAACATAGAATTTACTTGGTTGTCGAAGAAGCAACCTATAGTAACACTTTTGACGTGTGAAGCTGAATATGTGGCAGCATTCTGGTGCGTCTGTCATGCAGTATGGCTCAGAAGGTTGATAAGCAAGATGGAGCTGAAACAGGAAGGTCCAACAATAATATAAGTGGACAATAAATCAGCTATTGAATTGACAAAGAATCCA
Organism: Vicia faba; assembly: GCA_948472305.1. Taxonomy (NCBI): domain Eukaryota; kingdom Viridiplantae; phylum Streptophyta; class Magnoliopsida; order Fabales; family Fabaceae; genus Vicia; species Vicia faba. Next base: position 984,097,302 of record OX451736.1, on the reverse strand, counting down.
GTGAATCATGAACGAAGCAAACACATTGATGTTCGATTTCATTTCATTCGTGAACATGTGAAGGAGGGAAGTGTCGAATTGAGGCATGTAGCAAGCAGAAACCAAGCAGCGGATATTTTTACAAAACCACTATCAAAAGAGGTCTTTGACAGAGGCAAGAAGATGATAGGATTTCTGGATGGAAGAAACATTTAAGTTTACAAAGGAGTTTTGTTGAATAAACATTAAATGTGTTAGTAATAAGTTTTACATTAAATATGGTAGTAGGAAGGACAAAAGTTTAGTAAGTTATTAGTAGAAGTTATGTTTTAGTTTATGTTTTAGAATTGTAAAAGCTATTTGGGTCTATAAAAGACCAAGAGTGTATTTTATTTGATAAGAGCAATATAGAAGTATTCATATAGAAGCCTGATTCATTTTATAACAGGATTTACATTAATTCACCCTTGTTTCAAAACTTTAGTTTCATCATCTCAACAGCAACTATAACATGTGGTATGTCTATCATGTTCCTACAAATTGAATATTCACTTGTCCTTTGTAGGGAAAACTCACCGATGAAACTGTATTTGATTCTAGCTTTGAAATAAATAGTCCAATTGATTTTTGAGCAATGTGGTGGTCAAGTGATCAATTGTAAACAAAAACACAGTCATAAATAAGTCTAGTTTTTTTGAATTTTCGGTTTCATTATCAATAACAGTGATAATGAATATGCTGATGTGCTGGCTTTGTAATTGATGCGTATATCATCTTGAGATATTATCTAACTGAAATAGTCCAAGAATTACTTTGATGCATATATCAGCTTCAATTCATACACATCCTCAATTCAAAACAACTTTAGCTCAATTTTCACCCCTTAAACACTTGAAACAAGTTCATATTAAGGATGACAAATTCACGTATTGCAAGGTTTTTCATGGAGGTGGCACCGTGTTAGTCATCAATTTTTGACAAAGGAAAGTGATTATAAGCAAAAGATTAACACTAAGAGGAAAGTATTTTCGACACAATCCATACTGAGGTAAGAGGCGTTGATAACTTATCAAGGAAAAATCCTTTTGAGACTTAATAAAATTCATAGAGTTTTGAAGTTGGGTCAACGAAATGGCTTGAAGTCAGTCGATTGGGAGACAAATCGATAAAGGGTTTGAAAGTCAAATCAAATACGAAAAGCATTTAATATTGAAGCAATTTTCATCGACAGTTACTAATAGAACGTGAGAAGGTTCAAAAAGACAGTTTCATCACAAACTCCGAACGTGATTATATAACCGTCAAACGTGTAGGATAGCAGTTACTTTTGTTTATTTATTTAAGCAAGTTTCTTTATTCATATCAAGGATTGTATGTTGTAACATTGTAAGAAAACACTCAAAGTATATGCGTCAAGAGAGAAACGAGTCACTTCTGAAAAATGTATGATTGCGTCCACATTTAAATTCAAAACAATTTACTTCTTGTTTATCATTCTTGCATATTTATCTTTATCTTTATTTTACCTTTTTCTACTTTCTAATCTCAAAACACCATACTAAACTTAACACTATGTCTAAGACTCTTGTAGTCGATCTTGCAAGTAACATTTAAGTAAGAGGCTAGAGATTGTTCGCGAGAAACCCTTGCGAACACACTGCCACAATATGTCACTGTGATAAGGCGTAGAACATCAAAGATGATGGAAAAAATTAGTGAAGATGAAAGAGAGATTAGCTTGAATGATAATGTATTTTCATCATATAAAAGTTCATATGCTATTTCAGCTTCATCACTTGTTGCTTCTCGTATATTTCCAGAAAAGTTAATTTTAACAAGATTAACAATCACAAGTTTTAAGCAATTTTTCAACGATACGGATATGTCACCGTGCGTTTGGTCTGTAGTCTAATTTTTCAACTGCTTTGTTCTCCTCAACTAGTACTTTAGAATGGAGTTTGGTCTTTGCTCATTAACCAATATCATGTATGTAAATGCATATTTGAAAGTGAAATGAAAGTGGAGAACAAAATGAAGGATGTGCAGTGTTATGTTTATATACTCCATTAAATAGTTCCACATTGAAATTTAAAGAAGAAATGTGAGTGTTTATAAAGCTCTTTCACCCATAAATTCCCAAAATTTCAAGTATTGGCCACTCTTTGAAAAGATATTATTGGACTTTAAACCCTGTGTTATTAATTTAAGAAAAAAATAAAAATAAAAATAAAAAAAGTAAACAATTAATTCAAAAAAGAAAAAAAATTAAAAAGTATAAAAAAATAAACGTACCCATTGTTGCACCCCAAATTTTATGACAGAGATAATCCGAAAAAGAGGAAAAGGGATAGAAACACAAAGAAGACAAATGTGACATTCTTCTTCGACCTACTCTTCCTCTCTTCAAATTCCACTTCCGCTATCAATTCCTGACTTTCTCTCTACACCAACCAACGAATATCACCCTCACCTACGTGTTCCCTTCATCAACATCGCTGCTCTTTCCTTCAATCATCTACCTCCCATACTCTCTTCAACACAAAACTGATTCGCTCGTTTCCATCCAGTGACCACCATCTTCATCAACTCACAACTATCCTCACAGTTGATGGTACCTTTGTGTTGTTTGAAACAAATCTGAATGATAAAGTTGATGTTATTGTGTTGTTTGGTTTAAATGTGGATATCAAATTTCGATTGGGTTATGTTGTTTGTTTAAGGTTGTGTTTATTTGTGATCATTACCATTGAATCAATGATGTTATTATAGTGGTGTGAAGATTGAATAAAAACTGTGATGATATGATGTTAACATGTTATTGTTCGAATTGATTGAGATTTGTGATGGCAATTCATTTTTTGGGTTCGAATCCCAAATTGAGTTAACATTGTGTTTTGTTGCTCGTCCATCTGAGTCTGATTTAATGTTTATATTCATTATTGATGTGTTTTAAGCGACGATGCCAAGGCTAGCATTTTGTTCCTTTTGTTCATGAGAGCTTTTGAATAGTCTTTGGTCTTTATTTGTTTGAATCGGAACGTTAAAACGTATGCCTTGGTTCCCTTTACTTTCTTTTATTTTGGTTTGGTAAGAAAAATGTAAATATCTTTAGTCATGTTAATTGTTTTTGCGTTGTGATTTCGAAGTTTAAATTCAATTTGGATTTTAAAAACTGTGTGGGTGCATATATTCAAAGTTTTTGATACGGTTCATGTTGGCTTCACAACATCACTTTGATGCTTTTAACTTTGAGTGAAGTTTAGTGATTGTGTCTTGTTGTTTGAGCTAACGTGGAGGATTTGTTGATGACATGTTAGTTTCATTTGAGTTACTTTTGAAAGGTGGAATTTGGTTGTGATGTCATTCTATTTCCATTAGCTATGAGCTTATTTAAGGTGGGATTAGTGAACCTCTTTAGGTTTACGTAGTTGCTGCCCGGATTTCGTTTTAAAGCCTTAGAGCTTGTTATGAACTTGATTATTCTTATCTTGAGTTTGAATTGTGTAAGAAAATGAGTTGGTGATTCCCGTTTTCATTTGCGTTGATTGAAAGATTAATTTGAGCGGGGATTTACTTTTCTATTTCCTCTTGCTTGAACATGGTTGAAACGAATTCCATTGAATATCGTTATGCTTAGGTAGCGGCTGCCCGAACTTTGGTTTATGCGATAAAAGCTTGTTTAGAACTTGATTTTTCATGTTTGGAATTGAGTAATAACTTGAGTTATTGATTCCGATTTTTATTGATGGTTTAAGATCATGATAATTATCGGATTTTCTTGGCTTTGAATATGTTTAGAATCATGCTTTGAATGCTGATTGTTTCGTGTTCAAGTGAGTAATGATGTGAATTCTCGCTTTTTGTTTCATTTGTGGTTTGAAAATCGTGATGGCTTTTGAGTTTGCTTGATGTTGAACATGTTTGAAACGATGAATACAATGCTGATTTTTGCTATCTATATTGAATAATAACTTGTTTTCTTGGTTCTTGATTGAAAAATATTCATTTGTTCATGTTACATTCATACAAGTTTCATTTGGTTTTCAATTCACTTGTGATTACTAACTTGTTTATGGTTTGGGCAAGTTTACAAGAAGTCTCGAGTTCCTTTCTCCTCACATTTCCATTCTACTTTCGATTTCTATTTTCATTTTAATCCATTAGTTCTATATTTTTTTAATTAATTTGTGCTTGTTAATTAAAATTGATTAGTTTACTAATCTATTCTTCTTAACTTCATTAATTGATTTAATCAATGTTTAACTAATTGATTCTCTCCTTATTTCATCCTTCATCTTTATCTTTCCACTTTGATCAATTAATTAGATGTTGATTTAGTTACTTGATTTAGTTAATTAAAATGGATTAGTTTACTAATTTATTTTTCTTAACTCAATTTATTAAATTAATCAACTCTTAATTAATTGATTAAACATTCACTTCATATTTTCATGATACATTGTTCTAACTCACTCAGACTTGATTCTTTATTTCACATGAGATGTTCGGATTATTTCTATGCTATCCTGGTTTTGTCTGTTTGTTGGGAACTCCATCTGATACAAGGATTCTTATCCGACACTTTGAGCTTATCTGATGCACTTTTTCAACTTGTGATTTATTTTCACTTGATGTGTTTTATCTGATGCTTTGAGTTTTATCTGAGGCCTTGGGTTTTTTTTGATGTTGTCTGCTTGTGATTTATTTTCACCTAAGATTTGATATACTTTTGGCTTGTTTATTTGCTTGTGGCTTTAATCCAAAGGAATTAGAATGTTATATTGATTTCTTTATATCAAGTATGAGCTTCCATTTGGTCATACATTCTTTATCTTATCTTTTACTTTTCTGTACATAGGATACTCTCTTCATCTTCTACCTTATTCTCCAATTTTCAAAACCTTTTCATCTTTTTCAAAACCTTCTTGTTTTCAATAAACTTGAATCACTTTCATAATAAACCTTGACTTTATCAAGCGACTTCTTTTCAAACTTTTCTTTCTTAATAAAGGCTAACCCACATAAGCATATTCTAACATTTTCAAAAATACTAAAAAATATTTAACTTCATTCAAATCTTTTTTGTGCGCTAGCACACTTTTTCACTTTAAAACGTTTTTTCAGATTAGACATGATTCAATTATAATCGAGATGTTATTCTTCTATCTTCATGGTTGTTGACTTTTTCACTTGAGTACTAGAGGTGTTCTCAAATCTTCACTCATGTTGGTGCGTAGTCTTTCTTTCTTATACCTTGCGGGCGATTAGACGAGTCTTCTCTTTAAAAATGACGACTTATCTCTTCTTTTAAAATCAATCAATACATCACAATTTTGTTTTTTAAGAAGAACTACGAGTGCCCTGATCCCTTATTGCATGAAGGGGGTACGTAGGCACAAAAGTTTACAACTGCGGCGGGCGCAATAATAAAAAACATTTTTTGTTTATAAATATTCATTCATTCCCTTTAGCAAGTAAGTCTTTAGATAACACACTTTCTGATTAGAACAAACAATTTAGATTCTACGAAGTACTGTAGATGCTTACGGTGTTAATACATTCTCTTTGCATAACCGACCCCCGTACTTTGATCTCTGATCTTTTATTTCATTTTGGATTTTATTCGCTATTTTCTTATTTTTCTTTTGAAAATAATAAAGTGTGGTGACAACTTTCACTGATATGAATTAAGTCAATTAATGACTTAGTCTCAAATTTTTTACCTCTACAATGTAACATGCATGTCTCGTGAAAACCATGAGAGATGTCATGATGCAAAAAACAGAGAGAAAATGAGAAGAGAATTTAAGAAAGTGTGAAGAATGGTGAGAAATAAGTGTTTTATTTATAGAAAACATAATTGCACGTAGGAGCCATCTCAAATGGCACATCCTCCCACAAATATAAAGCATGCGCCATCTCAAGTGACTTGAGAAAAGTGTATTCGTCATGTGGGATGACGCCTAAGGCCAAATTTCTAATACATGCAATATCTCACTTGACTACTGTATGTTAACGTTTTATAAAACATGATTATTTGCATAATTTTCTCTACAACATAATTATTTGCGTATTTTTTTTTCAATACTTCATTATTACAAAAGAAAAATCATTTTTCCAACACACAATTTATATTTGTGAGTTTCATGAACCATTAATAATTTTAAAAATAATTTTTTTTTAACGGAATAAAAAGAAATCAATATAATTATTATTATTTTTAGATAATCGATACTAGTATATTACAATCATTTATAAATAAATATTATTTTATAAATAATTAAAATTGAAATTAAACTTTAATTAACATTTAACAATTATGATTAAATTAATGTCAATCAAATATTTAAACTCTATAAAAAAGAAATTTTCACTAAAAATGAATGGTTACTACCGAACCAATATTTATTGGTTTGCGTAATTCTTATAGCGCAAAGATTAGCGTTACAGAAAGATAAAAACAATAATTACGACAAAAAAGTATAGATCCAAATAGTAGTATAATAAGTATGAAAACAATTCATCCTGCGAACTTGACTCTCGTACGGTTTAGTTTTTGCCATGTGATGTCTAGTAATTAGTTAATCATGTTCGCCGCAGAAGAAGAAGGAGACACTTTGTCTTTATTTGAAGAATGTTTTTGGTCGCGATAAAGACCAAATTCAACATGGTCACATTCATAATGATCAAAGGGATAAAAAGACAAAAACATTAGTAAAACAAAAGCAACCACTTTTGTACAGTAGCTCACACTTGACACACGGTCAATCATATTATTAGCATCAGATTACAAACATAAAGTATCACTCACTCACACTGCTAGAATAAAAGACATATTCATCTTGTAACTATCAAATAGTTACTTTCAATTTAATAATAATGTTAATATAATAATAATGTTAATATAATATAAATAAAAAAAGAATATTTTAAAATATTTTAAGCATTTATATTACACTCTATGAACAATAAATTAAAAAAATGTATATTAATAGATAAAAAACATCTTAAACTTGTTACTTGTTAGAACTGAAAAGCTTTGTATTCATTTACTTGTCTTTAAGATATTCTTTTATTTGTTTGTAAATTGATTTTTAAAGAATTAAAAAAAATTTAGAGACTAAATATATATTTTAATATATATTTGATATTTTTTTTAGATAACATGACGTTTTAGTGTATATTATCATTTTCTTAAATATCAAATATATATTAAAATATAAACGCAAATCTTCAAAATTTTCTTCTTCAAAAACTAACTCGCCAAACAAACCCTTAATAATTAGTAGGATTGCTTAGATAATGTCATTTCCTTTTTCATATATGGATGTTAAGGAAATATGTTACTTTTATTTATAACTTAATGTGTCAATGAAATAAGGGTTTGGAACTTACACTTGCGAGTTTTTTGAAATAATTTATTGAAGGTATTGTAGCGGGTCATGATTTTAAACCACGAAAAAGTATTGACTCATATGGTTTTAGCATTAACAAAATGTGCATATAATATGTAGTCTTTCGTATTGCAATTTGTACCTGCAATCATTTAGTCAAAAGATTTTAGCAATTGGTTAGTGAGGTCAGACACGAGCAAACTTTTATCTCTCCACCTTCACATTATTATTGTCAACTTATATGGAACGCCTTACCATCAAAGTCATGGTTAATAAGAAACTTTCATCATAATAAACAAGATTGAGACATCGGAAACATATCCATACAATTGTGTGGTCAACTCTTGCTTTTAGATAAGCTAGACATGACAAAAAAGTCCAATCCATATCAGATCCGACCGCCCCTAACTCGAATTTAAAGGGGAAAATCGATTTAAATGAGGATAGAAACGGGGAAAATCCGATTTATAACCACATAGGCGAATATCCCCCGAACCGCATTCACCTCCACCTCGCCCCCACCTATTAAATTTAATTGATTGTCCTCATTTTAATTACTTAATTACCTATTTACCTTTCTTAATATTAAGATATCAAGTTTATTAGAATTATTATTCAATTTTTAAAATATAAATGAAATGAAAATGATGAAGCATTATGATTATTTTTAACTGACCAAATATTTAGTATAATTATCGATTTTTGTTGTTATGAAAAAACATGCATCTTAAAAAAATTATAATGTATGCGGGTGGGAGCAGGGAAACCTGTTCTTCTTTGAGGGTGGGGGTGGTTGGTGAATTATTACCCCTGTCTAGGATTGAGAATGGGAGCGAAGCTGGTACGGGGAGGCGAGGACGGGGCTAATAATGCTTAAAATGGCCCCCGCCACGCCCATTGTCATGCCTAGGATAAGTAAACTCCGATGAAAATTGTGAGACTGCAAGACAACAATCACAAATCATCTTGAAACTATCAAAGATAATCATTTCTTTGTCAACAATTAGGTCAAACTTAAATATGCATAAGTCATTGTTCTTGTCCATAATCTAAAATATATTTTAAGTTCTCACTCCTTCTTTCCTTCTTTGATCTTTCCTTCGTAGAAATGTACCTTTTTTATCATTAAAGTATGCGACTTGCTGTTGAATAATGTAGACGACGGGTAAAGTTTTTTTTTTAAGTTCAATAATTTTTTTGTCATAAGATAGATGATCGAACCAAAGGCTAACATAGCCTAAAAAATCATACTCATTTTTTTGTCACATTTGAATATCAATGAATAAAATTATTCGTATTTCAAATTAAATTAAAAAAACAAAATAATAATATTTAATTATTTAATATCATCAATTTTTATAGGTGAGTGTGATAACTCATCGAATATATAAATTAATAGTTAACGATAACATTTATTTATACTTATATATTAATGTAAATAAATTGTTAATATATAAATCAATAATATTTTTTTGAATATAATATTAATCTTTATCATAAAATTTATTCATGAAAAGCCAACCAAATTAATACTATATTAAAAATGAGTGTCTTAATCAATTATTATTTCAAATAATTGTGTTATGATACAAAATATATACTTTAAATAATCAAGATAAAAATATCTCAACTATCAAGCCAAATAGAGTAGAAGTACGATTATACCGCCAACGAAACATTCATTTATAAAAAAGTATCCAGTCTTTTAAAATGGTATTTTTGTTAATGAAGTAACTTTATCCCCTCTTAATTACTGGTCTTTTTAATATTGCTAAATATAATAATTTCTCATAATTAATTTTCGGTCAAGATTTATCACAATTTCTTTTAAAAATAATTTTTCATGTTGATTTTACATAAATATTTAAAAAATAACTATTCATGTGGATTTTAATTATAAAATTAATTTCATTTATTAAATTACTTTTATTAATAAAATAATTTGGTGAAAATAATATAATGATTAGAACCTTTTTGGTGCGGTTTAAATAATTTTGGAGACAAAAATTCATTAATAAAAAAAAAATATATATATATATATATATATGTGTGTGTGAGATTTGTTTCAATTTATACTATAAAAAATGACTCGAATTAAATTTAATATAATTTATTTTAAATATTCAATTTACATATTATTATTTTTTTAAATAAAAATAAAAATATAATAAAAACACAAAAAATTATTATAAAATATATCGTATAGTACATTAAATTTAGGCCAAATACATAATTTTTCCTTTATGTTTTGTATGAATAAAGTTTTAATGTTTTTAAATTTTTAATTCTATACATATACTTTAAACCATTAAATCGATCCTTTATATTTGTCAATATCATATTCACCTATTTTCTTGTCAATAATAGAAATGTTTGGTGATTACAACTTCAAATACCAAAACGGATTAAGATATTTAACATAATGATGTGATTGTAATATTTCATATTTTATTAAATGTTTTATTAGTTGTCATTCGGGATGAAATAAATTTATATATACTTTATTATTTGTTAGTCGAGACAAATATAGTAATTAGTGAACTCAAATAAATTTAATTTTTACTTAATAATGTTAACTCTTATTAATTTATAAAGGGATAAATATTTAAATAGCATTAATAATTAATCAATTATTCTCTAAATAAAAACTATTCTTTTAGATATTTTTCTCTTCTATTCTTACCAACCACCCTTTTTATTTGTTAGTAAGAAGAATAGAAAGGAAATAGAAGAAGAAGAGAAAGAGTAGAAAGATAAGAGAAGAAAAAGAGGAAAAGAAGAGAAAGAGAGAGAACTTTGGAGAAGAAGAGGAAGAACTTGAAAAGGAGAAGAAAAAAAAAAGCTTGAATCAAAGTCAAATATGTCCATTCTCATCATCAATCATCTTCATATATTGAAGTGGCTTCCTAGTTAGATTAATTGGGTGGGAAAAAAGTTTATGAATAGGAAGTTAAGGTTTTGTGAAAATCATCCAATGTTTAAAATTATTGCTAATACATGTTCATCTTGTGTCTTGCTTGTCTTTTGATGTTAAACCATGATATTTTATGTGATTTAGATGCAAATTGATGATACATACTAATATATGATGTAATACACTATATGTGTTGTATGTTTCGTCTTCCCTATTATGCTTCCCACTATCTGAATTTTGTTAATCTCGCTAAGTGAGAGGAACAACTCGCTAAGCGAACACTCCAATTTCCATCTGCAGACTTGTTTTGTTAGTCTCGTTAGGCGAGATAGGGTCTCGCTCGGTGAGACAACTGAAATTGGGACAAAGATTTTATTTTGTCCATTCAGACTCGTTGGACGAGAGAGAGCTCGTTGGGTCTCGCTAAGCGAGAATGCTCTGTTTTGAGAAAGTTATTTTGTTTTCTTGTTTCTACCATAAAATAGGAATCGTAGCTTCAATTAAAATAAAGTCGGATATATTGGAAAGGTAGTTTAATTCTATACTAATTGGGAAGGAGAAACCATATTTGAATTCCATATATTGATTGATTAATGATGATGCCATGTGATTGCATATGTGTGAGTGTATAATGTTAATTTCATGATATGCAATGTTTGAATATGTAATAATATGACGGGGGTATCGTTGGGGTGGTTAGAGGTTGAAGAAGAGGGGGTTTAAAAGTGAGATTTTGGAGATTTTACCTTGTCAGACTCGCTCGACGATTGCGCGCTCAATGAAATCTGTAAGAATTAGGAACTATAAAAATATTGAAAATAACATATCTTGAGTTTCGTAACTCGAAATGAGACGCGTCGGATGCGTTGGAAAACTAATCCAATAATTTATCATTTGATGAAGTAAAATCATGTATGTACTTTAAATAATACTTAATGAGTGATGATTAATTATTATACTTATGTTGTGAACTATATTATGAATTGTTGTTTGCCTTGAATGTTTAATAATTGTACATATGGAGAAGAGTGAGGTGAACCTAGATTAATAACAACTTAAGTTATGAAAGTGACTTAGGTGGTGATGCTTGGACGCGAAGGTATCTCGATGTGTACCGCAAAAGAGTAGTCGCTTGAGTTATGAATTAATATGATTTGTATGGAATATGAGTTGATGTTACGAGAATTGGTGAACATGATTACCTAGTAATTGACGAGTACAATCACATTGTGTTTGATGAACTAGTCATGTATTTGTAAACAATCCCAGTATCGTGTCATCCCGAATTGTGATGCTTGTGAAAAGTAAAAATTGGAATATATGCACTATTATTTACATCCAACCAAATGTGTTAGAATCTCATATGTTCAACCAAATGAGTTAGAGTCTCATAGAAGACGTAGACCTAAAAGTGGGTTAAAGTCTCATATGAGGAAAAGACTCGAAATGGGGTTGAGTCCTATATGGAGTGATGATTCTTGAAATAAATTTGAGTCCTATGGAGAATCTGAAATCTACAAGAAAGTCGAAGCATGACACAAGGATCTGTAATCCGTATCGATAATCCTAGACATATGGTTGGCTGAAGAAAGATGCCTTGGTACAATTTTCAATTAGTGACTCATTTGAGTTGGTGAACTCAAGTTTACATATTTTCATACAATGCAAAAATTTCTTAGATGCTTAAGTCTTTGTTCTATTGTGTAAGTGTACACAAATAGGACTAAGTTGAATGACTTAAGTTAAGAGTTGATAAGTGAACCCTTTAGAGTCGAGTGAATCCATAAAATAAAATAGGAGAACTCACTGAGATTATCATCTCACTCCACTAATATTGTTGTTTTTCAGATGTTTCATTGTGGGTTAAAGGCAAGGACAAATTTGTCAGATAATGCGTTGAAGACTTTTGTTATCGTGATCTTCTGCTGTGAATTATGTGCAATTGTAGATATTATACATAGAGTTTAATTTTTGATTAGAAACTCTTGTACATCACGTGTCATAATTGTAGATCATAATTTAGACATGTATATATAATAGACTCTTATACTATGTCAGTACATATAACAAGTATTTTCTAAAAGTATATTATACAAAGTGTTACAAAAATGCATTTAACTTAAAATTTAATTTTAAATAACGAAATTCATAATTACCAAATACATATATTAACTAATAAAATATATTAAAAAGTAAAATTAAGCGTTGAGAATTGATTAAAAAAAAAGACAAAGTAGCCAACCAATGTCTCAAAAGAGAATTGATTTTACACCATTCAACGTGCCTCGTTTTGTGTTTCATTTTTTTCATACACACTTTTTATTCTTCTCTTTTTTTTTCCTCCTTATCTCCGTGTGCGTGTAACCTCAAGCTACCACCACATTCATCGATCATGTTCCAAACACACCACTCTTCTTCGCTTCTTCTTACTATTTCACCACCTCTTCTCTTACTCACACACCCCCTTTTTTCCCTCCTCAATTTCACACTCTTGTTCCGTTACTCCTTTTCCTCTTCTTCTTCTTAAACCCCTCCCCTCATGGCTTGCTTAACTCGCCACAATTATCATTCTCGTCTCCCTAAAATGGTCTCTGAAAAACCCTTCCCTCTCTCTTCTCCCTCTTACCGTCTTGACAAAGTTTTCCCTGTTTATGCTATGGGTTTACCCGACCCGGTTCCTCAGTCCATCCTAGACGGGTCGGACCCCATTTGGGAAGCTGTCAAACTAGAAGCTAAGCTTGAGGTTCATTCTTCTCTTTACTCTCAATTACCATTTTAGTTGTTCAATACTGTGATCACCATGTTTGTGTTGCAGGCTGAAAAGGAACCGGTTTTGAGTAGTTTCTTGTACGCTAGTGTTCTGTCACATGAGTGTTTGGAGCAAGTACTGGCTTTTGTCGTTGCCAATCGTCTTCAAAGTCCTACTCTTTTGGCTACACAGCTCATGGACATAATGTCCAATGTCATCATGCATGATAAAGGGATTCAGCGATCCATTCGCCTTGATGCTCAGGTAGTTTCATCCTTTTATTAACAATGTTACACTTTGAGTATTTTGTTTGTCAGTAGATCAAGTGGTCGAACTCAGGATAATGTGTTCAGCCTAACGGTATTCGTATTTTTCAGTTGAATTTTGAGTTTAATCGGGCGTGATCTAGTATTATCTATACTATCCAATCATATCTTATGCGTGATCTAGTATTTTGTATACTATCCAATCATATCTTATGGTGCCGTAATAATAAATACGCCATCTTGTCCTATTTATAAGAAAATATTTGCTTTTTAGACCCATTGAATAATCAATGTCTCTGGTCTATTATATTGGTTTGGTACATTGATTATTCAATCAATCTAAAAAGTAATTTTTCTCTTATAAATACGACTAGAGGTAGAACTTAATTGCATGTTTTCCCCAACTATAAGTCTATAACGCGATTTTGGTCTCCACTTGTTTTGTCGCAGTGGTTTGGTCCTTTTTATGTTTTTGCTTTGTGATATGGCATGTCATGACAATAATTGATGTAGCTTTATGGTGCGTTTGAAATAAATAGATATGCGGGTTTAAACCGTTAAAAGAAAAAGGAAACCAAAATCCCACAATATGAAGGCAAAAGTGAAATTAAACTAAAAATAAAAGTTGAATTCAACACTTTATCTGTAATTTTGCTTTATAGTTTAATTTTAGTGGGAGTGTTTGAGGGGGGAATTGACGTGTCTTGAATGAATGATGATATGATTTGATTATTGTTTGTGTTTGTAAACAGGCATTCAAAGAAAGGGACCCTGCATGTTTGTCATATTGCACTGCAATTTTGTATATGAAGGTGATAAATCTTTGCTTTTTATGTCTACTTTCTGTTTCTGACTCAGACTTCTCATTGCTTTTCACTTCTAATTATGCACTTTGTTCTAGTTTCCATTATAAGGGATACAGAACTTTTTTATAAATAATTCTGCAATACCCTTTTTGTAAAAGTTATTCGGAATTTTTTTAAACTTTAAGAAAAAAAAGTTGTTCTCAAATAGTAATTGATATTAACAAAATGCTAGCACCACATGCTTACAGGACCCACCACACATAGTATTTCAATTTTCAACAGATTTTTTACTCCATTTTGGCCCGACACCCACTAACTTGTTGTGTACTCAATTTACTGTATTTGCTTGGGTATCATTGTGTTCACATGGTAACATCCAGAGTGTTTTATTGTAGATTTTGTGTTTAAGTCTTCAACATGTCCCTTTTTCATGCCTATAATAGCCTCATAGGACTGACATTCAACTATGATCTGGCAACAGGGTTTTCATGCGCTGCAAGTCCATCGAGTAGCGCATGTATTGTGGCACCAGGGACGCACAATCTTGGCCCAAGCTTTGCAAAGCCGTGTTAGCGAGGTAGCTTACTATTTGGTTAAACTTGATAAATCCAATAAACATGAAGATTTCATATTTATGTTTTTGTCACTGATAATCCATCCGCTTGTCATTTCCCTCACAGGTTTTTGCAATTGACATTCATCCTGGTATGTTGTTTTCACCTTTGTTTGAAGGAAGTTTGTTTCTCCGTTGAAGATATTGAAAGCTCTCTTTGGTCATTGGTTATTGCCTACTCATTACTATTGTTATTTTATGGTATTTTATATAGCTGCGAAAATCGGGGAGGGAATTTTATTAGATCATGGGACAGGCGTGGTTATTGGTGAAACCGCTGTTATTGGAAACAGAGTTTCATTGATGCAAGTGAGTGTGTTTGTTCATTATCTTTTATTGTATTTATTAACCATTTATTTGACGCTTTTAATAATCTCAAGTAAATTAGTACTTTTAGAATGTCGTAAATCATGCATAAGAGGAAAATAGTACTCAATAGCTTTATGTTTTTCTACACAATTTTGAAAGCTAATCTAATTTCACTTTTACAAAATTGCTTCGTTAGATACTTAAATACTGCAAGAGATTTAT
This sequence comes from Vicia faba, assembly GCA_948472305.1. Taxonomy (NCBI): domain Eukaryota; kingdom Viridiplantae; phylum Streptophyta; class Magnoliopsida; order Fabales; family Fabaceae; genus Vicia; species Vicia faba. The sequence continues at coordinate 984,082,050 of OX451736.1, read as the reverse complement.
GGCTAAAACTATTTTTTAACGAAGTTTTAATCTCGTACATTCATTATGCTCTTTAGATGATATACATATGATTTGGCAGGGTGTAACATTGGGAGGCACGGGGAAGGATACAAGTGATCGGCATCCCAAAATAGGCGAAGGGGCACTTATTGGAGCTGGTTCAACTATACTCGGAAATATAAAAGTTGGTGAAGGTGTGATGATCGCTGCTGGTTCCCTTGTGTTAAAAGATGCCCCTCCCAGCAGGTATTAACGAATATTTGACTATCTATTAAAAAATTTTAGTCCTTGCAATTCGATTTCTTTCATATTACAAGGTGATGATGACTCTTTTATTGTTTTGTTTGCTTTGTCTTGAAGCATTGTGGCAGGAATACCAGCAAAAGTTATTGGCGGTCTAAGGGAGCATGACCCGGCTTTAACCATGAAACATGGTAAGCAAACCTTTGAACAACATTCCGTACTATTGAGTACTAGGCTGATTCGTAGTTATTGACGGAAATTATATTTATCGCGTGACATTGTTATGGAATGTGCAGGCTAACTTTAATCTAGCACTTCAGTTCCTTTTATGCAACACCATTAACTATATATAGCTTATAGGATTCACTTCCTTGCATCATTAGAGTAATTAGGTTCTTTCCTTTTCAATACCTGTTACCTATGATATCATATAATTTTTTGTTCTCTTGATTGTGCAGATGCTACAAAACCATTTTTCACTGATGTAACTGTTAACATTATAGATGAAAAGTCCAGTGGTTAGTTTTCTTCAGTCTTATCTTCCCGTTTAAATTTCGAAAAAAACTACCAAGCTTTTTTCTTATATATATGTATCAGATATTTCAATATGTTTCAGGAGCAAAGAATCAAGAGAAAAAGGAAGCACACATTTGAGCGGTTTGGCGGTTGCGTAGTTATCATTTTGGATTGATTGTCTTCAAAGAAAAGATGGTGTTAGAATCATGAGTAGTGGATCTCAAATTTCAATAATACGTTTTGCTTGTAATTTTTGCTGCTGAGTGCAGAGGTTCCTGCACCATTAGCTATTAACTTAAAAGCAGACGCTACTTGTCTCTGGCTTCTGTCTTCTGTATTTCATCTGAGTTGAAAGATATCTCATTTAGTATTCATATCTTTAAACAAAAAGCTTTTTATTTTTTTGATAAAAGGTGGTCTAAAGACCACTATGCTAAAATACTGCAAATAAAAAAACACCAACAAAGACGGGTCACTAAACTTTCTTGAATGCATAACTGAAATTCCTTATGAATTTTAACTTCCAAACTACATTTTCTATACATTATATATAGTCAAATTTCTGAAATGTATAGTTAAGATATTTGTTTATGTTGTAAATGAGTTATTTTTACTATTATTAGTAGTAATTTATATTCGGGTTTTTAGTCCATTAGTTAGGCTCATTAGATTAGAATAATCTTATATTAAGAGATTAGTGCATGTAATTTTATGATATTTGAAATATATTATTCAATTCTAAATATGGTATTAGAGTCTCATCTAAGATCCATTGGGTCACCCACCATTTAGTTTCACACTCCAGACGTAATTCTTGGGCGTGAGCGAGGGTGTTAAGAGTCTCATATCGAACAATATATAGCTTGAACATGTGTTTATAAGTGAGGGCAATCCTCACCTTACAAGTCGGTTTTGTCGGGTTGGTTTAAGCTCAATTCACACATTCTAAGATGGTATCAGAGCTCTCGTTCGAGAGGGTTTCACTTCCGCATAAAAAAACCCTAGCCCCTTTAATCGCGGTTCTTTTTTCAAAACCCTAGCTGCCTTATTTGCGGTTCTTTTTTCAAAATCCTAGTCGCCTTATTTGCGGGGGTTTAAGTTCAGAAGTACTGTTCACAACAGGATTTGGACATCTCCGACATTGTTCATCAACAGAGTACTATTCATCTACGGTACTGTTCATCTCGAAAATACTGTTCATCGCTGTAATTAGTGTTCATCGACAAAATTGTTCATTGTCAGAACATTGTTCATTGTCGCACTATTCACTTAAAAAAACTCAATTGAAGGTTGCCGACCTCTTTACGACTACTTTGCGGGTTCTTTTTTATTATATTGAGTCAGACACATTTGCATGACATCCATCAATATGTCAGAAGAATAATTGGTCTAACTCAACAAAGACGAAGTTGTCATACCCCAAATTTATCCTACCTTTTAATAAAATCATCTAACTTATGCATCTTATTTTTCTCATATGCATTACTTCCATCAGGTAATACAATAAATCATGCATCATCAATAAATTTAGCATGAGATTAAGGATATTGAAGAATTGAGGTTTCTATGTGCTTTTAGGCTCTATTCTTCGTTCAAGGTTGAATCAATGTGTTCCTCATCAATCATGGTTTGTGAAGCTAGGGTTTCCATCACAACTTCAGAAGAAAATCTTGTGAGTTAGGGCTTGGGGTCTTCTTAACATCTCAATATCATTTCTTCATCAAAGTACATCTCAAGAGGATTAGGGTTTCTCTTCTACGGTTTGAGCTTGTCAACATTCATTAATTAAGGTTAATTGGATTTTATGCTTCAAAATCTTATCTTTAGCAAAATACATCAAGGCGGTGTTTTGGTAAAGAACGTCAAGACAAGGGGGATTTTGTCAAGTTAAAAGTATATTATGAATTGATTTGAAAAAGTATCGAGCTATGATGATGTTGTGATCAAGGCCATTGATGGTACTCATTGCTTGTTATGCAATTTTGATGTGGAGTAAAGAATTAAATTGGTGTGAATTCATGTCATGAACTCAAATTGGTTCAAATTATTCAATGGATTAAATTTATCTAAAGCATACAAGGTTGGAAGATTTGTTCAAGATTACAAGAAATACTCAAGGCATACATCATAGGGTTCCAAATTAAATTCTTCAAATGTCAAGTATATCATCATTCCATTAATGTCGTTACAAAGTCAAGAGAAAAAGTATACAATTTGAAAAAGAAAGTTTGTTTTAAATACCTGGGGTTTTAATCATTAAATTTAAAATGGATTACAAAGTTGTAATTCGTCATGCACTTCGAGCCAAAATTCAAGAAGAGTACAATGCTTAATTATAAGTGTGATACGGTGGGAGAACTGACTGTTATATTGGTTTTGTGTTTTTTATTCGCAAATATTGTGGTAAGCAAGAGTCGCCACCAAATTTTCTTTTATCCAACAAAGGAAAGGGTGAAAAGAACAGAAAAAAACCTTTCGAGAGTTTTCTGAGTAAGGGGGTAGATTATGGAAAGGGAAGGTGTTAGCACCCTTTCCATCCGTAGTTATCTACGGGCTCTTAGATGCTAGCTCATTTGAAAAAAATACCTTGTGCTTTGTGTGTTTGAAAAGTATTTTGGAAGAAAGCACCTTAGTACGACGAACTTTGTAATGTTTCTCGGATTGGTAGAGAACGTATACAAAGTGTTTTGAAAAATGTTTTTGAAAGAAGTTTTGTGTATGTGTAAAAGTTTGTTTTGTTTTGAGCAAGCATCTAAGAACTATCGACTATACTCGACATGGTTGTTCTTTTCCTCTTTTCCTTTAGACAATGCTATCCTACTATTAGTGAGTAGGTAGCCCTAGTCGTTGGATGTTTGAGGGACATTCGAAGGGACGTTTATACAATCACAAAGGCAACTGGGCAAGAAACTTTAGTAACTACCCTAGGGTTTTTAAGATCATACCGAGGCAACGTTGAAAGGGTCATCGAGGGACTTATGATCTTTAAACCGGAGGGTAGCCACTAAAATCTCTCACGTTTCGAGAGATGTGTCTGTTTTTCCGAAGGCAACCAAAGTGGGATACCCTAGAGGTGTACATGTGCAATTGTGTTGTATTCAGTTATTTTTGTCTTGTGTTAAGTTTGCTAGCATTTTATTTTATTCTTGCCATAGAATCCTAGTTAGTATGCATCTAAACAGTTTAATAGTTTGCAGGAATTTAAAACGCGGAAAGATAAATTCTAAACTATTACAAGGCTTCGGGGAGGGGGATTATTACAAGTCCAAAACTTGGGGAAAATAAATAAAACAGTAAAGTAAAAGTCCTAATTATAGTCTATTACATCCAGTAGGCAGTTACAAAAATATGAAAATAAACTGCGAAAGGTAATAAACGCGTGCGAATTGAAAATAACATCTAAAACCCTAGAAAGTTCTAAGCTAAAAGAAAACTCTTTTTTTTTTGCTTATTTGGAAAATGTTAAAATTAGACTAGTTAATTGAAAGAAAAGAAAATTTATTAATTGAAAATAATTCTAAACAAATCTAATTTTTTTTGGAATTTTTATTATGCAAAGAAAGTGAATTAACCTAAATCTATTTAATTTTAAATTAAAGAAAATGGTTAAATAATTATTAATTAATTTACAAAAATTAATTTAATAAAAAAACCTAAAACTATATTTTTTTATGATTTTTTCTTTCTATTATTATATTGTTATTAAAAAAATGATTAAAAGAAATAAATAAAAGAAATATGAAAATGGGCCTGATAGCAAAAGAGATAGAGGGGGTATAGTTTGCAAAACGCAGGCCCAAATCAAGGAGAGGACAAGGTTGCCTTTCGATCCAATGTGGGAGATTGTCGAAAGTGCATGATGGACTGCACGTCGAGGGCACTGGATCTGGATTGGCCAGCATCTGGAAGTAGGGGAATGATGGTGTACGGTGCACTCCTTCGATTTGGGAACACTAGATCTGCAGGAAACTTATTAGAAAAACAAAATTTCAGACATGAGTTCGAATCTGGTATTGGATTCGACAGATCGTGGCTATATCATCCAGTTTGAGCCACGATCCAGATTGTACCCTAAACCTGGTAAATCCCTAATTCTGCATCTAATCTCTCATGTATTACGTTAGAACAAATCAAAATAATGATATAGACAAGAATGTACGTGTTGAATTCATTTAAGTTGTATGTATTAAGAGACTCGATAGGGAGGCTTTTACCAAAGTGAAGCGATTTGACTGGCTAGCTTCTGGGCACTTCAGGTGTGGATATGGACTGAAATAAACTCCTGGGAGTCTCAAGAATGTGAATGCAACACTGGTTTGGATGAAGGGAGGATTTTGGGAGTTTCACAACTTTGATGATTTTTTCGTGGAGCTTTGATAGGCAATGTGTGCATGTTTTGAGGTACTGTCTGCTTGTGGCTCTTTGAGGAAATTTTGCGTGTCCTTTACTTCTGATTTGGTCTTGTATTTATATAGGGGTGTAGTGGTAAACAAATATGGCATGAATCAGCCATTAACCATGGCTTTGAAAGCAAAATCAAAAGATTTAAAAGGTTGCCATTTTGATAACTTTCTTGCCATTCTTGAAACATAATGAACCTAGACATGTTATGGTTGGTGTCTTTGCTCAAATTTGGGCCTCAAGCTAATCAGTCCAAGCCCAACAAGCTTCATCCGATTAGGTTTTCGTTTCGACTTGTAGCTCCATTTCACATCAATTGGTTATTTTGTTGGTTCTTTCGACAAGCTACCAAGTTTTGTTCTTCTCAATGGCTCTAAGTTCTTCTTTCATGGCTTCACACCAATTCGAATTGCTCAAGGCTTCACCATCATGGCTTCTTCGATTAAGTCACCATCTGCATCGATTTCTTGATATGGAAACCTCTCATATCCAATCAGCCTAGTCGAACTCAGTTCTTATTCTTGTGGATCTTCTTTCCTTCTGCACATGTGGCTCTTCGATTCGACCAGTTGAAGTATCACCTTGTTCCTTTTGACTTGTCGAAGCTTCATTATGTTCATCTTATTCGAACAAAGTTGTGATTGTTTCTGATTCTTGTCGAACTGAACTTCGACTCCAATCCCACCTTTTGCTTCCGTCTTCAAGCGCATCTCTACTGATGACTAGTTTATCTTCAGTCGGTGAATGCAACTTGTATGCACCAGTCGAAGGATAACCTATGAGCACCATGACTTCACTTTGATCATCCAGCTTCTTTCTCAATTGTTCAGGTACATTCCTGAAACACATTGATCTAAAAACTCTAAGATGACTTACACTTGGCTTCGACCCTGTCCAAGCCTCATGTAGTGTCTTTTCGACCATCTTCTTCGTTGAGCATCTATTCAGAATGTATATTGCTATCGAAGCTGATTCGACCAAAAATCTCTTAGGCATATTTTAGCTTTCAACTTACATCTCGTCAAGTTCAGTACACTTCTATTCTTTCTTTCAGTTATGCCATTATGCTGAGGCGTATAAGGTGCAATAACCTTCTGTAATGTATGAGCTTGTACCTTCCAAATGATGCATTTCTTGAGCTTGAGGATAAAATAGAAGTTGTAGGGCATGAAACTTGGCATGGACAAACTTTAAGACATATTAGGACCATGGAAAATATTTGAGACCTTTGGAGCTCACACATCTTGATGAAAAGTGAAACTAGTCGAAAGGCCATTGCTTAGGAGGAGAATTTGTCTGATCAATTCTTGGTCAACCTTGAGCAATTAAGGACCTTAATGAGAATATCTTGAGTAAAATGGGAGGGCAAATTTTGGGGTGCAACAATAAGCCATTCAAATCAATATGAGGTCAAGGATACCAAAGCAAGCCTATGCATGGAACAATATGTCATGACAGTTGCAGATACAAAACTCAATCATACCATATCATACCAATTTAAAATTCCATCCCATTACAAAAAAAAAGATGCAAGTACATACATTGCCATCACAACATCAATACATTACAAGACCCTTCGATCCATACCATCTATACTAAAATTACACAAAAGACTTTTATGAATACTAACTTAAATCTATTCTTGAAATTGCTTCAAGTCTTACTACACCATCTTGCTTCGCGCCTCATAATTATCTGATCCTCATACTTTGCCTTCATTAAGCCATACTTGCAATAAACCACTCATGCCAATAAAATTCTACAACATATCATATGAACCCGCAGACAGTTTAACTATCACAAAACCAGCAACATAAGTCACACACCATATCATGCTAATTACTTACATCAACGCCAGTGCAATACAATGCAAACACACCATAAGCTAAATGCATCTTGACTCCAAACATCACCATAATCCCATCAGTTCATCCGCAAACAGAAGCATGACACTCAAGTTTAAAGACTTGCCCCATCAAATTTGGCTTCATGCAGGTTCAGCTCAAGGCAGAAAAAGGTCAAAAAAAGGAGAAAAGAAAAACCAAAACAATTATAAACCACATCAATGTGCACATGAAGATTTGGTTTGCAGCATAAGTTAATGGCATAATACTCATAACAGATTGCAAACTGATCTTACCGGTTGATAAAAACTTGAGGTGGGCCGAGATGATGATGTCTGCTTGGCTGGAAATATAAGGATAAGAGGGGGTGTACCTGCAAGGAACTTTGATGATCTAGTGAGAAAGAGATACAAGAAAGAGATTAGGTTTTTTAGAATGAATATTGGATACCTGGACCTCACAAGTGTGAGGGTTTATATTATGCCCCGACGTATAGTCATTGGTTCCTATTTTTGGGCCTAGATATCAGGTTCCTCAAAAATAGGTAACTTCCAGGACTTGGTCAAAACGGGCAGTCGTGCCCATAACTAGCCGTATCTCTGGGCAAGGATGAGATGACGGGCAAACGCGTTGTGAGCGTCTTCCTGGTGGTATGCTTGACACATGACAAGCAGACCTGAAGGTAGACGTTGATGCGGGAAGGCATATGGTCAGGGAATCGTTATCCTCGATATTATTGCAGTGTGATCGACCAAGTGTGCTCGGGAGAAGACCAGGGTTAATGGGCCAAAGGTGTTGGTCCACCTTGAAGGTAGAAGTGGATTGGGCCAATTCTAGCTATTGGGCCAGTCCAGAACAGGAGCCTCCCAAGCTGTTGCTTTTGGGGTATAGGATTGATGACTTATGATGTGTTCGCAAGAGACAGACATTTCTTGGACAGTTCCACACGAAGAGCTCTGACGATGTTCGGTGTGTTCGTCTCGCGAGAAGGAGAACATTTGATTGGATCTGAGGGGTTAGCATATGGTGCTTATCTTGAACCATATGTTATCATAAATGCGCAATGATGGCAAGTCTAAGGACTAGGGTGTTGTAACACGGTGGGAGAACTGACTTGGGTGTTTTGCGTTTTGTCACAATTGTTGCGGTTAGAAAGAGTCGCCACCGACTTTTCTTTTATCCAATAAGGAAAGGTTGAAAAGAACAGGAAATACCTTTCGAGATATTTTTTGAGTTCGGGGGGTAGGTTATGAAAAGGGAAGGTATTAGCACCCTTTTCATCCATAGTTATCTACGGGCTCTTAGTTACTTTCTAGATCACTTGCTTTTTGTTTGAAAGTGTGTTTGTGATGTGGGTTTTGAAATTATTTTGAAAAGGAATGTCTTTGTAATGGTTCTCGTCTCTATAAGAATGCGTACACAATGTTTTGTCTTTTGAAAAATGTTTCAAAGTGAAGTTATGGGTGTAAAATATTTTTTTGTTGTGAGCAAGCGAGCAACTAGGAGTAACCTACCTACTCAAAAGGTCTTAAATGTTATTTTCCTCCTCCTTTAGTTGTTGCTATCTTACCATTGATTTGATAAGAAGCCCCATCGTTGTATGTGAAGGGACGGACGTGGGACGTTTTTGTATAGTCATAGAAGGCAACCTATGGGATGTTTTAGCAATGTCGTTTAGGAACTAGATCGTTTACCAAAGGAAACATTGAGGGTCATCGAGGGACTACGATCATTTATCGAGGGTCTTTGCTAAAACACCCATATTCGAGGGAAATGACTATTTTCCGAAAGGCAACAAAGTGAGATCACCCTAGAGGTGCTAGTGTGCAAGTGTTTTTTATTTACATGCATTTTGTCTTGATTAGGGTTATCTACTTGTTGATTTTATGTCTTACCATACAAACCCTAATTACTAGCATTTATTATTTGAAAACGATAAATTGCGAAAAGGTAAAGTCCTACGCTATTACATCATTTTAGGGATGGGGGTACATAATTACAAATGGGGATTTGCAAGAATTCAAATCCTAATCATCTATTACAACCATATTGAATTATACAATATAAGAAAAAAGAAAGGACTTGCTTTGAAAATGGTTTTTTTTCTTAACAAATTAAAGGGAAAATAACTAGTTGATAAAAGAAAATATTTTTATGCCCTTTTTAGGTTTAATAAAATTAATACTGAAAATAATAAGAATAAGAGAGAAAAAGGAAAAACTTAATAAAAATGGGATCAACACATTACTAAACACGAAAATGAAGGGGACCAGAAGTTCTGACGCTGCGTGTTGTAGCTCAGAAAGAAACATCAGAGGTGATAAGAAGTTCTTGGTTGATTCCATTGGAATCCCGAAAGAAACGTTAGAGGGAAAAAATAGAAGTTCTGGGTTGTGTTTAGACAGTGGGAAAGAATCATAAGTTATGTATTGTGTTAAACAGTGAGCAAAAAGTCAGAAGTTCTGTGTTTTGTTAAACAGTGAGTGAAAATCAGAAGTTCCATGTCGTGTTAAACAGTGAGTGAAAACTAGAAGTTCTGTGCGTGTTAAAACAATGAGGAGAAATCAGAAATTCTGCGTGTGTTAAAACAGTAAGAAAACCTAGAAGTTTTGTGTTAAAATAGTGAGGAGAACTCAGAAGTTCTGTGTTGTGCTAAAACAGTGGGAGAGAAAAAAAACAGAAGTTATGTGTTTCACCTCACCTCATTCCTTACATTAATCAGAACATCTGCAACTTAATCAGTTCTTATCATCAACAAATTAGAAAGATAAAAGCACAACAGTTTATAGAAGTTCTAATCCTGATTCTAAGTCTAGCTTTATTCAAGAAGTTCTGGTCCACAGTTTTTCTACTTATGCAATGATATGGACAACATCAATACCATGATATTTACATATTTAAATGATGTTCTGAATGAAAAGATTCAAAGTGAGAAATACTTACCTTGAATCTGGAGCGTGTGTTTGGGACTTGAGTTGCTGCCTTCAGATGTTCTGGGGTTAGCAAGGAATGGAACAGAATGTTATGTTCTTTGATTTAAAGGGAAGAACAAAGGTTTTGGTTTTGTTTAGGAAATAAGGGTTCACGAATGTTTTATTGTTCCATTGCTTTTTAATTACAGCTTTTGTATGCTAATTTGGTGCAAATATGGGGTTTGAGAAAGTGCAGGTGTGGACTGGATCACCAGCTGGTTACAGGACTGTGGTACAGCAGGGCAACAGGATACTTAAACGAGGTTTTGAGATTTGGTGATGTTCTGATCGCAGAAGACCAGAAACATAACCTCCATATGATGAAGGGTCATGTTCTGACCGAAGAACATTGCTTCCATGTCTTCTGACTGAAGAGTCATATTTTGAACCGTCTTTGCAAATTCTGATTACACTTGTGTGGAGGCTGTCCCAGAAGTTCTGAAGTATCATATTCTCTTAACACTTAGAAAATTTTCTAAATGTTTAGAAACTTGATTTTTTCAAAGTAATTTCTGACTTCTGATTTTTAACGAACCAATTTCATGTCCTGATGAAATATGATTGTTGAAACTTGATTTTTGATCCAGAAGTCAAAATTTGACTTTCCAGTGTACTTTTGACCATTTTGCCATTGTGAATGACTTTCTTTAGAAAATTGTAATCTGAGACTTGAAACTTGCCAGAAGCAAACCTGAGGGTCTAGAATGATCCTTTGAGAAATGAGAGGGTAAATTTTGGGGTACAACAGCTGCCCATGTTCAATCTTCTTAAACCTGAAGAGTTAGATTGGCGAATCTGACATTTGTGACTTGAAGGTGGAAGATGATTTAACACTAGAGTGCCCAGAAATTTGTACTCGATGATATTGTGGTTGAGGTGTAAGGAATGGGCTTAAAGATGCAATTTGGAGAAATGATGGAGAGTTGGCGGAGATGGGCTTACAGATGCCATCAGGAGGTGACTGTTGACAGAAAGTTGACTTCAACTGGGGAAAGAATCAGAATAAACCTTTGGTTGATTTAAAACTGAACCTAGCAGAAGTCTTGAATAATCTTTAACTGGGAAGAATCAGGATAAATCTTTGGAGCGACTTATCTGAACCAGAGAAAGTGTCTATTAGGGAAGAATTAGGATAAACCGTTGAGTGATTTAAAACTGAACTAGCAGAGGTCTGGGAAAGAATCAGAATAAATCTTGGAGCGACTTATCTGAACCAGAAAAGATGTCCGCGGGGAAGAATCAGGATAAACTGTTGAGAGATTTAAACTGAACCAACAGGGATCTAGAAAAGAATCAGAATAAATCTTGGAGCAATTTATCTGAACCAGAGAAGATGTATGCAAGAAAGAATCAGGATAAACCGTTGAGAGATTTAAACTGAACTGGAAGGGGTCTAGAAAAGAATCAGAATAAATCTTGGAATGATTTATCTGAACCAAAGAAGATTTCTACGAGAAAGAATCAGGATAAACCGTTGAGAGATTTAATCTGAACTAGCAGGGGTCTGGAAAAGAATTAGAATAAATCTTGGAGCGATTTATCTGAACCAGAAGAGATGTCTGCAGGAAGGAATCAAGATAAATCGTTGAGAGATTTAAACTGAACCAGCAAAGGTCTAGAAAAGAATCAAAATAAATCTTGGAGCAATTTATCTGAACCAGAAGAGATGTCTGCGGGAAAGAATCAGGATAAACCGTTGAGAGATTTAAACTGAACCGGCAGGGGTCTAGAAAAGAATCAGAATAAATCTTGGAGCGATTTATCTGAACTAGAGAAGATGTCTGCGGGAAAGAATCAGGATAAACCGTTGAGAGATTTAAACTGAACTAGCAGGGGTCTAGAAAAGTATCAAAATAAATCTTGGAGCGATTTATCTGAACCAGAAGAGATGTCTGCAGGAAGGAATCAGGATAAACCATTGAGAGATTTAAACTGAACCAACAAAGGTCTGGAAAAGAATCAAAATAAATCTTAGAGCAATTTATCTGAACCAGAAGAGATGTCTGCAGGAAAGAATCAGGATAAACCGTTGAGAGATTTAAACTAAACCGGCAGGGGTCTAGAAAAGAATCAGAATAAATCTTGGAGCGATTTATTTGAACCAGAGAATATGTCTAAAGGAAGTAATTGTCATGCAGACAGTCACCCCGTCCTGTTTCGGGAATAGATCTACAATTGATTTGTTCATAGATATTTGCCCCATCTTGTTGAGAAATTGATGGTAATGTTCTGTTGATTGTTCTTTCCTGAAAAGGTAAAGAGTTAGTTGTATGCAATGTCATGATGTATGAAATGCATGGTGTAACAATATTTCTCAAAATAAATGATATTGCGATATATGCATTCATGTTTTTGATGTTATGACGTATGAACGCAATGTATGCACATGTAAGTTGTTCTGCTGCAGTGTTATTGGATTAGGGAAAATAAATCCCTGACTGCTGCCGGGAATGAGGAGTGCAAGTCTTCATACTTTGCTGAAGTTAAAGCATTGATGGATGGGTTCCCATAATTAGAGAAATGAACTCTGTTGGGGAAGAGAAATGTCGTTCATTGCCTGTGGGCTTTATGAAATCCTGCTGGGAAATCCTGAGAAGCTGGGAAACTTTTGTTGGGGAATCTTTGAGGTGGTAAATGGAAGTTTTGATCCGTCGGAGATATGAAGGAAAAAAGGCACCATTAGGCTACCTGCTGGGGATATTACAATGATCCTGTAGCAAGATGTTCTTGCTTCTTGCTCTGTTGGAGAAAGTAGATGCAGAGGTTTTGTGGAATGATCCATAGATATTATCCTGTTTCTTAAAACCATTAGTAATTGTCTTTTTGTTTAGTTTTCCTTTTTTATGTGTTCATTTATAAACAGTAATTACATTCAAATGCATATGTTCAAAAATAAACACTGGACGTTTTTTGCAAACAACACAGGAACAGTAAAAGAAAAATAGATAGTTTTGCACTTTCAAAGGAATATCTTTGTATTAACTTGAATAAGTTTTTTTTTGTACAAAGAGACGAACATCCTAGTAAGAGAATGTCATCATGAAAATGAAAACTGATACAAAGAAAAGACAACTATGTGAAATAATCCCATGGGGTTCCCACTCTGCTATAGTCTTCATGTCTCTGAGCGTCTCATCCACTCGCTGCTTTGTCGGAAGTTGATTGGATTGATTAGAACCGTTTGAGTTTGATGATTGATGCTGAAGATTGGTTGTAAGGTGATCCAACGGAACATAGTCATACGCTTTAAATCCCTAACTTTTGCCTGGACCGTCCTTTCGGGTTTTCAGTCCACCGGGATACCCTTTTTTGCCCAAGCCGCCTTTTCAGGTTTTCAACTTGCCGGGTGTACATATTTTTTTGTATTTATCCCTAAGTTTTGCCCAAACCCTTTTGGTTCGCCGGGATGCTCTACTTTTTGCCTAGTCCAGTCAACCTAGCGGGTCTTTGTTTATGTGTAGTATCTTTTAACCATGTCCGCGTTTACAGGGTGCGGAAGGTCGTCGCCGTCCATAGAGGTTAAGATCATTGCCCCACAAGAAAATAGGTTTTTGATCATAAATGGTCCTTCGTATGTAGGAGTCCATTTGCCCCTAGGATCTCATTGTGACAATATGATACGCTTGATTACCAGGTCACCAACCCGATATACCTGACGTCTGACTTTCTTGTTAAAAGCTTTAATCATACGCTTTTGGTACATCTGGCCATGGCAGACTGCCGTAAGCCTATTCTCATCAATCAAGTTTAGCTGGTCAAGTAGAGTTTGAATCCATTAATCTTCACTCAACCCCGCATCCTTTATGATTCTCAAAGAAGGTATCTGGACTTCAATTGGTAGGACAACTTCCATGCCGTATACTAAGGAGAAAGGAGTTGCCCCTGTTGATGTGCGCGCTGTGGTACGATAACCGTGGAGAGAAAATGATAACATCTCATGCCAGTATTTGCAGGTCACTATCATTTTTTGTATGATCTTCTTGATGTTCTTATTAGCGGCTTCTACAACGCCATTCATCTTCGGCCTGTAAGGAGAGGAGTTATGATGCTGGATCTTGAATTGCACGCATAGTGCAGTGATAATAGTATTGTTGAGATTGGTACCATTATCTGTAATGATTCTCTCCGGAATACCATACCGACAGATAAGATTCTGTTTGATGAATCGGGCTACAACATTATTAGTGACAGAAGCGAAAGAAGCTGACTCAACCCACTTAGTGAAGTAATCAATGGCGACCAAGATGAAGAGGTATCCATTCGAAGTTGTAGGTTTGATTTCTCCAATCATGTCAATGCCCCACATAGCGAATAGCCAAGGAGTAGTTAGAATGTTTAGGGGAACTAGAGGCACATGCACTTTGTCAGCATAGATCTAACACTTGTGACAGGTTCGTGAATGTTGATGACAATCTTCCTCCATGGTGGACTAGTAGTATCCTGCCCGTAGGATCTATTTAGCCATCATGTGCCCACTAGAATGGGTGCCAAAAGTGCCTCCGTGTAGATCATCCATGATCTTGTCTGCCCCGCTCTTGTCTATACATCGAAGCAAAGTTGAGTCGTGATTGTGCTTATAGATGATCCCATTACTGAGGAAGAACTTAGCAGAGAATCTTCTCAAGAATTTCTTGTCATTGACTGAAGCTCCCTCCGGATACTCTTGGGCTTCGAGATATCTCTTAATTTCATGGAACCAAGGCTTGTCCATTACTTCTTCAATATCAATCTCGTGACAGTAAGTTGGCTCGTCCATTCTCTCGATGGTGATCTGAGGAGCCTCATCATCCCACTTGATTTTGAACATGGATGACATAGTGGCTAGCACGTCTGCTAGTTGATTTTCCTCTCGTGGGAAATTCTCAAAGGTAATTTCTTCAAAATGTGGGATTAATGTCAACACATGTTCTTTGTAGGGGATGAGATTAGGGTGCTTCGTGTCCCATTCTCCTTTGATCTGACTGATGACTAAGGCTGAATCTCCAAATACACTTAAGGACTTGATTCCCAAATCTATGGCAGCTTTGAGACCCATAATACACGCTTCATATTCCACCATATTATTGGTACAGTTGAAACACAATCTGGCAGTGAAGGGAGTATGGCATCCTTCAGGGGATATGAACGCATCGCCTATGCCGTTGCCGAGTGGGTTGGAAGCTCCTTCAAAAACCAAGGTCCATCGGGATCCTTTTTCAGGTCTGTCATATGGTATGAGTTCTTCACAATTGCTTACCAACATGATGTCTTCGTCTGGAAACTAGAAATTCATGGATTGATAGCCACCCATAGCCTGATGAGCAAGGTGATAAGCTAACACACTTCCTTTTATTTATTTTTGGGTAGTGTATTGAATGTTGTATTCATTTAGGACCATCTGCCATCTTGCTATTCTTCCGGAGAGGGCGGGCTTCTCGAATATGTATTTAATTGGATCCATCTTAGATATCAATAAGGTAGTATGGGTCAACATATACTGTCTTAGCCGGCGAGCAGCCCATGCCAGAGCGTAATAAGTTTTCTCGAGCAGTGAATATATGGTTTCACAGTCGGTAAACTTTTTGCTCAGGTAGTATATTGAATGCTCTTTTCAGCCAGACTCGTCATGTTTCCCCAACACACACCCAATTTAATTTTCTAAGACAGTTAGATACATGATCAAAGGTCTTCCCTTGAATGGAGGCATCAAAACGGGAGGCTCTTGAAGGTACTCTTTGAACCTATCAGATGCATCCTGGCAGTCGTTGTTCCACTCCACCACTTCATCTTTCTTCAGTAATTTGAAGATTGGTTCACAAGTAGCGGTTAAATGGGAAATAAATCGGACGATATAGTTCAGCCATTCTAAGAATCCCCTAACTTCCTTCTCAGTGCGAGGAGCATGCATTTCTTGTATTGCTTTTACCTTTGCAGGGTCCACTTTGATACCTTTGCCGCTGACATTGAAGCCCAAGAGTTTACCAGACCTCACCCCAAAAGTGCATTTATTCGAGTTCAGCCTTAGTTTGTATCTCTTCAGTCTTTCAAACAATTTCTGCAGGTGGTCCAGATGTTCCTCTTCAGTTTGAGATCTGGATATCATGTCATCCACGTAGACCTCTATTTCATGATGGATCATGTCGTGAAACAGAGCTACCATGGCACGCTGATAGGTTTCCCCAGCGTTCTTCAACCCGAATGGCATAACCTTGTAACATAATATGCCCCATTGTGTGACGAAGGTTGTTTTCTCCATGTCCTCAGGTGCCATTTTGATCTGGTTGTATCCAGAGAAACCATCCATGAAAGAAAATACTTTATGCTATGTGGTGTTGTCAACCATAATATCAATGTGGGGAAGCGGGAAGTCATTCTTGGGGCTTTCCCTATTCATGTCTCTGTAGTCCACACACATACGTACCTTACCATCCTTTTTAGGAACTGGAACAACATTGGCGACCCATTGTGGATATGAGGTGACAACTAAGAATCCTACATTGAACTGTTTCATGACTTCAGTCTTGATTTTCTCTGAAATTTCTGGCCTCATACAATGGACTTTCTGCTTTACCGGAGGGAAGTTTTCTTTTGTCGGCAGATGATGGAAAATGATATCGGTGTCGAGCCGTGGCATGTCTTCATATGACCAGGCAAAGACCTCAACATAGTCATGTAGTAACTGAGTTGAGCGCTTCTTGACACTAGGCTCCAGGTTGGCACCTATCTTAACTTCTTTCTTGTCCTCTTCAGTAGCTAAGTTAACTGTTTCCACTCGATCTTCGTGGGATTGTATAGTCCTTTCTTCCTATTGCAATAACATGTCTAGTTCTCCTGGTACCTCATAATCTTCCTCACCTTCGTATTCGACTTGGTAGATCGTATTTTCAAAGTCATGATAGGCCATATTGGAATCGTTACCCATGGGATCCTGAGTGGATAGAGATCTGCATTTTGATATGTGAGTGTGTGTAAGAGCATATCTATCTTTGAACAAATAAAAAGGTAGAAAAAGAAGAACAAAGAGCGTAAAATTTTCATGCAAAAACATCCATGATTTATTGATGACATATGAAGATGAAGTAACAACCCTCACAAATGGACCATTGTGCCTCGGGTAAGATACAAGGTTTTAAAGTCTAAATTCTTTAACTATTACAAGTCCGACAAAAATTTAAATACAATTACTCTTGGATAAAAGTAATACAGATAAATTCTTTGGCTTCCCAGTTGTTGGGTCCTCCGCTGACAGTTGGAAAAATCCACTCGCCCAGGTCACAGGTGCCATCACTGTCTTCCACTGTGTTGACTCCTTGATTGCTGATACGTAAAGGTGGTCCTTCGGTGCGAGTTCGTCGAATAACTCTTTGTGCCTCCGAGGTAAAACCCGAGCCAAATTTGTTGGATTTATAAGGAATATCCGGAAATTGACCCCAAATAGTGCATCCACCTTCTTCAATCACTGATCTAGCATCTTTCAGAGAGGCCATTTTTAATGGAGGTCTGATAACTTTTGGAGTCTTGGTAGTAGTCTTGGCTGCCGCAACTGTTTATGGGACCTCCTCGAAATGCTGACATTGAGTTTCGATGAACTCACCATCCATTTCCACATACCTGAAAGAGTTCAGGTGGATGACCATATATTCCTCCTCTCCATGGACAATGATGATTTTTCCCTTGATTGGGTACTTCAACATCTGATGTGATGTAGAGGTGACGGCACCAGCGACATGAATCCAAGGTCGGCCCAATAAACAAGAATAGGAAGGGCAGATATCCATCACGTAGAAAGTTGAATCAAAGGTCCGAGTTCCAAATTTTATAGGGATGTCAACTTATCCGTGCGATGTCCTCTTAGAACCATAAAAGGCCCTCGCTATAATGTTGCTAGGCTTTAGAGTGAGTCCCTCGCAGTCTAGCCGGTCAAGAGCATTTTTGGGCAAGACATTCAGCGATGAGCCCGTATCTACCAGAACGTGGGCTAGTGTAGTGCCCCTGCACTCAATGGAGACGTGCAAGGTATCATTATGTTTCCTTCCTTTGGGAGTCAAGTTGGCGTCTGAAAATCCCAATTCATTACCAGCAGTTAGACTGGCCACACAATTCTCAAATTGGTCAATGGAAGTCTCTTGGGGCACGTGGGCGGTCTTTAGAAACATTACCAAGGCTTTGACATGAGCCTCAGAACACAGAAGTAAGGCCAACATTGATATTTTTGAGGGGGTTTTCCCTAATTGCTCCACGACGTGGTAGTCACTTTTCTTTATTATCTTTAGTATCTCTTTTATCTCCTTTCTAAAAGCTTCAGGAATATCCTCTGGATGCGCTTTCGTCTGGACAAGCTCAGAAAAAAAATGCTTTGCCCCTTGTCTTGGTCGCAGGGATAACAGTAGGATTGTCAACAGGAGTGTTGTACCCCAAAATTTTCCCTCTCACTTATCAAGAATTTGCTCACAAGATCTCCTTGGGCTCAAGACTGCATTAGGGTTTGATCAGCTCAAGACACCTCCTTAAGCACTGATGACCAAAATTAGGGTTTGAGATTGCACAAGGATATTTGAACTTTCAATTCTTCATATGACTTTCATGGATCATTATGGATCGCCAAGATTACTCATGTCAAGTTTCAAGCTTTGGATCACACTTTTGCTCAGTCAATTGAGCAGTTGACCTAAAAATCAACTATATTGGGGGAAAAAGTCAACTATAACCAATTTATAGTCAAACTTCATAATTTTTGATCCACATCAACATTTTAAACACATATGTATCATTTTATCAAGTTTGGACCATAATTCCTCAAGAAATTTGATCAAATCTTCAAAAGGGCAAAAGCGTCAAAATTAGGGTTTTGAGTGAGAAAGGGCAATTTCTGATTTTTGACCTAGAAAATGATCAATTGGTTTAAGGCATGATCTTAATATTCCAATTGCATCATTTTTACCTAATGGCATGGCTCAAAACATTGCAAGTCCAATGGATTGACAGATGAATTTTCAGTCAACTGATCAAAAGTCAACTGTATACTGAAAAGTCAAACTTTGACTTTTTGGTCAAAATTCAATGTCAAAGATCACAATTATCAAAAGCATGTCAAAATATGAAACTTATTCATCAAGAAATCAAAAATTCAAGATTTCATTTTGAAAAGTTAAAATTTCTAAACTTAGAAATTTTTCTAAGTGTTGCAAATTTCTTATTTTTTAACAACTTTGAGCAAAATTTTATCCATGATGCAAGTTGATTCAAGAGAAACTTCCAACATGAAAGTTGTATATATACATGAAATCTACAACTTTTTTTCACACAACTTCTTCCAAAAGTGCTTGGATCTCAAGTTATAATTTTAAGAATACATGGTCATGAAACAAAACACTTAGTGAAATTTTGCCCTAATTTAGTCAGGATTTTGACCCAACTTCATGGCACTTTTTCATATATTTAAAAGGGGAATCTTCAAAATCAATTCAAATATGGGTTATAGATAAAATTTCAAGCTTTCTAAAATGTCCAAGAACTCCTTGAGATCATTTTTGAGTAGGGAGAATCGAAGAGATGAAGTTAGGGTTTTATCACTTGAATTACAAGGCATTTTATGATGAACAAAATTCAAATTCAAAGTTATGCTGCATAAAATCTACTTTGCATGACTTAAACTTGTTAGGAACTCCATAATTAATTGCTTGCACAACTGTTAGAGGTCTCATTCCAAGCATTCAATGCAAGGCCATGTTTATATCCATTTTAGGAAGAAAGTGCACATTGCAATTTTGATAAAGTGACTTTTTGCACAAAACTTGTTCTTGAGCCTTGCACTTGTTCTCTTCTGATCATACATGTCTCATAACACAAGAGAAATGGTTTAGACACTTACGATCACTCATCCCATGCTTGTACTTCACATTGAAACTTGGTTTCACACTTTTCTTCAAAATCAAGTAACCTAGCAATTAGCTAAAAACTGGTACTTCTGATTGTCCAAAGCTCTCAAACTATTTTGTTTATACATACACAAACCATTTGCCACAAAATAAATGAATAATTGACCCCTAAAAACACCAAGAGCTCAGAATCACATCTCATACCTCCATTTTCACATAAATTGACAAAAAACTTGAAACTCATAACTCCCTTGTGCGTTTTCAAGCCTCTTTGTTCCTAAAGCTTCTAAACATCATTTAGAACTCATCCCACACCCTATTACAGAACTGTAACACCATTAACACCATCCTCCATTTTCAAAAACAGGGGTCTGCAAGTGGAGTTCTCAAGAACTCCTCATCCATTTCCAGCTCAAGCTAAGCATCCCTTTAGCTTCCTGGGAACTTGAGGAAGCTAACCCAATCATTGGAACTCACTGAAAGCAGCTCAAACTTCAAACCCGATACCCTCTTGCAAGGTAAGTTTTCTAACTTTGGAACTTTTCATACAGGCATCATCAATGATTTATTTGTGAATGAAACATGTAGATATCATTTCCCTAAAGCTAACCATGTTCATAGTTTCCATTAATTTTGCTTGAGCTTAGAGAATTTTAAGTTTGAAATTTCTGAGATTTTTAGGGTTGAGAATAGGGCCATTAAAATTCATGTTTATCTTTGAGCTATAGTTTTAATGCTTTACATTTCTGAAACCGTGGGGAAATTTGCTACAAGTTTCATGTTTACAGTTTTCATTTTTGTTGAGATTTGAACAAGTTACAGAGGTTCAGGCTGGGCGCGAGGTTGAAGATGAAGTTGGCCTCAGGAACGTGTTTGCCTTATGTATTTATTGTTTGATTTATATAAACGAATATATAGCCACCCCAGTGGTAGAAGCGCGTGCCTGTAACCAAAGGGACTTGGGTTCGAGCCCTAGTGGTACCCTTTTGATTTTTTTTTCTTCATATTTTTTGCATTCTGACTCTTTTTTGCAGGCGCCGGGCTTCATCTTTGGGCCTTATGATCTTTTTTCTTACCTCTAACCCCCTGTTTCACTTATACAGTCCCTGGCCCATTTTATTTTCTTTTCTTATTTTCATTTTATTTATTTTCTTAATTATTTTTCTAATACTAAAAAAACACAAAAAATATAAAAAATGGTAGATTTATATTTTGAATTAGTTTATTTATTTTTCTCACAAAAAATATATTTTATTTAACCATACTTTATTTATTTTACTAATTATTCTTGTAAATTTAATTAAAACTAGGTTATTATTTATTTTCTTTTACACCAATTAAAATATATTATTTTAATATTAAAAAATACCAAAAATATTTTATAATACTATAATTTATTTTCAAGACAAAAATACCAAAAATACTTTTCTTAAACTTAATTTCTTTTTAATCAATTAATAGATTTAGGGTTTTTATTTAAAAAAAGTTCTTAGTAAATTTAGGTTTTACTTTTAATTAATTATTTTCTTTTAATTAATTAGGTTAAAACAAATTCCCTTTTCTCATGAAAAATCAAACAAATATCTATTTTTTTTTGCATTTACATTCTTGCATATTTATCTATTTTTGTACATTTATTTATTCAATTCTTGTACCAATTCAATATGGTTGTAATAGATTAATTAAGTTTATTTTCTTGCAATCCCCATTTACAATTTGTACACCCTCTCTCACAAGTATTGTAATAGCGTAGTAACTTTAAATTCCGCAATTTATCGCTTTATATATAACATGCTAGTAATTAGAGTTTGTATGGAAAGACTAAAACCAATACTTAGAAAACCCTAATTCAAGACAAAAACCAAGCATGAAAACAATACACTTGCACACAAGCACCCTTAGGGTAAATCCACTTGGTTGCCTTTACAAAATGGCCATATTACGCATGTGAGGTATCTTAACAAAAACAAAGCAAAATACAAGATCACGGTCCCTCGATGACGCTATCTAAGTTGCCTTTCAAATGATCTTAGTCCCCTAAAAGAGAATGCTAAGATACCTTGCAACATTGCTAATCATGGTTATACGATGACCCACACCCGTCCCGTTTACATCCAAAGATAGGGTTACTTATAAAATCAATGGTAAGATAAAAATGTCAAAGGAAAAGAAAATGAATAAGAAAGACTTTTGAGTAGGTGGAATGCTCCTAATTACTTGCTAAATTTCAAACAACCTTGCTATTTTCAAAAACAAACACCTACACTTTCAAACATCTTACAAACTTGAAAATATTTTCAAAAGATCAAACACTTTGTATACATTCTTATGAATGAGAATCATTACAATGTTTGCCTAAATAGTGGCCTCTTTACAAAATACTTTCAAAAACCACACAAAGCACAATTTCAAACAAAAGCAAGTGATCTAGCAAGTAACTAAGAGCCCATGGAAAACCATGGATGAAAAGGGTGCTAATACCTTCCCTTTTCATAATCTACCCCCCGAACTCAAGAAATAATCTCAAAGGTCTTTCCTGTGCTTTTTCACCTTTCCTTTTGGATAAAAGAAAAGTCGGTGGCGACTCTTGCTAACCGCAACATTTGTGATAAAATGTAAAACCTTCAAGTCAGTTCTCCCACCGTATCACAGAACTGGCGACTCTGCTAGGGAGAATTCTAAAAGTGTGGTTACCTTAGGGTTAGGTCACATTTACTTGCTTCCATTGTTTGACTTGGTTGCTTTACATTATGGTTCTTTGTTTGGGTTTGAATCCTCTACCCGGATTTGGGTGACCTTATAGGTAAGTAACAATACATTGTGGAAACTGTGCGTGGTATACCGACATGGTCTAAGCAATAGATATGTTAGTGCGACATATTTATGGGTACCGGTAGCCCTTGAGTTAATCAAGGAGAATACGGGGCCGCTGAGTGATGTCATGAAGCACTAATAAACTTTTAGAACCTTTACTTGACCAACTTGGCCATTAGGACGTAGTGAGATGACCGGATTTGGTGCAGTCCGAAGTTGGTAGATACTCGATACTACACTCATTGAGGTTTGGTTTTTTGAGATATTTCGGTCGCCATTAAAGAGGCTTGTGCTGAGACAATGCTCAAAGAAACAAACTAGTGATATTGAGCTCCTTAGAACCCGATTACTATTGCTAGGACAAGTTGAGCCAACGAAACTTCAAGAGGGTACTTACCTATGAGAGTCCATGCAAGCCTAAACCTAAGGACTTATTTGCTTTGTTTGTGTATATATACTTATACACAACATCATGAACATCACAACATCATTCACTAACCATTTCAAGGATCTTGGGATTTATCTTTGTTCTGTTTTGTAGGACATGGATTCTATTCGCAGGAAAACCATTCAAGTCAATCTTGTAAGGATCCCTCCACAACTTAAGGAGCTAGCTTCAAGGATTCCTGAAAATTCTCCATTTACTGAGAGACATGGTCACCTACCAAACTTGGTCACCTCTAACACTGATGAAGACATGATGAAGGTGCTCTTTTTGTTCTTTGATCCCTTACACCATTGCTTCACATTTCTCGATTATCAACTTGTGCCAAATTTGGAAGAATTCTCCCAACTCTTGAGGATTCCCATTCTCAATCAACTACCTTTCAAAGGTACAGAAAGAGACCCAAAGCCAGAAGAGATTGCTCAAGCACTACACTTGCAGTCATCTGATGTCACAACTAATTGGGAGACATGGAGTGGTGTCAAAGGTTTCCTAGCAAAGTTCTTGTTTGAGAAAGCCCGAAACTGTTGGAACTCCTTGGATTTGTAAGCCTTTGAGGAAATTGTGGCTCTCCTCATCTATGGGATGGTTTTGTTTCCAAATCCTGGACAACTCATAGATGTGAACACCGTCAAGATCTTCATGTCTCGTAACCCGGTGCCTACTTTGCTAGGGGATATTCTACATTATTTTCACACTCGCACTATGAGGAAAAGAGGTGTCCTTATGTGTTACACTCCTCTCTTGGCAAGATGGTTTATTTCGCATCTTCCCCAATCTGTATTGAAGAACCAACAAGGTTCAAGGTGGTCACAAAGGTTGATGACGCTCAAATATTCAGGCATCCATTGGTGTTCCCGATCTATAGAGAATGTTACTATTGTCGACTGTTGTGGAGAATTCCCTAATGTCCCCTTACTTAGCATTAAGGGAGGTATCACCTACAACCCTTGCTTAGCCTTAAGACAGTTTGGTTACGCCAAAAGGGATGGCCCACATGAGATGCTCATTCAAGGTTTGGTATTTGACTACGAGAATGACGATCAAGGTCTTCACCAGAGATTTATCCGAGCTTGGAGGATGTTTAACAAGGTAGATAGAAAGACATTGGGGCATAAGAATTCCATCCCTCTTGATCCTTACCTCAAATGGGTACGAACTCGTGCTCAGAGTCTTATGATGCCTTATCCCTCCATTCTCCCGATAATCATTGAGCCTGTTATGGAAGGAGATGTTTCATACACTGTCCTGCATCCTGACATGCCCACCTCTCTTGAAAACTTACAAAGAGATTGGATACAACTCAAGGGGGAGCGAGACACCTTCGAAGCCTAATTCTACGCTAGCGAGAAGAAGGTTTTGGAGCTAACTAAGCAACTTCATGAGTAGCGGACTCTCAATACCTACATTGCACCAAAGAGGATGCGTACTACCTTTTTATCTTTGAGTTTTTGTATTTTTTTACCCAAAGAGGCGTTGATGTACTCGAGCTTTAATTTATTAATATCACGTGTGTTTCCTTTTTTGTCTAAAACAAATTTGAATCTTTAAAATCCTTGAAATCATTGCATATGCATTTACCATTCATCATAACATAAGCAGGTTTCTGGTAACAAGTCTCCTCATCTTTCTACTGTTTATTTCAGTAAGATGGATCTCGAGCAAACGGTGAAGGACCTCCAACACAAAATGCTCAGTTTCAACAAATGTTTTTAACTCTAGCCAAAGGACTAGAAGATTTTAAGACCTTGCTGGTTGAAGAGAAAAAGAAGAAAAAGAAAATAACCGGAGTTTTGAACATGGGAAGAAGATTCCAAGGACAAGCAAGAAGGACCTTGGATTTTGCAACGTCATCTGGTGAGAAAGACAATCAAGATGGGAAAGGCAAGGAAGCAGTTGTCCAACCAGATTCAGAAGAGGAAGAGGAAGAAGAAGATTATTCTGAAGGACAATACCCTCCGGCTGACGACAAGTATAAGAATCTAGAAGAACGGTTAAGTGCAATGGAAATTCAAAAAGTGCCTGGATTGGATTTTGAGGAGTTGGGATTAGTATCAGGGATTGTCATTCCCCCAAAATTCAAAGCACCAGTGTTCGAAAAATATGATGGAGTTTCATGCCCCAAAATGCACCTCCGGTCCTATGTGACAAAAATCCAACCTCATACCGCTGACAAGGATTTATGGGTACACTTCTTTCAAGACAGTTTTTCTGGAACTCAACTTGATTGGTTTTATCAGTTTGAAAGAGCCAATGTTAATAACTAGGAAGATTTGGCTGCTGCCTTTTATAAACAATACCAATACAATGCTGATCTCGTGCCCACCCATACTCAACTCTAGAGTATGGCCATGGTTTCAAGTGAAGGCTTTAAGGACTATGCATAAAAATGGAGGGACTTAGCAGGAAGAGTCCATCCTCCCCTATCTGAAAGAGAATTAGTAGACATGTTCTTGGGCACCTTGTCTGGTCCTTTCTTCAACCACTTAATTAGGAGTTCATCGGAAGGCTTTACTGAGTTGATATTGACCGGAGAAAGAGTAGAAGTCGGGATAAAGAATGGGAAGATTCAAAAATATGCATCCTCTACTGCTGTAAGGAAACCATTCATGGGAAAGAAAGAAGTTGTTGTTGTATATCCTCAGAGAAATCAAGATAGGGCTGAACGCCGTCCAATGGTAGGGGCTGTCATGATTCCTAAACCTGTGCTGACTCAGCAAAGAAGCAACCAGCCAAGAACGGAAAGACCAGTCAGACAGTTCACCCAAATTAACATGACACTATCTCAAGTATTGCCACATTTGTTGAGATCCAATCTAGTGACTTTGAAAGAAGCTTCAAAGAACCCTAACATAACCTCTCCTCACTATCATCCTAATGCCCGCTGTGCATACCATTCTGAGAGTCCCGACCATGACACTAACAACTGTTGGGCTCTGAAGAACAAAGTACAAGACCTTCTTGAAGCCAAAGAGATTGAATTAGACGTGCCAGAAATTCCCAATGTAATCACTGCCCCTATGCCCAAGCACTATTGTAATGTCAACGCCATTGAAGAAGATATGTTTTTTGCCCCAGTTGATGAACTTGTGACCCCACTCCTAACTATCAAAAAGAACTTGTTGAATGCTGGTGTATTCCCAGGATGTGATGAAAGCTGTCATCTCTGTTCATCCTTACCGACCAGCTGTCCTTTGTTAAAAGAAGGCTTTCAGTGCCTAATAGATAACAAGGAAATTTTGTTCAAAAATACTTCTATTCCAATTATTTCTTATAATGATGTTTCCATCATGACCATTTCCGACAATTCTTCCAGGGTCTCCACCAAAAGACCCGTTAGAATTACATCAGTTCCTAAGGTAGCTCCATTGATAATCATAATGCCTGGACCAATCCCGTATTTGTTAGACAAAACCTTCCCTTGGAATTATGGAGGGGATGTCTACTACCACGGTATCAAGCAAGATTGGCCAGCTGCTGAAGATTCAAGTTCTGAGAAAGTTGGCTCCGATGTCAGTAATATTGCAGGGACTAGCAAGATTACCCGAAGTGGAAGGGTATTCTCTCCAAAAATTGCTCCTCCAAAAGCTATTTTTGGACCCGTGATCATTCCTGTTGTTGTTTCTCCTCTAAAAGTTATTCCCAGTCCTACAATTATCTCTGCTAATACTCCTGTCGACAAAGCTGTTAGAATCCCTGTTATCACCCCTACTGACATTCCTGCTGCTGAGTCAACCAGGACTCGAGGAAAAGGTATTCTGGTTAAGCCTGTCCGAACGAAGGCATAATCAGTGGCTATCCCTGAGACTTCTCACAAAGAGATGGAGGAAATTATAAAGATCATAAAAAGAAGCGACTACAATATAGTTGAGCAACTGGGGAAAACCTCATCAAAAATTTCCATGCTGTCTTTATTATTATGTTCCGAGGCTCATGCAAAAGCATTGGTAAAGTTCCTCAAAACTGCCCATGTACCCCAAGAAACATTTGCCGATCAGTTCCAAGACTGCGTAGCCAGCTTGACTGCAGATAATGGTTTAGGTTTTTCAGATGCTGATTTAATACCAAAGGGGAGGAAGCATAATGAGGAATTGCATGTCTCAGTGGAATGCAGGGGCACAACCTTGGCTCATGTTTTGGTGGACACTGGTTCGTCTCTGAATGTGTTTCCTAAAAAGGATCTTGATAGGCTTGAATGCAAAAGATTGACATTGAAACCGAGTAACATAGTATTGAGGGCCTTTGACGGCTCAAAAAGGATGGTACATGGGGAAGTTGACATCCCCATAAAAGTTGGAACCCAAACATTTGATTCAACTTTTTATGTAATGGATATTCGCCCTTCATATTCCTGCTTATTAGGCCGACCGTGGATTCACAATGATGGTGGCGTTACTTCTACGTTGCATCAAATGCTGAAATATCCAATTCAAGGGAAAATCATCACTGTTCATGGAGAAGAGGAGTATATGGCCATCCATCTAAATTCCTTCAGATATGTGGAACTAGATGGTGAATTTATTGAAACACCATTCCAGCAATTTGAAGAAGTCCCGCAGACTGTGGAAGTAACCAAGGCTGTGTCTCAAGTTCCCAAAATCACAAGGCCTCCACTCAAGATGTCATCTTTGAAGGATGCCAAGGCAGTGATAGAAGAAGGTGGGTGCACTATTTGGGGTCAACTCCCAGATATCCCATACAAATCTGACAAATTTGGTCTGGGTTTCACTTCAGGTGCCCAGAAGGCTGTACGCTGCGCTCGTGCCAGAGGACCACCCTTGAAGATCAACAATCACCAAGTCAGCGCCATGGAGGATTGGATTATCCCAACTGTCAGTGGAGGGCTCAACAATTGGGAAGATAGATATTTCGTCCCGACCACTTTTATCCCACAATAATTTGTCTTTACATTTTGTCGGATCTGTAATATTAAAACAATTCAGACTCTTAAAACCTTGTGTCTTACCCGAGGCACAATGGTCCATTTGTAAGGGTTATTATCTCATTTCCATATGACATCAATGAATCATGGACGTTTTTTTATACAAACTTCGTGCTCATTGTTTTTCTTGTTATATTTTCATTTCTTTCAAAGATAGCTATACTCTTACACACACTCACAATGCAGGTCTACATCCACTCAAGATCCCATGGGTAATGGTTCTGCTATGGTCTTCTGTAACTCTGAAAATCTAATATACCAAGACGAAGACGAAGGTGAGGAAGATTGTGAAGTACCAGGGGAACTCGCCAGGTTACTACAACAAGAAGATATGACCATTCATCCCCACGAGGAACCAGTGGACACAATCAACCTAGGTACCGAAGAAGACAAAAGAGAGGTCAAGGTGGGTGCCAATCTGGAACCCAATATCAAAGAGCGTCTAATTCAGTTGCTGCACGGGTATGTTAAGGTTTTTTCCTGGTCGTATGAAGACATTCCAGGACTTGATGCAGATATCGTGGTACATCGTCTACCAACAAAAGAAGATTGTCCACCGGTAAAAAAAAAGGTCCGTCGCATGCGACCAGACATGTTAGAGAAGATCAAAGCAGAAGTCATGAAACAATTCAATGCTGGATTCTTGGCCGTCACCTCCTATCCGCAATGGGTTGCAAATGTTGTTCCCGTGCCTAAAAAGGACGGCAAAGTACGAATGTGCATGGACTATAGAGATTTGAATCGGGCGAGCCCTAAGGATGATTTCCCACTTCCCCACATTGATATTCTAGTTGAAAATATGATGCAGCATAAAGTGTTTTCCTTCATGGATGGTTTCTCAGGCTACAACCAAATCAAAATGGCGCCTGAGGATATGGAGAAAACAACCTTTGTCACATAGTGGGGCGCATTCTGCTACAAGGTTATGCCATTCGGACTGAAGAATGCTGGGGCAACCTATCAACGTGCCATGGTAGCTCTATTTCACGACATGATACATCACGAAATAGAGGTCTATGTGGACGACATGATAGCTAGATCTCAAACAGAAGAAGAGCATCTTGACCATTTACAGAAACTCTTTGAGAGACTAAAGAAGTACAAGCTGAGGTTGAACCCAAATAAATGCACGTTTGGGGTAAGGTCTGTTAAACTCCTAGGCTTTGTCATCAGCAATAAGGGTATTGAAGTAGATCATGCCAAGGTAAAAGTGATACAAGAGATTCCTGCTCCTCGTACCGAGAAGGAAGTCAGAGGATTTTTGAGACGCTTAAACTACATTTCTAGATTCATTTCTCACCTGACAGCTACTTGTGAACCAATCTTCAAATTACTGAAGAAAAAATTAAGTAGTCAAATGGAATGATGAATGCCAAACTTCTTTCGATAAGATCAAAGAGTACTTACAAGAGCCTCCTGTTTTAATGCCACCAGTCGAGGGAAGACCGTTGATCATGTATCTAACTGTTTTAGAAAATTTAATGGGGTGTGTGCTGGGGCAGCATGACGAGTCTGGCCGAAAAGAGCATGCTATTTATTACTTGAGCAAAAAGTTTACCGACTGTGAAACAAGATATTCACTGCTCGAGAAAACTTGTTGCGTTCTGGCATGGGCTGCTCGCCGGCTAAGACAGTATATGCTGACCTATACTACCTTATTGATATCCAAAATGGATCCAATAAAATACATCTTCGAGAAGCCCGCCCTTTCTGGGAGAATAGCGAGATGGAAGATGATCCTAACAGAATATGACATACATTAAACTACCCAGAAAGCAATAAAGGGCAGTGTACTAGCTGATCACCTTGCTCATCAAGCTGTGGATGACTACCAGTCCATGAAGTTTGAATTCCCAGATGAAGACATCATGATGGTAAACAACTGTGAAGAATTCAGACCATATGACGGACCTGAACAAGGATCTCGAGGGACCCTGGTTTTTGATGGGGAGTCCAACACACTCGGTAATGGTATTGGAGCGGTACTCATATCTCTTGAAGGATGTCATACTCCCTTTACTTCCAGACTTTGCTTCAATTGTACAAACAATACGGCGGAATACGAAGCGTGCATCTTTGGTCTCAGAGCTGCCATAGACTTGAGGATCAAATCCTTGGATGTATTTGGAGATTCAGCTTTGGTCATCAGTCAGATCAAAGGGGAATGAGACACCAAACACCCAAACCTTATCCCTTACAAAGAACATGTTTTGACATTGCTACCACACTTTGAGAAGATTACCTTTGAGCATTTCCCGCGAGAAGAAAATCAGCTAGCAGACGCACTAGCCACAATGTCATCTATGTTTAAACTTAAATGGGATTACGAGGCTCCCCAGATCACCATCGAACGAATGGATGAACCAGCACACTGTCACGAGATTAATAATGAAGAAGTAGTGGATCAGCCTTGGTTTCACGAAATCAAGAGGTATCTCGAGGCTTAAGAATATCCAGAAGGAGCTTCAATCAATGATAAGAAGTTCTTAAGGAGATTCTCTGCTAAGTTCTTCCTTAGTAATGGCATCCTGTACAAACGCAATCATGATTCTGTTTTGCACCGTTGCGTAGACAAGATTGAAGCAGAAAAGATCATGGCTGAATTACATGAAGGCACTTTTGGCACCCATTCCAGTGGGCATACGATGGCAAAGAAAATACTACGGGCAGGCTATTACTGGTCTACCATGGAAGCAGATTGCTATCAACACTCTCGAACCTGCCACAAGTGTTAGATTTATGCTGACAAGGTGCACGTACCTCCGGTTCCTCTGAATGTCTTGATGGCTCCTTGGCCCTTTTCTATGTGGGGCATCGATATGATTGGGGAAATCAAACCAACGACCTCTAATGGACACAACTTCATCTTAGTGTCCATTGACTATTTTACAAAGTGGGTTGAGGAAGCCTCTTTCGCTTCTGTTACCAAGATTGTTGTAGCCCGATTCATCAAGCAGAACCTTATTTGCCGGTACAGTATCCCGGAGAGGATCATCACAGACAACAGTACAAATCTCAACAACACTATGATCACCGTATTGTGCAAGCAATTCAAGATTCAACATCACAATTCTTCTCCCTATCGGCCGAAGATGAATGGTGCTGTAGAAGCTGCAAATAAAAATTAAAAAGATCATACAGAAAATGATAGTCATATACAAAGACTAGCATGAGATGTTACCATTCACTCTCCACGGATATTATACCATGGCTCACACATCAACCGGGGAAACACCCTATTCTTTGGTTTACAGCATGGAGGCTGTCTTGCCTATTGAGGTTCAGATCCCCACTCTGAGGATTATGAAGGATACAAGGATGAACGAAGATGATTGGATCCAGACTCGACTTGATCAACTGAACTTGATTGATGAGAAGAGACTTACTACTGTTTGCCATGGTAAAATGTATCAAAAACGGATGATCAAGGCTTTCAACAAGAAAGTCAGACGCCAAGTGTATCAAGTTGGAGATCTAGTGATCAAACACGTCATATTGCCACAAGGTGATCCCAGGGGCAAATGGACTCCTACCTATGAAGGACCATTTGTAATCAAAAACATATTCTCTAGTGGAGAAATGATCTTGACTACCATGGATGACGACGACCTGCCACACCCTACAAACGCGGACATAGTCAAAAGATACTACACATAAGACCCGCTAGGTTGACATACCTAGGCAAAACAAGGGCATCCCGGCGAACCAAAAAGGTTCTGGAAAAAATTAGGGATAAAACAAAAAATATGTACACCCGACAAGTTGAAAACCCAAAAGGGCGACTTGGGAAAAAAGGGGTTTCCTGGTGGACTGAAAACCCGGAAGGGCGGTCCAGGCAAAAGTTAGGGAATTAAAGCGTATGAATATGTCCCGTCGGATCACTTTATGGACAAACTTTGGCTTCCACTGACAAACTCAGAGTTTCTGATCAATTCAATCAGCTTTGGACAAGGCAATAAATAGACAAGACGCTCGAAGATACGAAGGCTATAGCAGAATGGAAACCCCATGGGATTGTCACACATAGATATCTTTTCTTTGTATCAAAATTTTCTTTTTTTTACGACAATATTCTCTTACTAGAATGTTTGTCTCCTTGTACTAAAGTACTTACTCAAAGCCAATACAAAAATATTCCTTTGAAAGTGCAAAAACTATTTGTCTTTTCTTTACACTTGTGTTTTGTTTACGAAAACGTCCAATGATTCATTGTTGAGCATATGAATTTGAACATGATTACTGTTTACAAATAAAACAAAATAGGAAAGACAATTACTGATAGATTGAAAGGATAGAGAAATGTCTCTAGGATATTCCATAAGTAATCCCCTGCAGTACGTCATTTAAATCCCCAGCGGAGAAAAATTTCAAATTATTAATCCTCAGTAGAAGTCGTCAATTTCTCAGGATTCCCCAAATAAGATTTTACAAACAGTACATGATATTACCCCTACAATAGAGTTTATTTCTCTAAAAAAAATTCATCAACACTTAGACGTCACAACATGAAGACTTATACTTACATATCCTCAACAACAGTCAGGGATTTATTTTCCCCAATCAAACAACAATACATCAAATTAGCTCACATACGCATACATCACATTCATATATCATAAACATTGATAAGCACGGATGCACACAACATAATCCCATTATGCATACATTTCATGTATCATGACTTGGCATCTTAGCTAAAATTTTTCCTTTTTTAGGATAAGATTAACAACTACCATTAACAATGTTCAATCTGGAGATACAGTTCAGATACGCTCCAGACACGGGTGCCATTCTGATACTCATTCAAATTCAACTTTTGATACAGTTTAAATACGCTCCAGACACGGATGCCATTCTAATACTCATTCAGATTCATCTTTGATATAGTTCATATACGCTCCGAACATGAATGCCATTCCGATACTCATTCAGATTCAGACTTGATACAGTTCAGATACGCACCAGACACGAATGCCATTCCGATAGTCATTCAGATTCAGACTTGATACAGTTCAGATACGCTCCAAACACGGATGCCATCATGATACTCATTCAGATTCAAACTTTAGACGTAGTACTGATACGCTCCAGACACAGATACCATTCTAATACTTAATCAAAGCCTCTTCCGGATATAGTACAGACACGCTCCAGACACGGACGCCATTCTGGTACTCATTCTTTCAGCTTACAAATTACAATTCAACAATCCCTCTCGGATGGCATCTTTTAAGCCCATCTCCCACAACTTTCTATCACCTCTCTAAATGGCATCTTTAAGCCCATTCCTTCTATCATCACATCATCGAGTGCAAATTTATGGGCACTCTAGTGTCCAATCATCTTCCACCTTCGAGTCATGAATGGCAAGACTCGCCAATCTAACTCTTCAGGTTTAAGAAGATTGAACAGGGGAAGCTGTTGTACCCCAAAATTTTCCCTCTCACTTATCAAGA
This sequence comes from Vicia faba, assembly GCA_948472305.1. Taxonomy (NCBI): domain Eukaryota; kingdom Viridiplantae; phylum Streptophyta; class Magnoliopsida; order Fabales; family Fabaceae; genus Vicia; species Vicia faba. The sequence continues at coordinate 984,048,560 of OX451736.1, read as the reverse complement.
ATTTCCTCACAAGATCTCTTTGACTCAAGACTGGATTAGGGTTTGACCAGCTCAAGACACCTCCTCATGCACTGATGACCAAAATTAGGGTTTGCGTTTGCACAAGGATTTTTGGACTATCAATGCTTCATATGAATTTAAAGGATCATTATGAACCCCCAAGATTATTCATGTAAAGTTTCAAGCCTTGAATCACATTTTTGATCAGTCAATTGGACAGTTGACCCAAAAATCGACCATATTGGGGAAAAAGTCAACCATGGCCAATTTACAGTCAAACTTCATAGTTTTTGATCCACATCAACATTTTATCTCATTTTTATCATTTGATCAAGTTTGGACCATAATTCCTCAAGAAATTTGATCAAATCTCCAAAAGGGCAAAATGGTCAAAATTAGGGTTTTGACTGGGAAAGGGCAACTTCTGATTTTTGACCTAGAAAATGGTAAATTGGTTTAAGGCATGATCTCAAGAGTACAATTGCATCATTTTGACCTAATGACATGGCCCAAAACATTACAAATCCATTGGATTGACAGATGAATTTTCGAGTCAACTGATCAAAAGTCAACTGTATACTGAAAAGTCAAACTTTAACTTTTTGGTCAAAATCAAGTGCCAACGATCATAATTCATCAAAACATGTCAAAATGTGAAACTTGTTCATCAAGAAATCAAGGGTTTAAGTTTTGGTTTTGAAAAGTTGAAATTTTTAACTTCGAAAATTTTCTAAGTATAGAATTTTTTAAATATTTTTTCTCAACTTTAAGCCAAATTTTTAGAATGATGCAAGATGATTTAAAGGAAGTTCCCAACATGAAAGTTGTATATCTCCATGAAATCTACAACTTTGCTTCACACAATTTCTCCTAAAGATGCTTGGATCTCAAGATATAGTTTTCTGAATACATGCTCATAAACTAAAATAACTTAGTGAAATTTTGCCCTAGTTAGGCAGGTTTTTGACCTAACTTCATGCCAATTTTTCACATAGTTACAAGGATAATATTTGAAAGTAATTCAAAGATGAGTTGTAGATCACATTGCAATCTTTCCAAAATGTCCAAGAACTCCTTGAGATCATTCTTGAGTAGGGAGAATCGAAGAGATGAAGTTGGCAATTTCTCACTTTGATTTCAAGCCATTTCATGATGACCAAAATTCAAATTCAAGCCTAGGCTGCATAATCATTGCTTTGCAGGCCTCAAACTTGTTTCTCACTCCATAGTTAAATGTTTACACAGCTGATAGAGCTTTAATCCAAGCATTAGAGCCTTTGTCCAAGCTACAATTCCATTTATGGCACAAAGTTGCCATTTCCATTTTGATAAAGCACAACTTTTGCAATTGTCAACTCCTTGAGCCTTGCACTTGTTCTTTCTGCACACACAAACCCTATAAACCAAAAGTAATGTGTCTAGAACCTCTACCAACTCAGATCAGGCTTGTACAAACACATAGAGACTTGTCTCCTCACTTTTCTTCAAAAGCAAGCAATAGAGCCAAAAGGCTAGAACTCAGAAATCTTGAGGAAGCTTGATGTCAAATCTTTTCTATACTTATACATAAATGCATTACAACCTATAAAACGAATGCTAAAGCTCAGAAACTCTCCCAAACACTCTATCACTAAAAATCTGCCATAACTTGCAGTTTTGCACCTTACATAGCAATCTCAAGAACCACTCGTGCGTTTTGAATTTTAACCACCTGAACAGTTAATATACATCATATATAAGTGTTCCAAACCCCTGTCCCCTCACTGTAACTCCTCCTCCTCCATCTGCCATTGTTACATATCAAGCTTGCAGGTTGACTTGAGTAGGGAGATTCAGGAACTTTCAAGGCAAGATAAGGATTGGAATACACTCAGGGAGGTCCAGGAAAGCTAAACAGATCCTCAGGCCTTCTCAAAACTTGCTCAAACTCCATTCACGATCTCAACTGAAAGAGGTAAAAACTCAAACTTATATCTCTTCATACAAGCATCCTTTGGTCTTGATTTGTGAAAACAAAATGTAGATATCCTTGCACTAAAGTCAACCATGTTCATAGATTTCATTTATATTCATAGTGTATAGAGAATTTTGGATTTGATTTTTCTGTAAAAATTAGGTTTCAAATTAGGGCAAGTAAAATTAACTTTGATCTTTGACTTTTAGTTTACATAAGATATATGGTTGAACTCGTGAGAAGAAACACTGTAATTTTCATGTTGGGACTTTCTATTTTCATGGAGAAATGAGAGAGTTACAGGTGGTCCGGCCATGGCTCAAGGTTGAAGATCAAGTTGCCTTCAGGGGGCGTTTTATAATATATATTTATGCCTTTGTTTATATGAACGGATGTACAGCCACCCTAGTGGTAAGGCAGCGCATAAAAATGCTATAGGTCACGGGTTCGAGCCTTGGCGCTGTCTTTTGCAAATTTCCATATTTTTTCCACCTTTTTTGTTGTTTTTGCAGCGTGGGCTTCAGACTTTGGGCCTTATGTTTTTTTGCTAACCTCCTGCCTCCCATTTGCTTGCAGCACCCCTGGCCCATTATCATTTATTTATTTATTTTGTTTCCATTTTATTTTCCTAATAATATTTTCTTAATAATAAAAATCATAAAAAAATATAAAAATGGTAAACATTATATTTTGTTTTATTTTATTTTATTTTCTCTTAAAAAAATGTTTTTATTTTTATTTTATATACTATATTTTTTAATAAACTTGTAAATTAAATTATAAATAGTTTGGTATACATTTTTTTATATATATTTATTAAATATATTATTTTAATACAAAAAGACCAAAATACCTCATAAATAACATATATTATTTTCAAGACAAAAAAAATACAAAAATACTTACTTTTCTTAAACAAATTTATTTCCTTTTGATAAATTAGAATCAGGGTTTATTAAAAATCTTCTCTAAAAAATGATTTTCTTTCCTAATTAATTTGAGTTTAATCTTGATCTATTTATTAGGTTTAGGTTAAAACTTTTTCACTTTAAAAAACCAAACAAAATCTTCTTTGCATTCATACATATTTGCATATTTAATTTATCTTGTATATTATTTATTCCAATATTTGTACTTATTCAATTTGGTTGTAATAGCTTAATTAGGTTTATATTATTGCAAATCCCCATTCATAAATTGTATCCCCCCTCCCACAAATGTTGTAATAGCGTAGGACATTTAAATTTCGCAATTTATCGCTTTTACATAACATGCTAGTAATTAGGGTTTGTATGGCAAGATAAAGTCAACCAAATAGAAAACCCTAATCCAAGAAAAAATCAAGCATGAAAATGACACACTTGCACATAAAACACCCATAGGGTTATCCCACTTGGTTGCCTTATACAAAATGGCCATATTACGCACGTAAAGTATCTTAGCAAAAACAAACAAATACAAGATCATAGTTCCTCGATGACGCTATTCAAAGTTTCGTTACAAAAATGATCTTAGTCCCTCAAAAAATGCTAAGATACTTTGCAATATTGCTAATCATGGTTATACGATGACCCACGCCTGTCCCGTTTACATCCTAAGATAGGGTTGCTTACCAAATCAATGGTAAGACAACAATATCAAAGGAAAAGAAAATGAACAAGAAAGACATTTGAGTAGGTAGATTACTTTTAGTTACTTTCTCCATTTCAAAACAAATATCCTTGCAATTTTCAAAAACAAACACACATATTTCCAAACATCTTACAAAATTGAAAACATTTTCAAAAAGATCAACGTCTTTGTACACATTCTTACGAACAAGAATCATTGCAAAGATTGCCTAAACAATGGCCTCTTTTACAAAAATATTTTCAAAACCACACAAAGCATAATTTCAAACAAAAGCAAGTGATCTAGCAAGTAACTAAGATCCCATGGAAAAACATGGATGAAAAGGGTGCTAATACCTTCCCTTTTCATAATCTACCCCCTGAACTCAAGAAACAATCTCAACAGTATTTCCTGTGCTTTTTTACCTTTCCTTTTTGGATAAAAGAAAAGTCGGTGGCGACTCTTGCTAACCGCAACATTTGCGATCAAATGCAAAAACAATCAAGTCAGTTCTCCCACCGCATCACATGTAGTAACTTTAAATTCCGCAATTTATCACTTTATATATAACATACTAGTAATTAGGGTTTGTATGGAAAGACTAAAACCAATACTTAGAAAACCCTAATTCAAGACAAAAATCAAGCATGAAAATAATATACTTGCACACAAGTACCCTTAGGGTAAATCCACTTGGTTGCCTTTACAAAATAGCCATATTACACATGTGAGGTATCATAGCAAAAACAAAGCAAAATATAAGATCACAGTTCCTCGATGATGCTATCTAAGTTGCCTTTCAAATGATCTTTGTCCCTAAAAGAGAATGCTAAGATACCTTGCAACATTGCTAATCATGGTTATACGATGACCCACACCCGTCCCGTTTACATCCAAAGATAGGTTTACTTATAAAATCAATGGTAAGATAACAATGTCAAAGGAAAAGAAAATGAACAAGAAAGACTTTTGAGTAGGTAGAATGCTCCTAATTACTTGCTCAATTTCAAAACAACCTTGCTATTTTCAAAAACGAACACCTACACTTTCAAACATCTTACAAACTTGAAAACATTTTCAAAAGATCAAACACTTTGTATACATTCTTACGAACGAGAATCATTACAAAGTTTGCCTAAACAATGGCCTCTTTACAAAATACTTTCAAAAACCACACAAAGCACAATTTCAATCAAAAGCAAGTGATCTAGCAAGTAACTAAGAGCCCATGGCAAACCATGGATGAAAAGGGTGCTAATACCTTCCGTTTTCATAATCTACCCTTCCTTCGAACTCAAGAAATAATCTCAAAGGTCTTTCCTGTGCTTTTTCACCTTTCCTTTTGGATAAAAGAAAAGTCGACGACGACTCTTGCTAACTGCAACATTTGCGATAAAACGCAAAACCTTCAAGTCAGTTCTCCCACCGTATCACAAGGAGTATCACTAGGAATGCTAGTAGGAGCGATAGAGGGAATAATTACAGGAGTAGCAATGGTCTTAGGGGAGATCTCAGGTGAGAAGGTTCTTCAACTTCTTATTATCTTACTGGTCCCAACGATATTGACGACGTCAGGATCAGTATCTTTCTCAACTTTGTCTTGGACAACCAACAGATCTTGCTTGACTCTGTAGTAATAGACGTAAGCCCTATAGTTCCAGGGAATAACTTTATCCAAAGAATATGGTATTGGCCTTGGCATGGTGATGATTAGGGGAGCTGACTTTGGAACATATGTAATCCTAATGGGTCTTTTGGTGGAGACCCTGGGAGGATTATCGGATATGGTAATTATTGAGACATATTCACAAGAACTTATAATAAGAGGAACTTTTTCAAACATGATTTATTTTCTAGACATCAGACGCTGGACGCCCATATTCAGTAACAAACAGCCATTTGGTAGAGACATACATAATTGACAACTTTCATCACAGCCCGGAAACAGACCAACTTGCAATAGATTATGTTTAATGGTTAAAAGAGGAGTAGTTAAATCATTCACGGAGGAAAAGAAACACTCATCATCAACAACATTGACACCTTGACCGTGTTTGGAAATTGGCGCTGTTATCACATTAGATGTTTCTGGGGGATCAAACTCAATCTCTTTCGCCTCGATAAAGTCTTGTATCTTATTCTTCAAGGCCCAAAAATCGTTTGTGTCATGTCCTGGGCTTTCAGAATGATAGGCACATCGAGCATTTGGGTTGTAGCGAGGAGAAGCTGTATTGGGGTTCTTGGGAGCTTCCTTTAGGGTTACCAGATTGGACTTCAAAAGATGCGGCAGAACTTCGGACAAGGTCATGGTGATTCGAGTGAATCGTCTCATGGGCGCCTCTGGCCTGTGTTGATAATTTCTCTATTGATTTAGTACATGATTAGAAATCATAACTGCCCCTACCATCGGGCGACGTTCAGTTTTGTTTTGATTCCTATGGTCATATGCAACACTGACCTCCTTCTTTCCGGTAAAGGGTTTCTTCGTCGTGCTCGAGGATGTGTCTATCTAAATTTTTCCACTTTTTATACTGGCTTCTACCCGTTCACCAGTCATGATTAGTTCAGTAAATCCAGCCAAGGAGCTTTCGATCAGGTGTTTGAAGAATGGACCTAATAGTGTTCCTAAGAACATATCCACCAATTCTCTGTCAGATATAGGGAGTTGGACTCTTCCCACGAGATCCAGCCATTTTTGAGCATAGGTTTTGAAACCTTCACCTGCACCCATAGACATGCCTTGCAATTGTGTCCAAGTTGAAGCTAAGTCAGCATTATACTGGTATTACTTGTAAAAAGCGATAGCCAAATCTTCCCAATTGCGAATATTGGTCCCTTCCAACTGATAGAACTAATCCAACTGCGTCCCCGACAAGCTTTCTTGGAAGAAATGCACCCATAGGTTCCTATCCGCAGTATGGGGTTGAATTTTCCTGACGTATGACCTTAAATGCAGCTTTGGACAAGAAACACCGTCATATTTAGCGAAAGTGGGGACCTTGAATTTCTATGGGATAACAACCCCTGAGACAAGTCCTAGCTCTTCAAAATCCAACCCGGGTACCCTCTGGATCTCCATAGCATTGAGGCGATCTTCAAACTATTTGTATTTATCGTCAACTGGGGGATACTGCTCCTCAGTGTAATTAACCTCTTCATCTTCTTCAGACTCTGGATGGTCATTCACTTCCTTGTTTTTCCCTTCTTGATTATCCCCTTCACCCGATGATGTTGCTGGTCCTTTTGATTATCCCCTTCTTCTTCTTTTCTTTGATCAGCAGAGTTTTCAACTCCTCTTGTCCTTTTTCCAGAGTCAAGAAAATTTGTTGGAATTGGGCATTCTGCGCCTGAAGGTATTTTACTATCTGTTCAATATCCATCTCACTGAAATAAATAGTAGAAAGATAAGAAGAACTGTTATAAGAAACCTGTTTGTGTTATGATGAATGAAGATGCATATGCAAATGATTTCAAGGTGTGATACAGTGAGAGAACTGACTTGGGGGTTTTGCGTTTTATCACAAATGTTGCGGTTAGCAAGAGTCGCCACCGACTTTTCTTTTATCCAAAAGGAAAGGTGAAAAAGCACAGGAAAGACCTTTGAGATTGTTTCTTGAGTTCGGGGGGTAGATTATGAAAAGGGAAGGTATTAACACCCTTTTCATCCATGGTTTTCCATGGGCTCTTAGTTACTCGCTAGATCAACTTGCTTTTGTTTGACAGTGTGCTTGTGGTGTGGGTTTTGAAAGTATTTTGAAAATGTCTTTGTAATGGTTCTCGTTTCTATAAGAACGCGTACAAAGTGTTGTTTCGAAAATAGTTCAAAGATGTGTTTGTGGATTGTGTTTTTGAAAATGGTTTTGAAAAGATGTTTTGCAATGGTTCTCGTCTCTATAAGAATGTATACAAAATGTTTTGTCTTTTAGAAAAATGTTTTGAAATGAGAGTGTTGGTGTGTAAAAGTGTTTTTTGTCATGAGCAAGCGAGTAACTAGGAGCGAATCTACCTACTCGAAAGGTCTTAAACGTGCTTTTCTTTCTCCTTTAGATATGGCTATCTTACCATTGATTTGGTAAGAAGCCTCATCGTTGGATGTGAAGGGACGAGCGTGGGACGTTTAAATAGTCATAGAAGGCAACTTATGTGACGTTTTAGCAATTTCGTTTTGGGACTAGATCGTTTTACCGAAGGAAACATCGAGGGTCATCGAAGGACTATGATCTTTTTTATCGAAGGGTCTTTGCTAAAACGTCCTATATTCGAGGGACATGACTATTTTTCTGATAGGCAACGAAATGAGGTTACCCTAGAGGTGTTAGTGTGAATAGTGTGTTAGTTTGCATGCATTTTGTCTTTTATTTGAAAGTCATCTATTTATTGATTTTATCTTGCCATATATCTTATTTACTAGCAATATTTGAAAGGAAAATAAAATGCGGAAAGTAAAATCTAAGCTATTACACCACTTTAGGGGGATGGGGGTATAATTTAACAATGGGGATGAAGTAGAAACTAAAATATTACAACCACATCGAATGATAAAGAAGACAATGTGAAAACAATGTAAAATATAGGGAAAAATGCATTTTGAATTGCTATGTGTCGACCCATGCTGCTATGCATCGACACATAGCTTTTCCTTGCTCCTGTAAAACAAAATTAGTTCAGTATGAGTTGACACATAATGGGATGTGTCGACTCATGCCCCTTCTTGTATCGGCGCGAAACGCGTATGTATCGACTCATAGGCTCTTTCTGCTTCTGTTTTGTAACCTGAACTCAGTATGGGTCGATGCATGAGGGTTATGTGTCGACTCATACCCCGTTTTTTCACTAGGATGGGTCGACACATGAGGACATGTGTCGATACATGCTGCATTTTTCTGCCTTAAACATTGTTTTACTGACTGTATAGGTTAGTGTATGGCATATGATGGACAAACGTAAATTATACATGATTGAAGAAGCCTAAATCATAAGCAAATGATTATCTCAAAAGGGTAATAAAATACTACATCTTATCCTCAAAGAAACACAATTTATTAATGATGTAATGACAAAATATCAAGTCAAGAGGACTTACCTTTGGGCTGCACTGGTTGTTTTAGATCTGAATACTTTTCCTAATGTTGTGATGACTTTGTGAGTTTTCAGAAAGCTTCTCTGGACTGCTGGAACCGAGTTGGACTGTACTGTAATATTTTTGGTATTTTTGATGGTGAATGTGAATAGCACTACAAGGACTGTTTTTATGTTTGGCCAAACTTTGTATGTGATGACGTGTTTGGCTTATGGAGAGTTCGTATGGTGGATTAGAGGATTGGGTTTCTCTATTCTCTCTCTTAATCCTCTCTTCAAAATCCAACCTCTAAAATCTAACCCCTTTTGTTTTTTGAGACAATCCTCTTTTTGTAGACCCTTGACTGTGGTTTAGGGGGGAAACTACATAAGTTATTTTAAATTGTTTTTGCTTACTGCTTTGACACTTTCTCCACACAATTTTCCTTTTCCATTTTGGTTCAATTTTTGGGGCTGTTGTGATGCAGGCTTGAGGAAGACTGCATAGAGCAGTTTTGGACTGCATTAGGCAGCATGCATCCTTGGGGTGCAGCATAACACAAGCTTTCTTGCAGGGCAGCATTAAGTGTTATAGCAATGTGGCACATCACATTTTGTTCAACTTGGACAACATGATTTGTAGCATGTCACAAAATTGGTCTTGTGGAATATTACATGCACATTATATCAAGAGCCAAAGCATTGTGACAAGGTCTTTTTTTTGAGAAAATTTAATCAAGGCATAGTTTTAGAATTTGTAATTTTGTAAGAATGCCACTTTGTAATAACTTGAATTACTTGCATCATTTTGAATTATTTGGAATTGTAGTAAAAAATGTCATGAAGCAAATGAAATTAACCAAGTATAGAAAATACTTAGAAAAATTTCAAAGTCTTGCAAAGTTGGATTTTTGATTCTCTTGATTTTTGATGATCAAATTTCATATTTTGGATGTCTTGATGAAATATGATTTTTGGGACTCAACTTTGATCAAAAAGTCAAAGTTTGACTTTTTAGTGTACAATTGACTTTTCTCACCAGTTGACTGAATTTGTCTATCAATCCATTGATCTCAGGAGATGAATTGAAATATGAAATTAGGTCAAAATGATGCGCTCGGATCCTTGAGATCATGCTTCCAACCAATAATCCAATTATTAGGTAAAAAATCAAAGTTTGGTCATTTTTCAATCAAAACCCTAATTTCGCCCATTTTGCCCCTTTTGGTAATTTGAATGAATTTCTTGGAAAATTGTGATCCCAAACTTGAAACTTGACAAAAATAATCCGGAGGGTCCATAATGATTCATGAAAGTCATTCAAAACATTAGCAATCCAATTGCCTTTGTACAAACCCAAACCCTAATTTGAGGTATCAGTGTTGGGAAAATTGTTTGACCTAGTCGATACTTTTGCAAACTTTAGGCATTGAAGATATTTATAGGAAATATCTTGAGAAATGAGAGGGAAAATTTTGGGGTACAACAGCTGCCCCTTTTCAATATTCTTAAGCCTGAAGAGTTAGATTGACATGTTTTTTGCATTCGTAACTCGAAGGTGGAAGATGATTGGACACTAGAGTGCCCCGAAATTTGCACTCGGCGATGCGATGATAGGAGGAATGGGCTTAAGGATGCCATGTGAAGAGGTGATAGAATCCTGTTGGAGATGGGCTTGTAGATGCCATCCAAGAATGCCTGTTGAATTGTAATTTGTAAGTTGGAAGAATGAGTATCAGAATTGCATCCATGTCTGGAGTGTATCTGAGTTGTATCTGAAAGCTGAATCTAAACGAGTATCAGGATGGAATCCGTATCTGGAGCGTATCTGAACTGTATCTTGAGGTTGAATCTGAATGAGTATCAGAATGGCATCCGTATCTGGAGCGTATCTGAACTGTATCAAAAGGTTGAATCTGAATGAGTATCAGGATGGCATCCGTATCTGGAGCGTATCTGAACTGTATCAAGAGGTTGAATCTGAATGAGTATCAGGATGGAATCCGTATCTGGAGCGTATATGAACTGTATCAAAAGGTTGAATCTGAATGAGTATCAGAATGGCATCCGTGTCTGGAGCGTATCTGTACTGTATCCTGATTTCATATTGTTAATGGTAGTTGTTTAATCTTATCCTGAAAAGGGTAAAATGTTAGCCGAAACAAAGTTATATTGCATGAAATGTATGATGCAATGTAGTTGTTTTATCAGTGTTTATGATATGTGCATGCAATTTATGCGCATGTAAACTGATTTTCTGTTTGATTGAGGAAAATAAATCCTTAAAAGCTGTTGAGGATATGTTGAACTTTCATGTCTTGGAGTTGGAGTACTGACGAACTCTTGTTGAGAGAAGTAAATTCTATTGTGAGGGCATATTCCAAGATCTGCTTGGGGGATCTTGAGAAATTTGACGATTTCTACTGGGGATTAATAATTTGAAGTTTAGTTCCGCTGGGGATTCAAAATGACGTATTGTGGGGATTTCTTGGATAATAGCCTAGAGACATTTTCCTATTCGTTCCACCTATCGGTAATTGTCTTTCTTATTTTGTTTATTTGTAAACAATAATTATATTAAAATGCATATGTTCATCAATGAATCATTAGACGCTTTTGCAAACAAAACACAAGCGTAAAGAAAAAGACAAATAGTTTTTGTACTTTCAAAGAGATAACTTTGTATTGACTTTTAATAAGTATTTTGTACAAAGGATACAAACATTCTAGTAAGATAATGGTGCCATAAAACAAGAAAAATTTATACAAAGAAAGATAGCTATGTGTAATAATCCCATGGGGTTCCCATTCTGCTATAGCCTTTATATCTCCGAATATCTTGTCTATTTGTTGCTTCGTCCGAAGATGATTGAATTGATCAGAAACTCTGAGTTTGTCAGTTAGAAGTCAAAGGTTGTCCGTAGAGTGATCCGATGGGACATAGTCATACGCTTTGATTCCCTAACTTTTGCCTGGACCTCCCTTTCGGGTTTTCAGTCCACCGGGAAGCCCTTTTTTGCCCAAGTCGCCCTTTCAGGTTTTCAACTTTCCGGGTATACAGATTTTTATTTTATCCCTAATTTTTGCTCGAACCTTTTTGGTTCGCCGGGATGCCCTTGTTTTGCCTAGGTGTGTCAACCTAGCGGGTCTCTTATGCGTAGTATCTTTTGACTATGTCCGCGTCCACAGGGTGTGGCAGGTCGTCACCATCCATGGTGGTCAAGATCATTGCCCCACCAGAGAATATGTTCTTAATTACAAATGGTCCTTCATAGGTAGGAGTCCATTTGCCCCTTGGATCACTTTGTGGCAGGATGATACGATTGATCACTAGATCCCCAACTTGATATACTTGGCGCCTGACTTTCTTGTTGAAAGCCTTGATCATCCGTTTTTGGTACATTTGACCATGGAAAATAGCAGTAAGTCTCTTTTCATCAATTAAATTCAGTTGATCAAGTCGAGTTTGGATCCAATCGTGTTCATTCAAACCTGCGTCTTTCATAATCCTCAGAGAGGGGATCTGAATCTCAATAGGCAAAACAACTTCCATGCCATATACCAAAGAATAGGGTGTTGCCCCAGTTGATGTGCGAGCCGTGGTACGATACCCGTGGATAGCGAATGGTAGCATCTCATGCCAGTCCTTATAGGTGACTGTCATCTTCTGTATGATCTTCTTAATGTTTTTATTTGCAGCCTCGACAACACCATTCATCTTTGGCCGGTAGGGAGAAGAATTGTGATGCTGAATTTTGAATTGCTCACACAAGGCGGTGATCATAGTGTTGTTTAGATTCATACCATTATCAGTGAGGATTCTCTATGGGATACCGTATCGACATATGAGATTCTATTTGATGAACCGGGCGACCATATTCTTAGTAACGGAAGCGAAGGAAGCTGCCTCAACCCACTTTGTAAAATAGTCGATGGCCACTAAGATGAAGCGGTGTCCATTGGAGGCCGTTGGCTTGATTTCCCCAATCATATCGATTCCCCACATAGCAAAGGGCCAAGGAGCCGTCAAGACGTTAAGAGGAACCAGAGGTACGTGCACTTTATCTGCATAAATTTGAAACTTATGGCAAGTCTGAGAGTGTTGGTAACAATCTGCCTCCATGGTAGACCAATAATAGCCTACCCGTAGGATTTTCTTTGCCATCGTATGCCCGCTGGAATGGGTACCAAAAGTGCCTTCGTGCAATTCAACCATGATCCTTTCAGCTTCAACTTTGTCTACGCACCGAAGTAATACAGAGTCATGATTGTGTTTGTACAAAATGCCGTTACTAAGGAAGAATTTAGCCGAGAATCTTCTTAGGAACTTCTTGTCATTCACTGAAGCTCCTTCTGGGTATTCCTGAGATTCGAGATACCTTTTAACTTCATGGAACCAAGGTCGATCCACTACTTCTTCAGTACTGATCTCATGACAGTAGGATGGTTCATTCATCTGCTCAATGGCGATTTGAGGAGCCTCGTTATCCCAATTAAGTTTAAACATATATGACATTGTAGCTAGTGCGTCTGCTAGCTGATTTTCTTCTCGTGGGAAATGCTCGAAGGTAATCTTCTCAAAAAACAATGTCAACACATGTTCTTTGTAAGGGATAAGGTTGGGGTGTTTGGTGTCCCATTCCCCTTTGATCTGACTGATGACCAAGGTTGAATCTCCAAATACATCCAAGGATTTGATCCCTAAGTCTATAGCAGCTTTGAGACCGAAGATGCATGCTTCATATTCTGCCATGTTGTTTGTACAGTTGAAGCAAAGTCTGGTAGTAAAGGGAGTATGACATCACTCCGGAGATATGAGTACGACACCGTTACCATTGCCAAGTGCATTGGATGCTCCATCAAAGAAAAAAGTCCATCGGGATCCTTGTTCAGGTCCGTCATATGGCCTGATTTCTTCACAGTTGTTTAATGTCATGATGTCTTCATCTGAGAATTCAAACTTCATGGACTGATAGTCTTCCACAGCTTGGTGATCAAGGTGATCAGCCAATACACTACCCTTTATAGCTTTTTGGGTAGTATACTGTATGTCATATTATGTCAGGATCATCTTCCATCTCGCTATTCTCCCGGAAAGAGCGGGTTTCTCAAAGATGTATTTTATCGGATCCATTTTAGATATCAACAGAGTAGTATGGGTCAGCATATACTGTCTCAGTTGGCGAGCAGCCCATGCCAGAGTGCAACAAGTTTTCTCGAGCAGTGAATATCTTGTTTCACAGTCGGTAAACTTTTTGCTCAGGTAATAAATAGCATGCTTCGGCCAGACTCGTCATGCTGCCCTAACACACACCCCATTGAGTTTTCTAAAACAATCAAATACATGATTAAAGGTCTTCCCTCGACGGGCGGTAACAACACATGAGGCTCTTGTAAATATTCCTTGATTTTGTCAAAAGCAACTTGGCATTCGTCATTCCATTTGACTACTTGATCTTTCTTCAAGAGCTTGAAGTTTGGCTCACAAGTAGCTGTCAGGTGAGAAATGAACCAAGCGATGTAATTCAAACGTCCCAAGAATCCTTTGACTTCATTCTCAGTAAGAGGAGAAGGCATCTCTCGTATCACTTTAACCTTGGCAGGATCAACCTCGATACCTTTGTTGCTGACGACAAAGCCTAGGAGCTTACCAGACCATACTCCAAACATGCATTTGTTTGGATTCAATCTCAACTTGTACTTCTTCAGCCTTTCAAACAGCTTTTGTAAGTGCTCAAGGTGCTCTTCTTCCGTTTGTGATCTGGCTATCATATTATCTACGTAGACCTCTATCTCATGATGTATTATGTCATGAAATAAAGCTACCATGACGCATTGATAAGTTGCCCCAACATTCTTCAGTCCGAATGGCATGACCTTATAGTAGAAAGTTCCCCACTGTGTAACAAAGGTTGTTTTCTCCATATCCTTAGGCGCCATTTTAATTTGATTGTAGCCTGAGAAACCATCCATGAAGGAAAACACTTTGTGTTGTGCTGTATTGTGAACCAGAATGTCGATGTGGGGGAGTGGGAAATCGTCTTTGGGGCTTGCCCTATTCAAATATCTGTAGTTCACACACATTTGCACTTTACCGTCTTTCTTGGGCACAAGATCAACATTGGCCACCCATTGGGGATAAAAGGTGACAACCAAAAATCCAACATTGAATTGCTTCATGACTTCTGCCTTGATCTTTTCTGACATATCAGGCCTCATGCGGCGAACCTTTTGCTTTACTGGAGGACAATCTTCACTTGTAGGCAGACAGTGTACCATAATGCCTGTATCGAGTCCCGGCATGTCTTCGTATGACCAGGCAAAGATCTCAACATAATCATGCCACGGCTGAATCATACGCTCCTTAACACTAGGCTCTAAATTAGCACCCACCTTGACCTCTTTTTTATCCTCCTCGGTACCCAGATTGATTGTATCCACAGGTTCCTCGTGAGGCTGAATGGCTTTTTCCTCTTGTTGTAGTAGTCTGACCAGTCCTCCTGGTACTTCACAAGCTTCCTCACCTTCGTCCTCGGCTTGGTAGATTAGATCCTCAGAGTCATGAAAGGCCATAGCAGCATCGTTACCCATGGGATCCAGAATGGAGGGGTACCTGCATTTGTAAGTGTGAGTGTGTGTAAGGGTATAGCCTTCTTTAAAAAATAAAATGCAAAAGAAAAACAGCGGGCACAAAAGTTTGTATGTGAAAAACGTCCATGATTCATTGAATGTCATATGAAGATGAAATAAAAACCCTTACAAATGGACCATTGTGCCTCGGGCAAGACACAAGGTTTTAAATGTGCGAATTGTTTGTGAATATTACAAGTCCAACAGAAATGTAAAGATAAATTACTGAGAGATGAAAGTTATTGGGATAAAGTCTATGGCTTCCCAATTGCGAAGTCCTCCGTTGATAGTAGGAAAGATCCAATCCTCCAAGTTGCAATCCTCTTCATTATCTTCCACCGCTTTTACCTCTCGGTTGCTAATCTTCAAGGGTGGCCCTCCAGCACGGGCACGACGCACAACCTTATGAGAACTTGAAGTGAACCCTAGACCAAACTTGTCAGATTTATACGGAATATCCGGAAGTTGCCCCCAGATGGTGGATCCACCCTCCTCTACTACTTCCTTGGCGTCCTTCAGAGATGACATTCGGAGTGGAGGTCTTGTAATCTTGGGAATCTGGGATGCATTCTTGGTCACTGCTACCTCTTGGGGGACCTCTTCGAAATGTTGAAAAGGAGTTTCAATAAAATCGCCATCCAGTTCCACATACCGGAAAGAATT
Organism: Vicia faba; assembly: GCA_948472305.1. Classification (NCBI taxonomy): domain Eukaryota; kingdom Viridiplantae; phylum Streptophyta; class Magnoliopsida; order Fabales; family Fabaceae; genus Vicia; species Vicia faba. The sequence continues at coordinate 984,032,644 of OX451736.1, read as the reverse complement.
AAGGTGGCTAATCATATACTCTTCCTCTCCGTGGACAGTGATAATCTTTCCCTGGACCGGGTATTTTAGCATCTGGTGTAGTGTAGAGGTGACAGCACCGATATTATAGATCCACAGTCGTCCTAGTAGACAGGAGTAAGAGGGGCGGATGTCCATTACATAGAAGGTTGACTTGAAAGTTTGAGTCCCAACTTTTATGGGGATATCCACCACCCCGTGCACCATCCTCTTTGAGCCATCAAATGCTCTCACGACTATGTTACTGGGTTTCAACGTCAGTCCTCCGCAGTCTAATCTGTCAAGAGCTTTCTTCGGTAAAACATTCAAAGATGAGCCAGTGTCCACAAAGACATGGGCCAGAGTTGTTCCTCTATATTCCACAGAGACATGCAATGCCTCGTTGTGCTTCCTTCCCCTTGGGGTCAGATCAGCATCCGAGAAGCCTAGACCGTTATCCGCTGTCAAACTGGCCACACAATCTTGAAATTGGTCAGCAGACGTCTCTTGAGGCACATGGGCTGTCTTTAGGAACTTCACCAGGGCTTTCGCATGTGCCTCGGAGCACAACAACAATGCCAGCATGGAGATTTTGGAGGGAGTTTTCCCCAACTGTTCAACTACGTCGTAGTCTCTCTTCTTTATTATTCTCAGGATCTCCTCCATTTCCTTCTTGGGGGTTTCGGGAATAGCCAGTGGTTGAGCCTTCGTTTGGACAAGCTCTTCTTGAATACTTTTTCCTCGAGTTTCAGCAGCAGGAGTGTTGGTAGGAATGACAACAGGAGTTGTGTCGTCTTTGTCAATAGGAGCACTTGCAGATATGATTATTGGTACAGAGGTAACCTTGGGAGCAGCCACGGGTCCAAAAACTGCCTTTGGAGGGGCAATTTCTAGAGAGAAGATTCTACCGCTTCGGGTAATCTTACTGGTTCCGGAAATATTACTAATGTCAGAGTTTTCTTCTTTAGAGCTTATCTCTTTGGAGGCCAGCCCATCTTGTTTGATACCATGGTAGTAGATGTCTCCACCGTAATTCCACGACACAGTTTTGTCTGATTCATACGGGACTGGCCCGAGCATTGTGATTATAAGAGGAGTAGTTTTTGGAATCGATGTAATCCTAACGGGTCTTTTGGGGACCTAGGAAGAATTGGAGGAGATGATGATGATTGAAACGTCTTCAACAGTAACAGGTAAAACAGGATTACTTTCAAACAAAATCTCTTTGTTGTCTATCAAGCGTTGAATTCCTGTTTTCAACAAAGGGAAAAAAGTTGGTGAGGATAAGCAGAGATGGCAGTCTTCATTACAACCCGGGAATACACCGACTTTCAACAAGTTTATCTTAATGATTGGGAGTGGAGTCAAGAGTTCATCAATTGTGGTAACGAACAAATCTTCTTCAATTGCATTGGTGTTGTCACCATGCCTGGGCATAGGAGCAGAAATGACGTTTGGCTTCTCGGGCGCATCAAACTCAATCTCTTTTGCCTCTATAAGGTCTTGGATCTTGTTTTTTAGAGCCCAACAGTGGTTAGTGTCATGACCCGAACTTTTGGAATAATATGCGCATCTGGCATTTGGGTGATAATAAGGGGACGATGTGTTGGGGTTCTTTGGAGCATTCTTCAGAGTTGTCAAATTGGATTTCAAAAGATATGGTAAAACTTGGGCTAGAGTCATATTGATTCTGGTGAATTGTCAGACTGGCCTTTCCACCCTCAGTTGATTACTCCTTGGTTGATCAGATGTAGGCTTTGGGATCATAATAGCCCCTACCATTGGTCGGCGTTCGGCTCTCCCTTGGTTCTTTTGTGGATAAACAGCAGATACCTCCTTCTTCCTAATGAAATGCTTTCTCACAGCTGTAGAGGCAGATGAATCCTTCTGAATCTTTCCACTTTTTATGCCAGCTTCCACCCTCTCTCTGGTCAGTATTAACTCAGTAAATCCTGCAGATGAACTTCCAATCAGATGGTTGAAGAAAGGGCTCGATAGAGTGCCTAAGAACATGTCCACCAACTCCCTTTCAGATAGAGGGGGTTGAACTCTCCCAGCTAGATCTCTCCACTTTTGTGCGTAATCCTTGAAACCCTCATTGGAAGCCATGGCCATACTCTAAAGTTGAGTACGGGTAGGTGCCAAATCTACATTATATTGGTATTGCTTATAGAAAGCTGCGGCAAGATCTTCCCAGTTGTGGACGTTGGCCCTTCCCAATTGGTAAAACCAATCGAGTTGTGTTCCAGATAGGCTATCTTGGAAGAAATGTACCCACAGGTCTTTATCGGTGGAGTGCGGCTGGATCTTTTTCACATATGATCGGAGGTGCATCTTAGGACATGACATCCCATCATATTTTTCAAATAACGACACTTTGAACTTCGGTGGGATCACAATTCCCGACACTAGTCCCAATTCTTCAAAGTCTATACCTGACACCTTTTGTATTTCCATAGCGCTCAAACGCTCTTCAAGATGTCTGTACTTATCATCTGCTGGAGGATACTGTTCCTCTGAGTAGTCTTCCTCTTCTTCCCCCTCTTCAGATTCTGACGGAACCGCTGTTTCTTTTCCTTTCCCTTCTCCTTCCCAGGAAGTAGTTGCAAAATTCAAGATTCTTCTAGTCTGTCCCTGAAACCTTCTCCCCATGTTCAAAACCCCAGTGACCTTCTTTGCTTTCTTCTTTCTTTCTTCAGCTAACAGAGTCTTCAACTCTTCCTGCCCCTTGGCTAGGGTCATGAGTAACTGTTGAAATTGTGTGTTTTGAACTTGAAGATCTTTGACTGTCTATTCGAGATCCATCTTACTGAAATAAACAATATAGAGATGAGGAAACTCGTTGCAAAAGACCTGTTTATGTTATGATGAATGAAGATGCAATATGCAAATAATTCCAAGGAAAATTAGAGATTTAAATTTGTTCAAACCAAAAAGGAACACACGTCATATTAAAAATCCCAGTTTGAATACATCATGCCTCCTTGGGCTTACAATGAAAGAAACAAAATACAACCGAACTCCTAAGACAAAAATACTGAACACATCCTCTTTGGAGAAATGTAGGCATTCAGGTTTTTCTCTTCATGAAGCAGTTTGGTGAGCTCCAGAATCTTCTTCTCAATGGCGTAATACTGGGCTTCAAAGGTGTCTCGCTCTTCCTTCAACTGAACCCAAGCTTTCTGCAGGTCTTCGAAAGAGGTAGGCATGCCGGGATAAAGAACGGTGTATGGGACGTCTCCTTCAATAACAAGTTCAATGATGACAGGAAGGATGGAAGGGTAAGGCATCAAGAGACTCTGGGCACGAGCCCGTACCCACCTAAGGTAAGGCTCGAGAGGGATAAAGTTTTTATGTCCCAAAGTCCTATTATCCACCTTGTTCACCATTCCCCAAGCACGTGTAAACCTCTGGCGGTAACCCTGGTCTTCTTTGTCGTAGTTGAACACCAGACCTTGGACGAGTATCTCATGAGGGCCGTCTCTTCGGGCATACCCAAACTGTCGAAGAGCTAAGCATGGGTTGTAAGTGATACTTCTCCTAATACCAAGCAGAGGTACATTAGGGAACTCCCCACAGCGGTCAATGATAGAGACATCTTCAAAGGATCTCGAACACCAACGGATATCAGAGTGGGTGAGAGACATCATCCTTTGAGACCAAGTCAGTCTTTGCTCGTTCTTCAATGCTGACTGAGGCAGGTGTGAAGTGAACCACTTAGCGAGTAGGGGGATATAACACAAAAGAGTACCTCTTTTCTTCATGGTGCGGGTATGAAGACAATGCAAGATGTCTCCTAGTAAGGTAGGTATAGGATTGCGAGAGAGAAAGACTTTCATGGCATTAACATCCATGAATTGGTCTGAATTGGGAAAGAAAACCAAACCATAAATGAGAAGAGCCAGGACATCTTCGAAAGCTTGGAAATCCATGTCATCCCAGAACGAACGAGCTTTTTCCAATAGAAACTTAGCTAGAAAGCATTTAACCCCGCTTCTTGTCTCCCAATTGGCTATGATGTCGGTCCGCTTCATATGCAATGCTTCTGTGATGACTTTAGGTTTTGGAATCCCTTCTAGACCGGTGAATAGTATCTGATCAAGCACGAGAACCCCTAAGAGTAGGGAGAACTCTTCCAATGTAGGTACCAACTGATAGTCCGGGAAAGTGAAACAATGATGTACGGGATCAAAGAATTGGAGTAGTACACACATCATCTCTTCTTGGAAGTTGGATGTAGCCAAACCGAGGAGTCGACCATATTTCTTGGTAAAAGGAGAATCCCCGGGCACTCTTGAGGCTAGCTCTTGAAGTTGAGGATGTGCTTTTACAAAGCTAATTCAGATGGTGTTTCTTCGGAGAGAATTCATGTCCTACAAAACAGAAACAAAGATAAATTTCTAAATCCTTGAAATGGTTAGTGAGCATGCGTATGATGTTCATGATGTTTATGATGTTTATGTACAAGTAAATATATACACACATAACAAACAAGTCCCTATGTTTTAGGCTTGCATGAGTTTTGTAGGTAAGTACCCTCTTGAAGTCTAGTTGGCTCAACCTGTCCTAGCAATAGTGACCGGGTTCTAAAGGATCTCAATATCACCGACCTTTCTCTTAGCCATTGCCTCAGCATAACAATCTTTTCTTGCGGCCGAGATATCCCAAAAGTCTAGCCTCAATAAGTGTAGTATCAAGTATCAACCAATTTTCAGCTCTACACCGAAACCGGCTATCTCACTACGTCCTAATGGCCAAGTTTGTTCAATTAGGGATCTAAAGTAAATTAGTGCTTCATGACGCCACTCAGCGGCCCTGTATTCTCCTTGATTTACCACGAGGGATATCGGTACCCACAAACGCGTCACACTAACATAGCCATTGTTTCAACCATATCGGTCTATGCCGTACAGTCTCCACAATCTATTGCTATTTACCTAAAAAGGTGTCCCAGATCCGGGTGGAGGATCAAAGCAAACCCAATACAAAGAACTGAATATAAAGCACACAAATCAAATAATGAAAACGAGTAAAGGTGATCTAACCCTAAGGTAACCCCACTTTTATATTTGTCCCCAGCTGAGTCGCCAGTTCTGTGATACAGTGGGAGAACTAACTTGAGGGTTTTGCGTTTTATCGTAAATGTTGCGGTTAGCGAGAGTCGCCACCGACTTTTCTTTTATCCAAAAGGAAAGGTGAAAAAGTACAGGAAAGATTTTTGAGATTGTTTCTTGAGTTCGGGGGGTAGATTATGAAAAGGGAAGGTATTAGCACCCGTTTCATCCATGGTTTTCCATGGGCTCTTAGTTACTCGCTAGATCAACTTGCTTTTGTTTGACAATGTGCTTGTGGTGTGGGTTTTGAAAGTATTTTGAAAATGTCTTTGTAATGGTTCTCGTTTCTATAAGAACGCGTACAAAGTGTTATTTCGAAAATAGTTCAAAGATGTGTTTGTGGATTGTGTTTTTGAAAAAGGTTTTGAAAAGTTGTTTTGCAATGGTTCTCGTCTCTATAAGAACGTATACAAAATGTTTTATCTTTTTGAAAATGTTTTGAAATGAGAGTGTTGGTGTGTAAAAGTGTTTTTTGTCGTGAGCAAGCGAGTAACTAGGAGCGAATCTACCTACTCGAAAGGTCTTAAACGTGCTTTTCCTTCTCCTTTAGATATGGCTATCTTACCATTTATTTGGTAAGAAGCCTCATCGTTGGATGTGAAGGGACGAACGTGGGACGTTTGAATAGTCATAGAAGGCAACTTATGCGACGTTTTAGCAATGTCGTTTTCGGACTAGATCGTTTTACCGAAGGCAACATCGAGGGTCATCGAAGGACTACGATCTTTTTTATCAAAGGGTCTTTGCTAAAACGTCCCATATTCGAGGGACATGACTATTTTTCCGATAGGCAACGAAATGAGGTTACCCTAGAGGTGTTAGTGTGAATAGTGTGTTAGTTTGCATGATTTTGTCTTATATTTGAAAGTCATCTATTTATTGATTTTATCTTGCCATACATCTTATTTACTAGTAACATATGAAAGGCAAATAAAATGCGGAAAGTAAAATCTAAGCTATTACACCACTTTAGGGGGATGGAGGTATAATTTAACAATGGGGATGAAGTAGAAACTAAAATATTACAACCACATCGAATGATAAAGAAGACAATGTGAAAACAGTGTAAAATATAGGGAAAAATGCATTTTGAACTGCTATGTGTCGACCCATGCTGCTATGCATCGACACATAGCTTTTCCTTGCTCCTGTAAAAAAAATTAGTTCAGTATGAGTCGACACATAATGGGATGTGTCGACTCATGCCCCTTCTTGTATTGACACGAAACGCGTATGTATCGACTCATAGGCTCTTTCAGCTTCTATTTTGTGACCTGAACTCAGTATGGGTCGATGCATTAGGGTTATGTGTCGACTCATACCCTGTTTTTTCACTAGGATGGGTCGACACATGAGGACATGTGTCGATACATGCTGCATTTTTCTGCCTTAAACATTGTTTTACTGACTGTACAGGTTAGTGTATGGCATATGATAGATAAACGTAAATAATACATGATTGAAGAATCCTAAATCATAAGCAAATGATTAACTCAAAGGGGTAATAAAATACTACATCTTATCCTCAAAGAAACACAGTTTATTAATGATGTAATGACAAAATATCAAGTCAAGAGGACTTACCTTTGGGCTGCACTGGTTGTTTTAGATCTGAATACTTTTCCAAATGTTGTGATGACTTTGTGAGTTTTCAGAAAGCTGCTCTGGACTGCTGGAACCGAGTTGGACTGCACTGTAATATTTTTGGTATTTTTGATGATGAATGTGAATAGCACTACAAGGACTATTTTTATGTTTGGCCAAACTTTGTATGTGTTGAAGTGTTTGGCTTATGGAGAGTTCGTATGGTGGAATAGAGGATTGGGTTTCTGTTTTGAACAAGAACAAATTTTATTTTGAAAAATCAGTCAAGGTTAACAAGAATACTGTTTTTATTCTCAATAATAACTCTCTATTCTCTCTCTCTCAATCCTCTCTTCAAAATCCAACCTCTAAAATCTAACCCCTTTTGTCTTATGAGACAATCCTCTTTTTGTAGACCCTTGACTGTGGTTTAGGGGGGAAACTACATAAGTTATTTTGAATTTTTTTGCTTATTGCTTTGACACTTTCTTCACACAATTTTCCTTTGCCATTTTGGTGCAATTTTTAGGGTTATTGTGATGCAGGCTTGGGGCAGACTGCATAGAGCAGTTTTGGACTGCATTGGGCAACATGCATCCTTGGGGTGCAACATAGCACAAGCTTTCTTGCAGGGAAGCATGGGGTGTTGTGGCAATGTGTCACATCACATTTTGTTCAACTTGGACAACATGATTTGTAGTATGTCACAAATTTGGTCTTGTGGAATATTACATGCACATTATATCAAGAGCCAAAGCATTGTGACAAGGTCTTGTTTTTGAGAAAATTCAATCAAGGCATAGTTTTAGAATTTGTAATTTTATAAGAATGCCACTTTGTAATAACTTGAATTACTTGCATCATTTTGAATTATTTGGAATTGTAGTAAAAATGTCATGAAGCAAATGAAATTAACCAAGTATAGAAAATACTTAGAAAAATTTCAAAGTCTTGCAAAGTTGGATTTTTGATTCTCTTGATTTTTGATGATCAAATTTCATATTTTGGATGTCTTGATGAAATATGATTTTTGGGACTCAACTTTGGTCAAAAAGTCAAAGTTTGACTTTTTAGTATACATTTGACTATTCTCACCAGTTGACTGAATTTGTCTATCAATCCACTGATCTCAGGAGATGAATTGAAATATGAAATTAGATCAAAATGACGCGCTCGGATCCTCGAGATCATGCTTCTAACCAATAATCCAGTTATTAGGTAAAAAATCAAAGTTCGGTCATTTTTCAGTCAAAACCCTAATTTCACCCATTTTGCCCCTTTTGGTAATTTGAATGACTTTCTTGGAAAATTGTGATCCCAAACTTGAAAGTTGACAAAAATAATCCTGAGGGTTAATAATGATTCATGAAATTCATTCGAAACATTAGCAATCCAACAACCTTTGTACAAACCCAAACCCTAATTTGAGGTATCAGTGTTGGGAAAATTGTTTGACCTAGTCGATACTTGCGCAAACTTGAGGCATTGAAGATATTTATAGGAAATATCTTGAGAACTGAGAGGGAAAATTTTGGGGTACAACACAAGGAAATTAGAGATTTAAATTTGTTCAGACCAAAAAGGAAACACATGTTATATTAATAAATCCAAGTTTGCGTACATCATGCCTCTTTGGGATTCATAATGAAAGAAATAAAATACAAAAACTCCTAAGACAAAAAGGTTAAACGCATCCTCTTTGGTGCAATGTAGGCATTCAAACTCCACTCTTCATGAAGCTGCTTTGTGAGTTCCAGAACCTTCTTCTCACTAGCGTAGAATCGGGCCTCGAAAGCGTCTCGCTCTTCCTTTAGCTGAACCCAATCTCTTTGCAAGTCTTCGAGAGAGGTAGGCATGTTAGGATGAAGGACAGTGTACGAGACATCTCCTTCAATAACAGGCTCTATGATAACAGAGAGGAAAGAAGGGTAAGGCATTACGAGACTCTGAGCACGAGCTCGCACCCACCTAAGGTAAGGTTCAAGGGGAATGAAATTTTTGTGTCCCAATGTCCTACTATCCACCTTGTTTACCATCCTCCAAGCTTGTATAAACCTCTGACGGTAGCCTTGATCGTCTCTTTCATATTCGAACACCAAACCTTGGATGAGCATATCATGAGGACCATCTCTTTGAACATACCCAAACTGTCGTAAAGCTAAGCAAGGGTTGTAAGCGATACCTCCCCTAATGCCAAGCAGAGGGACGTTAGGGAATTCTCCACAATGGTCAATGATAGAAGTATCTTCCAAGGATCTCGAACACCAATGAATATCAAAGTGGGTGAGGGACATCATCCTTTGAGACCATGTCAATATTTGCTCGTTCTTCAATGTTGATTGAGGTAGGTGTAAAGTGAACCACTTGGCGAGTATGGGAATACAACACAAGACAATACCTCTTTTCTTCATGGTGCGGGTATGGAAGCAATGTAAGATGTCTCCCAACAAGGTAGGTATAGGATTACGAGAGAGAAAGACTTTGATGGCATTATCATCTATGAATTGGTTCGAGTTGGGGAATAGAACCAAACTATAGATGAGAAGGGCTAGGACGTCTTCAAAGGCTTGAAAATCCATATGTTCCCAGAATGAACGAGCCTTCTCCAATAGAAACTTGGATAGGAACCCTTTGACTCCGCTTCTTGTCTCCCAATTTGCTATAATGTCGGCTCTCTTCAGATGCAAAGCTTCGGCGATGACCTCAGGTTTCAGAATCCCTTCTAGACCGGTGAACGGTATCTGATCAAGCATGGGCACTCCTAATATTAGAGATAACTCTTATAGTGTAGGTACTAACTGATAGTCAGGAAAGGTGAAGCAATGATGTATGGGATCAAAGAATTGGAAGAGCACACACATCATCTCCTCTTGGAAATTAGAGGTAGCCAAACTGAGGATTCGACCATTTTTCCTGGTAAAAGGAGAATCTCCGGGAACCTTTGATGCTAACTCTTGGAGCTGAGGGTGTGCTTTCACGAAGCTGATTCAGATGGTGTTCCTTCAGACGGGATCCATGGCCTACAAAACAAAGAAAAGATAAATTCCTAAATCATTGAAATGGTTAGAGAGAATGCTTATGATGTTATGATGTTTATGATGTTATGTACAAGTAAGCAAGTTGTTATGTACACACAAAGCAGACAAGTCCTTAGGTTTAGGATTGCATGGGGTTTGTAGGTAAGTACCCTCTTGAAGTTTAGTTGGCTCAACCTATCCTAGTAATAGTAACCGAGTTCTAAAGGATCTCAATATCATCGACCTTTCTTTTAGGTATTGTCTCAGCACAATCAATCTTTCCTTGCGGCCGAGATATCCCAAAAGTCCAATCTCAATGAGTGTAGTATCGAGTAACAACCAATTTTCAGCTTTCCACCGAAACCGATTATCTCACTACGTCCTAATGGCCAAGTTGTTCAATTAAGGTTCTAAAGTCAGTTAGTGCTTCATGACGCTGCTCAGCGGCCCTGTATTCTCCTCAATTCAACACAAGGGATACCGGTACCAACAAATGTGTCACACTAACATAGCCGGTGTTTCAAGCATATCGGTCTATGCCGTACAGTTTCCACAATCTATTGATACTTACCTAAAAGGTGCCCCAGATCCGGGTAGAGGAACAAAATAAGCGCAAACAAGGAACCATAATGTAAAGCAAGCAAGTCAAACAAAGAAAATCAAGTAAAGGTGATCTAGTCCTAAGGTAACCCCACTTTTAAGTGATTTTCCCAGTAGAGTCGCCAGTTCTTTAACGCGGTGGGAGAACTAACTTGAGTGTTTTGCGTTTTGTCGCAATTGTTGCGGTTAGCAAGAGTCACCATCGATTTTTCTTTTATCCAATAAGGAAAGGTTGAAAAGAACAGGAAAGACCTTTCAAGATATTTCTTGAGTTCGGGGGGTAGGTTATGAAAAGGGAAGGTATTAGCACCCTTTTCATCCATAGTTATCTACGGGATCTTAGTTGCTTTCTAGATCACTTGCTTTTTGTTTGAAAGTGTGTTTGTGATGTGGGTTTTGAAAGTATTTTGAAAAGGAATGTCTTTGTAATGGTTCTCGTCTCTATAAGAACGCGTACAAAGTGTTTTGTCTTTTGAAAAATGTTTCAAAGTGAAGTTTTGGGTGTAAAATGTTTTTTTGTTGTGAGCAAGCGAGCAACTAGGAGTAACCTACCTACTCAAAAGGTCTTAAATGTTATTTTCCTCCTCCTTTAGATGTTTCTATCTTACCATTAATTTGATAAGAAGCCCCATCGTTGGATGTGAAGGGACGGGCGTGGGACATTTTTGTATAGTCATAGAAGGCAACCTATGGGACGTTTTAGCAATGTCGTTAAGGGACTAGATCTTTAACCGAAGGCAACATTGAGGGTCATCGAGGGACTACGATCTTTTATCGAGGGTCTTTGCTAAAACACCCATATTCGTGGGGCATGACTATTTTCCAAAAGGCAATAAAGTGAGATCACCCTAGAGGTTCTAGTGTGCAAGTGCTTTTGATTTACATGCATTTTGTCTTGATCAGGGTTATCTACTTATTGATTTTATGTCTTACCATACAAACCCTAATTACTAGCATTTATTATTTGAAAGCGATAAATTGCGGAAATATAAAGTCCTACGCTATTACATCATTTTAGGGATGAGGGTACATAATTACAAATGGGGATTTGCAATAATTTAAATCCTAATCATCTATTACAACCATATTGAATTATAAAATATAAGAAAAAAGAAAAAAGAAAGGACTTGTTTTGAAAATGGTTTTTTGTCTTAACAAATTAAAGGGAAAATAACTAGTTGATAAAAGAAAATATTTTTTATGCCCTTTTTAGGTTTAATAAAATTAATACTGAAAATAATAAGAATAAGAGAGAAAAAGGGAAAAGTTAATGAAAATAGGATCAACACATTGCTAAACACGAAAATGAAGGGGACCAGAAGTTCTGACGCTGTGTGCAGTAGCTCAGAAAGAAACGTCAGAGGTGATCAGAAGTTCTGGGTTGATGCCATTGGAATCCTGAAAGAAATGTTAGAGGGCAAAAACAAAAGTTCTGGGTTGTGTTTAGACAGTGGGAAAGAATCAGAAGTTCTATATTGTGTTAAACAGTGAGCAAAAAGTCAGAAGTTCTGTGTTGTGTTAAACAGTGAGTGAAAATCAAAAGTTGTGTTGTGTTAAACTGTGAGTGAAAACTAGAAGCACGTTGCAAAGTCTAGGGTCCTTCTTTCTTGTCTTTGGAATCTTCTTCCCATATTTAGAACTCCAGTTATTTTCTTTGTTTTTTCTTTTTCTCTTCAACCAGCAAGGTCTTCAACTCTTCTTGTCCTTTGGCTAGAGTTAAGAACATTTGTTGAAACTAAGCATTTTGTGCTTGGAGGTCCTTCACCTTCTACTCGAGATCCATCTTACTGAAATAAACAGTAGAAAGATGAGGAGACTTATTGCAAGAAACCTGCTTATGTTATGATGAATGGTAGATGCATATGCAATGATTTCAAGAATTTGTAGAGATTCAAATTCGTTTTAGACAAAAAAGAAACACATATTATATTAATAAATTAAAGCTTGAGTACATCAATGCCTCTTTGGGCAAAAAAATACAAAAACTCTAAGATAAAAAGGTTGTACGCATCCTCTTTGGTGCGATGTAGGCATTCAGGCTCCGCTCCTCATGAAGTTACTTAGTGAGTTCCAAAACCTTCTTCTCGCTAGCGTAGAATTGGGCCTCGAAAGTATCTCGCTCCCCCTTGAGTTGTATCTAATATCTTTGTAAGTCTTCAAGAGAGGTAGGCATGTCAGGATACAAAATAGTAAATGGAACATCTCCTTCCATAACAAGCTCAATGATTACCGGGAGAATGGAGGGATAAGGCATCATAAGACTTTGAGCGCGAGCTCGTAGCCATTTGAGGTAAGGCTCAAGAGGGATGGAATTCTTGTGCCCTAATGTCTTACTATCTACCTTGTTCAACATCCTCCAAGCTCGAATAAATCTCTAGTGATGACCTTGATCGTTGTTCTCGTAGTCAAATACCAAACCTTGAACGAGCATCTCATGTGGGCCATCCCTTCAGGCGTAACCAAACTGTCTTAAGGCTAAGCAGGGGTTATAAGTGATACCTCCCCTAATTCCAAGTAAAGGGACATTAGGGAATTCTACACAATGATCAACAATAATAACATTCTCTATAGATCGGGAACACCAATGAATGCCTGAATGTTTGAGCGTCATCAACCTATGTGACCACCTTGAACCTTGCTCGTTCTTCAATACAGATTGGGGAAGATGCGAAATAAACCATCTTGCCAAGAGAGGAATACAACACATAAGGATACCTATTTTCCTAATAGTGCGAGTGTGAAAAGAATGTAGGATGTCTCCTTGCAAAGTAGACACCGAGTTACGAGACATGAAGATCTTTATGGTGTTTACATCTATGAGTTGGTCAGGATTTGGAAACAAAATCATCCCATAGAAGAGGAGAGCTATAATTTATTCAAAAGCTTGCAAATCCAAAGAGTTCCAACAGTTTTGGGCTTTCTCAAACAAGAACTTTGCTAGGAAACCCTTGACACCACTCCTTGTTTCCCAATTGGTTGTTGTGATACGGTGGGAGAGAACTGACTGTTTTGGAATGCTGGTTTGCATTTTGCGTTTGTATTTGCAAAATGTCGCAGTAAGCAAGAGTCTCCACCGTCTTTTATTTTATCCAACAAGGAAAGGAAAAAAGCACAGAAAAATTCCTTTTTCGAGATGTTTCTCGGGTCCGGGGGGTAGATTATAGAAAGGTAAGGTGTTAGCACCCTTTCCATCCGTGGTTATCCAAGGGCTCTTAGGTACTTGCTCAAAGTGTTTTCAAAATTTGCTTTTCTTTGTGTTTGTGGGTTTGAAAAGAGTTTTTGTTTGAAAGGTGTAAGTGCGAAAAGTTTTGTTTTGTTTTGAAAGAGCAAGTACTTAAGAACCATCTACCTACTCGAAAAAGGAATGAATCTGTGCTAATGTCCTTTAGACAATTCTATCCCACTATGAATGAGTAGGTAGCACCGTCGTTGGAGTTTAAGGGTCAATTTGATTAAGGGACGTGTGGTCACTAAAGCAACGTTAGGACGCCTTAGCGGTAACCCTAATGTCTTAGATCATTTTTCTGAGGCAACCGTTTCGAGGCAACTATGATCTTTGGACAAGAGGGCAACCTCTAAAACTTCCTATACTCAATGACTACGTTCGAAGGCAACCAAGTGAGGTGTACCCTAAGAGTGCGCATGTGCGAGTGTGTTATTTCGGTTAATTTTATCTTTGTACATGTCAATGGTTATCTATGTTAATTTTAGGTTTAACATTTGATCTTGTCATGCATTCCCTATTATCCAAACATCTAACAGTTTATAAGTTGCGGAAATTAAATTGCGGAAAGTAAATCTAACTATTACAAGACGTCGGGTATTTACATCGCCAAAAGCAATCCTTGAATTTAAAATGCGGAAAATAAATAAAGCGATAAATAAATTAAATAGTCCTAATTAATGCTATTACATTCCGGGAAACAATTACATCAATATGGTAAAATGGATCGCGTGCGGAAAATTAAATCCAATGTGAGCTTTTTAGGGTTTTGACCCTTTTGTGAAAGAAAATGATTTTTTGGTTATTTTTGGATTTAAAAGAAATTAGACTTAAGTTAATTATTAAATTAAATAAGCTAATTAATTAATTAATGAAAATAATATTTTTTTGGATTTTGATATTTAAAGAAATAAAATAAATTAATCAATGTTAGTAAAAACCCTAATGGTCTAAATTAATTTTAATTATTGCAAAAAATATTAAAAGTTATACCTAATTAAAACTAAATTAATTAAATTAATTTATTTACAAAAATAAAATGTTGAATTTAAATTTAATAAATAAAATATATTTTTTAGTTTTTTTTTATTTTATGAGGAAAAAGTTTAATTGGTTAGTTTAAATAATAAAAATAATTAATCAAACAATTAAATAAAATAAATAAAAGAAATAGGAAGAAAAAGAAATAACCAAGGGGGTTTGGGCCCAGATCAGGGGGTAAGATTGGCAGTTGGATGGCCCAAACGAATTGGCCCTTTGTTGACCTTTCTTGATTCTCTATGGCATGTTGACTAGGGACCATGATGCACATCCCCTTTGGACCACCAGATCTGGCCTGGGGCCATTTGCCAAACATCTGGATGAGGGCATATGATGTACCACAACTCCTGAAACGCGTTGGATTTCCTGAAGAAAAATAATAATATGTAATATGGTGGACCTGAGATTCGAACCCAGGTCCTGTGAGTCACTGATTAACACCCCTACCACTCAGCCAACGCGTCTTAATTGTTAACATAGTGGGCAATAATAATTATATGGAAAACCACAACAATATGCCAGAAAAAATAAAAAGAAGCACGAATATTTGAATGGTTCAATGGGATGGGGACACGTTGTCGTCCCTGTCCTCAGAATTATACAGGGATTACCTGCAGATTTAAATCCGCAACAAAAGGCATAGGTCTATTCCAAAATTCATCCCAAGCTATATAAATTCCATCCAATGCCATGGTTGTGATTGCCTCTTCATCCCGGTCTCAACCATGTCCATCAATAGGCCTAATTTCACCTGCATCAAAAACCCCTAAAAAAGACCTAGGAAACCCTACAATGGTGTTTCTCGATACAAAGCATGAAAACAAAATTGGTTATTGCAGAAAGTTCATAAATGATATGAGGAATCAGAATATGCAAACGTTTTTGAGAATGGATGCAAGAATAGAGATTTGAGAATCCATGAACATGGTAGATCCGATGGACGCTTAAAGTGCTTTAGGGCGCGTATGAAGGCTGGTTAGGAGTTGATTTCGCTTCAGTGGATTTCCAGCAACTGGTTAGTGATGAGATTTGACCTTGAATTCGCCTCTAGGGGTGATTTCAGTTCCAAGCTTTTTTGACAATTTTCCAAGTTTGGTTTTGATGTTTATGCAGCCTCTAACCTTTGATACTCGTGCCTTTCACTTGTATATGTAACATGGAATGAATTAGGTTAACTTTCTTGGGCTGAATCCTTATGCATTGATGTTTGGAGATATGATTTAATCCTCCATTGAAAATCTTCCAAATTTGTCCAAAATCCAATATTTTGTTCATGATATGGCTTGATACGGATTTGATCATGTCCATGATGACAATTAAGACCTATATCAATCAAAAAGATCCTAAATGATCAACATTTGGATTTTATTTGGATTTAAATTGATTTAAAATGAATTAATTCAATAAAAATAAAAATAAAATAGAAAAATTAATAAATGGACACAAGGCTGAAGTTAGGACACGTGTGTAGTGTGACAAGATCAAATCAAGTGGAAAAGAATTGGCCCATTTGACAAAATTTGAAGTTTTGGGGATAGTTGACTTTTGGCAATTTTGGAAAAATGCCCAACTTCAACAATGCATAACTTCTTAAATTTTGAACTTTTGGAAGTGTTATTGGACTTTTTAGAAATCTTGAGATGTCCTATAACCAACCCTTTTGGTCTCATCTAATTTTGATATTCCATGCTCAAGTTATAAGCTTTGGAAAAAAAGGTGTTTTTGTTGACTTTTAAAAATGACCTATAATGTCCAAATTTGTAACTTTTTGTGAGTGCGTTTCTTGATCTTAGGGTATGAAGATGGATTATTGGAAATTGCGTCCTCTTAAAAATGAGCTTTGGATGGGTCATTTCTCATAAAGTATGAGAAAGTTATGCTTGGTCAAAGTTGAGTTGACTTTTCCTACAAAACCCTAATTTAGCAACTTTTGAATCTTGATGAATTTTGAGCAATCCTTGATGAATCATGATCAACCCTTGATCAAATGATGAAATATCCTTAAAAATGATAATTATGACAAAAAATCTTGAAGTTTGACTGTTTATAGGTCACAGTTAACTTTTCTCCTAGCACAATCGATTTTTAGACCTCTTGAGCAATTGACTGACCAAACTTCCTCTGCCAGGCTTGAAATTTGACATGGATGAACTTGAGAACATATTAGGACATTGGGGAGCACTTGAGGTCATTTGGATGCAAGGACCTTCATGCAACCTAAAACCTAATTTGGGATTGACTGCCTTAGGAGATAGCTTGACTGTCCAACCCTTGAGCAATCTTGAGCCACTTGGAGATTATTCTTGAAATGTGTTGTACCCCAAAATTTGCCCTCGTATTTTTCCACAAGAAATCACAGCTTCAGGCTTTTCCTGATTTTTCAGGCTGGCTCAAGAATCGGTCAAACAGACTTTTCTCGTCAGTCAGACAAAATTAGGGTTTTCATTGATTTTCATGACTCTGGAACAATTCAAACAGTTTGCTTAGGGTTTGGTTGATTTTGGCTCAGCTTTGATCAGGCGAACGCTTCTTTGGCATTTAATCAGGAACTAGGGTTTTTGTGCGCGCATTCTCAGAAAGAATTAATTCTACGGTGTTTTTCAAGTTACTCTGAGACATGGACTGAAGCATTTGGATTAAGTTCACAATTGTTTGGATTTAATCAGTAAAAGGAAGCATGTGGACATTTTGTTTGATTAACCGTCGTCTGGTTTGATTAACTGTGCATTGCTTTGGATAACTGGAGCGCCAGGTTTGTTATTGATTGATCGCAGTGTTTATCAATTGATTATTTATTTTAAGTTAGAATAATTGGAATTTATTTCCATTTTATTATAATTTAAGAGTTATAAACAATTAGATAAATATCTGAAGAAGAATTAAAAAGAAATGTTAATAAAAGGACTCTTTTTTATTTATCTTTAAATTATTTGTACAATTATTATTGTTTACAAAATATTTACAATAATAATGTTACAGTAATTTAAATTTAAATAAAACTATCCTAAATTCCTAAGTCTTCAATTCTTCATCCTCCATTTGTCGCTATTCCTCTCTATTTGATTTTTTATCTGCAAAGAAAAGAAGAAAAAGTCAGAAGCAGATAAATAATTAAAAGCAAACAGTTAATTCAGGTTCATCATTAAAAACAAATGGTCGGAATCAGTTTTGGCCCTCTCCGCAAATCACGGGATTTCTCCCGGTTCACAAAGAGGGATGAAATGTTGGCAACAAAACATGAAATGCACAAAAGATTTAATTGCACAAATTCAAATTTGTCAAAGCTGCATAATTTCAAAAGCCTCAAACAACATGAGCAAGTACAAAGTTCAAAAGCAAACTGAACTAGAACTACAAAGTCCAAGCTGAATTGCAATCTTAACTAAGCCAAAAGCTGTCAAGAGAAAGTACATAAAGTATGCAAGAAACATGGAAGTATGCAGAGGAAAATATACAAGTGCAAGCAACATCAATCTCATCATTTTCCAGTCATTTGTTTTTTCAGAACATAAGGACAAATAAGCAATAAAAAAATGCTTCTTTAAATCCGGAGAGAGAAAGAGAGAGGAAAGCAGACTATGTTACAGCAGGCTAAAGGCTAAAAACAACATATCAGAATGCACAGCAAAAGGGGGCAGAACATATGTAGCAGAATATCACAAAGAGGGAAAACCTCAAGCCTTGCAAACCTGTCCACAATTTTGACCAAGAAAGAATATACAAAAAGGCCAACAAGCTGCATAATATAAGATAGAAGTCACAAAGCCTAAAAAAGACACACAAAAAAATATATCAAACCTGAAGCATTCAAAACCATACGCGCCCAAAGCACAAAAAGCCTAAACATTTCAAAAGCCATAGCCTTCAGAACATAAAAACCCCAAGCCTGAACTGTCAAGCCTTACTTTTTCAAAAACCTGCATAAACATTCAAACACTTGCAAAAAACCTAAAACAACCAAGTCCATCAAGCCTTAAGCATACAAACTCACATAATATCCAAACCACCCTCAACCTGCATAAACCAAAAGTATCAAACAGCAAAGGCCATGCCAAGCTGTGTCAAGCTTTAAAACCTTACTTAGTCAAGTCTTAAAACCAGCTCAAGCCTATAACCTGTTCTTAAACAATACCAACTGTCAAAACAAAAATCTGTCAAGCTTCCAACCAAAGCCATTAACCAGTTTCCAAACCCAACAAACCCTCAGGAAACCTTCATCATTGGGTGTAACAAACACCAAATATATCAAGCATTTTGCAGCAAAACATCTCATCATCAATACAGCAAACCAAGGCATCAAGCTAAAGCTTTCAAAGTAAACACAAAAGGCCTCAGAGAACTCTCATCATAGGCAAACATTAGAGGCAACAGAGACATCGAGGCAACCAGAAGAAGAAGATAAAGAAACATACAGAGGTAAGCATTCTAGGCAACAGATACGAGGCAAAGAGACAAGAAGAAGAAAGAAGTGACAAAGAGGTTTTCAGGAATCATCACAAAACCTAAAGAAAAGTACAGAGTACCAGGGTTCCAAGCAAGCGAGCTCAACATCCTCACAGCTTCCTCCGCCGTTAAGTCGCCTACGCGCCTCCTAGTTCCCTCCTCCTCTGTCTCCAAGAGGTAGTATTTTCATTTCCTTTTCATGCATTTCAAATGGCAAACGAAAACACATAATATCAGAATACGAAATGAAAACGAGAAATCAAAAGAAATAACGAAAGCCCTAACGCGATGGAAACAGAGACCGAACCTTGTAAGCATCGTCTGAGCGGTCCACTGAGGGAGAAGAGGGGAACGGTGGCGCCGGTGGCCTTGGACGAAGGAGAAATTCAGAGGCGGAGGCGAACGAAAAGGAACGAAGACGAATGAAAACGGCGCCGCTTCTGTAACAAACCCTGAGTTTTCCCAATTGAAACAAACTATGACAAACCCTAAAAATGATTTGTGAAGCAAATGGGCCTTGCCCCTTCAAAACGCCTTAAGCCCATTAAAATTCACACCTCACCCCTCTCTTTAGACTCTGACCCCCCCCTTTTGCTTGGGCCTAAAACACTAAAGCCCTTTTTATTCAAAACCAACTTATATTTTCTTTGTTTTTACTTTTTCTAATTAACAAAATTCTTGTATCTTCTTTTATAGCATAACTAAATTAATGTTCCAAATAAATAATCCTTTTTCTTTATGTATATACATTTTTTAATATAAATATTACAAACATTATTTTCTTTTTTTTCTTTCTCTCAAACTTAAAATCTTTTTTTTAAAATATTCTGTTTGTACATAAAACAATAATACATAATATAATTAAAACTTAAAACATCTCTTTCTTTTTCTTAAATTATCTTATTTGTACATAATTAATTAAAATGCATTATTTTTAATACCTAAAAGAATAGAATTTAAAACATTTTCCTTTCTTTTAATTAAATTTTCTTATTTTGTACATATTGAAAAAAAATACAAGAATACAATTTAAATAAACAAAATACTTAATCTTCCCTTAAGTTAAATATTCTCCATACTTGTAAATAATCATACACATACCCTTACACTTACACTTACACCATACACTAATACATTTACTTTGCTTTACACACAAACATTGTTACCTTTTACATTGCCTTTATGCTATACATTTGATACATTTACATTTGAGATCGCAATTCGATTTGGTTGTAATTATTTAAGTCTCATCCCCATTTGTAAATTTGTACCCCCACTCCCGGATACTATTTGTAATAGCGTAGACTTTAAATTCCCGCAATTTATCGCTTTCAAATATACCATGGTTAGACCTAGGGTTTGTATGTACATAAAATCAAACGTTAGATAACCTAATACAAGACAAATACATGAAATCAATACACAATCACACTTGCACCCCCCTAGGGTAATCCCACATGTTGCCTTCCAAAATGGGCCATGCTTGCACGTCGAGTTTCTTTGGCAAAACAATTCAAATGATCATAAGTCCCTCGATGACGCTTTCGAAAGTTGCCTATCTAAATGATCATAGTCCCTTCAAGCAAATTGCCAAAGACACTTGGCACCATTGCATTCATGGTCCGTACGATGACCCGCGCCTGTCCCGATCACATCCTAAACGCAAGATTGTCCACCAAATACAATGGTGGAACAAAATTGTTAAAAAGGGTTAAAACATAAGAAAAGCCTTTGAGTACAATAGGGGTAGACAAAACTCTTAGTTACTTGAAATCAACTTGCAAAAACACTTGCCTCCTTTTCAAAACCACACTTCACAAACACTTTCAAAACAAACTTCCAAAAACATTTTGAAACATCATTTCGAAAAGATACACACCCTTGTATATACTCAAACACGAGTCATTACAACGGTTGCCGAAACAAAGGCGTCTATTTCAAAAACCTTTTCAAAACACACACACACACACCACAATTTCAAGCAATTGAAAATCAAAGGCAAGTGATCTAAAACCAAGTAACTAAGAGCCCATGGATAACCATGGATGAAAAGGGTGCTAATACCTTCCCTTTTCATAATCTACCCCCCGAAACCACGAAACATCTCAAAAGGTTTTTCCTGTGCTTTTTAACCTTTCCTTTAGGATAAAATAAAAAGTCGGTGGCGACTCTTGCTAAACCGAACAAGTGCGAATACAAACGCAAAACCCAAGTCAGTTCTCCCACCGTATCACAGAACTGGCGACTCTGCTGGGGAATAAATTTAAAAGTGAGGTTACCTTAGGGTTTTTAGATCACCCTCTTGCATGATTAATTGTTTGCTTTGTTTGCTTTACCTTTGTGGTTCTCTTGTTTGGGCTTGAAATCCTACACCCGGATTTGGGAAACGTTCATAGATAGCAATACGTTGTGGAAACTGTGCGGGGTATACCAACACGGTTGAAGCAATAACTATATTAGTGCGACATATTTGTGAGTACCGGTAACCCTTGAGTTCAATCAAGGAGAGTACGGGGCCGCTGAGTGATGTCACTAAGCACTAATGACTTAGAACCTTACTTGACCATCTTGGCCTTTTATTAGGGGTAGTGAGATGACCGGCTTTGGTGCAGTCCGAAGATGGTAGATACTCGATACTACACTCATTGAGGGTTGTTTTCTTGGAATATTTTGGTCGCTAGTTAAGTGGCTAAACCAAAACAATGAACATTGAAAACAATCCAATGATATTGAGCTCCTTAGAACCCGATTACTATTTATAGGGAAAGTTTTAAGCCAACTACACTCAACAGGGTACTTACCTATGAAACCCATGCAAGCCTGAAACTAGGGTTTTGTGTGATTCGCCTGTACATATGTTTGTGCATACATCATGAACATCATAAAGCATCATATGCATACACTAACCATTTCAAGGGTCTGGATCTTCACCTTTGTTTTTGTTTTGTAGGTCATGGAAATTCCTCGCAGGAAAACTATCCAAGTCAACCTTGTGAGAATCCCTCCCCAACTCAAGGAGCTCACATCCAGAATTCCCGAAAGCTCTCCCTTCAGTGAAAGACATGGTAGACTGCTCAGCCTAGTCAACACCAGCATTGAAGAAGACATGATAAAGGTTTTGTTCCAGTTCTTTGACCCCCTTCACCACTGTTTCACTTTCCCCGATTACCAATTGGTGCCCACTTTGGAGGAATTTTCTCAACTCCTGAGGATTCCTATCCTTAATCAAATACCTTTCAACGGTACGGAAAAGGAGCCAAAGCCTGAAGATGTTGCTCAAGCACTACACTTGCAACCATCTGACATCAAGGGGCATTGGGAAACTAGAAGCGGTGTCAAAGGCTTCTTGGCAAAATTCTTGTTTGAGAAGGCACAAGAGTGTTGGAACTCCTTGGATCTACAAGCCTTTGAAGAAATTGTGGCACTCCTCATTTACGGGTTGGTCTTGTTCCCAAATCCTGACCATCTTATAGATGTCAACACCATCAAGATCTTCTTATCCAGGAATCCCATACCAACGTTGCTTGGGGACATCCTCCACTCATTTTACACACGAACAATGAGAAAGAGAGGTGTTCTCATGTGCTGTACTCCTCTCCTTGCAAGGTGGTTTATTTCGCACCTTCCACAGTCTGTTTTGAAGAATGACCAAGGCCTAAGGTGGTCACAACAGTTGATGACTCTCACTCACTCTGATGTACACTGGTGTTCTCGGTCCAGAGAAAGTGTCATCATCGTCGATCATTGTGGAGAGTTCCCTAATGTTCCATTACTTGGCATTAAAGGGGGCATTACCTACAACCCTTGTCTGGCTTTGAGGCAGTTTGGATATGCACGGAGGGATAGCCCTCATGACATGTTGATTCCTAACATAGTTTTTGAATTCGACAACGATGCGCAAGGACTCCGTCAAAGGTTCATCAGAGCTTGGACGATGCCTAACAAGGTAGACAGCAAGACACTGGGGCACAAAAATTCCATCCCTCTTGAGCCTTATCTCAAGTGGGTCCGAACCCGAGCCCAGAGTCTAATGATGCCTTACCCTCATGTTCTCCCTGTGATTAAGGAGCCCGTTAAGGAAGGAGAGGTTCCCTACACCGTCTTGTATCCTGACATGCCAACGACATGGGAGGAGATGCAGAAGAGTTGGATCCAACTCAGGGAAGAAAGGGATACTTTTGAAGCCAGCTTCTATGCCAGCGAGAAGAAGGTTTTGGAACTTACCCGCCGACTCCACGAGGAAGAGACCCTTAACACCTACATCGCGCCAAAAAGGATGCGCAACGTCTTTTTACCATGAGAAGTTTTTGTAATATTTGGCCCATGGGGCATTTATGTACTAACAAAATTTCTTCTTAATATGACGTGTGTTCTTTTTGTCTGCAACAATTGTGAATTTCTAAATCCTTGAATGCATTGCATAAATAAACATATCATTCATGATGTGCATAAGCAGGTCTCCACACCAGGTTTCCTTATCTTTCTGCTGTTTATTTCAGTAAGATG
The DNA here is from genome assembly GCA_948472305.1 of Vicia faba. Taxonomy (NCBI): domain Eukaryota; kingdom Viridiplantae; phylum Streptophyta; class Magnoliopsida; order Fabales; family Fabaceae; genus Vicia; species Vicia faba. Next base: position 984,009,119 of record OX451736.1, on the reverse strand, counting down.
GATCTCGAACAAACGGTCAAAGATCTACAGTCTCAGAACTCACAATTTCAACATCTTCTGATGACCTTGGCAAAGGGTCAGGAAGATCTAAAAGCCATGCTCGGGAACAAGGAGAAAGTGAAGAAAAAGAAGAAGAGAGTCGGGGTGGCTACCCTGGGAAGAAGGTTTGAAGGTGAAGCCAGAAGGGTCCTTGAATTTCCCCCTACATCTGAAGAGGGAACCAGTAAAGGAAAAGGGGCCGCGATACCGTCTGAATCCGAAGTTGAAAAGGAAGAGGCGGAAGAAGACGAAGACTACTCAGAACAACAATACCCGCCGGCCGATGACAAGTACAAGAGTTTGGAGGACAGGTTGGCAGCTATGGAGCTGCAGAGAGTTCCAGGCTTAGATTTCGAAGATTTGGGATTAATCGCCGGAATTGTGATCCCCCCGAAGTTTAAAGTGCCAGTTTTTGCAAGATATGATGGGCTGTCTTGCCCAAAGATGCATCTAAGGTCATACGTCCGAAGAATCCAACCTCACACATCTGACCGAAACCTTTGGGTACATTTCTTTCAGGATAGCCTGTCTGGCACACAGCTAGATTGGTTCTACAACCTTGAGAGATCAGAGGTACATAGTTGGGAGGATCTTGCAACTACTTTTTATCGCCAATATCAGTATAACTCCGACCTGGCACCAACCCGTACTCAGCTACAGAGTATGGGGATGGCCTCAGGTGAAGGGTTCAAGGAATATGCCCAGAAGTGGCGTGATTTGGCTGGAAGGGTGCAGCCGCCTCTTTCTGATAGAGAACTTGTTGATATGTTTCTGGGGACCCTGTCTAGTCCATTCTTTAATCATCTGATCGGTAGCTCCTCCGCAGGGTTTACCGAATTAATTCTGACTGGCGAGCGGGTAGAAGCCGGTATCAAGAATGGGAAAATTCAGAAGGATGCCTCTGCATCTACTACGGTTAAGAAATCATTTCCGATGAAGAAGGAAACGGCTGTTGTGTATTCTCAGAGAGGAGCAGGAAGAAGTGAGCGTCGGTCGACTGTGGGGGCCCTAATGATCCAAAATCTATCAAACGATCAACCTCGCAATAACCAGTCCAGACCTAAACAGAAATGGGCAGAATGGCCACCACGGAAGTTTACCCGCATCAATATGACACCTGCGCAGGTTCTCCTACATCTTCTGAATTTTAATCTCACCAAGATTAGGGAAGCACCGAAGACTATGAATACTGCTTCACCGCACTATCATCCCAATGCCAAATGCGCCTACCATTCCGATAGCGTCAGACATGACACAAACGATTGTTGGGCGCTAAAAAATAAAATCCAAGACTTGATAGATGCAAAAGAGGTGGAGTTCGACGCTCCAGAGAAGCCAAACATGATATCTGCTCCGATGCCGAAGCACGGTCGAAATTTCCATGATATCGAGGAAGATTTGTATGTTTCTGATGTCAATGACCTAAGGACTCCCCTGTTAACCACCAAGTTGAATCTGCTAAGAGCCGGGATTTTCCCGGGATGCGGAGAAGACTGCTACTGTTGTTACTCTCTGCCGTTTGACTGCCCATCACTGAAGAAAGGCATCCAAGGCCTGATGGACAGTCAACAAATTCTGTTTGAAAAGGCTCCTGCTATTCCAACCCCTACTGAAGATGTCTCAATTATCACCATTCACGCCAATCTTTCCAAGGCCGTCAGAAAGCCTGTTAAGATTACATCAGTTACAAAGATTGTTCCATTGAAAATAACTATGCCTGGGCCAGTCCCCTACAGTTCTGACAAGTCAATACCATGGAATTACGGTGGAGACATCTATTACCATGGTGTTAAACAAGTCGAAGTGACTGAAGAAAGCTCTGATGAAGAAGAGGCCAACATTGGAAACATTGCTGGTACAAGTAAGATCACCCGAAGCGGGAGAATATTTTCTCCAGAGATTGCCCCCCCAAAGGAAACCTTTGGACCCTCAGCTGCTGCCAAAGTTAATCCTGCACCAATAAGACTTTCCGCCGAAACTCCGTTGATTGAAGAAACTGTTATTGTCCCTCCTACTTCTGATGATAAAGGTAAAGGGACCCAAGATGAGCTCGTCCGGACGAGGGCTCAACCTTTGGTCATCCCGAAGACCTCTAAGAAAGAGATGGAGGAGATCTTGAAGATAATTAAAAAGAGTGATTATGACGTGGTAGAGCAACTGGGGAAAACCCCCTCGAAGATCTCCATGTTAGCATTACTGCTTTGTTCTGAGGCGCACGCCAAAGCATTGATCAAATTCCTGAAGACAACCCATGTCCCTCAGGAAACCTCTGCCGACCAATTCCAAGACTCTGTAGCCAGTCTTACAGCAGACAACGGTTTAGGTTTCTCTGATGCGGACCTGACCTCAAAAGGAAGGAAACACAACGACGCATTACATGTGTCAGTAGAATGCCAAGGAACTACTCTGGCCCATGTTCTGGTCGACACTGGTTCTTCTCTGAACGTGCTGCCCAAGAAGGCTCTCGACCGTTTAGATTGTGAAGGCTTGGAGTTGAGGCCAAGTAATATCATTGTAAGGGCATTTGACGGGTCGAAGAGAATGGTACACGGAGAGGTAGACATTCCCATTAAGGTTGGCACAGAAGTATTCCCCTCAACATTCTATGTGATGGACATCCGTCCGTCATACTCTTGCTTACTGGGAAGGCCGTGGATACATAACGCTGGGGCAGTTACCTCCTCCTTACATCAAATGTTGAAGTACCCTATCAAAGGAAAGATCATAACTGTGCATGGTGAAGAGGAATATATGATCAGCCACTTGAACTCCTTTCGGTATGTAGAGGTGGAAGGAGAATTCATTGAAACACCATTCCAGCACTTCGAGGAAGTCTCTCCTGAAGTGGCAGTAGCAAAAGTGGTAGCTGAGGTACCAAAGCAGATGGCCAGGATGGCATCTCTAAAAGACGCGAAAGCTGCATTGAAGGAAGGGAAGAGCTCAACATGGGGTCAGTTGCCAGATATTCCTCATAAAACGGACAAGTTTGGATTAGGTTTCACTGCTGCGGGACAGAAAGCTATGCGTTGTTCGAAGGTTGAAAGAGCACCCATCAAGATTTCTCCTTATGGAATCAATGCTCTGGAAGGTGAAGACGAAGAAGCCAACATTGAAGATTGGATCTACCCGACTGTCGATGGAGGACTACGCAACTGGGAGGAAAAAGACGTTGTCCCCATTACTTTTATTAATCAGTAATTATCTGTCGAACATTTCCTGTTGATTTGTAATATTTACTCTTGAACAATCCGTACACTACTTTTTCACCTCATGCCTTTCCCGGGGCATGTAGGTCCATTTGTAAGGGTTTTGATTATCTTCATATCCATATGCCATGTTTAATGATTCATTGGACGTTTTTCATTGATAAACTGCTGTGTTTATTTTCTTTCCTTTTTGCATTTTTGTTTGTTTAAGGATGGCTATCCCTTACACACACCCACACTCACAAATGCAGGTACCCATCCACTCTGGATTCTATGGGTGACTATTCTGCTATGTCCTTCAATAACTCTGAAGATCTGGTCAATCAGGCTGAGTATGAAGATGACGAAGATTGTGAAGTACCGGGAGAGCTAGCCAGACTTCTACAACAAGAAGAAATGGCCATCTTGCCTCACGAAGAGTTGTTGGAAACCGTCAACTTAGGAACAGAGGAAGACCGGAAGGAAGTACAAGTGGGTGCCAATCTGGAGCCAAGTGTCAAGGAACGCTTGATACAACTGTTAAATGAGTATGTTAAAATCTTCGCCTGGTCTTACGAAGACATGCCGGGTTTAGACACAGACATCGTGGTTCACCGTCTCCCTACAAGAGAAGATTGTCCACCGATCAAACAAAAAGTTCGCCGAATGAGGCCCGACATGTCTGAGAAGATTAAAGCAGAAGTGATGAAGCAATTCAACGCTGGTTTTCTGGCTGTTACATCCTATCCACAATGGGTTTCTAACATCGTGCCAGTACCTAAAAAAGACGGCAAGGTCCGAATGTGTGTGGACTATCGGGACTTGAATAGGGCTAGTCCTAAAGATGATTTTCTGCTACCGCACATCGACATTTTGATTGACAACACAGCTCAGCACAAAGTGTTTTCCTTCATGGATGGATTCTCGGGCTACAACCAGATTAAAATGGCCCCCGAGGACATGGAGAAAACAACCTTTGTTACACAATGGGTTACCTTCTGTTACAAGGTGATGCCGTTTGGATTTAAGAACGCATGGGCAACTTATCAACGCGCCATGGTAGCTTTATTTCATGATATGATACATCATGAGATCGAAGTTTACGTAGACGACATGATAGCTCGATCACAAACAGAGGAGGAACACCTTGAACATTTGCAGAAGCTGTTTGCCAGGTTGAAAGAATACAAACTCAGGCTGAATCCAAGTAAATGCACTTTTGGAGTTAGGTCTGGTAAACTTCTAGGGTTTATTGTCAGCAACAAAGGCATTGAGGTCGATCCAGCAAAAGTGAAAGCAATACAAGAGATGCCTGCTCCCAGGCACTGAAAAGGAGGTTAGAGGATTCTTGGGGCGTCTGAATTATATTGCCAGATTCATCTCTCATCTGACTTCTACCTGTGAGCCAATCTTCAAACTATTAAAGAAAGATCAGGTAGTCGAATGGAACGATGATTTCCAAGCTGCTTTTGATAAGATCAAGGAGTATTTGCTAGAACCTCCTATTCTGAAGCCACCCGTCGAAGGAAGACCATTGATCATGTATCTGACCGTCTTGGATAACTCAATGGGGTGTGTTTTGGGCCAGCATGACGAGTCTGGTCGAAAAGAGCATGCTATTTATTACCTTAGCAAAAAGTTTACCGACTGTGAGACTCGCTACTCACTGCTCGAGAAAACTTGCTGCGCTTTGGTATGGGCTGCTCGCCGACTAAGACAGTATATGTTGACTCATACCACTCTGTTGATTTCCAAAATGGATCCTATCAAGTATATCTTCGAAAAGCCTGCTTTATCTGGAAGAATAGCTAGATGGCAAATGATTTTAACTGAGTATGACATCCAGTACACCACTCAGAAATCCATAAAGGGGAGTGTACTAGCTGACCATCTAGCTCATCAAGCTATCGAAGATTACCAATCCATGAGATTTGACTTCCCAGACGAGGACATCATGAATTTGGACAACATTGAAGGTAATGGACCGTATGACGGACCTGAAAAGGGATCCCGATGGACCCTGTACTTTGATGGTGCTTCGAATGCACTCGGAAACGGTATCGGTGCGATACTCATTTCCCCGGAAGGTTTCCACACGCCTTTCACGGCCCGACTCCGCTTCAGCTGCACCAACAACATGGCTGAATATGAAGCTTGCATTTTTGGTCTCAAGGCTTCTATAGACTTGGGAATCAAATCTTTGATCGTATTTGGGGACTCAGCTTTGGTTATTAGTCAAATCAAAGGAGAGTGGGATAACAAACATCCCAATCTTATCCCATACAAAGAACATGTCTTGACATTGTTGCCTCATTTCGAGCAAATCACCTTCGAGCATTTCCCGCGAGAAGAGAATCAGCTAGCAGATGCTCTGGCTACAATGTCTTCCATGTTTAAACTCAATTGGGATAACGAGGCTCCCCAAATAACCATCGAGCGATGAACCTGCGCATTGTCACGAGATTAATACCGAAGAAGTAGTGGAACAACCCTGGTTTGATGAAATCAAAAGGTATCTCCAGACTAGAGAATATCCCGAAGGAGCTTCAGTAAATGACAAGAAGTTCCTAAGGAAGTTTGCTGCCAAGTTCTTCCTGAGCAATGGCATCCTCTACAAACGCAACCATGATTGTGTTTTACTCCGATGTGTGGACAAAGCTGAGGCGGAACTGATAATGACTGAGATACACAGCGGTGCATTCGGCACCCACTTGAGTGGACACATGATGGCTAAGAAGATCCTAAGGGCAGACTACTACTGGTCAACCATGGAAGCTGATTGCCATCAACACTCCCGTACCTGCCATAAATGCCAAATTTACGCCGATAAGGTGCACATTCCTCCGGTTCCTCTCAACGTGCTGAAAGCTCCGTGGCCATTCGCAATGTGGGGCATTGACATGATTTGAGAGATCAAGCCCACTGCATCCAATGGACATCGCTTCATCCTGGTCGCCATTGACTATTTCACCAAATGGGTCGAAGCGGCTTCCTTCGCCTCTGTGACAAAGAATGTGGTTGCCCGCTTCATCAAGAAAAACCTCATATGCCGGTACGGTGTCCCTGACAGGATCATTACAGACAACGGAACCAATCTGAATAATACTATGATCACCGCTCTATGCGAACAGTTCAAAATTTATCATCACAATTCATCTCCCTATCGACCAAAGATGAACGGTGCTGTTGAAGCTGCGAACAAAAACATTAAGAAGATCACTCAGAAAATGACGGTCACTTACAAGGACTGGCATGAGATGCTACCGTTTGCTCTGCACGGATATCGTACCATAACACGTATTTCAACCGGGGCAACCCCATTTTCTATGGTATACGGCATGGAAGTTGTCCTGCCCATGGAAGTTCAGATTCCTTCCTTAAGAATTATGAAAGACGCAGGTTTGAATGAAGACGATTGGATTCAGACCCGACTTGATCAACTCAATTTGATCAACGAGAAGCGACTCGCTGCTGTTTGCCATGGTCAGACGTACCAAAAATGGATGATCAAGGCTTTCAACAAGAAAGTCAGACGTCAAGTATATCAAGTCGGAGATCTCGTGATCAAGCGGATTATCTTGCCGCAAAGTGATCCCAGGGGCAAATGGACTCCTACTTACGAAGGACCATTTGTAATCAAGAACATATTTTCTGGTGGTGCAATGATTCTGACCACCATGGACGACGATGATTTGCGGCACCCTGCGAATACAGACATAGTCAAAAAATACTACGCATGAAATAACCCGACAAGTCGAAAACCCTAAAGGGCGACTTGGGCAAAAATGGGCATCTCGGTGAACCGAAAACCCGAAAGGGCGGTTCAGGCAAAAATTAGGGATAAAACAAAAAAATCTGTACACCCGGCAAGTCGAAAACCCGAAAGGGCGGCTTGGGCAAAAAGGGGTTTCCCGGTGGATCGAAAACCCGAAAGGGCGATTCAGGCAAAAGTTAGGGAATTAAAGCGTATGACTATGTCTCGTCGGATCACTTTAAGGACAATCTCTTCATCAACCAGCTCCAAGCTTCTGGTTAATTCAGTCACCGGCAGACGAAGCATTGAACAGACAGATATTTAGAGTTGTAAAGGCTATAGCAGAATGGAATCCCATGGAGTCATTTCACATAGCCATCTTTCTTTTGTATAAAATTTTCAATTTTTACGGCGACATCCTCTTACTAGGATGCCTGTCTCCTTTGTACAAAGATGCCCATAAAAAGTTAATACAAATACTTTTCCAAATGCATAAATTTGCTTTGTTTTCCCTTTTTCCTTTTGCACTTATGTTTACTCGAGAAACGTCCAATGTTTTGTTAAGTAGGCATATGCATTTGAACATAATCATTTCCTTACAAATCAGGAAAAGATGATTATTGATAGGTTGAAGGTATGGATAGATATCTCAATGCCCTTTCACAAGGATTCCCCCGAACAGAGTTAAACTCCAGGATCCTCAGCAGAACAAGAGCTTTCTCAAAGCTGATCTCCCCAGCCAGAGAGCCTTCCAGAACTTAGTTCCCCTCAGAGATAAGTTCCAGATCCCCAGCGGAGCTAAAATTTCCAACTATCAATCCCTAGTGGAATTAGACCAGTAAACATTCTCCCCACAGAGACATTTCCCACCAGACCGAAGATTCACAGTCATACCTCTCCAGCGTAAGTCTACCAGGTTCTGAACTCCCCAACAGAGATCATCAGAATTCTCTCACCCCGCAAGTCATCAAGAAGCTTCGAGCCTCGACAGTGGTCCCAAGATCCCTCAACCAGTGAAGATCTTGTTCCCCAAACAAGTCATTGTGAAAACCGGACTACGACCAGATAATAGTGTCGGACTACCGCAAAGCCTGGATTACGACCAGATAGTGGGATCTCCTAAATTCAAGTTACAAAGCCCGGATCCGACCGGATAGTATCTTGATCGCTACAACTATTGTGAAGTCTGGATTACGACCAGTTAACAATACAAACCTCTGTGAAGCCTGGATTACGACCAGACAGCAGTCAAGAATACTACGAAGCCTGGAATCGACCAGATAGTAGTATACCTTTAACCAAAGCCGTGAAGCCCGGATTTGACCGGATAGCAGCTTAGCAAGCTATTGTGAAGCCTGGATTACGACTAGATGACAGTACAAACTTCTGTGAAAGCCTGGAGATCGACCAGATAACAGTTAAGCATTAGCAGAATGAAGAACCATTCTCAGTTCCTCACAGAATATTCGAATATTCTCCAGTGAAGATCTCCTCAAGACAGGAATTCCCCAGTAGATTGGCATACAACCCAAGCTCCTGATCCCCCAACAGTGGTCCCGGGACTTCTCATTTTCAACGATCAAAGGATTCTTGCCCTACCCAGCAGCAGTCAAGGACTTATTTTCCCCAGCAGTAGTCAAGATTCTTTTATCTTCAGCCGTCCAGGATTCGTCTATCCTCAGCAGGACAGCTCATCAGCTTACATACGCATTCATCACATTCATATCATAAACATTAATATAACATACATTGCATCATGCATTTCATGCAACATGGTTTCGTGTTTCAGCTAATACCTTACCCTTTTTCAGGATAAGAATTAGTAAGCTTCAAATTCAAGACTTTTGAAAACAGTTTACGGATTCTTCCCAACTCCGGATGTTAATCTATCACTTGATCAGATGCAACTTTTGAAAATAGTTTACGGACGCTTCCCCAACGACGGATGCTGCTCTATTGCTTATTCAACTCCAACTTCTGAAAACAGTTTACGGATTCTCCAAACATGGATGTCAATCTATCGCTTGTTCAGACCCCCAGTTCAGAGACGTTGCAAAACATGGTTACCTTTCTGATACTCGTCCACTCACCAAGGACAGACAGTTCAACATTTCCAGATGGCATCTTTAAGCCCATCCCCCGACAAGATTCGGTCACATCCCTAGATGGCATCGTTAAGCCCATCACCAAATGGCATCTGTAAGCCCATTCCCTCTACAACCACATCACTGAGTGCAAATTTTTGGGCACTCTAGTGTCCAATCTCCTTTTTACCTTCAAGTCACGAACGACAAACTTTCCAATCTAACTCTTCAGGTCCAAGAAGATTGAACAGGGGCAACTGTTGTACCCTAAAATTTTCCCTCGTATATTTCCACAAGAAATCACAGCTTCAGGCTTTTCCTGATTTTTTAGGCTGGCTCAAGAATCGGTCAAACAGACTTTTCTCGTCAGTCAGACAAAATTAGGGTTTTCATTGATTTTCATGACTCTAGAACAATTCAAACAGTTTGCTTAGGGTTTGGTTGATTTTGGCTCAGCTTTGATCAGGCGAACGCTTGTTTGGCATTTAATCAGGAACTAGGGTTTTTGTGCGCGCATTCTCAGAAAGAATTAATTCTACGGTGTTTTTCAAGTTACTCTGAGACATGGACTGAAGCATTTGGATTAAGTTCGCAATTGTTTGGATTTAATCAGTAAAAGGAAGCATGTGGACGTTTTGTTTGATTAACCGTCGTCTGGTTTGATTAACTGTGCATTGCTTTGGATAACTGGAGTGCCATGTTTGTTATTGATTGATCGCAGTGTTTATCAATTGATTATTTATTTTAAGTTAGAATAATTGGAATTTATTTCCATTTTATTATAATTTAAGAGTTATAAACAATTAGATAAATATCTGAAGAAGAATTAAAAAGAAATGTTAATAAAAGGACTCTTTTTTATTTATCTTTAAATTATTTGTACAATTGTTATTGTTTACAAAATATTTACAATAATAATGTTACAGTAATTTAAATTTAAATAAAACTATCCTAAATTCCTAAGTCTTCAATTCTTCATCCTCCATTTGTCGCTATTCCTCTCTATTTGATTTTTTATCTACAAAGAAAAGAAGAAAAAGTCAGAAGCAGATAAATAATTAAAAGCAAACAGTTAATTCGGGTTCATCATTAAAAACAAATGGCCGGAATCAGTTTTGGCCCTCTCCGCAAATCACGGGATTTCTCCCGGTTCACAAAGAGGGATGAAATGTTGGCAACAAAACATGAAATGCACAAAAGATTTAATTGCACAAATTCAAATTTGTCAAAGATGTATAATTTCAAAAGCCTCAAACAGCATGAGCAAGTACAAAGTTCAAAAGCAAACTGAACTAGAACTACAAAGTCCAAGCTGAATTGCAATCTCAACTAAGCCAAAAGCTGTCAAGAGAAAGTACATAAAGTATGCAAGAAACATGGAAGTATGCAGAGGAAAATATACAAGTGCAAGCAACATCAATCTCATCATTTTCCAGCCATTTGTTTTTTCAGAACATAAGGACAAATAAGCAATAAAAAAATGCTTCTTTAAATCCGGAGAGAGAAAGGGAGAGGAAAGCAGACTATGTTACAGCAGGCTAAAGGCTAAAAACAACATATCAGAATGCACAACAAAAGGGGGCAGAACATATGTAGCAGAATATCACAAAGAGGGAAAACCTCAAGCCATGCAAACCTGTCCACAATTTTGACCAAGAAAGAATATACAAAAAGGCCAACAAGCTGCATAATATAAGATAGAAGTCACAAAGCCTAAAAAAGAGACACAAAAAAATATATCAAACCTGAAGCATTCAAAACCATACGCGCCCAAAGCACAAAAAGCCTAAACATTTCAAAAGCCATAGCCTTCAGAACATAAAAACCCCAAGCCTGAACTGTCAAGCCTTACTTTTTCAAAAACCTGCATAAACGTTCAAACACTTGCAAAAAACCTAAAAAAACCAAGTCCATCAAGCCTTAAGCATACAATCTCACATAATATCCAAACCACCCTCAACCTGCATAAACCAAAAGTATCAAACAGCAAAGGCCATGCCAAGCTGTGTCAAGCTTTAAAACCTTACTTAGTCAAGTCTTAAAACCAGCTCAAGCCTATAACCTGTTCTTAAACAATACCAACTGTCAAAACAAAAATCTGTCAAGCTTCCAACCAAAGCCATTAACCAGTTTCCAAACCCAACAAACCCTCAGGAAACCTTCATCATTGGGTGTAACAAACACCAAATATATCAAGCATTTTGCAGCAAAACATCTCATCATCAATACAGCAAACCAAGGCATCAAGCTAAAGCATTCAAAGGAAACACAAAAGGCCTCAGAGAACTCTCATCATAGGCAAACATTAGAGGCAACAGAGACATTGAGGCAACCAGAAGAAGAAGATAAAGAAACATACAAAGGTAAGCATTCTAGGAAACAGATACGAGGCAAAGAGACAAGAAGAAGAAAGAAGTGACAAAGAGGTTTTCAGGAATCATCACAAAACCTAAAGAAAAGTACAGAGTACCAGGGTTCCAAGCAAGCGAGCTCAACATCCTCACAGCTTCCTCCACCGTCAAGCCGCCTACGCGCCTCCTAGTTCCCTCCTCCTTTGTCTCCAAGAGGTAGTATTTTCATTTCCTTTTCATGCATTTCAAATGGCAAACGAAAACACATAATATCAGAATACGAAATCAAAACGAGAAATCAAAAGAAATAACGAAAGCCTTAACGCGATGGAAACAGAGACTGAACCTTGTAAGCATCGTCTGAGCGGTCCACTGAGGGAGAAGAGGGGAACGGTGGCGCCGGTGGCCTTGGACGAAGGAGAAACTCAGAGGCGGAGGCGAGCGAAAAGGAACGAAGACGAACGAAAACGGCGCCGCTTCTGTAATAAACCCTGAGTTTTCCCAATTGAAACAAACTATGACAAACCCTAAAAATGATTTGTGAAGCAAATGGGCCTTGCCCCTTCAAAACGCCTTAAGCCCATTAAAATTCACACCTCACCCCTCTCTTTAGACTCTGACCCCCCCTTTTGCTTGGGCCTAAAACACTAAAGCCCTTTTTATTCAAAACCAACTTATATTTTCTTTGTTTTTACTTTTTCTAATTAACAAAATTCTTGTATCTTCTTTTATAGCATAACTAAATTAATGTTCCAAATAAATAATCCTTTTTCTTTATGTATATACATATTTTAATATAAATATTACAAACATTATTTTCTTTTTTTTCTTTCTCTCAAACTTAAAATCTTTTTCTTAAAATATCCTGTTTGTACATAAAACAATAATACATAATATAATTAAAACTTAAAACATCTCTTTCTTTTTCTTAAATTATCTTATTTGTACATAATTAATTAAAATGCATTATTTTTAATACCTAAAAGAATAGAATTTAAAACATTTTCCTTTCTTTTAATTAAATTTTCTTATTTTGTACATATTGAACAAAAATACAAGAATACAATTTAAATAAACAAAATACTTAATCTTCCCTTAAGTTAAATATTCTCCATACTTGTAAATAATCATACACATACCCTTACAAATACACTTACACCATACACTAATACATTTACTTTGCTTTACACACAAACATTGTTACCTTTTACATTGCCTTTATGCTATACATTTGATACATTTACATTTGAGATCGCAATTCGATTTGGTTGTAATTATTTAAGTCTCATCCCCATTTGTAAATTTGTACCCCCACTCCCGGATACTATTTGTAATAGCGTAGACTTTAAATTCCCGCAATTTATCGCTTTCAAATATACCATGGTTAGACCTAGGGTTTGTATGTACATAAAATCAAACGTTAGATAACCTAATACAAGACAAATACATGAAATCAATACACAATCACACTTGCACCCCCTAGGGTAATCCCACATGTTGCCTTCCAAAATGGGCCATGCTTGCACGTCGAGTTTCTTTGGCAAAACAATTCAAATGATCATAAGTCCCTCGATGACGCTTTCGAAAGTTGCCTATCTAAATGATCATAGTCCCTTCAAGCAAATTGCCAAAGACACTTGGCACCATTGCATTCATGGTCCGTACGATGACCCGCGCCTGTCCCGATCACATCCTAAACGCAAGATTGTCCACCAAATACAATGGTGGAACAAAATTGTTAAAAAGGGTTAAAACATAAGAAAAGCCTTTGAGTACAATAGGGGTAGACAAAACTCTTAGTTACTTGAAATCAACTTGCAAAAACACTTGCCTCCTTTTCAAAACCACACTTCACAAACACTTTCAAAACAAACTTCCAAAAACATTTTGAAACATCATTTCGAAAAGATACACACCCTTGTATATACTCAAACACGAGTCATTACAACGGTTGCCGAAACAAAGGCGTCTATTTCAAAAACCTTTTCAAAACACACACACACACCACAATTTCAAGCAATTGAAAATCAAAGGCAAGTGATCTAAAACCAAGTAACTAAGAGCCCATGGATAACCATGGATGAAAAGGGTGCTAATACCTTCCCTTTTCATAATCTACCCCCCGAAACCACGAAACATCTCAAAAGGTTTTTCCTGTGCTTTTTAACCTTTCCTTTAGGATAAAATAAAAAGTCGGTGGCGACTCTTGCTAAACCGAACAAGTGCGAATACAAACGCAAAACCCAAGTCAGTTCTCCCACCGTATCACAAAATGTCTTGAGAAATATGAGAGGGAAAATTTTGGGGTACAACAATTGTGATATCAGATGGTTGGAAGTTTAGAGCTTGAGCAATATCTTCTGGCTTTGGACCTGTTTTCGTACCGTTGAAAGGTGGTTGATTGAGAATGGGAATCCTCAAGAGTTGGGAGAATTATTCCAAAGTTGGCACAAGTTAATAATCAGGAAATGTGAAGCAATAGTGTAAAGGATCAAAGAATTGAAAGAGCACCTTCATCATGTCTTCATCAGTGTTAGAGGTGACCAAGTTTAGGAGACGACCATGTCTTCGGTGAATGGAGAATTTTCAGGAATCCTTGAAGCTAGCTCTTTAAGTTGTGCAGGGATCCTTACAAGATTGACTTGAATGGTTTTCCTGCGAATAGAATCCATGTCCTACAAAATAGAACAAAGATAAATCCTAAGATCCTTGAAATGGTTAGTGAATGAGTATGATGTTATGATGTTCATGATGTTATGTACAAGTAAATATATAAAAACAAAGCAAACAAGTCCTTAGGTTTAGGCTTGCATGGAGTTTTATAGGTAAGTACCCTCTTGAAGTTTAGTTGGCTTAAAACCTGTCCTAGCAATAGTAACTGGGTTCTAAGGAGCTCAATATCACTGGTTTGTTTCCTTGGTCATTGTTTCAGCACAATCCTCTTTAATGGCGACCGAAGTATCCCAAAAAACCAAACCTCAATGAGTGTAGTATCGAGTATCTACCAACTTCGGACTGCACCAATGTCGGTCATATCACTACGTCCTAATGGCCAAGTTGGTCAAGTTAAGGTTCTAAAAGTTCATTAATGCTTTATGACATCACTCAGCGACCCCATATTATCCTTGATTAACTCAAGGGCTACCGGTACCCACAAATATATCGCACTAACGTAGCTATTGCTTAGACTATGTTGGTATACCACACACATTTTCCACAACGTATTGCTACTTACCTATAAGGTATCCCAAATCCGGGTAGAGGATTCAAACCCAAACAAAAAACCATAATGTAAAGCATACAAGTCAAACAATGAAATCAAGTAAATATGATCTAACCCTAAGGTAACCCCACTTTTAGAATTTTCCCCAACAGAGTCTCCAGTTCTGTGATACAGTGGGAGAACTGACTTGGGTGTTTTGTGTTTGATTGCAAATGTTGCGGTTAGCAAGAGTCGCCACCAACTTTTGTTTTATCCAAAAGGAAAGGTGATAAAGCACAAGAAAGACCTTTGAGATTATTTGTTAAGTTCGGGGGGTAGATTATGAAAAGGGAAGGTATTAGCACCCTTTTCATCCATGGTTTGCCATGGCCTCTTAGTTACTTACTAGATCACTTGCTTTTGTTTGAAATTGTGCTTTGTGTGGTTTTTGAAAGTATTTTAAAAAGGTGCCATTGTTTAGGCAAACTTTGTAATGATTCTCGTTCGTAAGAATGTATAGAAAGATGTTGATCTTTTGAAATTTTTTTCAAGTTTGTAAGATGTTTTGAAAGTGTAGGTGTTTGTTTTGAAAATAGCAAGGATGTTTTGCTTTGAAATGGAGCAAGTAATTAGGAGCATTCTACCTACTCAACAGTCTTTCATGTTCATTTCCTCTTTCTTTTAAAATTGTTATCTTACCATTAATTTGGTAAGTAACCATATCTTTGGATGTAAACGGGATGGGCGTGGGTCATCGTATAACCATGATTAACAATGTTGCAAGGTATCTTAGCATTCTCTTTTAGGGACTAAGATCATTTGAAATGCAACATAGATAGCGTCATCGAGGGAATATGATGTTATATTTTTGCTTGTTTTTTCTAAGATACCTCACATGCGTAATATGGCCATTTTATAAGGCAACCAAGTGGATTTACCCTATGGGTGCTTGTGTGCAAGTGTATTGTTTTTCATGCTTGGTTTTGTCTTTGATTAGGGTTTTCTAATTAATTGGTTTTAGTCTTTCCATACAAACCCTAATTACTAGCATTTGTATATAAAACGATAAATTGCAGAATTTAAAATTACTACGCTATTACAATACTTGTGGGAGGGGGGGGGGGGGGTGTAAAAATTACAAATGGGGATTGCAAGAAAATAAAGTCTAATTATCTATTACAACCATATTGAATAATGTACAAAAATGAGTAAATATACAAGAATGTAAAATGGAAAGAAAATGGACTTTTATTTGGATTTTTTAGGAAAAAAGGGGGTTTTGTTTTAACCTAATTAACTAAAAGAAAAATAATTAATTAAATTAGCAAAAAGTAAAACCTAAATTTACTAGGAAAATAATTTAAATAAAACCCTAATCTATTAATTGATTAAAAAAGAAATTAAGTTTATAAGAAGAATATTTTTGGTATTTTTGTCTTAAAAATAATTTATAGTATTGTAAAATATTTTTGGTCTTTTTACATTTTAAAATAATATATTTAAATTGTGTAAAAGAAAATAACAAAAAACGTAGTTTCTAATTAAATTTACAAATCAATTAGTAAAATAAATAAAGTATGATTAAATAAAATAATTTTTTTTGTGTAAAAAATAAATAAACTATATCAAAATATAAATCTAATGTTTTTATATTTTTTCTTCTGATTTTTTAGTATTAGATAAAACATTTAAGAAAACAAATAAATAAAAATGTGAAAAAGAAAATAAAATGGGCCAGGGTGTGAAAAGCCAACAAGGGGGTCAGAAGTAAAAAAAACATGAGGCCCAAGAGGATGAGGCCCAGCGCTGCCAAAAAAGATCAGAAAATGTGAGAAATATGAAAAAAAAATCCAAAAGGGTACCACTTGGGCTCGAACTAGGTCCCTATAGTCACAGGCGCGCGCTTCTACCACTGGGGTGGCTATACATCTGTTCATATAAACAAAACAACAAATATATGATAGAAAACAAGTCAATGGCCTGAACTTCATCTTCAACCTCACCCAGCCAGAGTACCTGCATCTTGTTCATCTCTCATCCATTTGCAAAAATGCAAACATGAATCTTGTAGAAAATTTCCTCACGATTTTAGAAATGCAAAGCAATAAAATTATAGATCAAAGATAAGCATGAATTTTAATGGCCCTAATCTGAACCCTAAAAATTTCAGAAACTTAAATCTTAAAATTCTCTAAGCTCAAGCAATATAAATGAAAACTATGGACATGGTTAGCTTCAGGGCAATGATATCTACATTTTTCATTCACAAATAAACCATTAATGATGCTTGTATGAAAAGTTCAAAGTTGAGATAACTTACCTTGCAAGAGGGTATCGTGTTTTGAGTTTAAGTAGCTTTTAGTGAGTTCTAATGATTGGATTAGCTTCCTCAAGTTCCCAAGAAGCTAATGTGATGCTTAGCTTGAGCTGAAAGTGTCTGAGGAGTTCTGGAGAAGTCAAGGTGCAAGGTGCTATTTTTAAAAATGGTGGATGATGATGGAGGTGTTAAAGTGGTGTTGCAGGTGTTGGAAGTGTTTGTGTATGTTATTTAGAAGCTTTTGAAAGTAAAAGGCCAAGAAATGCACGAACAAATTTGGAGTTTGGATTCAAAATTCAGAAATGGCAAGTTGAGGTGTTCTTGGTGATTCTGTGTTCTTGGTGTTTTCAGGGCTTAAGCATGCGTGGGATTTATGGAAAATGACTTGTGTATGTATAAGCAAAAGGTCTTGAATGCTTTGGAGAGTCAGAAGTACAAGTTACAAGCTAGTTGCTATGTTACTTGATTTTCAAGAAAAGTGGGAAAACAAGTTTCAAGAGGAAGTACAAGCATGGGCTGGGTGATTGCATGTGTTGAGATCAATTTCTATTGAGTTATAAGACATGTATGATCAGAAGAGAACACGTGCAAGGCTCAAGAACAAGTTTTATGCAAAAAGCTACTTTATCAAAATGGCATTGTGCACTTTCTTCCCAAAATGGATATAAAGCATGGCCTTGCATTGAATGCTTGAATTGAGACCTCTAACAGTTGTGTAAGAAATTAATTATGGAGTTCCTAACAAGTTTTAGGCCTTCAAAGTAGAGGTTATGCAGCATAAGTTTGAATTTTGAATCTTGTTCATCACAAAATGACTTGTAATTCAAGTGTGAAAACCCTAACTTCATCTCTTCGATTCTACCTACTCAAAAATGATCTCAAGGAGTTCTTGGACATTTTGGAAAGCTTGTATTTTGATCTACAACCCCTCTTTGAATCACTTTTGAAAATTCCCCTTGGAACTATATGAAAAAGTGCCATGAAGTTAGGTCAAAATCCTGACCAAATTAAGGCAAAAATTCACTAAGTGTTTTGTTTCATGACCATGTGTTCTTAAAATTATAACTTAAGATTCAATAACTTTTGGAAGGAGTTGTTTAAAGAAATGTTGTATATTTAATTGATATCTACAACTTTCATGTTGAAAGTTTCTTTTGAATCATCTTGCATCATGGTGAAAATTTTGCTCAAAGTTGTGGAAAAAAAAGAAATTTCGAACACTTAGAAAAATTTCTAAGTTTAGAAATTTTAACTTTTCAAAATGAAATCTTGAATTTTTGATTTCTTGATGAATAAGTTTCATATTTTGACATGCTTTGATGAATTGTGATCTTTGACATTTGATTTTGACCAAAACGTCAAAGTTTGACTTTTTAGTATACAGTTGACTTTTGATCAGTTGACTGAAAATTCATGTGTCAATCCATTAGACTTGAGCAATGTTTTGAGCCATTTCAATAGGTCAAAATTATGCAATTGTACTCTTGAGATCATGCCTTAAACCAATTGATCATTTGCTAGGTCAAAAATCAGAAATTGCCCATTCCTAGTCAAAACCCTAATTTTGACCATTTTTCCCTTTTGAAGATTTGATCAAATTTCTTTAGGAATTGTGATTGAAACTTGATCAAATGATACATATGAGTTTATAATATTGATGTGAATAAAAAATTATGAAGTTTGACTATAAATTGGCCATAGTCGACTTTTTCCCAATACAACTGATTTTTTAGGTCAACTGCTCAATTGACCGAGCAAAAGTGTGATCCAAAGCTTGGAACTTGACATGAGTAATCTTGAGGATCCATAATGATCCATGAAAGTAATATGGGGCATTGAAAGTTCAATTATACTTGTGCAATCTCAAACCCTAATTTTGGTCATCAGTGCTTAAGAAGATGTCTTGAGTTGATCAAGCCTAGTGCAGTCTTGAGCCAAAGGAGATCATGTGAGCAAATTCTTGATAAATGAGAGGGAAAATTTTGGGGTACAACAACAGGTATCACACAAAATATAATAAATCTGCATGTTAGTTTGAAAAATAACAAATAAAATGCAAAAGGGTACCACTGGGGCGGCTGTTTCATCCGTTTATAAAACATGTTCTATTAAATATAAAATAAACTCTTTTCAAAAAATTGGATTTTTCTCGTCTTCTTCTTCCTTGCATTCATCGTTGTTGTTACTGTAACAATATATGATTTCCATTTTTTAAAAACTCTAACTTCCTCATTTCTCAACCAAATTCAAAAATGTAAAAATGAAACTTGCTTAGAATTTCGCAAGGATTTAAAATATATAATTAGTTTTTATTTATTCCCACTATAACTCATGAATTTCTATTTGTACCAAAGTGAAAACCTAAATATCCAAAAAATTCAGTTTCAAAATTCTCATCCCACAGTCAATTAAAATGAAATTTAAGGATATGCTTAGCTTCATAGACATGATATCTACATTTTGTCTTTTTAAAGTAAGTGCAAATGATGCAGTTAGATGATGTGATCGATCTAGAAGGGGTTGAATAGATCATTTAAAATAATTTGTGCTTTTTAATTTTTTTTTTAGAAATATATGCGAAAGCTTCCCGGAATCCAATCGTCTAAATGATCCTCTATTGAAAATATCCGATATGTGTAACCGTATGGGATAGAATGACAAAGTAAGAATAAATGCATTTTACTCAATTTGTCAACCAATTTGTCAAACACCTTATGAGCAAAGAACTTTAGGTTTGATTTTACTAAATTGTAGTAGTGAGTTTTCTTAGGTATCAATCAAAAGGATTGTTACCAATGTTGTAAAATGATCTCAACACACCATAATTTCAGTACATGCAGATTTGTCAAGTTAATTTTCACAAATTATAGTAATCAAGTATGGAGATAAAGAAAAAAGAAGAAGAACACACAATTTATTAAGGAAGTTCCCCTTGTCGTCCTCGCGTAGGGTACGTCTGCCCCCAATTCTAGAATCTAGAATTGAGATACTTGATATTAAGTTGCAAATGTTACAAGAAAAGAGATAGTTCACAATACAAACAAACCAATATTTATGATGTAACATTCTTCTTTCCTTTCCTTGGTTTGAGAAAAACCAAGTTCCAAATTCTTCGAACAAACCTCCGATTACCGCTATTTGATTAAGCAAACCCACCGTTTCTTAATCCTCTCACTCGACTGATTCGATTGCAAGCAATTTGACCCCAAATCTATCTTCACAATCCTCCGGTTTTCGCTACTTGATTAAGAAAGCCAACTAATTCTTAATCCTTTCACTCAGCTGAATTCAATAAAGCAAAGACTTGTGCAAAAACCCCCGCACCAATAGGAATCTTGAAGAAGAAAATCCAAACAATTTTGTTCAAGAACAACCCACAATTGCTCAACCCAAATCTGAATTGAATCCTTGATTTGAATGTTATCACCATAGTACTTTTCTTGAATCAACAACCATGATTATGTGTAGATGTTGATTTTTGAGAAGAGAGGAGAAGTTGATGAGGACTATGTGTATCTTTCACTAGTTCTTGTTAACTTCAAATGATGATTCATAGTGAATATATATATATATATATATATATATATATATATATATATATATATATATATATATATATATATATATATATATATATATATATATATATATATGTTACCTAATAGTCAAGACCCACAATCATAGCAGCAAAACAGATGAAGGTAGTGAGCGGTCGACTCAAACAGAAAGAGGGGTCGGTGCGACACAACCAACAGACGAATAAAAAATTATTCTGAAGTGTAATGCGTCGACTGCTTCAGGAATTGCATCGATGAAAACTTTGAATATTTGGATTCCCAGATTGAGTTGACCGGAAGGGTTGACGTGATACATCCAACAGTTTGAGGAAAATCCATTATAAAGTATAGTGCGACAACCGCTACAGGGCTTGCGGCGATGCAATAGTTGCATATTTTGATTCCCAGGTTGAGTCGACTGGAAGGGTTGACCTGACACATCTAGGGCTTGGATAATGGTGATGAGTCGACCGCACATATCTTTGAGTCGACACACATATTGGATTTTCTAAAAAATAAGTGTTTCTGGAGATCTTCATTCCAACCATTCCACTGCAAGATTGTTCATAGGACCAACCCAAATTGAGAGTAAGTGATAATCGTTTTGACATCATTAAAATACTTATAGAGGGACCTTGCCCTCACATACTCCCCCTTTTTGATGATGTCAAAACAATGCTCAAATATGCTCCCCCTGAGATTATGCATTCCGTAAAGCACCGCTTGCAAGCTACATATAGTATTCAAAGCTACATATAATATTTTGTATGTTCACTTCTTCCCCTTTGACAACATCAAAAAGATAAAAAGCACAAGGTCAAGAGTAACAAAAAATTTCAAATGCAAAATCATCATCTATTTGCAACTTATAACACTAACAATCATTCACATAAAATGAGATTAATGCGGATCATAAAGTGCAATAATTAGACAAAAGTATGTAGTATATTACAAACCAGTTAATAAAGATAAGTACATAAGCTTAACAAAAAGGAAAATTAAGGACTTAAACAGAATTACACATAGACATGAATAATTATCTAGGTTGTCATTGTCATGGTTTTCTAGAGCATCTGGTGAAAGGTTTGGAAAATGCTGAAGGAAGGTGGATTGAAAGGAGGCAAGGTTTTCAACTTATGATTGAAGCATGCCTTGTAATGTGGAGTACCTCTAAGCTTGAACATTTGAATAGGTTGAGAAAATTTCATTTTGGACTTTGACAAGGTTGTAGAGGTTTGAAATCCTCTCATTTTGAAGAAACGCGTCCTCCAGTATGGCTGACATGACCGTGTCCTGTGACACGGGCACCCGTGTCAGCCTCTGACCTGCATTTTGGCGCAATTTTTTTTCAACAGAGGAGCTGACACAGCCGTGTCATGTGACACGGGCACCCGTGTCAGCCCCTGTCATGCTTTATTTTACTGAGTTTTCCCTTTTTTTGACTTATCTTTTACATATCTTTTGGACGCAAACAAAAAATGATGTATGGAAAAAGATATTACAGTTTTAAATCAAGATATACCTCTTGAAGTGAAACTTTAGAATACCTATGGATATCTCCGGATGCAATGTGATGAATGACTGAACTCCTCTTTAAAGCTACTCCAATCCTTGCTCTGTGTGACCAAGTTCCAGAATCGCTCCAACCCAGTCAAAGGTGTAAATCACTGTTTATGTTTATGCTTGGAAGGTGATGATAAAGGTGTTACAGAAACTGTTCTTATGTTAGAACAATCTCCATGTGATGTATATGTGGTGTTTGTGTAGTTGGTTTAGGGGAAGGTTTGCAAGGTTGTACAACAATGGATTGAGGATTTTTCTGTTTTTGTGAGTGAAAACAGAGTTGAAGATGAGCAAAGTTTTTATGGATCAACTGAGTTTTATGAACTGAGTTGGGTTTTATGAATGAGAAAAGTTTAACAAAACTTCTGTTTTTCTCTTCTCTCTTTTTTCTCTCTAAAATCCAACCTCTAAAATCTAACCCTTTGTCTTATGAGACAATCCTCTTTTTGTATACCCTTGACTTTGGTTTAGGGGGGAAACTACATAAGTTATTTTGAATTGTTTTTGCTTACTGCTTTGACACTTTCTTCACACAATTTTCCTTTGCCATTTTGGTGCAATTTTTGGGGCTGTTGTGATGCAGGCTTGGGCAGACTGCATAGAGCAGTTTTTTGGACTGCATTGGGCAGCATGCATCCTTGTGGTGCAGCATAGCACAAGCTTTCTTGCAGGGCAGCATGGGGTGTTGTGGCACATCACATTTTCTTCAACTTGGACAACATGGTTTGTAGCATGTCACAAATTTGGTCTTGTGGAATATTACATGCACATTATATCAAGGGCCAAAACATTGTGACAAGGTCCTTTTTTTTGTTGAGAAAATTCAATCAAGTCATAGTTTTAGAATTTATAATTTTGTAAGAATGCCACTTTGTAATAACTTGAATTACTTGCATCATTTTGAATTATTTGGAATTGTATTAAAAAACATGTCATGAAGCAAATGAAGTTAACCAAGTATAGAAAATACTTAGAAAAATTTCAAAGTCTTGCAAAGTTGGATTTTTGATTCTCTTGATTTTTGATGATCAAATTTCATATTTTAGATGTCTTGATGAAATATGATTTTTGGGACTCAACTTTGGTCAAAAAGTCAAAGTTTGACTTTTTAGTGTACAATTGACTTTTCTCACCAGTTGACTGAATTTGTCTATCAATCCACTGATCTCAGGAGATGAATTGAAATATGAAATTAGGTCAAAATGACGCGCTCGGATCCTTGAGATCATGCTTCCAACTAATAAGCCAGTTATTAGGTAAAAAATCAAAGTTCGGTCATTTTTCAGTCTAAACCCTAATTTCGCCCATTTTGCCCCTTTTGGTAATTTGAATGACTTTCTTGGAAAATTGTGATCCCAAACTTGAAACTTGACAAAAATAATCTTGAGGGCCATAATGATTCATTAAATTAATTTGAAATATTAGCAATCCAACTGCCTTTGTACAAACCTAAACCCTAATTTGAGGTATCAGTGTTAGAGGAAATTGTTTGACCTAGTCGATACTTGCGCAAACTTGAGGTATTGGAGATCTTTATAGGAAATATCTTGAGAAATGAGAGGGAAAATTTTGGGGTACAACATCTGCCCCTGTTCAATCTTCTTAAACCTGAGGAGTTAGATTGGCGAATTTCGCCGTTCGTGACTTGAAGGTGAAAGAATGATTGGACACTAGAGTGCCTAAAAATTTGCACTCGACGATGTGTAGTTGAGGGAATGGGCTTAAATATTCCATTTGGGGAGGTGGTAGAAAGTTGTAGGAGATGGGCTTAAAGATGCCATCGAAAGATGATTGTTTGTGTTGTAATTTGTAAGTTGAAAGAATGAGCATCAAAATGGTGTCCGTGTCTGGAGCGTATCTGAACTGTATCTGAAAGTTGAATCTGAATGAGTATCAGAACGGCATCCATGTCTGGAGCGTATCTGAACTGTATCTGAAAGTTGAATCTGAATGAGTATCAGAATGGAATCCGTATCTGGAGCATATCTGAACTGTATCAAAAGGTTGAATCTGAATGAGTATCAGAATGGCATCCGTATCTGGAGCATATCTGAACTGTATCAAAAGGTTGAATCTGAATGAGTATCAGGATGGAATCCGTATCTGGAGCATATCTGAACTGTATCAAAAGGTTGAATCTGAATGAGTATCAAGATGGCATCCGTATCTGAAGCGTATCTGAACTGTATCAAAAAGGTTAAATCAGAATGAGTATCAGAATGGCATACGTATCTGGAGCGTATCTGCATTGTATCTGAAAGTTGAATCTGAATGAGTATCAGAATGACATCCGTATCTGGAGCGTATCTGCACTGTATCTGAAGGTTGAATCTGAATGAGTATCAGAATGGAATCCGTATCTGGAGCGTATCTGAACTGTATCAAAAGGTTGAATCTGAATGAGTATCAAGATGGCATCCGTATCTGGAGCGTATTTGAACTATATCAAAAGGTTGAATCTGAATGAGTATCAGAATGGAATCCATATCTGGAGCGTATCTGAACTGTATCAAAAGGTTGAATCTGAATGAGTATTAGAATGGCATCCGTGTCTGGAGCATATCCGTACTGTATCGTGATTGCATATTGTTAATGGTAGCTGTTAATCTTATCCTGAAAAGGGTAAAATGTTAGCTGAAACACAAAGTTATGTTGCATGAAATGTATGATGCAATGTATTCTCTTTATGATATGTGGATGTAATGCATGCGCATGTAAGCTAATTTGCTGTATTGTTGTCTGTTTGAGGAAAATAAATCTTTGAATTCTGCTGAGGCTATGTTGAATTTTCATGTCTTGAAGTTGAAATACTGACGAACTCTTGTTGAGAGAAGTAGATTCTATCGTGAGGGCAACACCATGTACTGTTTGTAAGATCTGTTTGGGGAATCCCGAGGAATTTGACGATTTCTACTGGGGATTAATAGATTGAGATTTGTTCCACTGGGGATTTAAATGACGTACTGTGGGGATTACTCATGGAATAGCCTAGAGACGTTTTCCTGTCCTTTCAACCTATCAGTAATTGTCTTTCTCATTTTGTTTATTTGTAACAGTAACTATGTTCACATGCATATGTTCATCAATGAATCATTGGACGTTTTTTGCAAACAAAACACAAGAGTAAAGAAAAAGACAAATAGTTTTTTTTTTGTATTTTTAAAAGAGATATCTTTGTATTGACTTTGAATAAGTATTTTGTACAAAGGAGACAAACATTCTAGTAAGAGAACGGTGTCATAAAACAAGAAAAATTTATACAAAGAAATATAGCTATGTGTAATAATCCCATGGGGTTCCCATTCTGCTATAGCCTTTATATCTCCGAATATCTTGTCTATTTGTTGCTTTGTACGAAGATGATTGAATTGATCAAAAACTCCGAGTTTGTCAGTGGAGGTCAAAGGTTGTCCGTAAGTGATCCGACGGGACATAGTCATACGCTTTAATTCCCTAACTTTTGCATGGACCGCCCTTTCGGGTTTTCAGTCCAGCGGGAAACCCTTTTTTGCCCAAGTCGCCCTTTCGGATTTTCAACTTGCCGGGTGTACAATTTTTTTTTATTTTATCCCTAATTTTTGCCCGAACCTTTTTGGTTCGCCGGGATGCCCTTTTTTTGTTGCCTAGGTGTGTCAACCTAGCGGTTCTCTTATGCATAGTATCATTTGACTATGTCCACATTCGCAGGGTGTGGCAGGTCGTCGCCATCCATGGTGGTCAAGATCATCGCCCCACCGGAGAATATATTCTTGATTTCAAATGGTACTTCATAGGTAGGAGTCCATTTTCCCCTGGGATCAATTTGTGGCAAGATGATACGTTTGATCACTAGATCCCCAACTTGATATACTTGGCGTCTGACTTTCTTGTTGAAAACCTTGATCATCCGTTTTTGATACATCTGACCATGGTAAACAACGGTAAGTCTCTTTTTGTCAATCAAGTTCAGTTGATCAAGTCGAGTCTGGATCCAATCGTCTTCACTCAAACCTGCATCCTTCATAATCCTCAGAGAGGGTATTTGGACCTCGATAGGCAAAACAGCTTCCATGCCATATACCAAAGAATAGGGTGTTTCCCCAGTTGATGTGCGAGCCATGGTACGGTACCCGTGGAGAGCGAATGGTAACATCTCATGCCAGTCTTTGTACGTGACTGTCATCTTTTGTATGATCTTTTTAATGTTTTTATTTGCAGCTTTAACAACACCATTCATCTTTGGCCGGTAGGGAGAAGAATTGTGATGTTGAATTTTGAATTGCTCTCACAATGCAGTGATCATAGTGTTGTTTAGATTTGTACCATTGTCAGTGATGATCCTTTCGGGGATACCATACCGGTAAATGAGATTTTGCTTGATGAAACGGGAAACAACGTTCTTGGTGACGGAAGTGAAGGAAGCTGCCTCGACCCACTTTGTAAAATAGTCAATGTCCACTAGGATGAAGCGATGTCCATTGGAGGCTGTCGGCTTGATTTCCCCAATCATATCTATTCCCCACATAGCAAAGGGCCAAGGAGCCGTCAAGACATTCAGAGGAAACAGAGGTACGTGCACCTTGTTAGCATAAATTTGACACTTATGACATGTCCGAGAGTGTTGATAGCAGTCTACTTCCATGGTAGACCAATAATAGCCTGCCTGTAGGATTTTCATCGCCATCGTATGCCCACTGGAGTGAGTGCCAAAAGTACCTTCATGTAATTCAACCATGATCTTTTCCGCTTCAACCTTTTCCATACACCGAAGCAGAATGGAGTCATGATTACGTTTGTACAGGATGCCATTACTCAGGAAGAACTTAGCAGAGAATCTCCTTAAGAACTTCTTATCATTGATTGAAGCTCCTTCTGGATATTCTTGAGCCTCGAGATACCTCTTGACTTCATGAAACCAAGGCTGGTCCACTACCTCTTCAATATTAATCTCGTGACAGTGTGCTGGTTCATCCATTCGTTCGATGGTGATCTGGGGAGCCTCGTTATCCCAATTAAGTTTAAACATAGATGACATTATGGCTAGAGCATCTGCTAGCTGATTTTCTTCTCGTGGGAAATGCTCGAAGGTAATCTTCTCAAAATAAGGTAGCAATGTCAAAACATGTTCTTTGTAAGGGATAAGGTTTGGGTGCTTAGTGTCCTATTCCACTTTGATCTGACTGATGACCAAAGCTGAATCTCCAAAAACATCCAAAGATTTGATCCCCAAGTCTATGGATGCTCTGAGACCAAAGATGCATGCTTCGTATTCCGCCATGTTGTTCGTACAGTTGAAGCAAAGACTGGCAGTAAAGGGAGTATGACACCCTTCCGGAGATATGAGTACAACGTCGATACCATTACCGAGTGCATTGGATGCCCCATCAAAGAACAGGGTCCATCGGGATCCTTGTTCAGATCCGTCATATGGTCTGATTTCTTCACAGTTGTCTAATGTCATGATGTCTTCATCCGGGAATTCAAACTTCATGGATTGATAATCTTCTACAGCTTGGTGAGAGATATGGTCAGCTAGCACACTTCCCTTTATAGCTTTCTAGATAGTGTACTGTATGTCGTATTCTGTCAGGATCATCTTCCATCTAGCTATCCTCCCAGACAGAGCAGGCTTCTCGAAGATGTATTTTATCGGATCCATCTTAGATATCAACAAGGTAGTATGAGTCATCATATACTGTCTTAGCCAGCGAGCAGCCCATGCGAGAGCGCAACAAGTTTTCTCGAGCAGTGAATATCTGGTTTCACAGTCGGTAAACTTTTTGCTCAGGTAGTAAATAACGTGCTCTTTTGGGCCAGCCTCATTATGCTGCCCCAATACACACCCCATTGAGTTCTCTAAACAGTCAGATACATGATCAGTGGTATTCCCTCGACTGGTGGCATCAAAACATGAGGTTCTTGTAAGTACTCTTTGATCTTGTCAAAAGCCAAATGGCATTCATCATTCCATCTGACTACTTGATCTTTCTTCAATAGTTTGAAGATTGGCTCACAAGTAGTTGTTAGGTGAGAAATGAATCTGGAAATATAGTTCAAGCATCCCAGGAATCCTCTGACTTCCTTCTCAATATGAGGAGCAGGAATTTCTTTTATCGCTTTAACCTTGGCAGGGTCGACCTCAATACCTTTGTTACTGACGACAAAACCTAAAAGTTTACCGGACCGTACTCCGAATGTGCACTTGTTTGGGTTCAACCTTAGTTTGTACTTCTTCAATCTCTCAAACAGCTTTTGCAAGTGATCGAGGTTCTCTTCTTCAGTTTATGATCGGGCTATCATATCGTCCACGTAGACCTCTATTTCGTGATGTATCATGTCATGAAACAAAGCTACCATGGCGTGTTGATAGGTTGCCCCAACATTCTTCAGTCCGAGTGGCATCACTTTGTAGCAGAATGTGCCCCACTGTGTGACAAATGTAGTTTTCTCCATGTCCTCAGGTGCCATTTTAATTTGGTTGTAACTTGAGAATCCGTTGATGAAGGAAAACACTTTGTTCTGGGCCGTATTGCCAACCAGGATATCTATGTGGGGGAGTGGAAAACCATCTTTAGGGCTGGCCCTATTCAAATCTCTATAGTCCTTGCACATTCGTACTTTGCCGTCCTTTTTAGGCACGGGAACAATGTTGAAAACCCATTGGGGATAGGAAGTGACAGCCAAGAATCCAACATTGAATTGTTTCATGACTTCCACTTTGATCTTCTCTGGCATGTCAGGTCTCATGCGGCAAACTTTTTGTTTTACTGGCGGACAATCTTCTCTTGTAGGGAGACGATGTACCACGATGTTTGTATCGAGTCCCGACATGTCTTCATATGACCAGGAAAAGATCTCAACATAATCATGCAACAGCCGAATCAGACGCTCCTTGATACTGGGCTCCAGATTGGCACCCACCTTGACCTCTTTTCTATCCTCCTCGGTACCCAGATTGATTGTATCAACAGGTTCCTCGTGAGGCTGAATGGCTCTTTTCTCTTGTTGTAGTAGTCTGGCCAGTTCCCTTGGTAATTTACAATCTTTCTCACCTTCGTCTTCGGCTTGGTAGATTAGATCTTCAGAGTCACTAAAGGCCATAGCAGTATCGTTACCCATGGGACCCGGAATGGAGGGGTACTTGCATTTGTGAGTGTGGGTGTGTGTAAGGGTATAACAATCCTTAAAAATAAAATGTAAAAGAAAAAACAATGAGCACAAAATTTTGTATGTAAAAAAACGTCCATGATTCATTGAATGTCATATGAAGATGAAATAAAAACCCTTACAAATGGACCATTGTGCCTCAGGCAAGACACAAGGTTTTAAATGTGCGAATTGTTTGTGAATATTACAAGTCCAACAGAAATGTAAATATAAATTACTGATGGATGAAAGTTATTGGGACAAAGTCTCTGGCTTCCCAATTGCGAAGTCCTCCGCTGATAGTAGGAAAGATCAAATTCTCCAAGCTGCAATCCTCTTCACTATCTTCCACTGTGTTGACCTCTCGGTTGCTAATCTTCAAGGGTGGCCCTCCAGCACGGGCACGACGCATAGCCTTCTGAGCACTTGAAGTGAACCCTAAACCAAACTTGTCAGATTTATACGGAATATCCGGAAGTTTACCCCAGATGGTGCATCCATCCTCTTCTACTACTGCCTTGGCGTCCTTCAGAGATGACATCCGGAGTGGAGGTCTTGTGATCTTAGGGATCTGGGATACCGTCTTGGTTACTGCTACCTCTTGAGAGACTTCTTCGAAATGTTGAAAAGGAGTTTCAATGAACTCGCCGTCCAATTCCACATACCAAAAGGAATTGAGGTGGCTAATCATATACTCTTCCTCTCCGTGGACAGTGATAATCTTTCCATGGACCGGATATTTCAGCATCTGGTGCCGTGTGGATGTGACAGCACCGACATTATGGATCCATGGACGTCCTAGCAGACAAGAGTAAGAGGGGCAGATGTCCATTACATAGAAGGTTGAGTTGAAAGTTTGAGTCCCAACCTTTATGGGGATATCCACTTCCCCGTGCACCATCCTCTTTGAGCCATAAAACGCTCTCACGACTATGTTACTGGGTTTCAACGTCAGTCCTTCACAGTCCAATCTGTCGAGATATTTCTTCGGTAAAACATTCAAAGATGAGCCGGTGTCCACCAAGACATGGGCCAAAGTTGTTCCTCTACATTCCACAGAAACATGCAATTCCTCATTGTGCTTTCTCCCCCTTGGTGTCAAATCAGCATCAGAGAATCCTAGGCCGTTATTCGCCGTCAAGCTGGCCACACAATCTTGAAATTGGTCAGCAGACGTCTCTTGAGGCACATGGGATGTGTTCAAAAACTTCACCAGAGCTTTCACATGTGCCTCTGAGCACAGTAACAAAGCTAGCATGGAGATTTTGGAGGGAGTTTGCCCCAACTGTTCAACTATGTCATAGTCGCTCTTCCTTATTATTCCCAGGATCTCCTCCATTTCCTTCTTGGAGGTTTCGGGGATAGTCAGTGGTTGAGCCTTCATCCGGACAAGTTCTTCTAGAATACTTTTTCCTCGAATTTCAGCAGTAGGAGTATTGGTAGGGATAACAGTAGGGGTTGTGTCGTCTATGTTGATAGGAGCACTTGTAGATATGATTATTGGTACAGAGGTAACCTTTGGAGCAGCCACGGGTCCAAAAACTTCCTTTGGAGGGGCAATTTCTGGAGAGAAGATTCTACCGCTACGGGTAATCTTACTGGTTTCGGTGATATTGCTAATGTCAGAGTCTTCTTCTTCAGAGCTCATCTCTTCGGTCGCCAGCCCATCTTATTTGATACCATGGTAGTAGATGTCTCCACCATAATTCCACGACACTGTTTTCTCTGATTCATACGGGACTGGCCCAGGCATTGTGATTATAAGAGGAGTAGTTTTTGGCGTCGGTGTAATCCTAACGGGTCTTTTAGGGACCCTGGAAGAATTGGTGGAGATGGTTATGATTGAGACGTCTTCAACAGGAACAGGTGAAACAAGAGTACTTTCAAACAAAATCTCTTTGTTGTCTATGAAGCATTGAATGCCTGCTTTTATCAAAGGGAAAATAGTTGGTGAGTCTTTATTATAACCCGGGAAAACACCGACTTTCAACAAGTTTATCTTAATGATTGGGAGTGGGGTCAAGAGTTCATCAACTGTGGTAACAAATAAATCTTCTTCAACAACATTTGTGTTATGGCCATGTCTAGGCATAGGAGCAGAAATGATGTTTGGCTTCTCGGGCGCATCAAACTCAATCTCTTTTGCCTCTATATGGTCTTGAATCTTGTTTTTCAGGGCCCAACAGTTGTTAGTGTTATGACCCAGACTTTCAGAATAATATGCGCATCTGGCATTTGGGTGATAATGAGGGGACGCAGTGTTGGGGTTCTTTGGAGCTTCCTTTAAAGTTACCAAATTAGATTTCAGAAGGTGCGGTAAAACCTGGGATAGAGTCATATTGATTCCGGTGAATTGCCGGACTGGCCTTTCCACCCTCGGTTGATTACTTCTTGGTTGATCAGATGTAGGCTTTGGGATCATAACAACTCCTACCATTGGTCGGCGTTCAGCTCTCCTTTGGTTCCTTTGTGGATAAACAACAGATACCTCCTTCTTCCCAATGAAAGGCTTTCTCACAGCTGTAGAGGCAGATGAATCCTTATGAATCTTTCCACTTTTTATGCCAGCTTCCACCCTTTCTCCGGTTAGTATTAACTCAGTAAATCCTGCAGATGAGCTTCCTATCAGATGGTTGAAGAAAGGGCCCGATAGAGTGCCTAAGAACATATCCACCAATTCTATTTCGGATAGAGGGGGTCATACTCTCCCAGATAGATCTCTCCATTTCTGCGCGTAATCCTTGAAACCCTCATTTGAAGCCATAGCCATACTCTGAAGTTGAGTACGGGTAGGCGCCAAATCTGCATTATATTGGTATTACTTATAGAAAGCTGCGGCAAGATCTTCCCAGTTGTGGACGTCTGCCCTTTCCAATTGGTAAAACCAATCGAGCTGTGTTCCAAATAGGCTATCTTGGAAAAAATGCACCCACAGGTCTTTGTCGACGGAGTGTGGCTGGATCTTTCTCACATATGATCGGAGGTGCATCTTAGGACATGACACCCCATCATATTTTGCAAACAACGGAACTTTGAACTTTGGTGGGATCACAATTCTCGACACTAATCCCAATTCTTCAAAGTCTAGACCTGGTACCCTTTGTATTTCCATAGCGTTCAAACGCTCTTCAAGATGTCTGTACTTATCATCAGCTGGAGGATACTGTTCCTCAGAGTAGTCTTCCTCTTCTTCCTCCTCTTCAGGTTCTGACGGAACTGCTATTTCCTTTCCTTTTCCTTCATCAAAGGTTGTTGCGAAATTCAAGGTTCTTCTAGTCTATCCTTGAAACCTTCCCCCCATGATTACAACACCGATTGGTTTATTCTCTTTCTTCTTTTTCTCTTTGGCCAACAAAGTTTTCAATTCCTCTTGTCCTTTGGATAGGGTCATGAGTAACTGTTGAAACTGCGTGTTTTGAACTTGAAGATCTTTGACTGTCTACTCAAGATCTATCTTACTGAAATAAACAGTAGAGAGATGAGGAAACTCGTTGCAAAAGACCTGTTTATGTTATGATGAATGAAGATGCATTATGCAAATGATTTCAAGGAAATTTAGAGATTTAAATTTGTTCAACCCAAAAAAGAACACACGTCATATTAAAAATACAAGTTTGAATACATCATGCCTCCTTGGGCTTTTAATGAAAGAAACAAAATACAACCGAACTCCTAAGACAAAAAGACTGAACGCATCCTCTTTGGAGCAATGTAGGAATTTAGGTTTTTCTCTTCATGAAGTAGTTTGGTGAGCTCCAGAACCTTCTTCTCACTGGCGTAATACTGGGCTTCAAAGGTGTCTCGCTCTTCCTTCAACTGAACCCAAGCTTTCTGCAAGTCTTCGAGAGATGTAGGCATGTCGGGATGAAGAATGGTGTATGGGATGTCTCCTTCAATAACAGGCTCAATGATGACAGGAAGGATGGGAGGGTAAGGAATCAAGAGACTCTGGGCACGAGCCTGTACCCACTTAAGGTAAGGCTCGAGAGGGATATAGTTTTTATGTCCCAAAGTTCTACTGTCCACCATGTTCACCATTCCCCAAGCACGTGTAAACCTCTGGCGGTAACCTTGGTCTTCTTTGTCGTAGTCGAACACCAGACCTTGGATGAGCATCTCATGAGGGCCGTATCTTCGGGCATACCCAAAATGTCGAAGAGCTAAGCATGGGTTGTAGGTGATACCTCCCCTAATACCAAGTAGAGGTACGTTAGGGAGCTCCCCACAGCAGTCAATGATAGAGATATTTTCCAAGGATCTCGAACACCAACAAATATCAGAGTGGGTGAGATACATAATCCTTTGAGACCAAGTCAGTCTTTTCTTGTTCTTCAATGCTAACTGAGGCAGGTGTGAAGTGAACAACTTAGCGAGTAGGGGGATACAACACAAAAGAGTACCTCTTTTCTTCATGGTGCAGGTATGAAGGCAATGCAAGATATCTCCTAGTAAGGTAGGTATAGGATTGCGAGAGAGAAAGACTTTGATGGCATTAACGTCTATGAATTGGTCTGAATTAGGAAACAGAACCAAACCATAAATGAGAAGAGCCAGGACGTCTTCGAAAGCTTGGAAATCCATGTCGTCCCAGAATGAATGAGCCTTTTCCAATAAAAACTTATCTAGAAAGCCTTTAACCCCGCTCCTTGTCTCCCAATTGGTTATGATGTCGGCCCTCTTCATATGCAAAGCTTCGGCGATGACTTCAGGTTTTGGAATCCCTTCTAGACCGGTGAATGGTATTTGATCAAGCACAGGCACCCCTAAGAGTAGAGAGAACTCTTCCAGTGTAGGTACCAATTGATAGTCCGCGAAAGTGAAACAATGATGTACGAGATCAAAGAATTAGAATAGTACACACATCATCTCTTCTTGGAAGTTGGATGTAGCTAAACTGACGAGTCGACCATATTTCTTGGTAAAAGGAGAATCCCCAGTCACTCTTGAGGCTAGCTCTTGAAGTTGAGGATGGGCTTTTACAAAGCTGATTTGGATGGTGTTTCTTCGGAGGGAATTCATGTCCTACAAAACAAAAACAAAGATAAATTTCTAAATCCTTGAAATGGTTAGTGAGCATGCATATGATGTTCATGATGTTTATGATGTTTATGTACAAGTAAATATATACACACCATAAACAAGTCCCTATGTTTTAGGCTTGCATGAGTTTTGTAGGTAAGTACCCTTTTGAAGTCTAGTTGGCTCAACCTGTCTTAGCAATAGTGATCGGGTTCTAAAGGATCTCAATATCACCGACCTTTCTCTTAGGCATTGTCTCAGCACAACAATCTTTTCTTGCGGCCGAGATATCCCAAAAGTCTAGCCTCAATGAGTGTAGTATCGAGTATCAACCACTTTTCATCTCTACACCGAAACCGGCTATCTCACTACGTCCTAATGGCCAAGTTTGTTCAATTAGGGTTCTAAAGTCAATTAGTGCTTCATGACGCCACTCAGCAGCCCTGTATTCTCCTTGATTCACCACGAGGTATACCGATACACACAAATGCGTCACACTAACATAGCCATTGTTACAATCATATCGATCTACGCCGTATAGTCTCTACAATCTATTGCTATTTACCTAAAAATGTGTCCCAGATCCGGGTGGAGGATCAAAGCAAACCCAATACAAAGAACTGAATATAAAGCACACAAATCAAATAATGAAAGCGAGTAAAGGTGATCTAACCCTAAGGTAACCCCACTTTTATATTCATCCCTAGCAGAGTAGCCAGTTCTATGATACGGTGGGAGAACTGACTTGAGGTTTTGCGTTTGTGTTTGAAAATGTTTCGGTTTAGCAAGAGTCGCCACCGACTTTTGATTTATCCAAAAGGAAAGGTGAAAAAGTACAGGAAAGACCTTTAGAGATGTTTTTGAGTTCGGGGGGTACGTTATGAAAAGGGAAGGTGTTAGCACCCTTTTCATCCATGGTTTTCCATGGGCTCTTAGTTACTTGCTAGATTAACTTGCTTTTGTTTGAATGTGTTTTGTGGTGTGGGCTTTGAAAGTGTTTTGAAAATATCTTTGTAATGGTTCTCATTTCTATAAGAATGCGTACAATGTTTTGTTTCGAAAGATAGGTCAAAGACGTGTTTGTGGATTGTGTTTTAGAAAGTGGTTTTCGGAAAGATATTTTGCAATGGTTCTTGTCTCTATAAGAACGTATACAAAATGTTTTATCTCTTTGAAAATGTTTTAGAAATGGAAGTGTTGATGTGTTAAAATGTTTTTGTCGTGAGCAAGTGAGTAACTAGGAGCGAATCTACCTACTCGAAAGGTCTTAAATGTGATTTTCCTTCTCCTTTAGATATGGCTATCTTACCATTGATTTGGTAAGAAGCCTCATCATTGGATGTGAAGGGACGGACGCGGGACGTTTGAATAGTCATAAAAGGCAACTTATGGGACGTTTTAGCAATGTCGTTTTAGGGACTAGATCGTTTACCGAAGGCAACATCGAGGGTCATCGAGGGACTACGATCTTTTATTGTGGGTCTTTTACTAAAACGCCCATGTTCGAGGGACATGATTATTTTTCTGATAGGAAACAAAGCGAGATTACCCTAGAGGTACATGTGTGAATGGTGTGTTTGATTGCATGCGTTTAGTCTTTGATTAGGGTGGTCTACTTGTTGGTTTTATCTTGCCATACACTCTAATTACTAACATTTATGAAAGCAAAAATGCGGAAAATAAAGGTCCTACGCTATTACATGTTTTTGAGGGATGGGGTATACAAGTGTACAAGTGGGGGTTGCAAAAAATAAAATTCCTAATTATCACAACCAAATTGAATGAAAATAAAAGCCAAAAATCAAAAGAAAAATCAAAATTTATGTTGTCTGGTCTGACATGGGCCGTGTCCTATGACACGGGCACCCGTGTCAGCTTCTGTAATGGTTCATGTGCCTCTTTTCCTTTTCTGTACCAGCTAAAATGACACGGGCCGTGTCCAGTGACAAGGGCACCCGTGCCAGCTCCTGACCTGCATTTTTGTTAGTGTAAATTTCCAGTATGGCTGACACGGCCGTATCCTGTGACACAGGCACCCGTGTCAGCCCCTGACCTGCATTTTTGCGTGATTTTTTTTTCAACAGAGGTGCTAACACGGCCGTGTCAGGTGACACGGGCACCCGTGTCAGCCCCTGTCATGCTTTTTTACTGAGTTTTCCCTTTTTTTGACTTATCTTTTTCATATCTTTTAGACGCAAACAAAAAATGATGTATGGAAAAAGATATTACAGTTTTAAATCAAGATATACCTCTTGAAGTGAAACTTTAGAATACGTATGGATATCTCTGGATGCAATGTGATGAATGACCAAACTCCTCTTTAAATCTACTCTAATCCTTGCTCTGTGTGACCAAGTTCCAGAATCGCTCCAACCCAGTCAAAGGTGTAAAGCAATGTTTATGTTTATGCTTGGAAGGTGATGATAAAGGTGTTACAGAAACTGTTCTTATGTTAGAACAATCTCCATGTGATGTATATGAGGTGTTTGGGTAGTTGGTTTAGGGGAAGGTTTGCAAGGTTGTACAACAATGGATTGAGGATTTTTCTGTTTTTGTGAGTGAAAACAGAGTTGAAGATGAGTAAAGTTTTTATGGATCAACTGAGTTTTATGAACTGAGTTGGGTTTTATGAATGAGCAAAGTTTAACAAAAGTTCTGTTTTTCTCTTCTCTCTTTTTTCTCTCCAAAATCCAACCTCTAAAATCTAACCCTTTGTCTTATGAGACTGTCCTTTTTTTGTAGACCCTTGACTTTTGTTTAGGGGGGAAACTACATAAGTTATTTTGAATTGTTTTTGCTTACTGCTTTAACACTTTCTTCACACAATTTTCCTTTGCCATTTTTGTGCAAATTTTGGGGCTGTTGTGATGTAGGCTTGGACAGACTGCATAGAGCAGTTTTTTGGACTGCATTGGGCAGCATGTATCCTTGGGGTGCAACATAGCACAAGCTTTCTTGCAGGGCAGCATGGGGTGTTGTGGCAATGTGGCACATCACATTTTCTTCAACTTGGACAACATGGTTTGTAGCATGTCACAAATTTGGACTTGTGGAATATTACATGCACATTATATCAAGGGCCAAAACATTGTGACAAGGTCCTTTTTTTGTTGAGAAAATTCAATCAAGGCATAGTTTTAGAATTTATAATTTTGTAAGAATGCCACTTTGTAATAACTTGAATTACTTGCATCATTTTGAATTATTTGGAATTGTAGTAAAAAACATGTCATGAAGCAAATGAAGTTAACCAAGTATAGAAAATACTTAGAAAAATTTCAAAGTCTTGCAAAGTTGGATTTTTGATTCTCTTGATTTTTGATGATCAAATTTCATATTTTGGATGTCTTGATGAAATATGATTTTTGGGACTCAACTTTGGTCAAAAAGTCAAAGTTTGACTTTTTAGTGTACAATTGACTTTTCTCACCAGTTGACTGAATTTGTCTATCAATCTACTGATCTCAGGAGATGAATTGAAATATGAAATTAGGTCAAAATGACGCGCTCGGATCCTTGAGGTCATGCTTCCAACCAATAAGCCAGTTATTAGGTAAAAAAAAAATCAAAGTTCGGTCATTTTTCAGGCAAAACCCTAATTTCGCCCATTTTGCCCCTTTTGGTAATTTGAATGACTTTCTTGGAAAATTGTGATCCCAAACTTGAAACTTGACAAAAATAATCCTGAGGGTCCATAATGATTCATGAAAGTCATTCGAAATATTAGCAATCCAACTGCCTTTGTACAAACCCAAACCCTAATTTGAGGTATCAGTCTTGGGGAAAATTGTTTGACCTAGTCGATACTTGCACAAACTTGAGGTATTGGAGATCTTTATAGGAAATATCTTGAGAAATGAGAGGGAAAATTTTGGGGTACAACACAATGATTTGAAGAAATTAAGATGTTATCTGGTCGGATCCAGGCTTCAACTTGAATTTGAGGTATACCACTATTTGGTCGAGTCCAGGCTTCATAGTAATTGACAGAGTAAACTGCTATCTGGTCGGACTCCAGGCTTCACAGTGTCTTGAATTGTTGATTGACTATTATCTGGTCGGATTCCGGGCTTCATCCATGATGTTAACTATTATCTGGTCGTGTCCAAGCTTCACAGTTTCTTTAACTGGAATAGAAATCAGAAAAATCTTAGTGTCGATTTAACTAAACCAAAGAAAGGTCTTTAATTAACTTTGACTGGAATGGAAATCAAAAGAATCTTAGTATCGATTCAACTGAACCAGAAAAAAGTCTGGGAATATCTTGAACTGGAATAAAAATCAGAGAGATCTTATTGTCGATCTAACTGAACCAGAGAAGGTCTTGAATAAAATTTGACTGGAATGGAAATTAAAAGGATCTTAGTATCGATTCAACTGAACCAGACAAAGGTCTTGGAATATCTTCAACTGGAATAGAAATCATAGAGATCTTAGAGTCTATCTAATCGAACCAGTGAAGATCTTTTGAGAACGACTTTATGAGGAAAATGCTGAAATAGCCTTTCGTTAGACGTAGCTTTTGAGGATACTACCAGATCACATAAGTAGTCAATGGTGTTTGTTGATTTGATCTTTTCCCTGAAAAAGGTAAAGAGTTAGTCATATGCAATGTCATGATGTATGAAATGCATTGTGATGATGTTCTCAAAATAAATGAGATTGCGTTGTATGCGATGTGTATGCGTATGCCATGATGTATGAATATGGAATGCTATTGTGATGATGTTATCAAAATAAATGAGATTGTGCTGTATGCGGTGTGTATGCGCGGGCCATAATGTGTGAATATGGGATGCTATTGCGACGTTTCTTAGTCTGGGAAAGTAAATCCCAGACTGCTGTTGAGGAGCGTTGGGAAGTTGAGTCCTTTGTTTTTGCTGAGGATGATGAATGGATATGAGTTGCTGGGGATTTCTTTTTTATGTTTGAGGATATTCTGCTGGGGATTGACTCTGTGGAGAGAGATAATGCTTTGTAGAGAAATAAACTCTATTGGGGAATAAACTTCCACAATTAGAGATATAAACTCTACCTGGGAGGAGGTTTTATGAACTGTTTGAAATTATAAAACTTGGTTGGGGAATACAGATTTCAGCTTTCTGAAATAACTGAGCTGGAGAAGGTAATTCCTGCTTAGGGAAGAAGAGATCACAACTCTGGTTGTTTCTACTCTATGGGGAACATAGACATCGCAGGGTCGTATGTAATGGTGATTTCGTCTCAAAATGTCTCTGCCCCTGTACCTGCTGGAAGGAGTAACTGTCGGGACTACAAATGATTTTTTAGCCTTTGCCCTGTTCCTTAAAGTTATTAGAAACTGTCTTTCTGTTTCTTATGCAAGTATTTATGAACAATGATCATATTTAAATGCATATGTCAAAAATAATCATTGGACGTTTTTGCAAAATAAAAACAAATAGCTTTGTACTTTCAAAGAAATGATTTGTATTGATTTCTGAAGTTCGCCTATAACAGGTATTTTGTACAAAGAGACTGACGTTCTAGTAGGAGAACACCGTCGTAGGAAATGAAAATTACACAAATAGTGTACAAAGAGAAAACAACTATGTGTAATAATCCTATTGAGTTTCAATTCTGCTATTTCCCCTATGTCCTTGAGCGTATCATCACTTTGCTACTTGTCCGAAGCTGACTAGATTGATCGGTACCGTTTGAGCTTGATAGTTGATACTGAAGTCTGGTCGCAAGGTGATACAATGGGACATAGTCGTACGCTTCAAATCCCTAACTTTTGCCTGGACCGCCCTTTCGAGTTTTCAGTCCACCGGGATACCCTTTTTTGCCCAAGCTGCCTTTTCAGGTTTTCAACTTGCCGGGTGTATAGAGTTTTTGTATTTATCCCTAATTTTTGCCCGAACTCTTTTGGTTCGCCGGGATGCCCTTATATTTGCCTAGGTCAGTCAACCTAGCGGGTCTTTACTTATGCGTAGTATCTTTTCACTATGTCCGCATTAATAGGGCGAGGAAGGTCGTCACCATCTATGGTGGTTAGAATCATGGCTCCACCGGAAAATATGCTTTTGATTACAAATGGCCCTTCGTACATGGGATTCCACTTGCCTACTGGGATCACCTTGTGGAAGTATGATGCACTTGATTACTAGGTCACCCACTTGATATACCTGACGTCTGACCTTTTTGTTGAAATCCTTGATCATTCGCTTTTGATACATTTGACCATGACAGACAACAATAAGCCTTTTCTCATTAATCATGTTCAGTTGATTAAGTCGAGTCTGGATCCAATCGTCTTTTTTCAAACCCGCATCCTTCATGATCCTAAAAGAAGGGATCTGGACCTCAATAGGTAGGACAACCTCCATACATATACCAGAGAATAAGGTGTTGCCCCTGTTGACGTACGCGCTGAGGTGCGGTAACCATGAAGAGCAAATGGTAACATCTCATGCCAGTCTTTGTATCTCACTGCCATTTTCTTTATGATTTTATTAATGTTCTTGTTAGCAGCTTCAACAATGCCATTCATCTTCGACCGGTAAGGGGAAGAATAATGATGCTGGATCTTGAATTGTTTACAGATTCGGTGATCATTGTATTGTTGATATTTGTACCATTTTCTGTAATGATTCTCTCTGACACACCATACCAACAAATCAGGTTATGCTTGACAAACCGCGCCACAACATTATTGGTAACAGTAGCAAAAGAAGCAGCCTTAACCCACTTCGTGAAATAATCAATGACCACTAGGATGAAGCGATGCCCATTGGAAGCGAGGGGTCTAATCTCTCAGATAATGTCAATGCCCCACATTGCAAAGAGCCAGGGAGCCATCAAGACATTCAAGGGAACCAGAGGTACATGTACTTTATCAGCATATATCTGGCATTTGTGACAAGTTCGGGAATGGTGATAACAGTCTGCTTCCATAGTGGACCAATAGTATCCTGCCCGTAGAATCTTTTTAGCCATGGTGTGTCCACTAGAGTGGGTGCCAAAGGTACCTTCGTGTAAATCTGTCATAATCCTCTCTGCTTCGCTCTTGTCTACACACCGTAGTAAAGTAGATTCATGGTTGAGCTTATAGAGGATTCCATTACTGAGGAAGAACTTTGCGGAGAACCTTCTCAGAAACTTCTTATCATTGACAGATGCCCCCTCAGGATATTCTTGAGCCTCGAGATACCTTTTCACTTCTTGGAACCATGGTTTGTATGCTACTTCTTCAGTGTCAATCTCATAGCAGTACGCTGGTTCATCCAACTTCTCAATAGTGATATAAGTAGCCTCATTGTTCCACCTGACCTTGAACATGGATGACATAATAGCTAGTGCGTCTGCTGACTGGTTCTCTTCTCATGGAAAATGTTCAAAGGTGACCTCTTCAAAGTGTGGAAGCAATGTTAGTACATGTTCTTTATAAGGGACGAGATTCAGGTGCTTCGTGTCCCACTCGCCTTTGATTTGACTTATTACCAAGGTTGAATCCCTGAATACACTCAAGAACTTGATCCTTAGGTCAATAGCGGCTTTGAGACCCATGGTGCATGCTTCATACTCCGCCATGTTGTTGGTATAGTTGAAAGATAATCTGGTGGTGAAAGAAGTATAACATACCTTAGGAGATATGATTACAACACCGATGCCATTGCCGAGTGCGTTGGAAGCTCCATCAAAAACCATATTCCATAAGGATCCTTCCTCAGGACCTTCATTTGGTCCAGGTTCTTTATAGTCAGTTACTAGCATAATATTCTTGTCCGGGAACTCAAAATTCATGGACTGGTAGTCATCCACAGCCTGATGAGCCAAATGATCAGCTAGTACACTTCCCTTGATTGCTTTTTGGGTCGTGTATTGGATATCATATTTGGTCAAGATCATTTACCATCTTGCTATTCTTCTGGAGAGAGCGGGCTTCTCGAAGATGTACTTGATCGAATCCATCTTAGATATAAACAAAGTAGTGTGGGTCAACATTTAATTTCTTAGTCGGCGAGCAGCCCATGCCAAAGCGCAACAAGTTTTCTCGAGCAGTGAGTATCTTGTTTCACAGTCGGTAAACTTTTTGCTAAGGTAGTATATTGCATGCTCTTTTCGATCAGACTTGTCATGTTTCCCCAACACACACCCCATTGAATTATCTAACACTGTTAAGTACATTATCAAAGGTCTTCCTTCAACTGGAGGCATCAAAATTGGAGGTTCTTGAAGGTATTCCTTGATTCTCTCGAAGGCGGTTTGGAATTTGTCATTCCACTTTACCACTTGATCTATCTTCAGGAGTTTGAAGATTGGCTCACAAGTAGCAGTTAAATGGGAGATGAATCTGGCAATGTAATTTAGGCGTCCCAAGAAACCTCTAACCTCCTTTTCAGTGCGAGGAGCCATCATGTCTTGTATATCCTTCACCTTTGCAGGGTCTACCTGAATGCCCTTGTCGCTAATAATGAAGCCTAGAAGTTTACCATACCTTACCCCGAAGGTGCACTTGTTTGGATTTAACCTCAACTTGTACGTCTTAAACCTATCAAACAACTTTTGTAGATGATCGAGGTGTTCTTCTTCAGTTTGAGACCTGGCTATCATGTCGTCAACATAGACCTCTATCTCGTGATGAATCATGTCGTGGAACAAGGCCACCATGGCTCGCTGATAGGTTGCCCCAGCGTTCTTCAATCCAAACGGCATCACTTTGTAGCAGAAAGTGCCCCATTGCATGAAGAAGGTTGTTTTCTCCATGTCTTCGGGTGCCATCTTGTTCTGATTGTAACCAGAGAAACCGTCCATGAAGGAAAAGATATTTTGTTGTACGGTATTGTAAACCAGAATGTCAATATGGGGAAGAGGAAAGTCATCCTTGGGGCTTTCCCTGTTCAAATATATGTATTCCACACACATCCGTACCTTGCCGTCCTTTTTAGGCACCGGGACCATGCTAGCAACCCATTGGGGATAAGGGGTGACATCTAAGAACCCAACGTTGAACTACTTCATAACTTCTGCTTTGGTCTTCTCTGACATTTCAGGGTGCATACGACGGACCTTCTGCTTTACCGGAGGGAAATCTTCTTTAGTTGGCAAACAATGAACCACAATGTCCATGTCTAGTCCTGGCATGTCTTCATATGACCATGCAAAGATCTCGACATAGTCATGCAACATTTGTATCAACCGCTGTTTGACATTAAGCTCCAAATTTGCACCTATCTTGACTTCTTTCCTGTCCTCTTCTGTGCCCAAGTTTATCGTCTCAACTGGCTCTTCATGAGGCTGTATAGCCCTTTGTTCCTGCTGTAATAGTCTAGCAAGTTATCCGGGTACCTCACAATCTTCCTCACCTTCGTCCTCGACTTGGTTGATCGGATTTTCAAAGTCATAACCGGCAATAGCAGAACTGTTATCAATGGGATCCAAAGTTGATATGGATCTACAGTTTGATACGTGAGTGTGTGTAAGAGCATAGCTGTATAGGCAAAGTAAAAAGCAAAAAAGAAAAACAGAGAGCACAAAATTTGTATGCATAAATGTCCAATTCTTTATTAATGCCATATAAAATTGAAACATGATAGCACTCACAAATAAACCATTGTACCCCAGGTAAGACACATGGCCACAAAGTTTATATTGTTTATTACATATCCAAAAAAAACAAGAAAGACAATTACTTCTGAATGAAAGTAATTGGAAAAAGTATTTTACCGACCAGTTACTGGGTCCACCGTTGGTAGAAGGGAAGATCCAGCTATCCATGTCATAGTCACCACCACTGTCTTCTAGAGCGTTGACCCCATGATTGCTGATGCATAGGGGAGGTCTTCTAGCACGAGCATGGAGAACAACCCTTTGAGCCCCTGAAGAGAAACCCAAACCAAACTTATCAGATTTGTATGGAATGTTAGGAAGTTAGCCCCAGATGGTACACCCACCTTCTTCAATAACTGTTTTGGCGTCCTTGAGAGAAGCCATTTTTAAGGGAGGCCTGGTGGTCTTCGGCATATTGGTGAGAGTTTCAGTTGCAGCCATAGTTTGAGGCACCTCTTAAAAATTCTCGCACGGAGTCTCGATGAACTTGCCATCCATTTCTACATATCTAAAGGAGTTCAGGTGACTGACCATGTATTCTTCTTTGCCATGTACCGTGATAATCTTTCCTTTTATCGTGTATTTCATCATCTGATGTAGAGTAGACGTGACAGCTCCCGCCCCGTGGATCCAAGGGTGACCCAACAAACAAGAATAAGATGGCTTGATATCCATCACGTAGAAGGTGGAGTCAAAGGTCT
The DNA here is from genome assembly GCA_948472305.1 of Vicia faba. Lineage (NCBI taxonomy): Eukaryota > Viridiplantae > Streptophyta > Magnoliopsida > Fabales > Fabaceae > Vicia > Vicia faba. Next base: position 983,964,652 of record OX451736.1, on the reverse strand, counting down.
GAGAACCAACTTTGATGGGGATGTCCACCTCCCCATGCACTATTCCTTTCGAACCATCGAAAGCCCTCACTATAATGTTGCTAGGTTTCAGGGTCAGACCTTCACAGTCTAGTCTTTCCAGAGCCTTCTTGGGTAGCACGTTCAAAGATGAACCAATATCTACTAGAACATGGGCCAAATTAGTGTCCCTACATTCGATGGAGACATGCAACAAATCATTGTGTTTTCTCCCTCTGGGTGTCAGATTAGCGTCAGAAAAACCCAGACCGTTATCAGCCGTCAAACTGGCCACACAATCTTCAAATTGGTTAACGAATGTTTCTTGTGGAACATGGGCAATTTTAAGGAACTTCACCAAGGCCTTCGCATGAGCTTCAGAGCACAAAAGTAAGGCTAACATAGAAATATTAGAATGGGTCTTCCCCAGCTATTCGACCACATTGTAGTCGCTCTTCTTTGTAATCTTCAAAATTTATTCCATTTCCTTCTTGGAAGCCTCTGGGATAAATTCTGAATGCGACTTCATCTGGACAGGCTCAATCAATATGTCTTTGCCCCGAGTCTCAACCGACTTTGTGATAGGGGTGTCAACAGGGGTAATCACAGGATTTGCAGTAGTATTATCAGCATAAATAAAAGTAGGAATGATCACAGGACCAGTAACAACTTTTGGAGGAGAAATATCAGGGGAGAACACTCTTCCACTTCTTGTTATTTTGCTGGTTCCAACAATGTTTCCAATGCTAGGATCAACATTTTCAGAAATCTAGTTTTCAACAGCCAGCAGGTCTTGCTTGACATCATGGTAGTATACGTCAGCTCTATAGTTCCAAGAAACAACTTTGTTCGATGAGTATGGGATTGTCCCTGGCATAGTGATAATCAGTGGAGCCAACTTCGGAGAATATGTAATCCTGATGGGTCTTTTGGTGGAGACCCGGGGAGGATTGGTGGAAATGGTTATGATTGAAACATCCTTGCAAGAAACAGTCGGAATAGGAGTTTTCTCAAACAAAATCTCCCTATCATCCATTAGGCACTGAACACCTGCCTTCAACAAATGACAACCAGTCGAAAGAGATAAACATGAGTGAAAACCTTCACCGAAGCCTGAAAATAAATCGATTTTTAACAAGTTCCACTTAATGGTCATGAGGGGAGTGACAAGTTCCTCAATAAAAGTAACAAACATATCATCTTCAATAACATTAACACCACGTCCGTGCTTGGGCATATGAGCAGTGATAACATTGGGAATCTCAGAGGCGTCAAACTCAATTTCCTTCGCCTCAAGAAGGTCTTGCACCTTGTTTTTCAAAGCCCAGCAGTCGTTTGTATCATGACCTGGACTTTTTGAATGGTAAGCACAGCAAGCATTTGGATTGTAGCGGGGAGAGGCAGTATTAGGATTCTTCAGAGCTTCCCGCAAAGTTACCAGATTAGACTTCAGTAGATGTGGCAAGACTTGAGATAAAGTCATATTTATCTGGGTAAATTGTCTTACAGGTCTTTCTGCTCTCGGCTGATTGTTCCTTTGTTGAGTAGGTGCAGGCTTGGATATCATAACAGCCCCCACCACTAGACAGAATTCAGTTATGTCCTGATTCTTTTGGCTATAGGTGGAACTGACTTCCCTTTTCCCAGAAAATGGCTTCCTTACTGTACTGGCGGATGCATCCTTCTGGATCTTACCACTCCTAATTCTAGCTTCCACTCTTTCTCCCGTCAAGATCAATTCAGTAAAGTCGGATGAGGAGCTTCCAATCAGATGATTGAAGAATGGTCCAGATAGGGTACCAAAAAACATATCCACTAGCTCCCTATCAGAAAAGGGGGGTTGGACTCTTCCTGCTAAGTCCCTCCACTTCTGAGCATAGTCTTTAAAGCCCCCGCTTCAACCCGTAGACATACTTTGGAGCTGTGTACGGGTGGGAGTAAGGTCTTCATTATACTGATACTGCTTGTAGAAAGCAGCAACCAGGTCTTCTCAATTACGAATGTTGGTCCTTTCCAGCTGGTAGAACCACTCTAATTGAGTTCCGGATAGACTATCTTGAAAGAAGTGGCCATAAGTCCTTGTCAGTAGTGTGAGGTTGGATCTTCCTCACATAAGATTGGAGGTGCATCTCGGGACATGAAACCCCATCATATTTGGTGAACACCGACACCTTGAACTTTTACGGGATGACAACCCCATAAACCAAACCCAAATCTTCAAAATCCAGCCCAGGCACCTTCTGGATTTCCATTGCACTCAGACGCTCTTCCAGCTGTTTGTATTTTTCGTCGGCTGGAGGATATTGATCTTCATTATAGTCAGTTTCATTATCAGATTCCCTTGGAATAGGGTCTTCCTCTCTTGTTTCCCCTTCTTGATTATCTCCTTCTTTTGATGAAGATTTCATCTCAACTACTTACCTTAGCGGTCCTTTGAACCTCCTTCCCAGATTCACCACACCAGCTGTCTTTTTTGGCTTCTTAGTCTTCTCTTTAACAATCAGGGCTTCCAGTTCCTCTTACCCTTTGGCCAGATCCATGATCATCTGTTGAAACTTAGCAATATGAGTCTGTAGATCCGTCATTGTTTGTTCTAGAGCCATTGCTGAAATAAACAGCGAAGAAGATGAGAAACCTGGTTTGAAACCTTCTTATGCAATGATATGTATGATATATGTATGCAATGTTTTCAAGGATTTATAATACCCAAATTTGCTTAAATAGAAAGAGAATAAACGTTAATTGCATTGAGAAGTTTTATCGGTCACAACGACGCCGCTTGGTCTTACAAGGGAAATAACAAAGCAAAAATAACTCTCTAAGCAAAGAGACTCAAGCTTCCCATTGGCGCTTCCTCTTTGGTGCAATGTAAGCATTTATACTCTTCTCCTCGTGAAGTAACCTGGTTATCTCTAAAACCTTCTTATCGTTGGTGTAGAGTTGGGTTTCGAAAGTATCCCGTTCTTCTTTGAGTTGGATCCAGGATCTCCGTAGCTCCTCAAGATCAGTCGGCATGTCAGGATGGAGAACAATGTAAGGAGTGTCTCCCTCAGCAATTGGCTCCATAATCACAAGTAAGATGGCAGGGTAAGGCATCATAAGACATTGAGCACGAGATCACACCCATTTAAGGTAAGGCTCAAGAGGGATGGAATTATTGTGCCCCAATATCCTGCTATCAACTCTGTTTATCATGCCCCAAGCTCGAATGAACCTCTTACGATAACCATGAACATCATTCTCATAGTCAAATGTGATTCCTTGGATGAGTGTGTCGTAAGGACAATCCCTTCTAGCATAACCAAACTGTCACAATGCCAAATAAGGATTATAAGTGATTCCCCCCTTAATGCCTAAGAGAGGGACATTAGGGAATTCCCCACAGCGATCAATGATAGTGATACTCTCCAAGGACCGAGAACACCAATGAATATCAGAATGTGTAAGGGACATCAACCTATGAGACCATCTCATACCCTGCTCATTCCTCAAGACAGACCGAGGTAGGTACGAAATAAACCATCTAGCCAATAGAGGAGTGCAACACATAAGGGTCCCTCTTCTCTTCAGAGTGCGAGTATGCAAAGAGTGTAGAATATCCCCAAGTAAGGTAGGCACTAGATTATGACACAGAAAAATCTCGACCGCATTCACATATATGAGTTAGTCCGTGTTAGGGAATAGTACCATCCCATAGATGAGAAGGGCCAAAACTTCTTCAAAAGCTTTTAAATCCAAGTTATCCCAAAAATAGCGAGCTTTCTCAAATTAAAACTTAACTGGAAATCCTTGGACACCTCTTCGGGTTTCCCAATTTGCCACTACATCAGACTGTTGTAAAGATAGAGCTTGAGCAATCTCTTCAGGCTTTGGGTATCTTTCCATACCGTTGAATGGTAGCTGATTAAGGATAGGTACCCCCAATAACTGAGAAAACTCCTCCATAATATGCACTAACTGGTAGTCAGGAAAAGTGAAGCAGTGGTGCAACGGGTCAAAGAACTGAAAGAGCACCTTTAACATTTCTTCATCATGATTTGAAGTGACCAAGTTGATAAGTAGGCCATGTTTTTCAGTGAAGGGAGAGCTTTCAGTAATCCTTGATGCTAAGTCCTTGAGTTGAGGATGTGCTTTCACAAGGTTGACTTGGATAGTGTTCCTGCGAGCGGGTGTCATGTCCTACAAAAAAAGACAAAGATAAGCCCTAGAAAATCCTTGAAATGGTTAGTATGACATGCCATGTAATAATGTCATGATTATGCTAAGATATCACAAATATAGCAAGCACAAGCAAATCACACAAAGACCTTAGGTTTAAGGCTTGCATGGGTTTTAAGGTAATACCCTCTTAAAGTTTGGATTTGTTCAACCTGTCTTATAAATAGTAACCAGATTCTAAGGGATCTCAATATCACTGATCTTTCCCACAAGTTTCGTTTGATAGGCAACTGACTTGTAACCAAACAAAACTCAGGAGTCAAATCTTAATGAGTGTACCCAAAGACGACCATATCACTACGTCCTAATGGACAAGTTATTCAATTAAAGGTTCTAAGGTCAGTTGACGCTTTATGACACCACGCAGCGGCCCCGTATTCTCCTTGATTAAATCAAGGGCTACCGGTACCAACCAAATTATCACATTAACGTAGCCATCGCTTTAACCGTGTCGGTATACCCTGCACAGTTTCCAGGATCTATTGCAACTTACCTAAAAGGTTTCCCCCATATCCAGGTGTAGGATCTATAATAACCCAAACAGTACCCTTAAAAATAAAGCAATCAAAATAAACAGAAATGAACTAGACCCTAAGGTAAACCCCACTTTTATATTTTTCCCCAACAGAGTCGCCGGTTCTGTGATACGGTGGCAGAACCGACTGTTAATACTGGTTTGCATTTTTGTTCGCAAATGTCACGGTAAGAAAGAGTCGCCACCGAATTTTCTTTTATCCAACAAAGGAAAGGGTGAAAAGAACAGAAAAAGACCTTTTCCGAGATTTTCTAAGTAAGGGGGTAGATTATGGAAAGGAAGGGTATTAGCACCCTTTCCATCCGTGGTTTTCCACGGGCTCTTAGGTACTTGCTAATTTTTAAAACTGTTGTCATGTTTGTGTGTTTTGAAAGATTTTTTGTTTGCTTTATGATAACTCTTGTATCCATCCTCAAGAGTGTGATAAAGCGTTTTTGAAATTAGTTTTTTGAAAGTTTGTAAGTGTAAAAAGGAATTGGTTTTGAGCAAGTACTTAAGAATACTCTACCTACTCGAAAAAGGGAGTTCTTTTCCTCCTTTCCTTTAGATAGTGCTATCCTACTATTAGTGAGTAGATGGCCCTATCGTTGGATGTTGAGGGACTATCGAAAAGGACGTTGATGGTCATTGAAGCCAACATGTAAAGATATCTTAGCAATTCGAAGGGGCTGTCATCATATAGGCAACACCGAGGGATAAGATAATTTCTTGTAGGAAACTCGAGGGACATTAAGGGACCATGATCTTTATGATGACTTTTAACTGAGGGTCTTTGCTAAGATATCCCTACGTTCGAGGGACATGACCATTTCCGAGGAAACCAAAGTGAGGAGTACCCTAAGGGTGCAAGTGCGCAACATTGTGCTTTTTTCAGATATTTTATCTTATGTTGGTGACCTACTGATTAATTGATTTAATCTTGTCATGCACACCTAATTTACTAGCAATTTATATACAAGCATATAAGAAAATATAAAGCGAGAAATAAAGTCATACTGCTATTACAAGGCTTTGGTGTAGATACATAAATGATGACTGAAAAAGTAAAAAGTGAGAATTGAAAACCCTAGTTAACTATTACAAACTGGGCGCAGTTACATAAATAATAAAAAATAATCGTATGGAAAAATAATAACGCGCAAAAATTGAGACTGGCCTACGTTCGAAAGCCTAAAAGTCTAATTGTTTATTAAAATGTTTTTTGGTATTTTTATGAAAAAAAGATTTGAAATTTAACCTAATCTCTAATTAATTTTAATTAATGAAATAAGTCAAAATAATTAAATCAAATTTATTTATTTACCAAAAAATAAATTTAATTAGAAATAACCTAAGTCTATTATTTTTTTTTGTGTTTTTCTGATTTTTTATGATTTAAAAAAAGAATAAACTAAAAAATATAAACCAAATAAAAAGAATAAAGAAATTGAGAAATGGGCCTGAGGGGGGGGGGGGGGGGTGTGAAACCCAATTGGAGGGTAGGCTGCTGAAATTTGTCAAAGCCCAGATCTTGTGGCCTACAGCTTGTGTGAGATCCAATGTTATTGTGTTATGGAGGTCCACCGTGGGTACTGCATGCTGGGCGTTAGATCTAGAGGATGATTGATCTGATGGTGATGATGATAAAGCATATGGTACACATGCTTGGAGTGAAACCACTGAATCTGCAAGGAACTCATTAGAAAAAAAACTACAAGACTTGGGAATCGAACCAAGGTCTCTTCCCTTTGCAAGCGCCCCTTCTACCATCAATCCACTCTGTTCATTCGTTATATAAAATAAACAATGATAATATATGCAAAACGGAATTGAATTCTAGGTTATAAAAGCAAGCGCGCACAATGGTACCACTAAAATTTAAATAAACCAATAAAAACATATGAAACTTCCATGCATGGTCTTCGCCTGGGTCAGAGAAGTCAACGACGCCGGAGCTGCACTCCGGTCGTCTTCTCCGGCCAAGAAAAACTTGGATCTGCAAAAATAGGCAGAATCAAAGCCCCAAATTCAGGCTACCCCCTCCTATTTTAGGGTCTACAAGTTCAATGGTGATGTCCATTTGGCCTGAGGAGGCCTGTATCATCCTGTTCGTGCATTGGCCGTTTCCAAGCCCTAACCATGGCAACCTGCATTCTAAGCCTATATCTTTTCATGTAACACGTTAGAACGGTGCAAACAATCATATGAACACAAATGTATTCTTTGGATTCATTTAAATCGCGTGTGTTAAGAGATTCAAATACAAAAAATTTACCAAAAGGATGTGACTTGGTTGGCCGCCTTCAGGCTGCTTCAGTCGTGGATGAAGGTTGATATGGCTTCCCGGGACCTTCAGGAAGAAGATTGGCTCTTTTTCTTTGATCAACAAATGCTGGAACTAATGCTTTTGATTTTCACGATTTGCTTCAAATTTTGGCACTTTGCTATGGTTTCCTTGTGGCTGTTGCACATGTGCTTTTGATCTAGGGTTATTGTGTATATGTAGTAAATCAAATTAGGATAACAATTATAGCAAGAATCCAATTGATCAATGCTCTTTTAAATATAAAGATTTTGATTCAAATCTTTCCCAAAAGAAGAGATCCACTTCCTTATTCAGTCCACACGGTTTTGATAGCTGGCCAGGATCTCTTTGGTTTTAAAAAGATTTGCATATTCTATATCTTGCATATTCTTGCATTTATTTAGTATTTATTTAATTTATTTTGAATTTATTTGAATAAAATCAAAATAAATAAAAATAAAAAACAAAATAATGCATGGACATGTTTAGAGATCCTTAGATGCATCATGAACACGTTTGGACTCTAAAAATTGGGCCCAATAGCTCAAAAATACAAATTTGCACAATAAAGATTTCATTCATTTCTTGAAAAGTGCCCAATTTGTGCAATCCTTATCTCTCTCAATTTTAACCCTAAGAGGGTGTTATTAGACTTTTTAGAGAGCTTAGGATGTCTTCTAAACAACCCTTTTAGTTTCATTTCAATTGGATCTTCCATGTTCATGTAAGGAGCTTTGACCTAATAGGTGTTTTTGTTGACTTTTTGAAAGGACCTATAATGTATGAACTTGTATCTTTTGATTGAGGCATTTCTTAAACTTGAGGGCTGAAGAGAAGTTGTAGGGAATTGTATTATCTTCAAAATGAGCCTTTGTGGAAAATTTCTGATAAAGTATGAGAAACTTATGCCTGGTCAAAGTTTGGTTGACTTTTCCTATAGAAACCCTAATTTGCCATTTTTGACTTTTGATGAGTTAAGAGCATTTCTTGAGGAATCATGATCAACACTTGATCAAATGATGGATATTACTTCAAAATGTTGATGTTGACCAAAAATATTGAAGTTTGACTATATTTGGGCCATAGTTGACTTTTGACCTAGTATAGTTGATTTCTAGGCATTTGAGCAGTTGACTCAGCAAACTTGTTGTTCAAGGCATGAATTTGGCATGTGTGAGCTTGAGGACATATTAGGACAATGGAGAACATTTGGGATCATTTGAACTCACATATCTTTCTTAAAATTGAAACCCTAGTTGAGGTTTATTGCCTTAGAAGGAGAATTTGTCTGGTCAATTCTTGGTCATCCTAGGGTAATTGAGGACCTCTAGAGGCATGTCTTAAGTAAAATGAGAGGGAAAATTTTAGGGTACAACACATCACATAAGTGATACTTGTAAAATTTTATTTTTGGTAAACCGACTACTAAATCTTTTGAGACAATTTTATTTAACAAATCTAAATTCAAGTGAGCTAGAGTTCTATGCCAAAGCCATGAATCCTCATTTAAAGTGACTAGAAATTTAGATCCGGTTAGGGATACATTACTCAAGTCAAGAATTTATACATTTTTTACCCTAAAGCCTTTGAACACATCATCTTTCTTATCATTTTGTTCAAATATGCAACAATTTTTTGAAAAAGAGACACTGTATCCTTTTCCGCATAATTGACTAATGCTAATAAGATTATGTTTAAGACCATCAACTAATAGGACATATGAGATAATAGTAAAATATGGATTACCTACACTATCTTTACCGAGTATTTCTCCCTTGTTATTGTCGCCATAGGTTACAAATCCTTTTTTTTCCGCCACAGTAAAAAAATAGGGAGATATCGCCAGTCATATGTCTTTAGCACCCACTATCGAGAAACCATCTTTTCTCTGTAGTCTCAAGACATTCCACCTACAAGTTTAAACAAGGGAAATAGGTATGAAATATTTATTGGGTCCTTATGTGTGAGTGATACTTGAGTTACATTTTGGCAACCATTTGAAAATCCCTCGAGGAACCAAAAACCTCATAACTCGACATTTTCCAGTGGTGTGGCCCTTTTTGCAACAATATAAACAAGTTAGAATTTTGGGTAAGTTACTTTTGCTTGGAGTATCTCTTATTTCATAAGTGTATTTTTGATAAGGATTAATCATACTACTTCTGAAATTTGATCTATCAATGCTAAAATTAATTTTGGGTTGTAGGGCCTTGTCAAGTTTGGCTTTAAGAGTTTTTACCTCTCTTTGCCAAATATAACAAGTTTCTTATCCAGCCCAATCATGCCAAGAAAACTTATCATCTTTGCTATCAGTTTTGATATTCTCTACCATGGATGCCTTGATAACTTCCAACTCTTTTTGGGAATTGGACACTTTTTGCTCAAGGTATGAAAATATTTTATTGTTTGAGGCTAATTGTTTAAAAGCTTCTTTAGCCTCATTTTGTAGAGTATCAAAAGCTATTTTCAATTCTATGTGAGACATTTTATCAATATGATCATATTTAGAGTGACTTACATTGCTTTTCTTCTTTTGATGAGCCATGAGACAAAGGTTGACTGTTTCTTCTTCGTCACTAGAGTCACTTTTTCTTGAGGCTTCATTATCACTATCCCAAGCAATGTATTATCTTCTAGCTTTGTTAGGTCTCTTTTGGAATTTGTCTTTTCCTTTGTCTTTCTTGAGCAATGGGAAACCTGGTTTGTAGTGGTCGGGTTTTCTGCAGTTAAAACACGATCCTCTTGATTTAGATTTCTTACCTTCATCTTGTCTTGACAGTTTTGATTGGCTTCTATAATTGATGAGATTTTTGTCCGAGTCTTGGACTTCATTCTTTCGGAGATATCTATGATATTTTCTCACAAATAACCCCATGTCTTCACTTGAGCTTTCATCATCATCACTAGACTCACTCACATATGAGTTATTGGTGGAGGCCTTTGAGCTTGAAGCCTTTAATGCAATAGACTTCTTTTTTGTGTCTTTTGGTTTTTCTTTCTTTTCCTTTTTCTCGTGCTTATTTAGACTTATGAGCTCTTGCTCATGCTCTTGAAGCATCCTAAACAATTTTGTTATGTCGAGTGTAGCTAGATTGTTGGATTCCTTGATTATTGTAACTTTAGGTTGCCATTCCCTATTAAGTCATCTTAAAATTTTGTTAGTAGTAACAGCATTGGGAGTAACATGACCAAGAGTGTGTAAGAGATTGATTATATGAGAAAATCTCTTTTGCATATCAGTAATGGTTTCACCATGCTTCATGTGAAAGAGATCAAACTCTTGAGTCAATGTATTGATTCTAGAAAGTTTAACATCATTTGTCCCCTCATGGGCAATTTGTAGAGCATCCCACATTGCCTTAGCAGTAACACAATGTGACACTCTAAAATATTCATCTACACCTAAAGCAGGAATAATCATATTTCTACCTTTCAAATCATAGCTATACTTTTTCTCATCTTCCTCATCCCATAGTGCTTCCGATTTGGGTATGGTGATGTTATCCTCATTGTTCATGGTTATTTACATAGGACCATCCTCGATAACTTTCCATATCTTTCTATTAACAGAGTTAATATGCACACGCATACAATCTTTCCAATAGCTATAGTTTTCACCGGTGAAAATAGGAGCTCTCATATAAGCCCCTTTTGGATCGTTCTCCATATTCTACAAAGTAATATTTGAAGCACCAGATGAACCAGTGCTCTGATACCACTTTTTATATGACGTGATCAATCTAGAAGGAGGGTTGAATAGATCGTTTAAAATTTTAAAATTTTTTCCCATAAATATATGCGAATGCTTCCCGGAATATTGAATCGTCTAAATGATCCTCTATTGAAAAGATCTGATATGCGTAACCGTGTGGGATAGAATGACAAAGTAAGAATCAATGCGTTTTACTCAATTTGTCAATCACTTATACACCCTCAATAAATATGAATTACTTTCAATGAGTTGAATAAGATAAAGCTAAACACAAAGAATAATTAATGGATTAGTCAATTTCTCAAACACCTTATGAGAAAAGCACTTTAGGTTTGATTTTACTAAATTGTAGTAGTGAGTTTTCTTAGGTATCATTCAAAAGGATTGTTACCAATGTTGTAAAATAATCTCAACGCACCACAATTTCAATACATGCAGATTTGAAAAGTTAATTTTCACAAATTATAGTAATCAAGTATGGAGATAAAGAAAAAAATAAGAAGAACACACAATTTATTAAGGCAGTTCCCCTTGTCGTCCTCGCGTAGGGTACGTCTGCCCCCAATTCTAGAATCTAGAATTGAGATACTTGATATTAAGTTGCAAATGTTACAAGAGAAGAGATAGTTCACAATACAAACAAACCAATGTTGATGATGTAACAGTCTTCTTCCCTTTCCTTAGTTTGAGCAAAACCAAGTGCCAAATTCTTCGAACAAACCTCCGGTTACCGCGACTTGATTAATAAAACCATAGTTTCTTAATCCTTTCACTCGGCTGATTTTGATCGCAAGCAATTTGACCCGAAATATATCTTCACAATACTCCGGTTACCGCTACTTGATTAAGCAAACCCACCGTTTCTACATCCTTTCACTCAGATGAATTCAATGAATCAAAGACTTGTGCAAAAACCCCCTCACCAATAGAAATATTGAAGGAGAAAAATCCAAATGATTTTATTCAAGAACAGCCCACAATTGCTCAACCCAAATCTCAATTGAATCCTTGATTTGAACGTTATCTCCATAACACTTTTCTTGAATCAACAACCATGATCATGTGTAGATGTTGATTTTTGAGAAGAGAGGATGAAGATGATGAGCACTATGTGTATCTTTCACTAGTTCTTGTTAACTTCAAATGATGATGCATAATGAATATATATATATATATATATATATATATATATATATATATATATATATATATATATATATATATATATATATATATATATATATATATATATATATATATATATATATATATATATATATATATATATATATATATATATATGTTACCTAATAGTCAAGACCCACAATCATAGCAGAAAAATAGATGAAGGCAGCGAGCGGTCGACTCAAACAGAAAGGGGGTCGGCGCGACACAACCAGTAGACGAAGGAAAAACAGTTTTGAAGTGTAATGCAATGAACGCTTCAGGACTTGCATCGATACAAACTTTGAATATTTTGATTCCCAGGTTGAGTCGATCGGAAGGGTCGACGTGACACATCCAATAGTTTGAGAAAAATCCATTATAAAGTACAGGGCGTCGACCTCTACAAGGCTTGCATCGATGCAATAGTTGAATATTTTGATTCCCGGGTTGATTCCACCGGAAGGGTCGACCTGACACATCCAGGGCTTGGTTGAAGGTGATGAGTCGACTGCACATATCTTTGAGTTGACACACACATTAAATTTTCTAAAAAATAAGTGTTTCTAGAGATCTTCATTCCAACCATTCCACAACAAGATTTTTCATAGGACCAACCCAAATTAAGAGTAAGTGATAATCGTTTTGACATCATTAAAATACTTATAGAGGGACCTTTCCCTCACAGATGCTTGTATCAAGATTTCAAAGTTGGAAAAACTTACCTCTTGATGTAAAAATTCAATGTCCTCTATAAGACTTCTAGAAGCAATATGGTGTTTGCTTTAGCTTCCTGGGACCTTAGTGAGTATGTTGAAACTCTTACTTTGCCTTGAAAGTGTCTAGATTGGTCTACTCAAGTCAAGTTGCAATGGTGGATTTTGAAAATGGTGGATGATGAAAATAATGTTACAATGAGGAAACTAGTTTATGGATAGCTTCTATATGATATATATGAAGTGTTTGGATGATTTTTTTGGACAATAGTTGCAAGAGTGATGAATTTCGAAGTTAACATTTCAATAGCTTAAAAATGGTGTTTTTTGGCCAATTATGACTTGTGAGAGATTGTGGGTGTTTGAGGGCTTATTAATTCGTGACTTTGCTTGAAAATAACTTGTCTATCTATATGGAAAAGGTTAGAGATGTTTTTCACAAGGTATTTATGAGTTGTAGGGTTTTGGCTAGGTGGCTTGCTTTTGAAGAAAAGTGGAAAACAAGTTTCAATGTGTTGTACAAGCATGGTCTGAAGTTGTTGGAGGCCTTAGACCTGTTGCTTCTGGTTTTGACTTTTCTTGTGTTCAAATTAAACAAGTTTGGGAGCTCAAGAAATTGACTTTGTGATTAAAGTGATCTTTAGGAAAATGGATATGGAGCTTTTTGTAATTTCATCCAAAAATGGTATAACCAAGTGGATAAAGCCTCAAATCTTTGTGTAATGCATCACAAATTTGTGTAAATGTCTTATTATGTGGAGATTTAGAAGCAACTTGGCCTGAAAAGTGAGATTGGATGATAAGGTTATGAGATTTGGTCTTGAGTTCTTCATAAAAATGACTTGAAATTTAAGAATGAAATGCCAACTTCATGTCTTTGAATCTCCTAGCCCAAAAATGATCTCTTCAAGTTCTTGGACATTTTTGAAAGCTTGAAACATCCTTTACAAACTTCATGTTTACCATTTTGACAAAATCATCTTGGAGCTTTGTGAAAATTGGCCAAGAAGTTACGTCAAAAATCTGCCTAAACTAGGTCAAATTTTCACTAAGTGTTTTAGAAAAGGTGCATGACTTTTTGGGCTAATAACTCAAAATATAAGAATTTTTTGGATATGAGCCCTCTATTACAAAGTTGTATATCTCATGAATATCTACAACTTTCATTTTGAAAGTTTCTTTTGAATCATCTTTCATCTTGGTGAAAAAATATCATGAAGTTATGAAATTAATAAGGTTTAAAACACTTAGAAAAATTCTAAGTATTGAAAAGTTTGAATTTTCAATGGAATTTATTGACTTTCTTGATTCTTGATGATCAAATTTGATATTTTTGAATATCTTGATGAATGATCTTTGAAATTGAATTTGATCAAAAAGTCAAAGTTTGACTTTTTGTGTATCAGTTGACTTTTCATCAGTTGATCAAATTTCAACTATTAATGCATTGATCTTGTGGGATGAATTGAACTATGAAATTAGTTCAACATATTGTATTTTAATACTTGATATTATGCTTCAAGTCATTAGATCATGTATTAGGTCAAAAGTCACTGATCAGTCAATTACAGTCAAAACCCTAATTTTGACCAATTTGCCCCTTTGGTAAATTGAGTGCTTTTCTTGAGGGATTGTGATCAATACTTGATAAAATTATGAATAGGACTTTAAAATTTTGATTTTGGCCAAAATTCATGAAGTTTGACTGTAGGTTGACTATAGTTGACTTTTTACCCAATATAGTTGATTTTCAGTAATCTGGTCAAATGACTGAGCAAATTTGTGATTCAAGACTTGAAACTTGACATGAGTACTCTTGGAGGTCTATAATGATCCATGAATACCATTTTGGAATTAGAAGTCCAATTACCCTTGTGAAAATCAAAACCCAAATTTGAGGCATCAATGTTTAGGAGATGGTTTGGCCTAGTCAACACTTGTGCAAACTTGAGCTATTAGAGATCTTGTATGAAATGGTTTTGATGAAAGAGAGGGAAAATTTTAAGGTAAAACAGTTGCCCCTATTCAATCTTCTTAAACCTGAAGAGGTAGATTGGCGAGTCCGCCATTCGTGACTTGAAGGTGGAAGATAATTGAACACTAGAGTACCCAGAAATTTGCACTCGCTGATGCACGAAGTAATGTATTAGTTGATTGCCTCGGAAATGGGCTTAAACATGCCATTAATAGAGGTGATGAAGATTCGTCGGAGATGGGCTTATAGATTCCATCCAAGGTGACTGTTGATAGGGATTGGAAGAAGTATCAGAATAAATCTTTGGTCGATTTATACTGAGCCGAGCAGAGGTCTTGAAAAAACTTTAACTGGATAATTAATCAGTATAAATATTTGGAGAGATTTAACTGAACCATAGAAAGTTTCTAACGGAATGGAACCTGAATAAATTATTGATTGATTTAAACTGAACCCGCAGATGTCTCAAATGAACTTTAACTGGATAACGAATCAGTATGAATCTTCGGAGCAATTTAACTGAACCAGAGAAAGTGCCTAACGGCACATAACCTGAATAAATCATTGATCTATTTAAACTGAACTAGAAGATGTCTCCAATGAACTTTAATTGGATAACGAATCAGTATGAATCTTCAGAGCGATTTAACTGAACCAGAGAAAGTGTCTACTGGAACAGAATCAGGATAAATCATTGATTGATTTAAACTGAACCAGCAGAGGTCTTGAATAAACTTTAAATGGATAACAAATCGATATAAATCTTCAGAGCGATTTAATTGAACCAGAGAAAGTGTCTACTGGATCGGAATCAGGATAAATCATTGGTCGATTTAAACTGAACCAGCAGATAAAATGTTTGTCGCTGACGATATTTATCTAGTGACTGTTCTTTCCTGAAAAGGTAAAGAATTAGTTGTAATGCAATGTCATGATGCATACATTGTGGAATGATTTTCTCAAAATAAATGAGATTGTGCTATATGCATTTTGTATGCATATGTCATGATGTATGAATGTGAAATGTTATCTTAAGTGTATCTTTGTCTGGGAAATAAATCCTTAACAACTGCTGGACAATTTTTTTTTGGAAGCTAAATCTCGGACTACTACTGGAGATGTAGAGTATGTATCTCTTCAACATGGTTTAGAATGTTTCCCCTGGAAATTCCTGTTTTCTATTTGAGGAAACTATGCAGGGAGAGTTGATTTCTGTTTGGGGAGTAGAGTTTAGGAACCTTGGTTATCCATTGCTCTACTGGGGTTTTTAATTCTCATATGCTCTGACTGGGGATAAAAGAGATGATAAGACCTCTGATCGTCTGGGAAAGATGAAGTTAACTGGTATGTGGCCGAGTTCCAGGCTTCGCAACAACCTTTTAGTGATAGTATCAACACTGTTAGGGACAAGGGGTGTTGTCCGTTGAGAATTAAACTCAAGCTGGGGAGATTGTAGTCTATTGAGGAAATAAACCCTGTCGAGAAAGGTATTCTGAAGACCTTACTGGGGAAATGTATTCATCTGAGGAAGAATTTTTGCAGGGTTTTCTCTCTCAGCTTTGGAAAACCAAACTCGGAAGATAATTTCTAGAAGATATACTGATTGGCACTCTGGATGGAGAATGTATGAATTCACTCTGTGGGGATAAATTTATTGAAGTAACTCTGGGGATATCCTAAATCCTTGAGTAAATGCTTATTATTGTTCTTGTGCGTACATTTGTTAACAGTTAATCATGTTCATATGCATATCTTCATTCAATTTTAGTCATTGGACGTTTTTGCACCCAAAACAGAAAAACAAAAAGTTCGCACTTAAAAGTATATTTTTATTGATAATGTGCCTAAAAACAGGCATTTTTGTACAGAAGATAGAAATCCTAGTAAGCGGGAGTCGTCAAAAAATGCAAAGAATACAAAGTGAAAACCAAAATTGTATAGCCATGTGGAAGTGATCTTATTGGGTTCCAACTCCGCTATTACCCATACATCTTCGAACATAATCCCTTACCATCGAAAGAAGTTGATTGAATTGGTCTTGTACCATTTGAACTTTAGACCTTGGTAATAAAATAACTGTAGTGATCCAACGGGACATAGTCATACGCTTTTTATCCTTAACTTTTGCCTGGACCGCCCTTTCAGGTTTTCAGTCCACCAGGTTACCCTTTTTTTGCCCAAGCTGTCCTTTTAGGTTTTTTCGACTTGTCGGGTGTACAATCTTTTGTATATATCCCTAATTTTTTCCTGAACACTTTTGGTTCACCAGGATGCCCTTATTTTTCCTAGGTATGTTAACCTAGCGGGTCATTCTTTATGCATAGTATTTTTTGACTTTATCTGTGTTCGCAGGATGTGGGAAATGTTCGTCGTCCATAGTGGTTAGCATCATAGCTCCGCCATACAACACTTTCTTGACAACAAATGACCCTTCATAAGTGGGAGTCCATTTGCCCCTGGGATCACCTTAAGGTAAAATTATGCGCTTTATTACCAAGTCGCCATCCTGGTATACTCGAGGTTTGATGTTCTTGTTGAATGCCTTGATCATACGCTTCTGATACATTTGACCATGACAGACAGCATCCAGTATCTTCTCATTGATCAAATTCAACTGATCCAATCTTGTCTAAATCCATTCATCGTTGCCTAAGCCCGCTTCTTTCATGATCCTTAGAGATGGAATCAAAACTTCCACAGGTAGGACAACTTCCATGCCATAGACTAAAGAGAAAGGGGTTGCCCCAGTTGATGTTCAAGCCAAAGCACGGTAGCCATGAAGAGAAAATGGTAGCATCTCACTCCAATCCTTGTAGGTCACCACCATCTTTTGAATAATCTTCTTTATATTCTTATTGACAGCTTCAACTACACCATTCATCTTAGGTCTGTAAGGAGAAGAGTTGCGATGCTTGATTTTGAACTGCGTAAAGAGTTCAGTGATCATAGAATTATTGAGGTTGGTTCCTTTTTCGGTGATGATCCTTTCAGGGATGTCATATCCGAAGATGAGGTTATGTTTGATAAACCGGGCTACAACATTCTTGGTAATTGAGGAAAATGAAGTCGCTTCAACCCATTTGGTAAAGTAGTCAATGGAAACTAGGATGAAACGATGTCCATTAGAGGCCGTTTGCTTGATTTCTACAATCATGTCAATGCCCCACATTACAAATGGCCACAAATCAGTTATAACATTCAAGGGAATTAGAGGCACATGAACCTTGTCGACATAGATTTGACACTTATGGAAAATCCTCGATGATGGTGACAATTAGTTTCCATAGTCAACCAATAGTAACCAGCCCTCAGAATCTTCTTGGCCATAGTGTTCCTGCTAGAGTGAGTTTCGAAGATACCTTCATGCATGTCTTCCATGATCTTTTCTGCTTCCTTCTTGTCCATACAACGGAGCAGAGTAGAATTATGGTTGCACTTATACAGGATCCCGTTGCTCAGGAAGAATTTGGTTGAGAACCTCCGCAGAAATTTCTTGTTGTTGATTGAGGCTCCCTCAGGATATTCTTGTGCTTCAAGGTACCTCCTCACTTTATGATACCAAGGCTTCTCTTCATCAGTGTCGATCTCATAACAGTGCACAGGTTCGTCAAATATTTCGATAGTAATTCTGGGAGCTTTATTGTCCCAATTGATCTTGAACATAGACGACATAGTTTCTAAGGCATCTACCAACTGGTTTTATTCCCTTAGAAAGTGTTCAAAGGTGACCTCTTTGAAGTAAGGAATCAAGGTTAGCACATGCTTTTTGTAAGGGATCAAATTTGGATGTTTGTTATCCCACTCTCCTTTAACTTGACTGATTACTTATGATGAATCTCTGTATATGCTTAAGAATTTGATTCTTAAGTCAATGGCAGCCTTTAGACCCGAGATGCATGCTTCATACTCGGCCATGTTGTTTATACAATCGAAGCACAGTCTGGAAGTGAAAGGCGTATGGCAACCTTCAGGAGAAATGATCACAACACCAATTTTGTTACCTAAGGAATTGGAAGCTCCATTAAAAACCATAGTCCATCGGGATCCTTGTTCAGGTCCTTCATACGGTTCAGGCTTTTCACAGTCGGTTATCAGCATGATATTCTCGTCCGAGAATTCAAAGTTCATGGATTGGTAGTCATCAACAGCTTGATGCACCAAATGATCCTCCAATACACTTCCCTTGATTTATTTTTGTGTAGTGCACTGAATATCGTATTCAGTCAAAATCATTTTCCATCTAGATATTCATCCGGAAAGGGCTGGTTTCTCGAAGATATACTTGATGGGATCCATCTTTGAAATCAATAAGGTAGTATGAGTCAACATATACTGTCTTAGCCGGCGAGCAGCCCGTGCCAAAGCACAACAAGTTTTCTCGAGCAGTGAATATCTGGTTTCACAGTCAGTAAATTTTTTTCTAAGGTAGTATATTGCATGCTCTTTTCGGCCAGACTCGTCATGTTGACCCAGCACACACCCCATTGAATTCTCTAATACAGTCAAGTACATAATCAGAGGTCTTCCTTCAACTAGAGACATCAGGATTGGAGGTTCTTGTAAGTACTCTTTAATCTTGTCAAAAGCTGATTAGTAGTCGTCGTTCCATCTGACTACTTGATCTTTTTTCAACAGTTTGAAAATCGACTCACATGTAGCAGTTAAGTGAGAGATGAATCGAGCGTTGTAGTTGAGTCGAATTTCTTGTATGGATTTGACTTTTGCAGGGTCGACCTCAATACCTTTTCCACTAACAACAATCCCTAGAAGTTTTCCATACCTCACCCCAAAGGTGCATTTGTTGGGATTCAGCCTCAGCTTGTATTTCTGCAACCTTTTAAATAGCTTGTGTAAATGACCAAGGTGTTCTTCCTCAGTTTGCAACCTTGCAATCATATCATCAACGTATAACTCTATCTCATGATGGATCATGTTGTTAAATAGAGCTATCATAGCCCGCTGATAGGTTGCGCCTGTATTATTTAAACTGAAAGGTATGACCTTATAACAGAAGGTGCCCTACTGTGTAACAAAAGTGGTTTTCTCCATGTCTTCGGGTGCCATTTTGATTTGGTTATAATCGGAGAATCTATCCATGAAGGAGAAAACTTTGTGTTGAACAATGTTGTCAACTAAGACATCGATATGAGGTAGTGGTAAATCATCTTTGGGGCTTGCCCTATTCAAATCCTTATAGTCTATGCACATACGAACTTTACCATCTTTCTTCGATACTGGAACAACATTTTCCACCCATTGAGGGTATGTTGTCACTTCCGAGAAACCTGCATCGAACTGTTTCATTACCTCAGCTTTTATTTTCTCAGACATATCTGGCCGCATGTGACGAACCTTTTGCTTGACTGGAGGATAATCTTCATTCATTTGCAGGAGATGAACTATGATATCAACAAGCCCCAAAATATCTTCATATAACCAAGAGAACACTTCAACATAGTTGTGTAACATCTGAACCAATCTTCTCTTGACACAGTCTTTCAAGTTGGTGCCGATCTTGACCTCTCTTTTGTCTGCCTCAGTACCCAGGTTGATCATTTCAACTGGTTCTTCGTGCAGTTGAATGGCCTTTTCTTCTTGTAATAGAAGTCTGGCGAGTTCCCCAAGTATTTCATGATCTTCATCACCTTCGTCTTCGGCTTGATAGATTGTATTTTCAAAGTCATAGATGGAAATTTAAGAGTCATTGTCAATAAGATCCAGAGTGGATGTAGATCTGCTAATGTATGTGTGTGTGTGTGTGTGATACGGTGGCAGAACCGACTGTTTTGAAAATGCTGGTTTGCGTTTTGCGTTTTTTATTCGCAAAATGTCGCGGTAAGCAAGAGTCGTCACCAACTTTTATTTCATCCAACCGGAAAGGAAAAAAGTACAGAAAAAATCAATTTTCGAGATATTCTTAGTACGGGGGGTAGATTATAGAAAGGGAAGGTATTACCACCCTTTCTATCCATGGTTTTCCATTGGCTCTTAGGTACTTGTCATCTTTTAAAATTGCTTGTGTATGTGCTTTGTTTTGAAAAAGTTTTGACTTCGTGATAACCCTTGTATCAGTCCTCAAAGGTGTGACGAAGTTGTTTTGGAAATTTGTTTGAAAAGTGTAAGTGTGAAAAGCTTTGATTTGAGAAAGTACCTACTAGTATCTACCTACTCGAAAAAAGATCCTTTCTATTCTTGTTTCCTTTAGACAGTGTTATCCTACTATTGAGAAATAGGTAGCGCCGTCGTTGGAATTGTAAGGGTCAATTCGAAAGGGACGTACGATCAGTAAAGCAATGTTAGGACGTCTTAGTAATAACCCTAAAGTCTTAAGATCATATTCAAGGCAACATTTCCGAGGCAACATTTCCGAACGGGACATTTGATCTTCGTTAGACAGGAGGGAAACCACTAAGACACCCTATGCTTAATGATCGTTTATCGAAGGCAACTGAAGTGAGAGTATACCCTAAGAGTGATATGTGCGAGTGATTAGTTTAAGTTATTTATCTTTGCACATTAGGGTTTTTCTAACTGTATTAAATTCTCATGCAGTCTTGTCATACAATCCTATTAGCATACATCTAGATAGTTAAATATTTGCGAGAATTAAAATGCGAGAAAGTAAATCTACGCTATTACAAGGCTTCGGGGGGAGGGATTAATTACATAGCCAAAAAAACAAAAAAAAAACAAAATGATAAATAAAAGCCCTAGATTAAACTATTACAAACCATGAACAGTTACAACAATATTATCAAAAATAAATAATCAGCGCACGGCGAATTACATGCGGAGCGACTAGGGTTTTGACCCTTGACTGAACCTAATTGTAACTGATTAAAGTAAACATATTTTTTTGTCATTTTTTTATTATTTAAGAAAGTAATTAAATAATTGAATTAAAAAAGAAAATCCTAAATTTTAATTAATTTTAATTGTGAAAGAAATTAGAATTGCCTTAAATTAACTAAACTAATTCATTAAAAAACGCTTATTAAGAAAACAAGTATTCTTTTTGTGATTTTGGTTGGTTAATTTTAGAAAAAATAATTTTGGTGTTGATATATAAAAAAAACAGAATAATTAAAGAAAAGAAAATTAAAGAAAAATAAGAAATAACCCCAGGGCCTGCTGTCAGCGGGTCTGATCAGAGGATGATGGTCCAGTGTTGTACCCCAAATTTTGACCTAAGATACCGTCTTCCATCTGCATCATTCGCATTGCAAGAGTTTTGACCTATTTTTATCAATTTTCAAAGCAGTTTAAAAATTCATAACTTTTTCGAGTCGGGAGCTGTTTATTTGTTGAACGCTAAATTTACTAACTGATCAAGACTTAAACAATGTTCATTGATTATTTTTTATCTTAAATTCAAATAATTGGAATTTATTTTCGATTATTATGTAATTTAAAGATTTATAAATAACAAAACAAATATTTGAGAAGAGGTTTATTAATTGATCAAATAATGTTTATTAATTATTCATTATCCTAAATTTAAATAATGGGAACCTGTTTTCCGTTATTATATAATTTAAAGGTTTACGAATAATGAAATAAACATTTGAAAAGGAGTCTATTAATTGATCAAGCAATGTTTATTTGATTATTTATTGTTCTAAATTTAAATAGCTAAAATTCTATTTTTCAAGTTATTATAATTTAGAAGAATTAAAAATAATAATAAAATAAATAATTGAAGTTATTAATTGATCAATGATGTTTATTTATTTGTTTATCATTTTAAATTTAAATGATTGGATTTGATTTTCAATCATTATATAATTTAAGGAATTATAAACAATAAATAAATAATTGGAAAGAAAAAGAATTAATTGAGAAATAATAGAATTTTTATTCACTTTATTCTATTTATTACAATTGTCATTTAAATGTTGTGTTATTACAAAATATTTATAAAGACAATTACACAAATGCTTAAAGTAAAATAAAAAGCTATTTTTCTAAATTCTAATTCTAATCTTCTATCCAATGCTCTTGTCTGCTCATTTAAATTTTACCTGCAAAAAACGATTAAAAGAAAAGTAAGAATTGAATAAATAATTAAAATGCAGAAAATAAATTTAATGTTCATCATTAAAAGCAAACGGCCGGAATCAGTTTGCCCTTTTTGCAAATCGCGGGATTTCTCCCGGTTCACAAAAAGGGAGGAATTTTTATGAATGCACAATTAAAAAATAGCACATTTCAAAATCAATTGCATTTTTATCAAAAAGCCCACTGCATATTTCACATATGTAAATTCAATTTTGGTCAAAACTGCATAAACCATACAAAACAGCATATGCAAGTTCACAAACAAAAGCTAACGTTAACCTGCATCCTTATAGGAGAATAACATAGGCTCCCATGCAAGACAAAAGAAGATTATGCAGTATTAAACAATGTATGCAAGCAACATATGTTTCCCTTTTTCATCATATTCCAGCCTGTTTGCCATTTCAGAATATAAAGTACATATCACATTATGTATCATTTATGTACTTGAGAGAGAAGAGAGAAGAGGTTCAGTTTTGCAGATTTGGATTTAAGCATGAAATGGGAATAAAGTCAACCATATGTAGCAGCATATATGCAGAGCATCAGAAAAATATATTAATATACTCAAACCTGAGCCATCAAGGAGGCAACGGATATAATATTACCAAACCCCTTCAAATATAAGCAGAGTTCACAACCTGTAAAAGGAGGCCTCCACCACCAAAAACCTTAAAAACACATAACCTGTTTGATAACCTGCATCAAACTATTCAAAACCACAGTCCATGCCATAACTTGCATACTGCATCAGAACTATTTTTTCAAGCATACTGCATCAAACCATTTTTCAAACATATTGCCAAACTATTCAAAAACCACATAACCTGCATATTGCTGAACCGGCATATTGCTAAACCTGCATATTGCTGAACCTGCATATTGCTAAACCTGCATATTGCTAAGCCTGCATTAACCTGCTAAAACCAAATCAAAACTCACAATACAAACACAACACCACAATGTTCGAAATCAGAAGCATGATAGGGTCGAGGAATCAAACATAATACCTTGATAATTTCCAGAGAAATCCTCCTCTCTGTCGGTATTCTTCTTTTCTCTTTCTTTGACACCACTTTAAATCTTGTTCCTCTTTATGATTATTATCATTGTGTTTGTTCATAATTATTGTTGAGGTTAGAGTCCTCCTTCACTTGATGATTTCGTTGCTGAATCTTTAAGAGCTGTGAAAACAAGGAAAATCCTGAGAACCAAATACGAGATTTGGATTTGAGCAACTGTGAAATAGAGTGCATTACCATAAGAATCGAATAGGGTTTTAGCCGAGAGTGTACTCGATCTTCGCTTCATCAGTTTCTCGACCTCCTCCGTCAACCTTAAAACAACCAGCCACATCCTTAACTCCCTTATTTTATAGTAGAACCATACCAACACAAACCATTATCATCACCATTCTAAATTCAACCAAAACAAACATTTCCATTCTAATCCAGATAAACATATACTGTAATCTAACTTTCACAAGCTCCTCCTGTCAAAACCATTAACTAAATTTCATTAAAGGGTACAACACAACATAATACTTAATGCTAACAAATTGGTACAGAGGTTTATTTTCTTTTTTCCAGAAATATGAAAAGAATAAAACAAAGTCATCTGCACAACATCGGCCATCTCTCTATGATCCGCTCTCGCCGGCGGCTTTATCACCTTCGACGACAACACCTCGAAGCTATGACGCGGACAACTGAAGCTCCAGCCGCACCCTATTTCCACAAACTCTAACAAAAATATAATAACAAAATTACCTGGCATTGATTCTTTCTTCATTCTGCAGAAGAATCGTAAATAAAATTCCAGATCACTCTGTTTTTGCTTCAGTCTTCAAGCACTTTCATCACACTTCAATCATCTTCATCGCTTCTATACCCGAATTCTCGTCTTCATCGCAGCATCACCACATCTTCATCGGGTTGCTTCTCTACTTCAATCAACACATGCGCAACGATAGAAACAATTCAGACACAGAGTTTTTTCATAAAAAAGAAGATTAAGAGGGCCACTTATACTAGAAAATATACAGGAAGATCATAACATACCTTTAACCTCTGTTTCCATAACCACCATGTTAAAACTCTTCTTCAACAACATCATCGCGTTTGCATCATTGTGAACGACCACTTTTTCTGCGAATCCAACATAAACCATTCTAACATCATTATCTCCCTCATATCTATGCCGAATCATCGTCATTATCTCCTTCTGAAATCACCCATTTAACCTTCAACATCATTACAGATTTAAATCAAAAACAAAAACCTTTATTTCACAAAACATTCCATTCAAAAATCTGAATTTGAAAAAGAAAGGAAGCAAAGTACCTTTAACCGCAACCACCACTACAATGCCTACACGAAGGATTTCCCAGCACAATAAGCAGAACGGCGAGCTCAGTGACTATGTTTCAATTGCGATGATAAGTTCATTCTCGGTCATAAATGAACAACGGAAAACTTTTACTCCTAATGGTAGAGGAAGATGCCTCTTTAGTTGCTACTGAAGACACTACCAAATGCTTCTATAGGCGATAACTCAGGCAAGAAGGTAATGCAGAGAAACAAAGGGAAGTGGAAGAATTTGTCTTACCTGTCGGAAGCAAGCTCTGGCGGATCTTGATTTTGGTGATGCAGCGAAATCCAGAAAAAACTGATTCATAATTTGTTATTCTCTGCACCGATTCTTCTTTTTCTCTTCTGCGTTTCCGTTATTCCTCTTGCGTTTTGGTTTTGATTTGTGGTGTTATTGTCGTTCTTGAGGTGAAGATGTTGTTTGCGTTTGATGAAACGGAATGTTGAAGCAGAGAGGTTTACAGTAGAGTTTTGTGATGCGAGATCGAGATAGATGCAGGTGATGTGATGATTCGGCGTTGATGATTGAAGGAAGATGATGGTTGAGGTTCCAGCGGCGGCCATGGCACAACGTTTCCTAGGCTTTTCGTACAGCATCTGTGTTCTTTCTTTTCCTGGGTCTGGGTCCTCCCATGACCCGCTCCCTTTCCCTCAACCCAGCTCAATTTCCTTTTTAACTAAAGCCCATTCCTAATTGCTATTCATACCCCATCTTTTATTTACTCTTTAGTTTAATTCTATTCTTTTTCTTAACTTAATTAATTTAGATTAGTTGGTTTTCTTAGGAATAAACATATAGTTTTAATTAAATAATTTTTAATATTTTATCCAAATCTTATTAGTTTAAGTTTTAATTTAGTAAATAAAAAAAAGAGATGTAACTTAAAATATTTTTTAATCATTGACTAATTTTATTAATTTAAACTCTTAGGATTTAATTTAGTAATCTTAGTATCTTTTTTTAAATTAGACTTAAGTTAGTAGCATTAAGTTTTAATTTAATTTAATTTAAAGAATTCTTAAAAGTAATACTTTCTATTTATATTAAAAAAAGGACAAAAAATAGAACTTAAAAGCTTAAAAACTTAAAAAACATTTCTATTAATTCTCGTTACCTTTTATCCATGTTAAAATGCGTAACCAATTAAAACATTTTTCTCTTCATATGTTAAACAAAAAAATCTAAAAATGCATGTTCACACACTCAGTCTCTTATTTAATTTGTTGTATATCCTTTATCTCATGATTTTCTATTTAAATATCTCGCACTTACTTGATTATTCTGTTTGCGTCAATCCAAAGGGAATTGTCTAATTTTTGTTGACTTCATGTCCTCAAAAACGATCGAGCGAATACTCTCATTCATTAAAAACTTAGGATAACTTTTCCTCAAACATTCACCTTACTTCAAAATTTCAACCTTTTCAAGACCTATACCTTTTAAGCAAAAACTTCGACATTAGGTCGTCGTACCTTCAGAAAACCCGTCCGTATCCCTTTTCGGCCAAAATAATTTATCTTTAATCAAGCGATCAATTTTAAATAAAACAGATATTTCAAAAGGTTCCTATAGAGTACTATAGATGCATTGGGTGCTAATACCTTCCCATTGTATAACCAACCCCCGAACCATAAGATCTCTTTTCAAAAACGCTTTGTATTTGTATTTTTATTTACATTGCATATTTAGGGTTTTATTTCGCTCTTTTCCCTTTTCCTTTGGAAACAATAAAGCGCGGTGGCGACTCTTGCTTTTGTGAGACGAATTAATTAATAGTTCGATCTCCGATTTACCCTGCTACATTTTTTATCGCTACAGAATTGGCGACTCTGCTGGGGAAAGATCGACCTCTTGCTGGTCCATCCCTAAGTGGGTTAAGCCTAATTTGTTTTATCTGTTTACTATTATTTGATTTGCTTGATTATATGTTTAAATTGGGGTGTTTGGTTTTTTGCAAAGGACGAATCCTATACCCGGATTAAGTAACACTTAAGGAATAGGACGGGCGGTATAGTCATGTTAACTTTGAGGGAGTAATCCCGAAGAAGGAGGCATGAGATCCCCCACTCAATGGAAGGCCCTCTTGAACTTAATATTTGTTTACCGAGTAATCGGGAAGACATTATTATTTTCGACCTAGGAGCCCGAGAAGTTGAGGACCGTAGAACCCTAACCCATCTTGGCCTTTTTAGGTGTAGCGCGGAGACTATAACAGAGTAATTCGGAAGTAGTTGTTACGCGATGCTACGCTCGGACGAGTTTCTCTTGAGAATATTGCTAATTATCGAGTAATCAAGACGTTGGCAATATCCGAAGGAGGAATGTAGACTCTGGGAACTCTTAGAACCTTGTTCTACAGGTGTGATTAAACCCTTAGTACATACCTTGGGGATGTTTTTACCCTTGACTCCATGCTCGTGACGTGGAACCTTTCGACTTTGTTTGTGACCTTGCTTGTGGTTGTTGCATCGCCATGCATTCATGCATCCATAAAACTCTTTTCACTTGACTTTGAAGGAGTTTGGAGGTCTTTCTTTGTAAACATCACTAGTTTCGTCAAACTCAATGGATCTTGGGTGTCGATAGGGCGAAAACCCCAATCCACCGAAATGGATGATTGATCTTGACGATAACTTGATCAATGTTTGGAGCCAATTTAAAATTCATCTGTTATCTTCATACTTGGATGTTTATAACTTGATATCTTGAGTTCCTTGGAAGTCAAA
The DNA here is from genome assembly GCA_948472305.1 of Vicia faba. NCBI lineage: Eukaryota > Viridiplantae > Streptophyta > Magnoliopsida > Fabales > Fabaceae > Vicia > Vicia faba. The sequence continues at coordinate 983,936,897 of OX451736.1, read as the reverse complement.
TAAAACTCTTTTGCATATCATACATCATTCTACATTTTTCTTTGTCTCACTTTCAAAAGTCTTTTTCCGAGTCTCATTTTTTCCTTCGGTCTCACCAGTACAACACTGACGCTAAGAGAACAATGGAGAATATCAAGCAAGAGGTTTCTGAACTCCGCAGAGAGGTGACTATTTTGAAAGCTGGTTTGGATCACTTAACTGGTTTGGTTGAAATTCTGATCTCCGCCCAAGTCAATCCGTCTAGGAGGGAGAAAGCGAGGATAAAAGTCTTCACGGAGACTCTAAAATCTTTTTCTCATGAAAAGGTGACGGTTAATGCACCTGACGACTTTCCTGACAAGGTGAATGTGGGAGTGCGTCTAGAAGAAGATGTCGGAATGGGATGTTTATATGAAGTGGGTAGCTCAGTTAATGGTGTGAAGAAGTTTGATAATGACTTTTCCAAGAAGAGAACCAGAGGAAGGAATAATCATCATCAGAATCATCACGTTCATCAACAGAATCAGCAAGTTCCTAATCAGAGGAAAACCCAGTTTGATTCAATTCCAATCACCTATACAGAGTTGTTCCCTATCCTGTTGCAGAGGAATTTGGTTCAGACCCGACCTCCACCGAAGGTCCCTAAGAAGATACATTGGAACTACAAAGCTGATTTGGCTTGCACTTTTCATCAAGGTGCTCGTGGGCATGACTTGGAGGGTTGCTTCGCTTTGAAGATTGAGGTTCAGAAGTTGGTCCGAAGTGGTATCTTGTCATTCAAGGACGTTGGTTTTGAAGTTCAAATCAAACGGGCGCCGAAGAGTAAACACGACTGAGGGTGACTTTGATTTTTGAAGGATGTTTTCGGTAGTTCAAGTGGAAATCCTTCCCAGATTATTAACTTGTTTCTGCTTTTGTAGCTTTTCTTATTTATCGAAACATTGTTTGCATGTAAGAACTTGTTTGCGTCTGAATGATTATTTTAATACAATGAGTATGTTTGTCTTGAAGAAATTCATTCGTTTCACTCATATTTGCTTTCAAATTTTAAATTTCTTTTTGCATTATTATACCAACATGTTGCCCATTCTCTTGTCTAGGCAGAGATTGAAGGGGGGATGATGATCTAAAGAACACAAAATCTTTGGTTGCATGCTTTTGAATAAAATCTTGTTGATGATGTACAGGCATTGTTTCAAATCCCTAAACACCGGAGATATAAGGAAGATAATCCCTTGCTAACCCCTTTTGAGCCTTTGAAGCAGAAGTTTCTTTTCTATACGAAAAAACCTTGAATTTTAACCTGGGGCAGGGTAGTTTTCGTTTAATCTGATTGAGTGTTCAAAATTCGGAAGAAAGATGTTATCGTCACAAAATCCTTTGAGAGATGAACACTCATGTTGAATTAACCGAACATAGAGTTGGAGAACATCATGAAGAATGGGTGGGCACCAAATATTTTGAGCCTTAAAATCTTTTTCTAAAAAAACCACGAATCAGACCACATTACAACCTTCAAAAGTCCTAATTGAAGCAAGGTTATTTTGAAAGCATACTTCAATGAGATAGTGTTCCTGACTCCCATGAATGTTTTAAATAGTTATGTTGGTAGCATATGTTTTTCCTATACAAAAATAAATGATGCTCTAACTCGCAAAATTTGTGCGATATCTTTTAAAAATCTTCAAGACTTATATAACTGTTGCGTTAGAATTCTCATTCTCATTGTAAACTTTTTTCTAACTGCAAAACATTTGTTTGATATCAAGGAAGCTCACATGAACACCAGTGATGAGTTTACCCTTTTAAGGCTTGGAACTATGTTGAGTATTTGGAGAATCAATTCAAGAAAATCATATCCGGGGGCATGTTAGTTGAAGACCTTAAGCATGGACAGGTTGCTTCTACTAGTTAATGCTTTTCCCAATTTGTTTGCTCGTTTGGGGCAAAAATTCGAAGACTTTGTTGCGCCGACTACAGTCAATCCGGGGCAATCACGTCGAGATTTGATAAATTCCTCTAAGAGTTTGAAGACACCAGAGCATGGTGAATGCCAGGTCTTTTGTAAAACCCTCGTTAGACGATTTTTCTCGCCATTAACCATTTTGCTTGGGGCATTTGAGAAGTGAAGCTACTTGTAAGAATCGTCGTGCATCATGTAGCTCATCAGCAGTGAGTTTGGGGCATCCAATTTGGTCCCAGGGGCAATCTAGACTTGTCAGAATGTGTGTTATGTATCGCACACTTTATCAGAGGGTGGTGTTCCCAGTATCTCCAGCTAAGAATGGCTCTTTCCAGCTGAAGCATTTGTTCGTGTTGTTATCCTTTCAATGGGTTGTCAGCAGTGGAAGACTGGATTTTGGGTTTTCTACCTAATATCTTCCTCTCCAAGAGATTTAAGCCTTGTAGAAGGATTTTACAGCATTGTTGGCTTTTGTCTTCTATCTCCAGTGATGTTCCCCTCCTGTTGAGATTAGCCGAGCGCCGGGTTGTACTGTGATGTCTTATCATCTTCTGTCCATCTCCCCTGTCGTTTTTGTCAGCATACACATGACATTCATTCACACTTGCATCATGCACGCACAGTTGTATTTGTTGATGTCATTGAGTTCGTACACCTTGGTTGTGTCTTTTCAAATAGCACCTTTGATCTTTCCAAATAGAGTGCCAACTTAAGCATAAAATGTGCCTCCTTTCTAATTCCCCAACTGAGCTAATCCTCGTGGATGATTTTTGATTTAGCTTACCTTGTCCATTTCTGGATAGGATAAATTCCCCAATCGAGTCACTTTCTCATTGGGTGGAGTCTTGTTTGACTGTTTTCTCTCTGGTTTATTCCTAGATGAAGTTGTTGCCTCTTGCATAGGCTATCTCATTGATTTTCCCCAGTGAAATTGCGACCTAGACGGTTGGTGCATTTATTTTGCACGTTAAAATATATGATCTCCTCGGGAAGGATTGATTCAGGGTTCTCTTTGATGAAGATTTTATTCTCTGCCAATATCATCGCAGTTTCCTTCTGAATTATGTTGGAAAACGACAAGCGGTAGCTCTTCACGAGCAACTTGTACATTACTTTTTCGAAAGCGCCGAGCAGCAGTTCTTCATGAGCTACTAGTGCGTCATTTTATCCTTTCGAAAGCGCCGAGCAGCAGTTCTTCATGAGCTACTAGTGCGTCATCGTTACTTTTCTGAAAGCGCCGAGCAGCAGTTCTTCATGAGCTACTAGTGCGTCATTGTATCTTTTCGAAAGCGCCGAGCAGCAGTTCTTCATGAGCTACTAGTGCGTCATCGTTACTTTTCTGAAAGCGCCGAGCAGCAGTTCTTCATGAGCTACTAGTGCGTCATTTTATCCTTTCGAAAGCGCCGAGCAGCAGTTCTTCATGAGCTACTAGTGCGTCATCGTTACTTTTCTGAAAGCGCCGAGCAGCAGTTCTTCATGAGCTACTAGTGCGTCATTTTATCCTTTCGAAAGCGCCGAGCAGCAGTTCTTCATGAGCTACTAGTGCGTCATTGTATCTTTTCTAAAAGCGCCGAGCAGCAGTTCTTCATGAGCTACTAGTGCGTCATTTTATTCTTTTTGAAAGCGCCGAGCAGCAGTTCTTCATGAGCTACTAGTGCGTCATTTACTTCTTTTTTGAAAGCGCCGAGTAGCAGTTCTTCACGAGCTACTAGTGCGTCATTTTATTTTTTCTGAAAGCAACAAGCAGCAAACTCTTCATGAGTTACCAGTACGTTATTACTTTTCTGGAATACAACAAGTGGTAGCTTCTTTATTTGAGCAACTTGTATGTTATTGGTATTTTCTTTGGACGACAGCAAGTGGTAGCCTCTTTATTTGAGCAGCTTGTTTGTTATCGGTATTTTCTTTGGAATACAGCAAGTGGTAGCCTCTTTATTTGAGCAGCTTGTATGTTATCGGTATTTTCTTCGGACGACAGCAAGCGGCAGCCTCTTTATTTGAACAACTTGTATGTTATTGGTATTTTCTTTGGACGGCAAGCGGTGGTCTCTTTATTTGAGCAACTTGTACGTTATTACTTTTCTGGAATACAGCAAGTGGCAGCTTCTTTATTTGAGCAGCTTGTATGTTATTGGTATTTTTCCTCGGACGACAACAAGCGGCAGCTTCTTTATTTGAGCAACTTGTTTGTTTATTGGTATTTTCTTTGGACAACGGCGAGTGGCAGTTTTCTTTATTTGAACAACCTTCGTATTACCTCAGCATTAATGAGTATACCTCTGGAAATCTAGCAAAGAAGTCTGTTACGAATCTGTACCTCCAGAAGTCAGTAATCAGTTATCCGCATTTTGTTACTCTCTGTCCGCCATCGACCTTGAGTTGCGAACTCACTGTTTTGGATCAATGATCTGTTATGGCCTATGCAAGATGCCCTCTTTGTTAAGGTTAGAGGTTGTGTTCCCTCGTTTTTTATTCGCTGTCAGGAGTCTGTCGTTTGAAGTCGATAGCTTGTTTTCCACAGTAGCGTATAATTCATGTCTCTGTGTTTTGTTGGTGCTCGATTCCTCCAACATTTGTCTTGTTTCATACAACATCTTTCTCTGTGAATTCAACACTACATTCATATCACTGCATGATGACGGCATCTTAGGACAAAATTTGCGTAATTATGTATTTAAGTACCTTCAATCTCGTCGAGACGAAGACTTTAATCTTCATATCTCCGGATAGAAGGAACTTAAATAGGGGCAGCTGTTGTACCCCAAATTTTGACCTAAGATACCGTCTTCCATCTGCATCATTCGCATTGCAAGAGTTTTGACCTATTTTTATCAATTTTCAAAGCAGTTTAAAAATTCATAACTTTTTCGAGTCGGGAGCTGTTTATTTGTTGAACGCTAAATTTACTAACTGATCAAGACTTAAACAATGTTCATTGATTATTTTTTATCTTAAATTCAAATAATTGGAATTTATTTTCGATTATTATGTAATTTAAAGATTTATAAATAACAAAACAAATATTTGAGAAGAGGTTTATTAATTGATCAAATAATGTTTATTAATTATTCATTATCCTAAATTTAAATAATGGGAACCTGTTTTCCGTTATTATATAATTTAAAGGTTTACGAATAATGAAATAAACATTTGAAAAGGAGTCTATTAATTGATCAAGCAATGTTTATTTGATTATTTATTGTTCTAAATTTAAATAGCTGAAATTCTATTTTTCAAGTTATTATAATTTAGAAGAATTAAAAATAATAATAAAATAAATAATTGAAGTTATTAATTGATCAATGATGTTTATTTATTTGTTTATCATTTTAAATTTAAATGATTGGATTTGATTTTCAATCATTATATAATTTAAGGAATTATAAACAATAAATAAATAATTGGAAAGAAAAAGAATTAATTGAGAAATAATAGAATTTTTATTCACTTTATTCTATTTATTACAATTGTCATTTAAATGTTGTGTTATTACAAAATATTTATAAAGACAATTACACAAATGCTTAAAGTAAAATAAAAAGCTATTTTTCTAAATTCTAATTCTAATCTTCTATCCAATGCTCTTGTCTGCTCATTTAAATTTTACCTGCAAAAAACGATTAAAAGAAAAGTCAGAATTGAATAAATAATTAAAATGCAGAAAATAAATTTAATGTTCATCATTAAAAGCAAACGGCCGGAATCAGTTTTCCCTTTTTGCAAATCGCGGGATTTCTCCCGGTTCACAAAAAGGGAGGAATTTTTATGAATGCACAATTAAAAAATAGCACATTTCAAAATCAATTGCATTTTTATCAAAAAGCCCACTGCATATTTCACATATGTAAATTCAATTTTGGTCAAAACTGCATAAACCATACAAAATAGCATATGCAAGTTCACAAACAAAAGCTAACGTTAACCTGCATCCTTATAGGAGAATAACATAGGCTCCCATGCAAGACAAAAGAAGATTATGCAGTATTAAACAATGTATGCAAGCAACATATGTTTCCCTTTTTCATCATATTCCAGCCTGTTTGCCATTTCAGAATATAAAGTACATATCACATTATGTATCATTTATGTACTTGAGAGAGAAGAGAGAAGAGGTTCAGTTTTGCAGATTTGGATTTAAGCATGAAATGGGAATAAAGTCAACCATATGTAGCAGCATATATGCAGAGCATCAGAAAAATATATTAATATACTCAAACCTGAGCCATCAAGGAGGCAACGAATATAATATTACCAAACCCCTTCAAATATAAGCAGAGTTCACAACCTGTAAAAGGAGGCCTCCACCACCAAAAACCTTAAAAACACATAACCTGTTTGATAACCTGTATCAAACTATTCAAAACCACAGTCCATGCCATAACTTGCATACTGCATCAGAACTATTTTTTCAAGCATACTGCATCAAACCATTTTTCAAACATATTGCCAAACTATTCAAAAACCACATAACCTGCATATTGCTGAACCGGCATATTGCTAAACCTGCATATTGCTGAACCTGCATATTGCTAAACCTGCATATTGCTAAGCCTGCATTAACCTGCTAAAACCAAATCAAAACTCACAATACAAACACAACACCACAATGTTCGAAATCAGAAGCATGATAGGGTCGAGGAATCAAACATAATACCTTGATAATTTCCAGAGAAATCCTCCTCTCTGTCGGTATTCTTCTTTTCTCTTTCTTTGACACCACTGTAAATCTTGTTCCTCTTTATGATTATTATCATTGTGTTTGTTCATAATTATTGTTGAGGTTAGAGTCCTCCTTCACTTGATGATTTCGTTGCTGAATCTTTAAGAGCTGTGAAAACAATGAAAATCCTGAGAACCAAATACGAGATTTGGATTTGAGCAACTGTGAAATAGAGTGCATTACCATAAGAATCGAATAGGGTTTTAGCCGAGAGTGTACTCGATCTTCGCTTCATCAGTTTCTCGACCTCCTCCGTCAACCTTAAAACAACTAGCCACATCCTTAACTCCCTTATTTTATAGTAGAACCATACCAACACAAACCATTATCATCACCATTCTAAATTCAACCAAAACAAACATTTCCATTCTAATCCAGATAAACATATACTGTAATCTAACTTTCACAAGCTCCTCCTGTCAAAACCATTAACTAAATTTCATTAAAGGGTACAACACAACATAATACTTAATGCTAACAAATTGGTACAGAGGTTTATTTTCTTTTTTCCAGAAATATGAAAAGAACAAAACAAAGTCATCCGCACAACATCGGCCATCTCTCTATGATCCGCTCTCGCCGGCGGCTTTATCACCTTCGACGACAACACCTCGAAGCTATGACGCGGACAACTGAAGCTCCAGCCGCACCCTATTTCCACAAACTCTAACAAAAATATAATAACAAAATTACCTGGCATTGATTCTTTCTTCATTCTGCAGAAGAATCGTAAATAAAATTCCAGATCACTCTGTTTTTGCTTCAGTCTTCAAGCACTTTCATCACACTTCAATCATCTTCATCGCTTCTATACCCGAATTCTCGTCTTCATCGCAGCATCACCACATCTTCATCGGGTTGCTTCTCTACTTCAATCAACACATGCGCAACGATAGAAACAATTCAGACACAGAGTTTTTTCATAAAAAAGAAGATTAAGAGGGCCACTTATACTAGAAAATATACAGGAAGATCATAGCATACCTTTAACCTCTGTTTCCATAACCACCATGTTAAAACTCTTCTTCAACAACATCATCGCGTTTGCATCATTGTGAACGACCACTTTTTCTGCGAATCCAACATAAACCATTCTAACATCATTATCTCCCTCATATCTATGCCGAATCATCGTCATTATCTCCTTCTGAAATCACCCATTTAACCTTCAACATCATTACAGATTTAAATCAAAAACAAAAACCTTTATTTCACAAAACATTCCATTCAAAAATCTGAATTTGAAAAAGAAAGGAAGCAAAGTACCTTTAACCGCAACCACCACTACAATGCCTACACGAAGGATTTCCCAGCACAATAAGCAGAACGGCGAGCTCAGTGACTATGTTTCAATTGCGATGATAAGTTCATTCTCGGTCATAAATGAACAACGGAAAACTTTTACTCCTAATGGTAGAGGAAGATGCCTCTTTAGTTGCTACTGAAGACACTACCAAATGCTTCTATATGCGATAACTCAGGCAAGAAGGTAATGCAGAGAAACAAAGGGAAGTGGAAGAATTTGTCTTACCTGTCGGAAGCAAGCTCTGGAGGATCTTGATTTTGGTGATGCAGCGAAATCCAGAAAAAACTGATTCATAATTTGTTATTCTCTGCACCGATTCTTCTTTTTCTCTTCTGCGTTTCCGTTATTCCTCTTGCGTTCTGGTTTTGATTTGTGGTGTTATTGTCGTTCTTGAGGTGAAGATGTTGTTTGCGTTTGATGAAACGGAATGTTGAAGCAGAGAGGTTTACAGTAGAGTTTTGTGATGCGAGATCGAGATAGATGCAGGTGATGTGATGATTCGGCGTTGATGATTGAAGGAAGATGATGGTTGAGGTTCCAGCGGCGGCCATGGCACAACGTTTCCTAGGCTTTTCGTACAGCATCTGTGTTCTTTCTTTTCCTGGGTCTGGGTCCTCCCATGACCTGCTCCCTTTCCCTTAACCCAGCTCAATTTCCTTTTTAACTAAAGCCCATTCCTAATTGCTATTCATACCCCATCTTTTATTTACTCTTTAGTTTAATTCTATTCTTTTTCTTAACTTAATTAATTTAGATTAGTTGGTTTTCTTAGGAATAAACATATAGTTTTAATTAAATAATTTTTAATATTTTATCCAAATCTTATTAGTTTAAGTTTTAATTTAGTAAATCAAAATAAGAGATGTAACTTAAAATATTTTTTAATCATTGACTAATTTTATTAATTTAAACTCTTAGGATTTAATTTAGTAATCTTAGTATCTTTTTTTAAATTAGACTTAAGTTAGTAGCATTAAGTTTTAATTTAATTTAATTTAAAGAATTCTTAAAAGTAATACTTTCTATTTATATTAAAAAAAGGACAAAAAATAGAACTTAAAAGCTTAAAAACTTAAAAAACATTTCTATTAATTCTCGTTACCTTTTATCCATGTTAAAATGCGTAACCAATTAAAACATTTTTCTCTTCATATGTTAAACAAAAAAATCTAAAAATGCATGTTCACACACTCAGTCTCTTATTTAATTTGTTGTATATCCTTTATCTCATGATTTTCTGTTTAAATATCTCGCACTTACTTGATTATTCTGTTTGCGTCAATCCAAAGGGAATTGTCTAATTTTTGTTGACTTCATGTCCTCAAAAACGATCGAGCGAATACTCTCATTCATTAAAAACTTAGGATAACTTTTCCTCAAACATTCACCTTACTTCAAAATTTCAACCTTTTCAAGACCTATACCTTTTAAGCAAAAACTCCGACATTAGGTCGTCGTACCTTCAGAAAACCCGTCCGTATCCCTTTTCGGCCAAAATAATTTATCTTTAATCAAGCGATCAATTTTAAATAAAACAGATATTTCAAAAGGTTCCTATAGAGTACTATAGATGCATTGGGTGCTAATACCTTCCCATTGTATAACCAACCCCCGAACCATAAGATCTCTTTTCAAAAACGCTTTGTATTTGTATTTTTATTTACATTGCATATTTAGGGTTTTATTTCGCTCTTTTCCCTTTTCCTTTGGAAACAATAAAGCGCGGTGGCGACTCTTGCTTTTGTGAGACGAATTAATTAATAGTTCGATCTCCGATTTACCCCGCTACATTTTTTATCGCTACATCCAGAAGATGATGGCCCTCAGAAGATGGGGACACTGGGCCTGCTCCTGGCTGATGGATCCAGCAGGTGATGACCCTCAGAAGATGGGGTGCGCTGGATCTAGTTCTGAATGGGATCCAGAAGATGATGCACTGCATGTGCTGGATCTGGTGAAAACAATGGAGAAAATGCCAAAAGCTCACGCCTAGGATCGAACCCAGAACAATGAGCTTATGACTTCCTTCTTTTGACCAACTGCGTTGGATGTCAACTTGTTAATATAATAAAAACAAATACTATATCAGAACAATAGGTTTCTGGCCAGAATAACGCGCCAAAATTTGAATCAGCCAATCAGGTTCGGACACACTGTTGTCTTCTTCCGTGGAACCGTCGTTTTAGGTTCTGAACCTTTACCTACAGATGCAGACCTGTTGCTGCAAGCTGTGTCATTCAAAAATCAAGCATATGCAATATAAATTCAGTTGTGGACCATGGATCAGTTGGGTTTGAAATTCTGATCATCATGGTACCCGTTATCCTGTCTAATTTCGCTTGCAAACCAAAACCCCAAATTGGAGCACAGAACCCTAACAATGGCAAAAGCTTATTCATGCACTGTAACTCAAATCAAACTATCTAGAAACATTGCAAACATGATGATGAATACAAATACGCAAGTTAAACATGCTGAACATGCATGAATTTCAATAATCAAATTTTAATAATTATGCAAACCGTGTGAATGATTAGAGGAGATTCTGGATGTTCTGACATCTGTAAACAACTGGGAATGCTTCATGAAACGCCAAGGAATTGATTTCTGGCCTTGAATTACTCTCCAAGGTCCGCTATTCAAGAATTTTGATCTCACGTTTTTACCAAAAATTCCGAGTTTTGTTCTTGCTCTACACGACTGCTCAGCCTACTCCCTTTGGTATTCCTTTGTTCCCTATGTATAATAGAGTGCATTAGGATTCATATTTGCATCCAATCTTTGCCATTTATGAAGATTGATCCATGATTTAATCCTTGCACCAAATCTTTCCAAAATAAGCATTTTTAATCTTTTTTTGTCCATATGAGGCCTTGCACGATTTGATTTTGTCTCCAACTGTATAATGACTCTAATCATGCATAAAATCTCAAGATTTAATTAGTTTTTGAAATTTTCATTATTTTATATTGATTTTATTTGATTTAAATGAAATAAAATCAAAATAAATAACAAAAATAAAAGAATGACAAGTGGAAGGGCTCAAGGGTCGTGGGTCACATTACAAACTCAGTGCAAGCATAAAAAGTTGGGCCCATTTAGCAAAAAAATGCACTTTTGGACACATTTGACTTTTGGCAATTTTGCAAAAAGGGTCAACTTGGCCAATGCATAACGCTCTCAATTTTGACCCTAGAGAGGTGTTATTGGACTTTTTATAAATATTAAGAAGTCCTCTAATCAACACTTTTGGTCTCATCTCAATTGAGTCCTCCATGTTCATGTATGAAGCTTTGACCCAACAAGTGTTTTTGTTGACTTTTTAAAATGACCTATAATGTCCAAATCCATGTCTTCTTGTGAGTGCATATCTTGAACTTGGGAGATTAATATGGATTGTAGGGAATTACATCCTCTTAAAAATGAGCTTTGGATGGGTCATTTTTGATAAAGTATGAGAAAGTTATGCTTGGTCAAAGTTGAGTTGACTTTTCCTACAAAACCCTAATTTAGCAACTTTTGGGTTTTGATGAATTGTGAGAAATCCTTGAGGAATCATGATCAACCCTTGATAAAATGATGAATAACACTTCAATATGATAATGTCGACCAAAAATCTTGAAGTTTGACTGTATATGGGCCACAAATGACTTTTGCCCTAGCACAATCGATTTTTAGGCATTTGAGCAGTTGACTGAGCAAACTTCCTCTGCAAGGGTTGAAAATTGACATAGATGATCTTGAGAACATATTAGGACAATGGTGAGCATTTGGGATCCTTGGGATCCTTTGGACTCAAGCATCTTGATGGAAAATGAAACCCTAATTTGAGGCAGACTGCCTTAGGAGAGAGTTTGCCTGGTAAACTCTTGGACTTCCTTGAGCAATTTGAAGACCTCTCTTGACATGTATTGAAAAACATGGGAGGGAAAATTTTGGGGTACAACAGCTGCCCCTGTTCAATCTTCTTAAACCCGAGGATGTAGATTGGCTTGTCTGCCTTTCGTGATCTGAAGGTGGAAGATGATTGAACACTAGAGTGCCCAGAAATTTGCACTCGCATGAAGTGGTGCTTGTCTTGCGATATCGGGAATGGGCTTATAGATACGATTTGGAAGTCAATGACGGAAGATGGGCTTAAAGACGCCATCCAAATAAGTGTTGATCGCATAAGAGATTCCTTTGCGAGAACCCGCATACCTGTTGTTGGGGAGGATTTCGCTGGGACACGCTGGTCTCTGTTTTGGGAGAAATAGAATTTTAGGAGCTTTAGTTGTCTGTTACTCTACTGGGGACTCATCTCTTAGTTGAGGAGGTGAGAATGCACTGCTATCTGGTCGTGCTCCAGGCCTTACAGTGATTTGCTGAGGATAATAAGACTAACTGCTATCTGGTCGTGCTCTAGGTTTTACAGCGACTTACTGGGGAGGTGAGATTAAACTTGCTATCTGGTCATTCTCCAGGATTTGCAATTTCTCAATTCTTATCTGGTCGTGCTCCAGGATTCAGAAGGAATTAAGTGGTTATCCGGTCACATCCGGGTTTCCACTTGAATTTAAGGCATACGAATATCCGGTCGATTTCCAGGTTTCATAGTAATTGGCTGAGTAAACTGCTATTTGGTCGAACTTCAAGCTTCACAGTATTTCGGGGACATCAAGATGTTATCCGGTCGATTTCCAGGCTGCATAGCTTGACTCTGAGATATACCACTATCTGGTCGATTCCAGGCTTCATAGTATCTTGCTGGGGATTAAGTTGTTTTCTGGTTGATTTCCAGGCTTCATAACTTGAATTTAAGATGTACCACTATCTGGTTGATTCCAGGCTTCGTAGTATTTTGGAGAAATCAAGATATTATCCAGTCGATTTCCGGGCTTCATAGTTTGAATTAGAATAGAAATCTTAGTATCAATTTGACTGAACCAGGGCAAACTTGTGAGAACTTCAATTGGGAGAGAAATCTTAGTGTCAATTTGATTGATCCCAGGAGAGGTCTCGGATTAAATTTGACTGACATAGAAATCAGGGGAATCTTAGAAGCGATTCGGCTGATCCAGACGAAAGTCTTAAAATGTCTTCAACTAGAATAGAAACCTTAGTGTCGGTTTGACTGAACTAGGGAAAACTTGTCAGAACTTGATTGCATCTTTCCCTGAAAGGTAAGGAGTTAGTCGTATGTAATGTCATGATGTATGAAATGTATTGAGTAATGATGTTCTCAAAATAAATGAGATTATGTTACATGATGCGCATGCGCATGCCACGATGTATGGATATGCAATGTTCTTGTGATATTCTCCGGATGGGGAGAATAAATCCCGGACTTCTGTTGGAGAGTATAAGGAGTTGAGTTCTTCGTTCTCGCTGGGGATAGTGACCGAAGATGATTAGTTGTAGACTTGCGTCCGTTCTGCTCTAGAATATTCCGCCGGGAGAGATTCTGTTTGAGAATATACCTGTGGGAGAATAACTTTGTGGGGCAGAGAGATACTCTGTTGGAAGATCTACTGATTTGGAGAAATAAACTCAGCTGGGGATGAACTTCTGTTGCTGGTGATAAACAAGCTTTGCTTGGCGAGAATTTTGCCGACTCACTTGTGATTGTGAACCTCAGTTGGGGAAAGTTGTGTCCTGTTGGGAAAGTTAACACCACTATCTTTGGATACTTCTTACTCTGCGGGGAGTGTATGTACCACTTCTCATATTCTCAAGCTGGCTCTATCCTGCTACCTGATGGGCAGAGTAACTGTAAGGTTTGGGCACTTCTTGTTTGTCCCTGTTCCTGGAATTACGAGTAATTATCTTTTGTTTCTTATGTAAATATTTATGAGCAACAATTATTTTCAAATGAATATATCAAAAAAGAATCATTGGATGTTCTTGCAAAACAAAGCAGAAAAAGAGAAAAACAATTTGAAATTTCTTGTGAAAATGAATTGTATTGATTTTTGAAATTGGCCTGTAATAGGCGTTTTATACAAAGAGGCTGACGTCCTAGTAAGAGAACGCCGTCGAGGGAACAAAAATTATACAATTTGTGTAAAAAAAAGCTATGTGAAACAATCCCATCGGGTTCCAACTCTGCTATTGCCTTTATATCTTCAAGCATCTCATCACTTTGCTACTTGGTCGAAGGTGGATCAGATTGATTGGTTCCGTCCGAGTTTGATAGTCGATACCGAAGTCTGGTCGCAAGATGATCCAAATTATACATAGTGTTACGCTTCGATCCCTAATTTTTTCCTGGACCCCCCTCTCAGGTTTTCAGTCCATCGGGATACCCTTTTTTGCCCAAGTCGCCTTTTCAGGTTTTCGACTTGCCGGGTGTACAGTATTTTTTCCACTTTCATCCCTTATTTTTGCCCGAACCCTTTTGGTTCACCGGGAAGCCCTTATTTTTGCCTAGGCTAGTCGACCTAGCGGGTCTTTGATTATGCGTAGTATTTTTTCACTATGTCTGCATTGACGGGGTGAGGAAGGTCGTCACCATCCATGGTGGTTAGAATCATAGCTCCTCCCGAGAAAATGTTCTTTACCACAAATGACCCTTTGTATGTAGGAGTCCATTTTCCCCTGGGATCACCTTGCGGCAGTATGATGCATTTGATCACCAGATCCCCGACTTGATATCCTTGGCATCTGACTTTCTTGTTAAATGCCTTAATCATTCGCTTTTGATATGTCTGACCATGGAAAATAGCAGTAAGCCTCTTTTCATCAATTAGATTCAGTTGATCAAGTCGGGTCTGGATCCAGTCGTCTTTGCTTAAACCTGCATCCTTCATAATCCTGAGAGAGGGTATCTGGACTTCGATGGGTAGGACTGCCTCCATGCCATACACCAGAGAGTAGGGTGTTGCCCTTGTCGACGTCCGTGCTGAGGTACGGTACCCATAAAGAGTGAATGGTAACATCTTGTGCCAGTCTTTGTATGTCACCTTCATCTTCTGCACAATCTTCTTGATGTTCTTATTAGCTGCTTCAACAGCCCCATTCATCTTCGGTCGGTAGGGAGAAGAGTTATGATGCTGTATCTTGAACTGTTTGCAGAGCTCGGTGATCATTGTATTGTTGAGATTTGTACCATTGTCCGTAATGATCCTTTATAGTACACCGTATCGACATATGAGATTGTGCCGGATAAACCGTGCCACGACATTCTTAGTTACTGTAGAAAAGGAAGCCGCCTCGACCCACTTCATGAAATAATCAATAGCTACCAGAATGAAGCGATGTTCATTGGACGCAGTAGGCCTGATCTCACCGATGATGTCGATGCCCCACATTGCAAAAGGCCAAGGAGTTGTCAAAACATCCAGAGGAACTGGAGGTACATGCACCTTATCAACATAGACTTGACACTTATGACAGGTTCAAGAATGCTGATAACAATCGGCTTCCATAGTAGACCAGTAATATCCTGCCTGTAGGATTTTCTTCGCCATGGTATGTCCACTGGAATGAGTTACGAAGGTACCTTCATGCAACTCCGCCATGATCCTTTCTGCCCCGCACTTGTCTACACACCGCAATAAGGTTGAATCATGGTCACGCGTA
The DNA here is from genome assembly GCA_948472305.1 of Vicia faba. Classification (NCBI taxonomy): domain Eukaryota; kingdom Viridiplantae; phylum Streptophyta; class Magnoliopsida; order Fabales; family Fabaceae; genus Vicia; species Vicia faba. The sequence continues at coordinate 983,921,369 of OX451736.1, read as the reverse complement.
TAAAGGATTCCATTTCTAAGAAAGAACTTCGCTGCGAACCTTCTTAGAAACTTCTTATCATTAACAGATTCCCCCTCGGGGTATTCTTGATCCTCGAGATACCTCTTTACCTCGTGAAAGTAGGGTTTATCTGCCACTTCTTCGGTCTCAATGTCACAGAAATGTGCGGGTTTATCCAACCTCTCGATGGTAATCTATGGAGCTTCATTGTCCCACCTAACTTTGAACCTAGAAGACATGGTAGCTAGCGCGTCCGCTAACTGATTATCCTCTCTTGGGAAATGTTCAAAGGTTATCTCCTCAAAGTGCGGGAGCAATGTCAGTACATATTCTTTGTAAGGAATAAGATCCGAGTTCTTTGTATCCCACTCGCCTTTGATCTGACTGATCACCAGAGCAGAATCTCAGAATACACTCAAAAACTTAATCCTCAAGTCAATAGCAACTCGAAGACCCAGGATACATGCTTCATACTCCGCCATATTGTTGGTGCAGTTAAAGCATAATCGAGCGATGAATGGAGTATGACAACCCTCAAGAGATATAATTATAGCGCCAATGCCATTACCCAATGCGTTTGATGCTCCATCAAAATACATAGACCATCGGGATCCTTCCTTAAGTCCTTCATCCGGTCCAGGTTATTCACAGTCAGTTACCAACATAATGTTCTCATTTGGGAACTCGAAATTCATGGACTGGTAGTCATCCACGGCCTGATGCACCAAATGATCCACCAATACACTCCCCTTGATTGATTTTTTGGTTGTGTGTTGGATGTCGTACTCAGTTAAGATCATCTTCCATCTTGCTATCCTTCCGGAGAGAGCGGGCTTCTCGAAAATATACTTGATTGGATCCATCTTTAATATCAACGAGTCGTGTGAGTCAGCATATACTATCTCAGCCGGCGAGCATCCCATGCCAAAGCGCAGCAAGTTTTCTCGAGCAATGAGTATCGGGTCTCACAGTCGGTAAATTTTTTGCTAAGGTAGTAAATAGCGTGTTCTTTTCGGCCAGACTTGTCATGCTGCCCCAACACACACCCCATTGAATTGTCTAGCACTGTCAAGTATAAAATCAAAGGTCTTCCTTCAACTGGGGGCATCGAAATTGGAGGTTCTTGAAGATATTTTTTGATTCTTTCGAAGCGGTCTGGCATTCGTCATTCCACTTTACCACTTGATCTTTCTTCAGCAGCTTGAAGATTGGCTCACAAGTAGCAGTAATATGTGAAATGAACCTGGTGATGTAATTCGGACGTCCCAAAAAGCCTCTAAGTTCATTTTCTATGCGGAGAGCTGGCATATCTTATATGGCTTTTACCTTTGCAGGGTCCACCTGAATACCCTTATCACTGACGACGAAACCCAGCAGTTTACCAGACCTTACCCCGAAGATGCACTTGTTCGGTTTTAACCTCAGCTTGTACGTCTTCAACCTGTCGAACAGTTTCTGGAGATGGTCAAGGTGCTCTTCCTCAGTCTAGGACCTTGCTATCATGTTATCAACATAAACTTCGATCTCCTGGTGAATCATGTCGTGGAACAAAGCGACCATGGCGCGCTGATAAGTTTCCCCAACGTTCTTCAACCCGAAAGACATTACCTTGTAACAGAAGGTGCCCCACTGTGTAACGAAGGTTGTCTTCTCCATGTCCTCAGGAGCTATCTTGATCTGGTTGTAGCCAGAAAAACCATCCATGAAGGAGAAGATCTTATGCTGCACGGTGTTGTCGACCAGAACATCGATGTGAGGAAGTGGGAAATCATCCTTGGGGCTTGCCCTGTTCAAATCTCTATAGTCCACACACATCCGTACCTTACCATCCTTTTTAGGCACCAAAACAACGTTGGCAACCCACTACGGATAAGAAGTGACAGCTAAAAATCCCGCGTCGAACTGTTTCATGACCTCAACTTTGATTTTCTCAGACATCTTGGGGCGCATACGGCGAACCTTCTGCTTTACCAGAGGGCAGTCTTCTTTGGTTGGTAGGCGGTGTACAATAATACCAGTGTCTAAACCAGGCATATCTTCATAGGACCAGGCGAAGATCTCAACATAGTCGTGTAGCATCTGTATTAACTGTTGCTTGATACTAAGCTCCAGATTCGCGCCCATCTTAACCTCTTTCCTGTCTTCTTTTGTACCCAAATTCACTAACTCAACTGGCTCTTCATGAGGCTGTATGGCCCTTTATTCCTGCAGCAACAGTCTAGCAAGCTCTCCAGGCACCTCACAATCATTTTCACCTTCGTCCTCGGCTTGGTTGATCGTATTTTTGAAGTCATAACTGACAGTAGCAGAGTCGTTATCAATGGGATCCAGAGTGGATATGGATCTGCATTATGATACGTGAGTGTGTGTAAGAGAATCGCTGTTTTGATAAAGTGCGAGATAGAAAAGAAAGACAAGGAGCGCAAAATTTGTAATGCAAGAAACATCCAATGCTTTATTAATGATATATGAAAATGACAAATAATAATCCCTCACAAGAAAAGCCAAGGTGCCTCGGCCAAGGCACCGGGCTGTAAAGTTTCAAACTGTCTATTACAAATCTTAAAACAAAAGTCAATTACTGTGGAATAAAAGAAACAGGTATGAAGTCCTTCGCCGTCCAGTTGTTTAGTCCACCATTGGTTGTAGGGTAGATCCAGTTGTCAACATCAGGGTCCTCATCATCAGCATCCTCTGTGGCAGAGACAACTTTAATAGCATTAATTCCCGAGCCATGCTTGGGCATGGGTGCAGTTATGACGTTGGGCTTTTCCAGAGCGTCAAACTCAATATCTTTGGCTTCAATCAAGTCTTGCACCTTATTTTTCAAGGCCCAACAGTTGTTTGTATCATGACCTGGACTTTCGGAGTGATAGGCGCAGCAGGCATTCGGGTTATAATGAGGAGAATTGGTGTTGGGGTTCTTCGGGGCTTCCCTCAGAGTTACCAGATTGGTCTTCAATAATTATGGTAGAATTTGAGACAAGGTCGTATTGAGCCGGGTGAACTACATCTGTGGTCTTTCCACCCTTTGTTGATTGTTGCATTGTGGAGCAACTGTGGGTCTTGATATCACTACCGCATTTACTGCTTGACGGTGTTCAGGTCTGCTTTGGTCCCTCGGGCCGTAGACTGCACTAGCTTCTTTCTTACCGGTGAAAGGCTTCTTTACTGCACTTGATGAAGTATCCTTCTGTATCTTACCACTTCAGATACCAGATTCTACTCTCTCTCCAGTTAAAATCAACTCAGTAAACCCAGATGACGCAATGCCGATCAAATGATTGAAAAATGGACCAGATAGCATCCTTAGAAACATGTCAACCAACTCCCTATCAGACAAAGGGGGTTGGACTCTTCCAGCCAAGTCTCTCCACTTTTGAGCATAGTCCTTAAAACCTTCACTTGCACCCATAGACATACCCTGGAGCTGAGTACGAGTGGGAGCAAGGTCGGCGTTATACTGATACTTCCTGTAAAAAGCAGCAGCAAGGTCTTCCCAGTTTTGGACACTGCCTCCTTCCAACTGATAAAACCATTCAAGCTGAGTCCCTGACAGACTATCTTGAAAGAAATGCACCCACAAATTTCTATCAGCAGTGTGAGGTTGGATTTTTCTGACGTATGAGCGGAGATGGAGTTTTAGACAGGATACCCCATCGTACTTGGAAAAATTGGAGCTTTGAACTTATGAGGGATCACCACTCCCGATACCAGTCCCAGTTCTCCGAAATCCAACCCAGGGATCTTCTGAATCTCCATAGCACTCAGACGGTCTTCTAGCTTCTTGTGCTTATCCTCGGTAGGAGGATATTGCTCATCATCATAATCCGTATCGTTATCAGAAACTGCTGGACTAGGGTCCTTTGTCTTTTCTTGGTTCTCCCCGTCTTTGGATGAGGAGGTCAGATCAGCTGATTGTCTTATCCTTTCTCCGAATCTTCTACCCATGTTCAGAATACCGACCTTATTCTTTTTCTTCTTCTCGTTCAGAATCAGGGTCTTCAGATCCTCTTGCCCTTTAGCCAGACTTAAGAACATCTGCTGGAATTGGGCGTTCTGTGCCTGAAGATCTTTAATGGCTTGATCAGAAGACATTTCTGCTGAAATAAACAGTGAAGAAGATGAGAAACCTGTAATGGTGTTCATGATAATGGTATGCGCATGTAATGATTTCAAAGAATTTGGGAAATTTAAATTTGCAAACTAAAAATAAACAAACTTTATTAGATTAACTTGTAAAAGGTTCAACAATGCCTTTGAGGCGTTACAAAGAAGTAAATGGAAAACAAATCTAAACTAGAAAAAGCAAAATCAAAAGTCCCATGGACGCTTCCTCTTTGTGTTGATGTAGTCATTGATCACTCTTTCTTCCTCGAGCTACCTGGTGAGCTTCAAGATCTTCCTTTCTTGCTCGTGGTACTTTTCCCGGTAAGTATCTTGCTCATCCTTCATCTGAATCCAAGACCTCTGAAATTCCCCAGGATCAGTGGGTATGTAAGAATAAAGAACCGTGTAAGGAATGCCCTCTTCATTAGCGGGCTCTACAATCACTAGAAATACGGCTTCATAGGGCATCCCAAGCTTCTGGGCACGAGCTCAGACCCATTGGAGGTAAGGCTGCATAGGAAGGGAAGTCCTTTGTCCCAACTCTTGGGGGTCAGATCTGTTCACCATGCCCCAAGCTCGTATAAACCTTCGGAGGTGCTTCTCAACGTCTTCCTTGTAGGCAAATGCAATATCCTCAAGAAGTAGCTCATAGGGACCATCTCTCCGAGCACGACCAAATTGTCGCAAAGCTAGACAATGATTGTAAGTTATACCCCCTCTGATTCCAAGCAATGGGACATTAGGGTATCCCTCACAATGATCAAGAATAACAGTGTCTTCCATAGCCCAGGAACTCCAAATAATATCTGTATGGGCAAGTGACATTATCCTGTAGAACCAACCTAAACCTTCTTCGTTCTTCAGCACAGACTTAGGGAGGTGCAAAATAAACCACCTCGACAACAATGGCATGCAACACACGAGAGTTCCTATTCTTCGCACGGTACGAGTATAAAGGGCATGCAAGATATCACCCAGCAGGGTAGGCACAAGATTGCGAGAAAGGAAAATCTTGACAGCGTTTACATCTACAAAGAAATTCGGATTCGAGAAGAGGACTAAACCATATATAAGGAGAGCCAAGATATCTTCAAAAGCCTGAAAATCCAAATTATCCCAGAATAGCTGAGCCTGATCTATCAGAAATTTGGGTAGAAAACCTTCGACCCTGCTTCGTGTTTCCCAATTAGATACTACATCAGCCCATTTCAGATGCAGAGCTGAGGCAATGTCTTCTGGTCTAGGAACCTCTTCCATACCTGTGAAGGGTACTTATTCAAGGATGGATATGCCCAGTAAGTGAGAGAACCCTTCCAAGGTGGGAACCAGCTGGTAATCTAGAAAGGTGAAGCAATGATGCACATGGTCAAAGAACTGGAAAAGTACACTCATCATCTACTCATCAAGATTTGAGGTGACCAGGCTAAGAAGCTGACCATGTCTCTTAATGAACATAGAAGTCTCAGAAACTCTTGAGGCTAACTCTTTAAGTTGAGCAGGTATTTAAACAAAGTTAACTCGGATGGTATTTCTGTGCACGGAAGCCATAATCTGCAAAACAGAACAAAGATAAATTCCCTTGGTCTTTGAAATGGTTAGTATAATGAAGTATGAATGCCATGTCATGATGCATGATGTCATGATAAAAACAAACAACATGTATAGCAGATAACAGGCATGGAAAAGACAAACAAGTCACACAAAGCCCTTAAGTTTAAGGCTTGCATGAGGTCAAAGGTAGTACCCTATTGAAGTTTAGTTGGTTTCAACCTATCCTAGCAAAAGTAACCGGGTTGTAGAGGATCTCAATATCACTGACCGTCCTCCATCGGTCATGGTTTCAGCTCACGCAATATTTTCTTGCGGCCGGAACTATCTTGAGAGTATGGTCTCAATGAGTGTAGCATCGAGTATCAACCAGTTCCCAACTTTACACCGAGGCCGGCTATCTCACTACTTTCTAATGGCCAAGTTGGTCGATTAAAGGTTCTAAGGTCAGTTGATGCTTAACGACACCACGCAGCGGCCCCGTATTCTCCTCGTTTCTCCACAAGGGATACTGGTACCAACCAATGTGCCACATCAACGTAGCTATTGCTTCAACCGTATCGGTCTACTCCGTACAGTTCCCTCACAGTCTATTGCTAGTTACCTAAAAGGTGTCCCCAGATCCGGTTTAGGATCTATAGTAACTCCCAAACAAAACCCTTAAAAGTAAAGCAACCAAAACAAACAAGAGAAGCAATCATAATGAACTAGATCCTAAGGTATACCCCACTTATAAACTTTCCCCAGCAGAGTCGCCAGTTCTGTGATACGGTGGCAGAACCGACTGTTTTGAAAATGCTGGTTTGCGTTTTGCGTTTTTTATTCGCAAAATGTTGCGGTAAGCAAGAGTCGCCACCAAATTTTATTTCATCCAACCGGAAAGGAAAAAAGTACAGAAAAAAATCCTTTTTCGAGATATTATGAGTACGGGGGGTAGATTATAGAAAGGGAAGGTATTATCACCCTTTCTATCCATGGTTTTCCATGGGCTCTTAGGTACTTGCTCATCTTTTAAAATTGCTTGTGTATGTGCTTTGTTTTGAAAAAGTTTTGACTTCATGATAACCCTTGTATCAGTCCTCAAAGGTGTGACGAAGTTGTTTTGAAAATTTGTTTGAAAAGTGTAAGTGTGAAAAGCTTTGATTCCTTTAGACAGCGTTATCCTACTATTGAGAAATAGGTAGCGCCGTCGTTGGAATTGTAAGGGTCAATTCGAAAGGGACGTACAATCACTAAAGCAATGTCAGGACGTCTTAGTAATAACCCTAAAGTCTTAAGATCATATTTGAGGCAACATTTCCGAGGCAACATTTCCGAATGGGACATTTGATCTTTGTTAGACAGGAGGGAAACCACTAAGACACCATATGCTTAATGATCGTTTACCGAAGGCAACCGAAGTGAGAGTATACCCTAAGAGTGATATGTGCGAGTGATTAGTTTCAGTTATTTATCTTTGCACATTAGGGTTTTTCTAACTGTATTAAATTCTCATGCAGTCTTGTCATACAATCCTATTAGCATACATATAGACAGTTAAATATTTGCGAGAATTAAAATGCGAGAAAGTAAGTCTACGCTATTACAAGGCTTCGGGGGGAGGGATTAATTACATAGCCAAAAAAACCCGGAAAAAAAAACGATAAATAAAAGCCCTAGATTAAACTATTACAAACCTGAACAGTTACAACAATATTATCAAAAATAAATAATCAGCGCGCGGCGAATTAAAAACGGAGCAACTAGGGTTTTGACCCTTGACTGAACCTAATTGTAACTGATTAAAGTAAACATATTTTTTTTGTCATTTTTTTATTATTTAAGAAAGTAATGAAATAATTGAATTAAAAAAGAAAATCCTAAATTTTAATTAATTTTAATTGTGAAAAAAATTAGAATTGCCTTAAATTAATTAAACTAATTCATTAAAAAATGCTTATTAAGAAAATAAGTCTTCTTTTTGTGATTTTGGTTGGTTAATTTTAGAAAAATAATTTTGTTATTGATATATATAAAAAAACAGAATAATTAAAGAAAAGAAAATTAAAGAAAAATACGAAATAACCCCAGGGCCTGCTGTTAGGGGCTCTGATCAGAGGATGATGGTCCAGAAGATGGTGGCCCTCAGAAGATGGGGACACTAGGCCTGCTCCTGGCTGATGGATCCAGCAGGTGATGACCCTCAGAAGATGGGATGCGTTGGATCTAGTTCTGAATGGGATCCAGAAGATGATGCACTGCATGTGTTGGATTTGGTGAAAACAATGGAGAAAATACCAAAAGCTCACGCCTAGGATCGAACCCAGAACAATGAGCTTCTGATTTCCTTCTTTTGACCAACTGCACTGGATGTCAACTTGTTAATATAATAAAAACAAATAATATATCAGAACAATAGGTTTCTGTCCAGAATAAAGCGCCAGAATTTGAATCAGCCAATCAGGTTGGGACACGCTGTTGTCTTCTTCCCTGGAACTGTCATTTTAGGTTCTGAACCTTTACCTACAGACGCATGCCTGTTGCTGCAACCTGTGTCATTTAAGAATCAAGCATATGCAATATAAATTCAGTTGGGGACCATGGATCAACTGGGTTTGAAATTCTGATCACCATGGTACCCATTATCCTGTCTAATTTCGCTTGCAAACCAAAACCCCAAATTTCCCTGTAACTCAAATCAAACTATCCAGAAACTTTGCAAACATGATGATGAATACAAATGCACAAGTTAAACGTGCTGGACATGCAAGAATTTCAGTAATCAAATTTGAATAATTGTGCAAACAGTGTGAATGATTAGAGGAGGTTATGGATGTTCTGACGTCTGCAAACGATTGGGAATGCTTCTTGAAACGCCAAGGAATTGATTTTTGGCCTTGAATTGCTCTCCAAGGTCCTCTATTCCAGAATTTTGATCTCACGTTTTTACCAAAAATTCTGAGTTTGTTCTTGCTCTGCACGACTGCTCAGCCTCCTCCCTTTGGTCTGCCTTTGTTCCCTATGTATAATAGAGTGCATTAGGGTTCGTATTTGCATCAAATCTTTACCATTTATGAAGATTGATCCATGATTTAATCCTTGCACCAAAGCTTTACAAAACAAGCATTTTCAATCTTTTTGTCCATATGAAGCCTTGCACGATTTTATTTTGTCTCCAACTGTATAATGACTCTAATCATGCATAAAATCTCAAGATTTAATTAATTTTTGATATTTTCATTATTTTATATTGATTTTATTTGATTTAAATGAAATACAATCAAAATAAATAACAAAAATTAAAGAATGACAAGTGGAAGGGCTCATGGGTCGTGGGTCACATTACAAACTCAGTGCAAGCATAAAAAGTTTGGCCCATTTGGCAAAAAAATGCACTTTTAAACACATTTGACTTTTGGCAATTTTGCAAAAAAGGTCAACTTGGCCAATGCATAACTCTCTCAATTTTGACCCTAGAGAGGTTTTCTTGGACTTTTTAGAAAGCTTAAGATGACCTTTAAGCAACCCTTTCTGTCTCATCTTAATTGAGTCTTCCATGTTCATGTATGAAGCTTTGACCCAAAATGTGTTTTTGTTGACTTTTCAAAATGACCTATAATGTCTAAATTCATGTCTTCTTGTGAGTGCATATTTTGAACTTGGGAGATGAAGATGTATTGTAGGGAATTACATCCTCTTTAAAATGAGATTTGGATGGGTCATTTTTTATAAAGTATGATAAAGTTATGCTTGGTCAAAGTTGAGTTGACTTTTCCTACAAAACCCTAATTTAGCAACTTTTGGGTTTTGATGAATTGTGAGCAATCCTTGAGGAATCATGATAACACCTTGATCAAATGATGAATAACACTTCAAAATGAGAATGTTGACCAAAAATCTTGAAGTTTGACTGTATGTGGGCCACAGTTGACTTTTGCCCTAACACAGTCGATTTTCAGGCATTTGAGTAGTTGACTGAGCAAACTTCCTCTGCAAGGCTTGAAAATTGACATAGATGATCTTGAGAACATATTAGGACAATGGTGAGAATTTGGAATCCTTTGGACTCAAGCATCTTGATGGAAAATGAAACCCTAATTTGAGGCAGACTGCCTTAGGAGAGAGTTTGTCTAGTAAACTCTTGGACTTCTTTGAGCAATTTGAAGACCTCTCTTGACATGTATTGAAAAACATGGGAGGGAAAATTTTAGGGTACAACCGTGTGCATGTATGGTCACATGGCTATTTTTGAAAATGAAATAAAGTAAAGAAAGGCAAAGAGTGAAAAATTTGAATGCAAAATAGTCCAATGTTTTTCATTAAAATGAGCATATGGCATATGATGATGACAAACCCTTAACAAATGGACCATTGTGCCCCAGGCAAGGCGCATGGCTTAAAGTCAATGTTTTAATGGAAATTACAAACATAAATTCTCAAAGTAATAAAAACAGGAAATGGAAATTACTCCTGGCTGTAGGAGATTGGATTGAAATCCTTGGTCTTCCAGTTGTTAAGTCTTTCATCAACAATCGGGTAGATCCATTCGTCAAAGTCACTATCAGCATCAGAGTCTTCAAGGGCATAACCTCATGGTTAGTAATGTGGAGAGGTGGTTTCCCTACACGAGCATGTCGAACCTCCTTTTGAGCTTTAGAACTGAAGCCCAATCCAAATTTGTCTGACTTGAAAGGTAAATCAAGAAGTTGTCCTCAAATGGTGCAACCTCCTTCTTCAACAACAACATGAGCATCTTTGAAAGAGGTCATCTTTGGTGTATCTTTAGCAGCTTCGGGAGTGTCATGAGTGGTCTTTGCAACAACAACCATGGAAGAGACTACTTCAAAGGCTTGACAAGGAGTTTCAATGAACTCGCCATCCATTTCAACATATTTGGAGGAATTTAGATGACTAATGATAAACTCTTCTTCACCATAAACGGTAACAATTTTCCCCTTGACCAGATATTTCAAGTTTTGATGTAGTGTGGAAGTTAGCGCACCTGCGCCAAGTATCCATAGGAGTCCAAGAAGGCAAGAATAAGCATGACATATATCCATTACATAGAATGTTGAGTTGAAGACTTGAGACCCAACTTTTATGGGGAGATCAACCTCTCCATGAACCATCCTCTTTGATCCGTTAAAAGCTCTCACTACAACTTCACTAGGCTTCAGTACCAAACCTTCATAGTCCAACTGATCTAGAGCACATTTGGGTAAGAAATTCAGAGAAGACCCAATATCTACCAATAGATGGGATAAAGTGGTTCCTTTACTTTCTATGGAAATATGCAGAGCTTTGTTGTGGTTTTTCCCGGCTGTAGTCAAATCTGCATCAGAAAATCCCAAACCATCGTCAGCAGTCAAACTTGCCACACAGTTTTCAAATTGGTCAGCCGTAGTTTCTTAAGGATCATGCGCATTTTTCAATAATTTTACCAGTGCTTGAGCTTGTGCCCCGGTGCATAGCAACAAAGACAACATAGAAATCTTCGAGGGTGTTTGCCCCAACTGTTCCACTATCTTATAATCACTTTTTCTGATGATTTTTAGAATCTCCTCCATCTCTTGGGTAGATGGATCCTCAATGGTAATATCTTTTGTGGGTGCCTCCATCCTGGCAGGCTCAATCATCTTTTCCTTTTCTCGAGTATCAGCAATAGGTTTAACAACAATAATGCGAACGAGTGTAGTTGTGGTTGTAGGAGGTGAAATCTCTAGAGAGAAAATCCTCCCCGTCCTAGTAACTTTACTTGATCCAACAATGTTTGTAATGTCAGCAATTTCATCTTCATCAATCCATGAATCTTGTTTGATACCATGGTAATACACTTATGCCCCATAGTTCCAAAGCACCGCCTTATCATAAGAGTAGGGGACTGGCCCCGATGTGGTGATGATTAGTGGAGCTATTCTTGGTTCAACAGGAATCCTAATAGGACCTTTTGAGATGATCTTAATAGGTTTGTTTGAGATAGTAATGATGGACACGTCTTTAACTTCGTGAGATACAACTTTTGTCAAACTTTTCACAAATGGAGTTCGTTCAAATATAATCTCATGGCTATCCATCAGGTGTTGGACACCTTCCTTAAGCCATTCACAACCACTAATTTGTACATCACAGTAATAACAATATTCAAGGAAACCAGGGAATACCCCGACTTTCAACAAATTCTCTTTAACAGACTTTAAAGGAGTGGTCAAGTCATTGATGGAGGCAACAAAAGAGGCATCTTTAATAGAATTGACACCCTTACCATGATTTGGCATGGGGGAGGTGGTTACGTTAGGAGTTGGCGGAGGGTTGAATTCAATTGTCTTGTTATCAATTAGGTCTTGGATTTTATTCTTTAGAAACCAACATTCATTGGTATCATGTCTGGGACTGTTTGAGTGGTAAGCACATTTGGCATTGGGGTTGTATTTTAGAGAAGCAGTGTTAGGGATGGAAAGGGGATCTCGTAAGGTCACCAAATCAGCTTTCAATATATGTTGTAGAGCTTGAGATAGTTTCATATTGATTTTAGTAAACTGTCTTCTTTGAACATACGGTCTTTGTTGACTGTTTTGTTGACACGGTCATTGAGTTGGAATTGGATTGAAAATCAGTACAACCCCTACTGAATGATGACGGTGATTCTTAGCACGACTTCTTGACCCATACACAACATTAGTATATTTTTTTACCTATAAATGGCTTTTTCACAGCATTTGAGGTGGAGGTCATGGGTATCTTCGCGCTTTTAATCCCGCTTTCAATCCTCTCATCAGTCAAGATCAATTCAGTGAATCCAGACGATGAACTTCCAATTAGTAAGTTGAAAAATGGTCCTGTCAATGTTCCCATAAACATATCTACCAACTCTCTATCAGTTAAAGGTGGCTGCACCCTACCAGCCAAGTCTCTTCACTTTTGAGCGTATTCTTTGAAGCCCTCATTTGATCCCGTGGTCATTCCTTGCAATTGCATCCTAGTTGGCGCAAGATCAGCGTTATATTGGTATTGGCGGTAACATTCAGTGGCCAAATCCTCCCAAGTATGGATGTTAATCCCTTTCAATTGGTAAAACCACTCCAACTGAGTCCCAGATAGACTTTCTTGAAAAAGTGCACCCACATTTTCTTATCAATGGTATGCGGCTGAATTTTGCGGATGTAATATCTTAGGTGAAGCTTCAGGCACGAGACACCATCGTACTTGGAAAAAATAGGGATCTTGAATTTATGGGGAATGACTACCCCAAGAACCAAACCCAAGTCACCAAAGTCCAAGCCAGGCATAACTTGGATTTCTACAGCCTTCAATCTGTCTTCTAGTTGCTTGTATTTGTCGTCGGCTAGTGGATATTGCTCATCAAAATAATCTTCGTCTTCAGAGATTTGATTTTTTCCACCCCCAACACGGGTGCTCCTAGCATCTTCATCTTGACTTTCATCCTCTTCAACTTGGACTTGTCTGGCGGGCACTTTAAACCTCTTCCCCGTGTTGATTACAACTTTCTTCTTTGTCTTCTTCTTCGTAACAAGAAAAGCCATCATTTCTTGCTGCCCCTTTGCTAAGTTGAGCAGAGTTTCTTGAAACTGAGAGTTTTGAGTCTGCAGATCCTTCACAGTTTGCTCGAGATCCATCTTATACTGAAATAAACAGTAAAAATATGAGGAAACCTGTGTCAAAAAACCTGCTTATGATATGATGCATGTTATGCAAATGCAATGTTTTCAAGGATTCTATGGAATTTAAACTTTCTAGACAAAGAAAAGGCAACAAACTTTAATTGCATTAATAAGTTCATGAACTACAAATTCCTCTTGGTCTTACAAAGGTTGCAAAATAAAATCCTAAAACGAAAAAAAGAAAGGCTCAAGTTTCCCATGAGCACATCCTCTTTGGTGCAATGTAGGCATTCAGGCTTTACTCTTTATGAAGTCGCCTCGTGAGCTCTAAAACCTTCACGGGGACCATCTTTCTGCGCATACCCAAACTGTCGTAATGCAAGAGAAGGGTTATAGGTAATACCTCCCCTAATGCCAAAGAGTGGGTTATTAGAAAATTCCCTACAACGGTCAATGATGGTAATATCCTCCAAAGATCGGGAACACCAATGAATATCCGAGTGTGAGAGCGACATCATCCTTTGAGACCATGTCAAGCCTTGTTCATTCTTCAATGTTGATCGAGGTAGGTGCGAAATAAACCACCTAGAAAGAAATAGAATACAACACAAAAGAGTCCCCCTCTTCTTCATGGTGTGAGTGTGGAAACAATGTAGAATGTCTCCAAGCAAAGTAGGTACGGGATTATGAGAGAGAAAAACCTTGACGGCATTCACATCTATGAATAGGTCCGGATTGGGAAATAGAAACAAACCATAGATTAGAAGAGCCAAGACATTCTCAAAAGGTTGAAAATCCATATCTTCCTAAAACAAACGAGCCTTTTCCAACAGGAACTTGGCTAAGAAACCCTTAACTCCACTCCTTGTTTCCCTGACAGACTATCTTGAAAGAAGTGCACCCACAGATTTCTATCAGCTGTGTGGGGCTGGATCTTCCTGGCATACGAGCAGAGATAGAATTTTGGGCAGGACACTCCGTCATACTTGGCAAAAACCGGAGCTTTGAACTTATGAGGGATGAACACTCCTGATACCAGTCCCAATTCTCCAAAATCCAAACCAAGTATCTTCTGAACTTCCATGGCACTCAGACGGTCTTCTAACTGCTTGTATCTATCCTTAGTAGGAGGATATTGCTCATCATTGTAATCCGTATCATTTTCAAAGACTGTAGGACTAGGGTCTTTTTCCCCTTCTCGGTTCTCCCATTCCTTGGATGAAGAGGTCAGATCAGTTTGATGCTTAAACCTTTCTCCAAATCTTCTTCCCATATTCAGAATACCAGTCTTCTTCTTCTTCTCTTTCAGAATGAGGGCTTTCAGATCCTCTTGCCCCTTTGCCAGACTGATGAACATATGTTGGAACTGGGCGTTCTGTGCCTGAAGATCTTTGATGGCTTGATCGAAAGACATTTCTGCGTGTGATAAACAACGAAGAAGATGAGAAACGTGTAGTGGTACCTGTAATAATGTGTATGATAATGGGATGTGCATGTAATGATTTCAAAGACTTCAGGAAATTTAAATTTGCAAACCAAAAATAAACAAAAAACTTTATTAGCTTAAATTTGAAGGTTCAACATGCCTTTAAGGCGTTATAAATAAGTAAATAAAACAAATCTAAAACTACAAAAGGAAAATCAAAAGTCCCATGGACGCTTTCTCTTTGTGCTGATTTAATCATTGAGCACTCTTTCTTCCTGGAGCTGCCTGGTGAGCTTTAAAACCTTCCTCTCTTGATCATGGAATTGTTCCCTGTAATTATCCTGCTCATTCTTCAGCTGAATCCACGACCTATGTAACTCTCCAAGATCAGTGGGCTTGTAAGGATAAAGAACCGTGTAAGGAATGCCTTCTTCAGTAGTGGGCTCCACAATCACTGGTAATACGGCCACATAAGGAATCATAAGCTTCTGAGCCAGAGCTCGTACCCATTGGAGGTAAGGCTCCATAGGAATGGAAGTCTTTGGTCCCAACTCTTTGGGTCAGATCTGTTTACCATGCCCCAAGCTCGTATGAACCTCCGGCGATACTCCTTAAAATCATCCTCATAGTTAAATACAATTCCCTTAATAAGCAACTCATGGGGACCATCCCTTCGAGCACGACCAAATTGTCGCAAAGCTAGACAAGGATTGTAAGTTATACCCCCTCTGATACCAAGTAATGGGACATTAGGGTACTCCCCACAGCGGTCAATAATAGAAATATCTTCCATAGCTTGGGAACACCAAAGAATATCCGTATGAGCGAGTGACATTATCCTGTGCGACCAACCCAAACCTTCTTCATTCTTCGGTACAGAATTAGGGAGGTGAGAAATAAACCACCTCGACAGCAATGACATGCAGCACATAAGAGTCCCTCTTCTCTTCATGGTACGAGTATGGAGAGCGTGCAAAATATCTCCAAGCAAGGTAGGAACAGGGTTGCGAGAAAGGAAAATCTTGATAGCATTCACATCTACGAAAGAGTCCGGATTAGGGAAGAGAACTAAACCATAGATAAGAAGAGCCAAGACCTCCTCTAAATCCTGAAAATCCAAATCATCCCAAAATAAATGAGCCTTGTCTATCAGAAATTTGGCTAGAAAACCCTCGACTCCGCTTCGAGTTTCCCAATTGGATACCACGTCGGCCCGTTTCAAATGCAAAGTTGAGGAAATGAATTCTGGCTTAGGCACTTCTTCTATACCTGTGAAGGGTACCTGTTCAAGAATGGGTATGCCCAATAGCTGAGAGAATTCTTCCAAGGTGGGTACCAACTGATAATCTGGAAAGGTGAAGCAGTGATGCTTGGGATCGAAGAACTGAAAAAGTATGCTCATCATCTATTCATCAAGGTTTGAAGTAACCAGGCTGAGAATTTGACCGTGTCTCTTAATGAAAGTAGAAGTTTCAGACACTCTTGATGCTAGTTCTTTGAGTTGGGAAGGTATCTGCACAAAGCTGATTCAGATAGTATTTCTATGCACGGAAGCCATGATTTGCAAAATAGAACAAAGATAAATTCCCTTGGTCTTTGAAATGGTTAGTGTAATGAAGCATGAATGCCATATTATGATGCATGATGTCATGATAAACCATGGGTATAGCAAACACAGGTATTGCAAACACAGTCAAATCGCACAAAGCCCTTAGGTTTAAGGCTTGCATGGGGTCAAAAGTAATACCCTCTTGAAGTTAAGTTGGTTCAACCTGTCCTAGAAAAGTAACCGGGTTCTAGAGGATCTCAATATCATCGACCATCCTTTATCGGTCATGGTTTCAGCTCACGCAATCTTTTCTTGCGTCCGAAATATTACGAAAGTATGATCTCAATGAGTGTAGCATCGAGTATCAACCAGTTCTCAGCTCTACACCGAGGTCGGCTATCTCGCTACTTTCTAATGGCCAAGTTGTGCAATTAAAGGTTCTAAGGTCAGTTGATGCTTCACGACACCACGCAGCGGCCCTGTATTCTCTTTGTTTCACCACAAGGGATACCGATACCAACCAAAGTTCCACACCAACATAACTACTACTTCAACCGTATCGGTCTATGCCGTACAGTTCCCTCACAGTCTATTTCTACTTACCCAAAAGGTGTTCCCCAGATCCGGTGTAGGATCTATAGTAACCCCAAACAAAACCCTCAAAAATAAAGCAAACAAAGCAATCAAGTGAAGTATTTTTAATGACCTAGATCCTAAGGTATACCCCACTTATTATGTCCCCAGTAGAGTCGCCAGTTCTGTGATATGGTGGCAGAACCGACTGTTTAATACTGGTTTGCGTTTTGCGTTTTTTGTTTGCAAAATGTCGCGGTAAGCAAGAGTCACCACCGACTTTTATTTCATCCAACCGGAAAGGAAAAAAGTACACAAAAAATCCTTTTTCGAGATTTTGAGTACGGGAAGTAGATTATAGAAAGGGAAGGTGTTAACACACTTTCTATCCATGGTTTTCCATGGGCTCTTAGGTACTTGCTCATTTTTAAATTGCTTGTGTGTGCTTTGTTTTGAAAATGTTTTACTTCGTGATAACCCTTGTATCAGTCCTCAAGAGTCTGACGAAGTTATTTTAAAAATTGTTTTGAAAGGTGTAAGTGTCAAAAGTTTTGATTTGAGCAAGTACCTACTAGCATCTACCTACTCGAAAAAAGATCGTTTCTATTCTTGTTTCCTTTAGACAGCGCTATCCCACTATTGAGGAATAGGTAGCACCGTCGTTGGAGTTGTAAGGGTCAATTCGAAAGGGACGTACGGTCACTAAAGTAATATTAGGACACTTTAGTAGTAACCCTAGAGTCTTAATGATCGTTTACCGAAGGCAACCGAAGTGAGAGTATACCCTTAGAGTGATATGTGCGAGTGATTTGTTTCAGTTATTTAATCTTTTCTCATTAGGGTTTTCTAACTGTATTAATTTGTCAAGCATTCTTGCCACACAATCCTATTAGCATACATTTAAACAGTTGAATATTTGCAGGAATTAAAAATGCGAGAAAATAAACCTAGCTATTACAAGGCTTCGGGGAGGGGGATTAATTACATAACCAAAAAATCGGGGATTTAAACAGTAAATAAAAACCATAAGTTAACTATTAGAAACCAGTGAGCAGTTACAAAATAATGGCAAAATAATTAACAAGCGCGCGGAGAATAAAATAGGAGTCAATTAGGGTTTTGACCCTTTGACTAATCCTATTTGAGATTGATTAAAAAATGTTTTTTGTCATGTTTTGTTATTTGAGAAAATAATGGAAAATTGAATTTAAAAAAAGGACTCTAATCACTTATTAATTTTTAATTAAGAAAAATAATTAAGTTAACCTATTTTTTTGTATTTTTATTTTATTTGCAAAAGGAAAGAAATTAAATCAAGAATTAAACCTAATTTTCCTAGTTGATTTTAATTGTGAAAAACAAATCAAAGTTACCCTAAATTAAATTAAATTAATTAAATTAGATTTGATTAAAAAAAACTAATTCTATTTTTTTTGTGAATTCTTGATTTTATGATTTTATAAAAAAAAATGATTTTAAAATAAAATAAATAAAGAGTTAAGAATAAAGCAAAAAAAAAAAAGAGGAATGGGCCTGATAGTGTTAGCAATTCTGGGGGTGCAGATATGAATTCTTTTGGCCCAAATACTCCCAGCCTGGTTGACCACGCTTGATCTGATATGGGTGTTGACTTGAGGAGCATGGTAGAACTTCATTGGAGAGGCGTGGGATCTGGCTAGCTGGGCATCAAACGGATGAATGTTGATGATGCAGGGTGGGCACTGGATAGAGTATTGTACTTGATTGACTAACTGAAAATAATATAAACGAAAACGCTGGGACCTGGGGATCGAACCCAAGTCCTTATAATCAAATCCAATGCTTGCTTACCAGCTGCGCTGCGTTGTTAACTTGTCATTATTACAAAAATAAAGCATAATATTAGAAAGGAAAAAAGAAACTGAATCCAAGGCGCGAAATTCAAACATCCGAATGGCTGGCTGACACACAAGCGTCTTCTTCCTTTCTCCATTGTCTTAGAAAACAAGACTTTTACCTACAGACGTTTACTATAGGTACAAACCTGTTCATCTCAAAAATCGCACACGAGAAAGATAAATTAAAAGTGATGTCACCAATCAACTCGTCTCATCCTCACGAGCATCATGGTACCTGATTCAAGTCCTAACTTTTCCTGTATTGAAAACCCCTAAACAAGAACATAAAACCCTAACAATGGCAGGTGCGTATATAAGCTTCGAAAATGCAATTAAACCATCCCTTTAGCTTGCAAACATGATAATAATAACAACTATGACAATTAAAAGTGCTAAAGATGCGTAAATTGCAATAATCAAATTTGAAAAAGCTTGCAAACTGCGTGAGGTGTAGAGGCGAATTCCGAGCGCTTCAGACCTTGCAAATGGTTGAGATGGCTTCAGTGCACGCCCAAGATGTGATGGCTGGCCTTGAATTTCTCTCAAAGGTCCTCTAACTTGAAATCCGAACCTCACTTTTTGTCAAGATTTTTGAGTTTTGTTCTATGCTTTACACGACCTCTAACCCTTGTTTTTTGATCTGGAAATCTTCATTATATAACCTAGAATGAATTAGGTTAAAAAACTTGGCATGAATCTTTGCATTTATCCAAGATTTTATTTTATTTTCAAGTTGTATGATGTGTTCCTATTTTGATCCAAATCATGCCTTTCTTGTACCAATTGGCCTTAACTCGAATTGATCTTGTAAACTCAGCATATCTTGATTGCCAATCTGTCAAAAAAAAAAACAAATCAAATCATATCTTTGTTAATTTTCATCATTTATTTGATTTAATTCACTTTTTAATTGATAAAAAATCAAAATAAATTAAAAAATGAAGCACATAATGGGTGAGTGAACATTTGAGTCGTGGTCCACATTATAATTGAGGTGCAAGCATAAAACGTTGGGGCCATTTAGCAAAAAATGCAAATTTGACCACATTTGTCTTTTGGCAATTTTGCAAAAATGATCAACTTGGCCAATGCACAACTCTCTCAATTTTGACCCTAGAGAGGTGTTCTTGGACTTTTTAGAAATCTTAGGATGTCCTCTAAACAAACCTTTTTGTCTCATCTCAATTGAGTCTTCCATGTTCATGTATGAAGCTTTGACCCAAAAGGTGTTTTTGTTGACTTTTCAAAAGGACCTATAATGTCAAAATTCATATCTTTTTGTGAGTGCATATTATGAACTTGGGAGATGAATATGAATAGTAGTGAATTTCATCCTATTCAAAATGAGCTTTGGATGGGTCATTTATGATAAAGTATGAGAAAGTTATGCTTGGTCAAAGTTGAGTTGACTTTTCCTGTAAAACCCTAATTTAGCAACTTTTGGGTTTTGATGAATTGTGAGCAATCCTTGAGGAATCATGATCAACCCTTGATCAAATGATGGATAATACTTCAAAATTAGTATGTTGGCCAAAATTATTGAAGTTTAACTGTATGTGGGCCACAATTGACTTTTGACCTAGCACAGTTGATTTTCAGGCATTTGAGCAATTGACTGAGCAAACTTCTTCTGCAAGGCTTGAAACTTGACATGGATGATATTGAGAACATATTAGGACAATGGTGAGAATTTGAGTCCTTTGTGGTCCACACATCTTGCTGAAGATGGAAACCCTAATTTGAGGTATACTGCCTTAGGAGAGAGTTTGTCTGGTCAACTCTTGAACTTCCTTGAGCAATTTGGGGACCTCACTTGCCATGTGTTGAGAAATATGGGAGGGAAAATTTTGGGGTACAACACTTGGTGATTCCTCAAAGTGAAAAGCTAAATATATGGAGGGGAACCAAGAATCCTAGTGTAATGGAATCAACATGGTATGATGAAGGGATCTTAGGGGAAAAAATTGGGGTACAACAACTGCCCTTATTTAAGTTTTTTTCTATCCGGAGATACGAAGGTTAAAAATCTTCGTGTCGACACGATCGAAGATACTTAAATATAAAACAAACCCTATTTTTGGCCCTAAGATGCCATGAAAATGTTTATGATCATGAATGCATATGAACAAGACCAAAGAGACGCAAAACGCCATTGGGGATGTAACAATAATAAAGAAACAAGAGAGCGATCCGACCAGAAAAATAAATCACTGATGGATCAAAAGACCCGACTCAGAGAGGATGGTAAAATGGTCAAAGGATACACCAACTTCTACTAGAGGTAAAGCTACCAATATTCACTAAAGGTGGAAAGAGGAAAGAAATAACAACACTGATGTTTACTGAAGGTGAGCTACCAACGTTCACTAAAGGTAGAAGGAAAAGAAATATCATAGAATTACCGTTCACTGGCGATGAACTACCAACATTCACTGAGGGTAGCAAAAAGATAACAATCATCGACGTTCACTGCCAATGACCTACCAAGTTTCACTGAAGGTAGAAAGAGAATATATCATAGCACCGCCATTCACTGATGATGAACTACCAACATTCACAAAGGGTAGCAAAAAGATAACAAACACCAACTTTCACTGATGGTGAGCCACCAACTTTCACTGAAGGTAGAAAGAGAATATATCATAGCACCGTCGTTCACTGACAATGAACTACCAACGTTCACTGAGGGTAGCAAAAAGATAACAATCATCGACGTTCACTGCTAATGACCTACCAACTTTCACTGAAGGTAGAAAGAGAATATATTATAGCACCGTCGTTCGTTGACGATGAACTACCAACATTCACTGAGGGTAGCAAAAATATAACAAACACCAACTTTTACTGATGGTGATTTACCAACTTTCACTGAAGGTAGAAAGAGAATATATATAGCACCGCCGTTCACTAACGATGAACTACCAACGATCACTGAGGGTAGCAAAAAGATAACAATCATCGACGTTCACTGCTAATGACCTACCAACTTTCACTGAAGGTAGAAAGAGAATATATTATAGCACCGTCATTCACTGACGATGAACTACCAACGTTCACTGAGGGTAGCAAAAATATAACAAACACCAACTTTCACTGATGGTGATCTACCAACTTTCACTGAAGGTAGAAAGAGAATATATTATAGCACCGTCGTTCACTGATGATGAACTACCAACATTCACTGAGGGTAGCAAAAAGATAACAATCATCGACCTTCACTGCTAATGACCTACCAACTTTCACTGAAGGTAGAAAGAGAATATATCATAGAACCTCCGTTCACTAACGATGAACTACCAAAGATCACTGAGGGTAGCAAAAAGATAACAATCATCAACGTTCACTGCTAATGACCTACCAAATTTCACTGAAGGTAGAAAGGGAATATATTATAGCACTGTCGTTCACTAACGATGAACTACCAACATTCACTGAGGGTAGCAAAAAGATAACAAACACCAACTTTCACTGATGGTGATCTACCAACTTTCACTGAAGGTAGGAAGAGAATATATCATAGCACCGCCGTTCACTAACGATGAACTACCAACGATCACTGAGGGTAGCAAAAAGATAACAAACACCAACTTTCACTGATGGTGATCTACCAACTTTCAATGAAGGTAGAAAGAGAATATATTATAGCACCGCCGTTCACTGACGATGAACTACCAACTTTCACTAAGGGTAGCAAAAAGATAACAAACACTAACTTTCACTGATGGTGATCTACCAACTTTCACTGAAGGTAGAAAGAGAATATATGAAAGTACCGCTGTTCACTGACGATGAACTACCAACATTCACTGAGGGTAGAAAAAAGATAACAAACACTAACTTTCACTGATGGTGATCTACCAACTTTCACTGAAGGTAGAAAGAGAATATATTATAGCACCGCCGTTCACTAACGATGAACTATCAACATTCACTGAGGGTAGAAAAAAGATAACAAAAACCAACTTTCACTGATGGTGATCTACCAACTTTCACTAAAGGTAGAAAGAGAATATATCATAGCGCTGTCGTTCACTGACGATGAACTACCAACATTAACTGAGGGTAGAAAAAAGATAACAAACACCAACTTTCACTGATGGTGATCTACCAACTTTCACTAAAGGTTGAAAGAGAATATATCATAGCACCGTCGTTCACTGACGATGAACTACCAACATTCACTGATGGTAGAAAAAAGATAACAAGTTTCCCTAACATTCTGGCATTTCGCCTAGAACGAGTCTCAACTTCTTCTTAACCAAGGCACCTTTCCTGGAAAGGGTAATATGTAAGCTGCCTCAAATAAAGAGACTTCCACTTGCAAAGATTTCACAACGAGCTGTTTCTGCTAATTTGAAAGTCTTGCCATCCACTGGCATAAATTGACGACGGACTGCAAACTATCCACTCATTGAGGAGATAGCAAAAAAAAAGTTACGTCGACTTTTACAGGGAAGCACAAGTTGCTCAAATAAAGAGACCTGCTACTTGTTGTCATGGAGGATTGTAAAAAGAAATGACTTTCTGGGGATAGAAATATGGCTTCATGGGGAAAGAAATATGACTTCTTGGGGAAATGCCACGATATTCCTGCTGAGGAGATAAAGTCTTCTCGTGCAAAATAAATGCACAAACCAAAACTCGAAGCTTTCAGAAATCCAAAGTAAATAATATTGTTGTGGAACCAAAGATTCAAACCAGAAATAAACTGGAATGAAACAGACAACCAAAATACATCCTTTGAAAAATAAACTCAAGAGGGAAAACCAAATCCATCCAAACAAGGAGCTGTATAGGAAGGCTAAAGCAAAAATATTCCACGAGGGACAACTCAGTGGGGAAATTGAAAGAATATACACTTTCTGCTTAAGGCCAACACTCTATTGAAGAGAGGACAACGCAACTCTGCAAAACAAGGTGATATGTCAACAAAAATATTAACAAATGTTAATGAACAATGATTTGCCAATTTTATCTATGCATGATGTATGTATGAGTGTTATCGTGTGTATGCTGACAAAACAAATATACAACATTGGGAGTAACCAGGCAAAACCATCTCGGGCACAAACAACACTCGACTAAATCACATCCAAGATGATCATTCCAAGAAAAAGTAAATGCCAACTGAGGAAACAAAACTTATTGTCTGCTTTAGCTTTACTGGGGAGAAACACAATCCGGAAGTAAATAAAACAAAGTGATGAAATAATACAGATACAGGGATAAAACATCATTCTCCAGGCTTCACCGGGTAAACAAATGTTTTCAAAAGTAACACCTTTGTCGGGGATTGCAAAACCAATTTCAAGCAAAGTAGATGGAAACCACCTAATCAAAACATTCACTGGGGAATTCAGGATCGCTTCATTGGGGAGGTTAACACCACATTCACAAAGGAAAAATCCCAAATACGTTCTTCACTGGGGAAACCTCAGATTGAAAACCTTACATCATGAAAACTCAGACAATGAGGGGAAATGAATCCAAACTTGAACGAGGATACCAGAGTTTCGAACCCAATAAGGCGAATCATCCTGAGTAAGCTTTCCCGAGGGGAACAAAAAACTTCTTAAAACAAATGGAGCTTGTCCATTCCTGGGATCACCATTTTTGTTGTCATAATTTCATCACAAATTCCAAAGTAAAAGCAAATTGTAAATTCTTTTTGAAAAATCGATTTTGTTATTTAATCTTTTTGCTTTGAAAGTTATTATCAATATTAAATGGAGTCTTTGCAAGCTAAATAAAATAAGAAATACAAAGAATTGGGTAAAAGCTCAAATTTCATTAATAGAATGGTAGTCTGCGAATGGAGAGACTCCATAGATGATTACAAAGTTTGGAAAATGGTAATATATCATGGAAAAGATACATTGAGATACAATGACCACTATCCCGTCTAACAATTTTTGAAATTCTGAGCAGCATCTTCCGTTGAAGTATGATAAGGATTCAAGAAGATTGTTGCTTCATTGATCAGATCTTGCATGATGCAGTTACTTGCCAATAAAGTCCCTAACTTTTGCCTAAGCTGCCCTTGCAGGTTTTCAACTTAGCGGGAAATTTATTCTGTTTATGTCTCTAACTTTTGCCTAGACCGCCCTTTCGGGTTTTCGGCCTACCGAGACGCTCTTTTTTGCCTAAGCCGCCCTTTCGGGTTTTCAACTTAGTGAGTTGTTCTTTTGTTTCTTTAGGCGAAGTATTTCTTGACTGCATCAGCATTCATGAGACGTGGGAACTCCTCTCCATCCATAGTTTCAAGAATTAATGCACCGCCAGAGAAGGCTTTCTTGACAACATATGGGCCTTCAAAGTTGGGAGTCCACTTGCCCCTAGAATCAGTCTTAAAATACATGATCTTCCTGAGCACGAGGTCGCCTTCCCTGAATTCACGAGGTTTGAACTTTTTATCAAAAGCTTTCTTCATTCTTTTCTGATATAATTATTCATGACATAAAGTTGTCATCCTATTCTCTTCAATCAAATTCAATTAGTCAAACTTGTTCTGGACCCATTCAGCCTCTATCAACTTGGTTTCCATTATCACACGCAAAGAGGGAACCTCAACCTCAATTGGGAGCACATCTTCCATTCCATACACAAGGAAGAACGGGGTTGCTCCTGTTGAAGTGCGGACAGATGTTCGATATCCATGCAAATAAAAAGGGAGCATTTCATGCGAATCCTTATAAGTAACAACCACTTTCTGGATAATTTTCTTAATATTCTTATTAGCAGCTTCAACAGCCCCATTCTCTTCGGCCTGTACGGAGATGAATTGTGATGGACAATCTTGAATTCCTCACAAAGTTCTGTCATCATCTTGTTGTTCAGATTCGAGCCATTGTCATTGATAATTCTGTTCGGCACACCATACCAACATATAAGATTATTCTTGATGAAACGCACAACCACCTGCTTAGTAACATTGGTATATGAAGCAACCTCCACCCATTTAGTGAAACAATCAATTCCTACCAAGACGAAATGGTGTCCATTCGAAGCTTTAGGTTCTATCATCCCAATCATGTCAATACCCCACATAGAGAAAGGCCATGGGGAAGAGATCACATTGAGAAGTGTCAGAGGCACATGGACCTTATCTGCATAAATCTGACATTTATGTCACTTCTTTGCAAATTTATAACAATCATATTCCATTGTCAGCGAATAGTAACCTGCCCTTAGCATCTTTTTAGCCATCGAATGTCCATTGGCATGAGTGCCAAATGAACCTTCATGAACGTCATGCATCAACATGTCATCTTCATGTCTATCCACGCATCTGAGCAAGACCATGTCATAATTTCTTTTATACAACACATTTTCACTGAGGAAGAAACTTCCTGCCAATCTTCTCAATGTCTTTATCTCTTTCTTCGAAGCATCCATCGGGTATTCCTGAGTCTGAAGAAAATTCTTGATGTCATGATATCAAGGTTTTTCATCTTCTACCTCCTCTGTTGTAAATGCATGAGCGGGCCTATCCAGTCGCCGAACCGTAATTCGAGGTATATCATTCCAAGTATTTACTTGGTACATAGAAGCCAGAGTTTCCAGAGCGTCTTCCATTTGATTTTCATCTCTAGGAATGTGATGGAATTCAACTTTGTTAAAGAAGGGTAACAATCTTCTAGCATAATCTTTGTAAGGGATCAAGTCGGGGTGACGAGTATCCCATTCTCCTTTAATCTGATTTATTACCAAAGCTGAATCACCATACACATCTAGAATTTTAATTCTGAGATCAATAGCTTCTTTGAGACCATGATGCAAGCCTCGTATTCTGTCATATTATTAGTACAATCAAATGTTAACTTTGCGGTAAAAGGAATGTGTGATCCATGGGGAGTGACAATCACGACACCAATTCCTTTACCATAAGCATTCACAGCTCCATCAAATATCATACTCCAACGAGATTCAGGGTCAGGACCTTCCTCAGAAAATGGTTCATCACAATCTTTCACTTTCAGAAACATCACATCCTCATCGAGGAATTCATATTCTACAGACTGGTGATCCTCCACTGGTTGATGACCAAGATAATCTGCCAACACAATGCTTTTAATAGCTTTTTGAGTGCATTATTCAATATCATATTCAGATAACAACATCTGTCAGCGGGCAATTCTCCCAGTAAGAGCAGGATTTTCAAAAATGTACTTGATTGGATCCATTTTGGAGATCAACCAAGTAGTGTGATTCAACATATACTGCCGCAAACGCTTTGTCTCCCAGCCAAAGCACAACATGTCTTTTCCAGCATGGAATACCGCGACTCACAATCAGTGAATTTTTTACTGAGATAATAGATGGCAAACTCCTTCTTCCCTGTTTCATCCTGTTGTCCCAGAGTACAGCCCATGGATTTATCTAACACTGTCAGATACATAATCAATGGTCTTCCTTCGACAGGAGGGAGCAAGATAGGAGGTTCAAGCAGATATTCTTTAATACTTTCAAATTCCCTTTGACAGTCATCCGTCCACACATAACCTTGGTCTTTCTTTAACAACTTAAAGATCGGTTCACATGTTGCAGTCATGTGGGAAATGAATCTGTAAATATAATTTAAATGCCCGAGGAAACCTCTGACTTGCTTTTCAGTTCTTGGCACTGGCATCTCTTGAATTGCTTTGACTTTATCAGGTTCAATTTCAATTCCTTTCTGGCTAACAATGAAACCAAACAATTTCCCTGATCGAACACCGAAGGTGCATTTATTTGGATTCAAGCGGAGACGATACTTCCTCAAACGCTGAAACAACTTTAACCAATCTTCTACATTCCCTTATTCAGTTTGGGATTTGGAAATCATATCATCAACATATACTTCGATTTCCTTGTGCATCAGATAATGGAATAGGGTTGTCATAGCCCTCTGGTACGTTGCACCAGCGTTCTTCAACCCGAAGGGCATCACTCTGTAACAGAATTTTCCCAGGGTGTGATAAAAGTTGTTTTTTCCATGTCCTTCGGAGCCATTCTTATTTGATTATACCCGGAAAATCTGTCCATGAACGAGAATACTTTGAATTTTGATGTGCTATCCACTAACATATCAATGTGTTGCAATGGAAAATCATCTTTTGGACTAGCTTTATTTAGATCTCTGTAATCTACGCACATGCGAACTTTTCCATCTTTTTTCGGTACTGGGACAATATTGGCAATCGATTGAGGATACACTGACGTCACAAGAAAACCATCATTAATCTTCTTTAGAACCTCCTCTTTGATCTTCACTGCCATATCTGGGTGAGTTCTTCTCAACTTTTATTTAATTGGCGAACACTCTGGCTTCAATGGCAAACGGTGCTCTACAATATCTGTATCTAAACCAGGCATATCTTGATAAGACCAAGCAAAAATATCCATATACTCTTTCAACAGCTCAATCAACCTACTCTTCACATCAGGATGCAGCAATGCTCCAATCTTGACTTCCTTAAGATCTTCTTCTGAACCAAAATTGATCACTTATAATGGCTCTTTATATGGCTGAATGGTATTTTCCCCGTGCTCAAGCAACAATGAGACCTCTTCTGGAATCTCATCATAATCTTCTTCTTCATCCGCATACACAGGACATTCAAAGTTGGGAGAGGGTGTAGGGTCATTGTATTCAACAGGTTTTTTAATTAATCTGCACATATGATTTATGATTGCTTTTAGAAACTGACACATATAACAAGTGATCATGCAGATTAAATTCCAGTTATTATTTATTTTTAAGGGTTTTTATTTTATTTTTTTTATTACCATTTTCCAAGAAAAAGCAGAAAATAAAGACACAATTTGGGAAACAAAGATAACTTTTATTATTGATTTTAAAAGTCACAGCAAACAGATAAGCCCTACAACATTATACTTCCACCTTGGGTAGAGGGGAAGCTTTTTCAAAAATATTAACAAAACAAATTAATTTGAAATATGTATGCAAGAGGGAACATCAATGGTGATCCAGTTCTGAACCCTAACTCTGTGCGTCACATAATTCGGCCTTTCCTGCTCTGCTTCATCTTCTACAATGGCATTAATCCTGGAAACAGTTGGATGAAGATAACCCCCGCTACGGAAGATATCTTGATACTTGCTCGCAGCAGACTTCGTCTTCATGTCCTTACCTTTGTCATTCTTCAAAGAGAACACCAAGCCATCTCTGTTCTTGTTCACAGGTGGATCCACAATTTGTCCCCATATTCATTATGACCCTTACGCACAACCTGCTGCGCATCCTTAAGTGAAACCATGGAATTCTCATTTCCTCTTATATTGTCAATGGATAAGGATTTCAAATGGGTTCCAATAGCAGCTTTATCCGCCTCCACAATGCTGAAGGAGGACAAATGAGATATCAATAATGCCAAGATAAATATTTTTGAAGAAGTCTGCAGTAGCTGATATACAATTTTGTAGTCGCTCATCTTGATTATCTTCAAAATATCATCCACTTCTTTCTCTAACGCATCCCCACTAGTCTCACCCATAGCCTTCTTGGGTTCAACATTCTCAGCAATTTTCTTTCCAGCACTAACATCTCCTCAAACAACTGGTTCAAACACACGACCGATGCGGGTCACCCTGCTATTTTCAGCAATATTTCCAACATAAGGAATTGGCTGGATGGGAACTTCCACTCTATCCTCTAAGATTGTAGTGTTGTATTTGTAAGGCACATCCTTATTTGACTTGTAGGGGATAGGACCCGGCAAACTAATCACCAATGAGGTAACAACTGGCTTGCTATAATACTCAACTTCAAGAAGGGAGGGTTCCCCAAAACAAGGTACAATGACGTTTACCCCTTCTTCAACATAATTAGTCATTATTGAGTCATTTATGGAAAACAAATCCTCATCTGAGGAGAAATACTCATCTGCGGAGGCATACTCTTCATCTGACTCTTCTTTAGTCAAACAAACCTCAACCATATAGACTTCATGGTAATCATCCCTTTGACTTCTAACCTTGATAATTCCTTTATCTAACAACGACTGAACACCCTTCTTCACGATTGAACATCCTCGGGAATCTCGACAACAAACTCGGAAAGATCCATATTGATGTTCCACCTGACCATCCATATGGAAGAAGGTAGAATGCAATTGCAAAAGGTCCTCATTGATATACTCTACATCAAAAATTATGAATTCTCTAGGACATTCAAAAACCATATTCACCTCCTCTTCGTACTCTTCCTTAGGCCTGATTATGTGGATGGGGCCCTCATCCATCATTTCCTGCAAATCAACCTTTATCTTATCGCAACCCTGTATGTGTGTACTGCAAATAGCACAACCGGAATGGTCATGCGTATAGTAGCTAAATTCACAAAGGTCTGCATGTGTTTTCACCAAATCTCCCCTAACCAGATTATATCAAAAATCCGGAAGTTGCCTGGACAACTGGCCACCATATTCACAACATTTACTCCCCCGTGCTTGGGTAGAGGATTGTCTTTTACATTAGGTCCCACGTCCTTGAAAGATAGAACACCACACTTCACCAACTTCTGCACCTCAGTCTTCAAAGGATAACAATTCTCAACATTATGCCCTGGTGTCCCCTGATGAAAAGCACATGTTTGGTCTGCCTTATAATACCAAGGCAATGGTGATGGTACAGCGGGAGGTGGTCGGATCTGAACCAGCTTCTTCTGAATCAATGCCGGTAGTAACTCTGTATAACTCATAGGAATATGGTCATAACTCTCCCTTCTTTGATTATACCCTTGATTCCCCTACCGGGACGGTCTCTGATAAGCATCGGTAGTTGGAGCTGTACCCACAACTTGAGTAATTGAGGCGACTTGCTGACGACGCTGATAATTCATTCTAGGAGTATTAACCCTCCTCTCTTGCATAACAGCATTTGCATCCCCTTCCTTCTTCTTGGTAAACCCATAAGATGGTTTCTTCACACCTCTAGAACTTTCACTCTTCGTTAAACGAACCTCTCTTACAGCCTCTTTTAAGCGGATACCCATTCCTACCATTTCAGTAAAGTCAC
Source organism: Vicia faba (assembly GCA_948472305.1). NCBI lineage: Eukaryota > Viridiplantae > Streptophyta > Magnoliopsida > Fabales > Fabaceae > Vicia > Vicia faba. The sequence continues at coordinate 983,890,670 of OX451736.1, read as the reverse complement.
TTGGCGCACTTTCTACCATCATCTCGTAGTAGAAAGCACCCAATGTTTTCAATAAAATCTTAGTCATCTCCTTCTATTCCATGGGAGGAATCACTTGGGCGGATACCTCACGCCATCTCTATGCATATTCTTTAAACGATTCCCTGTCTTTCTGAACCATGGCCCTGAGTTGATCACGGTCAGGCCCATGTCCATGTTGTACTTGTATTGTTTGATGAATGCTTCTCCCAAATCATTAAAAGTATGGATATTGGCGCTGTCCAAACTCATATACCACTTCAGCGCAACACCGGTCAAACTATCCTGAAAAAATTGAATCAGCAGACGCTCATCATCAGTATGGGTAGACATTCTTCTCACGTACATCAGCAGATGGGCACGAGGGCAAGTTTTGCCCTTGTACTTCTCAAACTCCGGGACCTTAAACTTAGCAGGTTTCTTAACATTCGGGACCAAGCATAACTCATTCACATTCTGCCCAAATAGCTCATTCCCCCTGAGGGCCTTCATCTCTCTTTGCATCTTGTCAATCTGCTCTTGAAAATCATCCATTCTGTCATAAAGAACCAAGTCTTCACTCGGTGGAGGGAAAGTACGACACATATCATCATTAATAAATGGAATCGTATTCACTGAAGGAGGCGCAGCAGGAGAAACATGCATCACATGAGGTGCTGGAGTAACAATATTCTGAACAACTGGAGTATCTTGAGGACCAAGATTGAAACCTTCAGGTGCAAAATTCTCTGGAATTCCCCATGGATAACCTTGAGGCATGTGATTCTGAACAACAACTGGAGTAGCAGATACGGGAATAGTTGAAGCTTTAGTAGCTTCCCTTGTTGGTTGAGTTTGGACACTCGGTGGATGATTCTGAGCAGATACTAGAGCTTCCATCAGAGCAGTCAGATTGGCCACGTCGGCCTTCAAAGTAGAAACCTCCTCGCGCAGCTCACAATTCGGTTGTAGTGGTGAGTCAGCTTGCTGGACGAAGTAAAGAAGTAGGGTGAGACACCTGGATATGCATACCAAATGCAATAAATATGTGCAATATCATGCATGATATGCAATACACATGTTTTTATTTAATATTTCAAGGGATTAAAAATTTATGGACATATTGCAAATATCAAAGTGATAATGCATTTGAAATACTAAATTTTTTTATTATAACAACTCCAAAATGGATTGCAAGTTTCAATGATCCCAAGTACAAGATGAAAATAAAATCTAAAACCCTGAGAAGTAAAACTGATGGAGATCACTCTATACGCTGGCGCTTCCCTGTGAGCCTGGCAATCTGAGCCTTCAACCTCTGGTTTTCTTCCGCATATCTGATGGCAACCTCCTTCCAATCACCTGAATTAGGAAGTGAGTAATTAGCTACTGATTGAGGCTTAGGAGAAAATAAATCCCCTTGCCTCTCCATAGACTCTACCGCTCGAATCTCAAGGATCTCAATCAAGTTGTCTTTCTCCTTCAAGTCTGCCCTATAGGAAATCTCTAAAGTTTGGAACTTGTTCTTCCAAGCGTCCTTTTCCTGTTGCATCCTAACCAAAGCAAGTTGCAGCTCTTCTATATCATCTAATAAGGGAGGAGTGGTCTTCATAAATAGATCAGGCATATGTGTTTCCCGGGAATATGGCATCTTCAACTGAATAGTTCTCGTTTGGACCCACTGAAGATATGGCTCCAAAGAAACAGCACCCCTAGGTCCCAAATCCTTCCTACTCTTCTTATGAATGTGACGCCAGGCCTTCGCAGTCTGCTCCCTAGCTTCCCTATGGTCTTCTCCCTCCTTCATAAAGAAACTACTCAAATGAATACTATTTGGTTTATCCCTCATTGGATAACCAAGCTGTCGTCGTGCAAGAACAGGGTTATAGTTAATTCCTCCCTTTGTACCAAGAAGAGGTACATTAGGGAAAATACCACAACTGTCAATAATCTCTATATCCTGGTAAGCTCGATGATACCAATCAATATCGAGTGAGTAAGTGCCATGATCTTAGGAGCCCAACAGGGTTCCTTCTTGACATCCCAAAAAGCATCAGACTGAGGCATATGAGAGATAAACCACCGGTACAACAGAGGCATGCAACAGATAATCATCCCGCCATGATAAGAATTCTGAAGATGAATAGAGTAATAAGCATCACCCAACAAGGTAGGAACTGGGTTTCCAATCATGAAGATCCTGATAGCATTAATGCCAACAAACTTGTCCACATTAGGAAATAAGAACAAACCGTAAGCAAGTAGAGCAAAGATGGCCCCAAAAGCGACTGTACTCTTCATCCTGGCAAAGTAAATAGCTTTCTCCAATAAGAACTGAGCTGGTAATCCTCTAATCCCTCCTTTAGTAGTCATATGGGCTTCCACCTCAGACTTCCTCAGATGAATCAAAGCAGCAATCTCATGTGGTTTTGGATCACCCTCCAAACCAGTAAAAGGAACATGATCGATAATAGGTAAATCCAATAGATAAGAATACTCTTCTAGTGTGGGTGCTAATTGATAGTCGGGAAAAGTAAAGTAATGATACATCTGATCATAGAACTGGACCAAGGTCGAGAGAATACCCTCCTTCATCTCCAGCTTCATGAGAGGAATAATGGATCCATACTTCTTCCAAAAATCTGCAGAACACTCGATCTCGGGAATTAGACTGATCAAATCATCTATTTTGGGATCCTTGAAACTTTAGTTCCCGGTCTTTCTCTTTCCAGAATCCATGGTTAAAAAGTACCTGAGATATTCACAAATGGTCAACCTTTAAATCCCTTGAAATAAGATCTCTCCAAAATATTCTTATGAGTGCATGGATGCATGATGCAGCAATCACACACAAGATCACACATATAGGGTTCATAGGTTCAACGTCACGGGCATGAGGTCGAAGGTACTAGTCATAAGGTATTGGTCTAAAAGTTATCACCTTCTGAACAAGGTTCTAGAGGTTCCCAGAGTCTACATCCTTCCTTCGGATATTACCAACTTCCTGATTAAATCGATAATTAGTAATATTCTCAAGAAAAACATGTCCGAGCGTAGTATTGCGTGACAACTATTTCCGGATTACTCCGTCATAGCTTCCGCACTACACCTAAAAGTCCAAGATGGGTTTGGTATTCTACGGTCCTCAATTTCAACAGGCTCCCAGGTCGAAAGTAGTACGTCTTCCCGATTACTCGGTAAACAACACTACAGTCAAATGGGCCTCCACTGAGTGGGGGATCTCATGCCTCGTTTTCCGGGATTACTCCCTCAAAGTTAACATGACTATACCGCCTGTCCTATCTTAAAGTTTGCCCAAGTTCGGGTATAGGACTTATGAGTAATCACCAAGCACCCTGAAAACCAGGAAAATCCAGACAAACATATATACAACATATAACACAAAAACAATAATAACACATATACATATATAAACAAAGATAGGCTCAATCCACTTAGGGATGGACCAGCAAGAGGTCAACCTTTCCCCAGTGAAGTCGCCATTTTTCTGTAGTGGTAGAAATGTTTAAGACTAAGCCATTGGATTGACTAGACTTATACAAATCAAAATAAAAATCGCCACCGCGCTTTATTGTTTCCAAAGGAATGGGAAAAGAGCGAATAACCCAAAAAGAGGGGGAAAGATTCAAGGTAAGGGGGTTGGTTATGCAAAGGGAAGGTATTATCACCCTAAACATCTACGGTACTCCACAGGAACCTCTTTAAAAAATCTGTATATTTTGGCTATAAAATGTCGTGTAAAAATAAATGGTGGAGGTGAGAAAAGAAATATATTTTTTAATGATTTTTGCACCCGCCGCGGTTGCGAACCTTTAGTGCCTACGTATTACCTTTTTGTGCAATAGGGGATCAAGGTACACGTAGTTCCTCTTTTAAAAAATTTAAAACACAAATGTGTTGGTTAATTTTATGAGATAAAACATCATCGTCATTGTCCATGTGGAAAACATACCTACCACCCACAATCATGAGAAATGAGAATTTGCATCATCTCAAAGTGGAGGATATGGATTGGATTTTAGAATCAACAATGCCTCACTCAAAACCCAAGTGGAAAATATCTCTCCTCACTACATATTGTAGAAGTATAGTTGTTTGCATCACTACAAGGATTGACAAGAGTCCAATCTTTTTAAGAAAAATTTAAAGATGAAAGCCAAGGTGGAAAAATGGTTTGAATGAGATTGATTGACTTTTAGTCTTCTCACAAAAAGTATGTCAAAGTATTATTAAGTTTATTGGAGTTTATTTATGAAAATATTTGAAAATGCATGGACCTAAGTCCAGGTTTATTATGAAAGTGTTTCAAGTTTAAAACAAGAAGAGTTTTCAAAAAGAGGGAGAAGATTTTTGAAATTAAAGAAGATGGGAGGAGAAGAAGAGGTTATCCTAAAGCATAAGGTAAAAGCTAGGGATAAGAACCATCTAACCAACAAGAAGCCAATACTTGACACTATGAGCCAAGATAGAATTCCCATTCTTTGGATTGAAACCAAACAAGCAAAAATACTAGACCTCTTGAGAGAACCAAAATTCAAGTGTATTAAGTCTTCACAAAAATTGGGCAGAGTAACGGCTGTATACGGGTGAATTCCAGATTACAAACAAAGGGTGTAATCACATAACCTGCACACAAAATAAACAAATAACCCAATGTCTTGAGGTAAACCTCAAGAGCTCCATACAAAATAATCAGATAGGATCACAAGGTCTCCAATCATAGGCCAAGGTTTCTAATCCTAAGTCCAAAAAGTCCAATGCTCCATAATGCCAAGGATAGTAACCAAATAGTCCAAGTATCATTAACGATTTTTAGGGTTTGTGTTGATTATTAAGTGTTTTAAAAAAGAAAAGTAAAACTCAAGTGAGCAAAAATAAAAACGACAAGAAAGTAAATACTCAAATGAGCAAAGATGAAAATGGCGTGAAATGTAAATGCTAAAAGTAAATAGTGCATAAAAATAAAAGGTGCATATATTAAAAGAATAAAGGATAAAGTCAATTATTAGTGATTAGTGGTTAGTTGGATGATCATCTTGAAACTTTCATTTGGAACTCATTAGAGGATTGGTAAAACCAAAGCCTCCACACAATAAGTTGCATTTGCTTTTTGTCAAGTATATCATGCATTTAGAATCCTTATGAGTATCATTTAATGATCAATGATGTTTAAGTGATCCGCGTTGACCAAATGTGTTGTAGATCCATTAGAGGATTGGTAGAACCAAAGCCTCCACACAATGAATCTTAAGGTTATTGGATCAAAGAGATCAAATTAACATACTTGGGCTTGCAAACATAAGTTTGGGCCAAAAATGATCAATTATTCGAATCGGGACAAAATTTAGGCTATGTTAAGCAATCGTAAGTGGACTTATATAGAAGTCGCACCTATTTTGAGTTCGGTCAATAGCAATCTATGCACCATTGGTTTTGAGACATGATATAGAGATCATGCTCCAACAACATTTAGTGCAATAAGAAGGGGATGAGATGAAGAGTGGTGAGAGAGAATATACAAACCACTTTTGGATTAAATTTAATCTAACTATTATTAAAATCATTCATCCATTTTTATTGAGTTAGACTCAACACCATGGATCCAATGATGTTAATAAAGTTCATGATTAAAAATTTAATCCAAGATCAGCCAGAAAATAGTCACAAAATAATATTACATTTTAATATATACAAAAAGGTTTAAAAATAATGTTTAAATATAGAAATAAAAGAGAAAAATATCAACTATGTCCAAATTAATCAAGAAATATAAAGTAAGACCATAGAAAAATCAGAAAATGACTCAAATGATTTTATAAATTTTTTGGTAATTTTTTAAAGTCAGAAACTATTTTTAAAATTAAAGGAAAGGGGTAAAATAAACCAAAAATGATAAAAAAAATAAACCAAAAATGATAAATAGTAACAAAGTCAGAAACAAAAATAAAATAAGGTCACCAATATTTTTTACAATATCATTGGATCATTCCATAAATTTTTTAGAATTTAAAAATGCAAAAAAGTATTTTTAAACATTTAAAACAATTCAAATAAAGTGTAAATTTATAAAGAATACCAAAACACAAAATTAAATTGTGAAAAAATAAAAATCAGAAAGAGAATAATCAAAAATATTTTTCCTAATTTTTTCAGATTTTTTGGACTTCAAATTAATTTTCTATGATTTTTTGAAATTTAAAACAATTAAATATAAAAAATCAGAAAAGAAAATAAAAGTAAAAAATATGTGGACCATTGGATGAGAGTCAAAACGCGTTAGTAATCATATCCAAAGGATCTGGTGTGCTGTGCATATCATGGTCATTAGTGAATAAAGCATAGAATCAAAAATAAAATCAGAAATAAAAAAAAAAACAAGTGGCACGCCATCATTGGTTGGAAGATGACACGTTGGTCGTCTTCAACCTCCATCCAACGTGAATTGCAGGTCTCTCAAACTGTAAAATAAGAAGCTCAGACCTATGCCATTCGCTTCCTCTCTTCAAGACGAAGATAACCACATCCTCGCGCCAAATTTATATAAATTGTAGCTCAAGCAATTTGGAGGGAAAATTTTGAAAAGGGATTTGAAATTTCATGGTCAAAACGTGTTTCAAGTTAAAAGCAAGTGTTGCAACTAGAACCAGGGCAATGAGAACATGATAATGATATCAAAGTTTTGAAGAATTAATGAAGGAATCTACCTATTGCAGTTGAGTTGCAGAGCTCTCAAACTGGAATTCTATGGAGCGATATAGGGAACGATTCTTGAATGTAATTATATGGTTAGCTTCAAGGAAGATCAAGGAAGGTGAATTGATGAAACAATTGGATTAAAAAAGGCTTGTGTATGGATTTCGAAGTTGCTGAATTCTGAGTTATGGAATAAGTTTGGCAGGGTGATTCTGGCTATCTAAGCTTGAGGTAATGAATGGGGAATGACCCTCTATTTATAGGGAATCAAATGGAATGTCCAAGCGTGTGAAATGATGAAGTTTGGAGGGAAATCGTGTGAAGTTGCAACAAGAAAAGTGTGACTTCCAATTTGATCAAAACTCATCCAAAGAGCGCGTTTTGTTGTGCTAATCACTTCTGGAAGTTCACTAAACATGTTCAGAAGCAAAACATGCAGAAACAAAGTGTTTAGAAGCCAAATCAAGGATTTCAAACTTCTGACTTGGTGAAAAATTCAGTTTCAAAGTGCCAACTTCTGACCAATGGCATTCTCAGCTCAAGGGGTCTTAGGGCATGATTCTTGATGCTTCAGAAAGACGAGGTTACAAGCTTTGAAATGGAAGAATAATGGATCAAATGGATGCTTGAGCTGAAAGTTGTATCGAGTCAAAGTTGGAGAAAAAGGGTTGACTTTCCATACTTAGAAATATTTCAAAATTTTCTTCAAAAGTGACATATAATGTCTTGCATCCAAACATAACCTTCCACTTGGAATTTGCTCTTGACCAAAAAAGATGGCATGAAGTAGGTCTCTTGAATGACATTTTGAAACTTGAACCATTAAAAATATCCAAAAATTGAGAAATTTATGACTTGTTAAAGTTGGCAAAATTTCATAAAATGACCTATAATCTTTTGTATCCTTAAGGAAACTTCCATCCATTTTCTCACTTTGCACATAAAAGAAGGCATAAAGTTAACATCTTCAAGATAATTATGGAAAAATAATGGGCTCAAGGTGATAAAAATTGACCAAGTTATTATCATTTGAATTCACATATGGAAAATTGGGGATTCATCTGGAGGACTTGTAATCTTTCTTCCTCATCAAGTTTCTTCCACATGAAAACCCTATGGAACTTTTGAAGTGATTTTTTAATAACCCTTTTAAGAGAATGATGTCTTTGTAATCACTCAAAAATACCAAAAGATGAGCAAGATATACTCCTTTGAAGTTCAAAACCCTAGCTCCTAGATTAAGAAACATGCCTTGAGGAACTTTGACAATTTTGAACAAACTTCTTGTACCAACACAAATGCTTTGTAAATATAAGTTGTTGAGGATGATAATGAGAACTCATAGAAACCACAACCACTTCCATATCTTGAGAATTGAGAGGAACATGCACTTGTGACCAAAAGGAATAAAATCTTGTCCAAACATGACTATTTTTTAATCAACCCCTTGTACTTTTTGGATCAAATTTGATAATCTTGAAATATGGTGAACCAAAATAAGCTTACCATGCCATTTCCTCCAAAACAAATTCAATGGTGAGGCTTTAACTTCTCAAGCTTTATTGACTAGGGCATGGAAATAAACTCATTAACCCATGAGGCAACTTGTTAAATCTCATTGCCTTTACCTACATGGATAACAAGCAAGACAAACCAACATTGCATTTTATTAATTAAAATAAGAAATCAAGACAAAAAATATTCATGATCACAAAAGAACACAAGTTAAGGTGCTTGGTGATTCCTCAAAGTGCAAAGCTAAATATAGGGAGGGGAACCAAGAATCATAGTGTTATATTATTGTAATGGAATCAACATGGTATGATGAAGGGATCTTAGGGGAAAAAATTGGGGTACAACAGGGAGAAATAAATCTAACCAGAAGAGGTCTTTGATTCGCATTTTTTTAACTGGAAGAAATAAATCTAACCAGAAGAGGTCTTTGATTCTCCTATCTTTAACTGGAGAAATAAATCCATACCAGAAGAGGTCTTTGAAGAAATTTGTTCATCGTTGATGGAACTCATCGGTCGACTGTTTTTTTCATGAAAAGTTAAAGAATTAGTTGTATGCAATGTTATGATGCATACGTTGCATAATGATGTTCTTAAAATAAATGAGATTGTGCTATATGCATTTTGTATGCATATGTCATGATGCACGAATGTTGTTAAAATGTATCTTAGTATGGGTAAATAAATCCCTGACTATTGCTGGGGAGTTTTGGGAAGATAAACCCCAGACTACCGCTAGAGATGAAGAGTATGTTTATCTTTAACCTTTTTTAGAATGCTTCCGTTGGGAATTCCTATTTTTTGTTTGAGGAAAATCTGCAGGGAATATTGATTTCTTCTAGGGAAGTAGGGTTTAGGAACTTTGGTTGTCCATTGCTCTACTGGGGAATTTATATGCCCTGACTGAGGATGAAAGAGATGGATAATCCTCCGGCTTGTCTGGGGAGGATAAAGTTAACTGGTATCTGGTCGGGTTCCAGACTATGCAATAACTTTCTGGGGATAGTATCAACTTTACTGGAGAAAAGGAGCTTTGTCTGTTGATCTGTAGTAATTTGAGGAGTAAACTCAAGATGGGGAAATAGTAGTCCGCTGGGGAAATAAACCCTATTGAGGAAGGCATTCTGATGATCTTACTGGGGAAGAATTTCTAAGGGATATGTCGATTGGAACTCTGGATGGAGAATGTATGAATTTACTCTGAAGTAACATTGTGGGGATAATGTTATTAAAGTGATTCTATGGGGACATCCCAAATCCTTAAGTAAATGCTTATTATTGTTCTTGCGTGTATATTTATTAACAATTCATCATGTTCATATGCATATGTTCATTCATTTTTAGTCATTGGACATTTTTTCACTCAAAACAGAAGAAAAAAACAAAAAATTTGTACTTCAAAGTATATTTGTATTGATAATCTGCCTATAAACAAGAGTTTTTGTACGGGGAGACAAAAACCATAGTAAGAGGAAGTCGTCGAAAGAATACAAAGTGAAAAAAATAATTGTATAGCCATGTGGAAGTGATCTCATTGGGTTCCAACTCCGCTATTGCCCATATGCCTTCAAACATCATCCCTTGTCGTTGAAAGAAGTTGATTGGATTGATCTCGTACCATTTGAACTTTTAACCTTGGTAATAAATCTGGCTGTAGTGATTCAATGAGACACAATCATACGCTTTAATCCTTAACTTTTTCCTAGACCTTCCTTTCGGGTTTTCAAACCACCAGGATACCCTTTTTTGCTCAAGCTGCCCTTTCAAGTTTTCGACTTGTCGGGTGTATAATGTTTTGTATATATCCCTAATTCTTGCCCAAACCCTTTTGGTTCGTTGGGATACCCTTATTTTTTTCCTAGGTACGTCAACCTAGCGGGTCATTCTTTACGCATAGTATTTTTTTTACTATGTTCGCATTCACAGGATGCGGGAAATCTTCGCCATCCATAGTGGTTAGCATCATAGCGCCGCCAGAGAATATTTTCTTGACAACAAATGGCCCTTCATAAGTGGGAGTCCATTTGCCCCTGGGATCTCCTTGTGGTAAAATGATGTGCTTTATTACCAAGTCACCATCCTGGTATACTCGAGGTTTGATCTTTTTATTGAATGCCTTGATCATACACTTTTGATACATTTGACCATGACAAACAACAACCAGTCTCTTTTCATCAATCAAGTTCAACTGATCCAATCTTTTCTAAATCCATTCATCTTCTCCTAAGCCCGCTTCTTTCATAATCCTTAGAGATGGAATCTGGACCAACAGGCAGGACAACTTCCATAACATAGACTAAAGAGAAAGGGGTTTCCCCAGTTGATGTTTGAGCCAAAGTATGGTAGCCATGAAAAGCAAATGGTAGCATCTCATGCCAGTCTTTATAGGTCACCACCATCTTTTGCAAAATCTTATTAATGTTTTAGTTGGTGGCTTCCACTGCGCAATTCATCTTAGGTCTGTATGGAGAAGAATTGTGATGCTTGATTTTGAATTGCATACAGAGTTCGGTGATCATAGCATTATTGAGGTTGGTTCTGTTGTCGGTGATGATCCTTTCAGGGATTCGTAACGGAAGATGAGGTTATGCTTGATAAATCGGGCTATAACATTCTTAGTGACTGAGGAAAATGAAGCAGCTTCGACCCATTTGGTGAAGTAGTCAATGGTAACAAGGATGAAACAATGTCCATTAGAGGCAGTAGGCTTGACCTCTCCAATCATGTCAATGCCCCACATTGCAAATAGCCACAGAGCAGTCATGACATTCAGAGGAATTAGAGGTACATTAACCTTTCCGACATAGATTTGACACTTATGGCAAGTCCTCAAGTGATGATGACAATCAGTTTCCATAGTCGACCAATAGTAACCAGCCCTCATAATCTTCTTAGACATAGTGTGCCCGCTAGAGTGAGTTCCAAAGATACTTTCATGCATGTCTTCCATGATCTTTTCTTCTTCTTTCTTGTCTACACAGTAGAGCAGAGTAGAATCATGGTTGCACTTGTATAGGGTCCCATTGCTTAGGAAGAATTTGGTTGAGAACCTTCGCAAGAATTTTTTTCGTTGATTGAAGCTCCTTCAGGATACTCTTATGCTTCAAGGTACCTCTTCACTTCATGATAACAAGGCTTCTCCTCATTAGTGTCAATCTCATAATAGTGTGCAGGTTCATCAAATCTTTTGATTGTAATTATGGGAGCTCTGTTGTCCCAATTAACCTAGAACATAGACGACATAGTTTCTAAGGCATCTGCCAACTGATTTTCTTCCCTTGGGGAATGTTCAAATGTGACCTATTCGAAGTATGGAATCAAGGTCAGCACGTTCTCTTTGTAAGGGATCAGATTTGGATGTTTGGTATCCCACTCTCCTTTAACTTAACTGATTACTAATGCGGAATCTCCGTATACGCTTAAGAATTTGATTCTTAAGTCAATGGAAGCCTTTAGACCCAAGATGCAAGATTCATATTCGAACATGTTGTTTGTATAGTCGAAGCAAAGTCTGGTAGTGAAAGGCGTATGGAAACCTTTGGGGGAAATGATCACAACACCAATTCTATTACCCAAAGCGTTAGAAGCTCCATCAAAAATCATAGTACATTGGGATCCTTGTTCAGGTCCTTCATACGGTCCAGGCTTTTCACAGTTGGTTATCAGCATGATATTCTCGTCCGGGAATTCAAAGTTCATGGATTGGTAGTCATTAATAGCTTGATGGGCCAAATGATCTGCCAGCACACTTCCCTTGATTGCTTTTTGTGTAGTACATTGGATGTCATATTCAGTCAAGATCATTTTCCATCTAGCTATTCATCCGGAGAGAGCTAGATTCTCGAAGATATACTTGATGGGATCCATCTTAGAAATTAATAAAGTAGTATGAGTCAACATATACTATCTTAGTCGGCGATCAGCCCATGCCAGAGCACAACAAGTTTTCTCGAGCAGTGAATATATGGTTTCGCAGTCGGTAAACTTTTTGCTAAGGTAGTATATTCCATGCTCTTTTCAACCAGTCTCGTCATGTTGACCCAACACACACCCTATTAAATTCTCTAATACAGTCAAGTACATAATCAGAGGTCTTCCTTCAACTTGAGGCATCAGGATGGGAGGTTCTTGCAAATATTCTTTGATCCTGTCAAAATCTACTTAGAAGTAGTCATTCCATCTGACTACTTGATCTTTCTTCAACAGTTTGAAGATTGGCTCACAAGTAGCAGTTAAGTGAGATATGAACCGGGCAATATAGTTGAGTCGACCTAAGAAACCCCTAACCTCCTTCTCAAAACAGGGAGCTGGAATTTCTTGTATAGCTTTGACTTTTGTAGGGTCGACCTCAATACCTTTTCCACTGACGACAAACCCTAGGAGTTTTCCAGACCTTACCCCGAAGGTGCATTTGTTGGGATTCAACCTTAGCTTATATTTCTTCAACCTCTCAAACAACTTGTGAAGATGATCAAGGTGTTGTATCTCAATTTGCGACCTTGCAATCATATCATTGACGTACTCTTCTATCTCATGATGGATCATATCATGAAATAGAGCTACCATAACTCGTTGATAGGTTGCCCCTGCATTCTTCAAACCGAGAGGCATGACCTTATAGCAGAAGGTTCGCCACTGTGTGACAAAGGTGGTTTTCTCCATGTCCTCGGGCGACATTTTAATTTGATTGTAACCGGAGAATCCATCCATGAAGGAGATAACTTTGTGTTGAGTCGTGTTGTAAACCAAGACATCAATATGAGGTAGTGGGAAATCATCTTTGGGGCTTGCCCTATTCAAATCCCAATAGTATACGCACATATGGACCTTACTATCTTTCTTCGGTACTGGAACAACATTTGCCGCCCATTGTGGGTATGACGTTACTTCCAGGAAACCTGCATCGAATTGTTTCATTACCCAGCTTTTATTTTCTCAGACATGTCTGGCCGCATACGAAAATTTTTTTTCTTGACCGAGGATAATCTTCCTTCATTGGCAGACGATGAACTACGATATCAATATCAAGCCCTAACATATCTTCATATGACCATGCAAACACCTCTACGTAGTCGTGCAACATCTAGACCAATCTTCTCTTGACACAGTCTTCCAAATTGACGCCGATCTTGACTTCTTTTTTGTCTGCCTCAGTACCCAGGTTTATCACTTCAACTGGTTCCTCGGTGGTTGAATGGCCTTTTTCTCTTGCATCAGATGTCTGGCGAGTTCTCCAGGTATTTCACAATTTTTGCCACCTTCGTCTTCGGCTTGATAGATTTGATTTTCAAAGTCATAGATGGCAATAGCCGAGTCGTTGTAAATGAGACCCTGAGTGGATGTGGATATGCAAATGTGTGTGTGTGCATGTAAGGTCACATGGCTAAAAAAATGCAATAAAATAAAGAAAGGCAAAGAGCACAAAATTTAAATGCAAAATAGTCCAATGTTTTTTCATTAAAAATGAGCATATGGCATATGATAATGACAAACCCTTAACAAATGGACCACTGTGGCCTGGGCAAGGCACATGGCTTAAAGTCATTGTTTTAATGAAAATTACAGACAAAGTTCTCAAAGTAATAAAAACAGTAAATGGAAATTACTCCTGGCTGAAGGAGATTGGGATGAATTACTTGGTCTTCTAGTTGTTGAGCACTCCATCAGTAGTCGGGTAGATCCAGTCGTCAAAGTCACAATCAGCATCAAAGTCTTCAAGAGAATCAACCTCGTGGTTAGTAATATGGAGAGGTGGCTTCCCTGCACGAGCACGTCGAACCTCCTTTTGAACTTTGGAAGTGAAGCTCAATCCAAATTTGTATGACTTGAAAGGGAAATCAGGAAGTTGTTCCCAAATGGTGCAACCTCCTTCTTCAACAACAACACGAGCATCTTTGAGAGAGGCCATCCTCGGTGTATCTTTAGCAGATTTGGGAGTGTCGGGAGTGGCCTTGGCAACAGTAACCATGGGAGAGACCACTTCAAAGGCTTGACAAGGAGTTTCAATTAACTCGCATTCATTTCAAAATATTTGAATGAATTTAGATGACTAATCATAAACTCTTCTTCACCACAAACGGTAACAAATTTTCCCTTAACCGAATATTTCAACTTTTGATATAGTGTGGAAGTCACCGCACCTGCCCCATGTATCCATGGGCGTCCAAGAAGGCATGAATAAGCATGACTAATATCCATCACATAGAATGTTGAGTTGAAGACTTAAGATCCAACTTTGATAGGGAGATCAACCTCTCCATGCACCATCCTTTTAGAACCATCTAAAGCCCTTACTACAATGTTGCTGGGTTTTAAAACCATTCCATCACAATCTAGCCTATCCAATGCTCCTTTAGATAAGACGTTGAGAGAGAATCCAGTATCCACTAATACACGTGCTAGGGTAGTGCCCTTGCATTCTATGGATACATGAATGGCTTTGTTGTAATTCTTCCCCATCGGGTTCAAATCTGCATCAGAGAACCCCAAACCATTACCGACAGTCAAGCTTGCTACACCTTTTTAAAATTTGTCGGCCAAAGTTTCTTTTGGGACATGTGCATTCTTCAAGAATTTTATCAATGCTTGAGCATGCGCCTAAAAACATAGCAACAAAGACAACATAGAAATCTTGGAGGGTGTTTACCCTAACTATTCCACTATCTTATAGTCACTTTTTCTGATAATTTTTTGAATATCATCCATCTCTTGGGTAGATGGGTCTTCAATGGTAATATCTTTTGCGGGCGCCTCTGTCCTGGCAGGCTCAGTCATTTTTTCCTTTCCTCGAGTATCAGCCACATGTTTAACAACAGTAATATGAATGGGTGTAGTGGTGTTTGTCAGAGGTGAAATTTCTGGAGAGAAGATCCTCCCTGTTCTAGTAACTTTACTTAATCCAACAATGTTTGTAATGTCAGCAGTTTCATCTTCATCAATCCAGGAATCTTGTTTGATACCATGGTAGTACACTTCCTCCCCATAATTCCAGGGCACCACCTTATCAGAAGAGTAGGGGACTAACCCCGGTGTGGTGATAATTAGTGGAGCTATTCTTGGTTCAACGGGAATCCTAATAGGACCTTTGGAGGTGATCCTAATAGGTTTGTTTGAGATAGTAATGATGGACACATCTTCAAATTCTTGAGATACACTTCAGGTTAAACTTTTCACAGACGGATTTCTTTAAAATATAATTTCATGGCTATCCATCAGGTGTTGGACACCTTTTTTCACCCATTCACAACCATTAATTTGTACATTATAGCAGTAATAGTCCTCAAAGTAGCCAGGGAATATCCCTACTTTCAATAAATTCTTTTTAACAATCTTCAAAGGGGTGGTCAAATCATTGATGGAGGAAACAAAATAGGCATCTTTAATAACATTGACACCATTACCATGATTTGGAATGGGTACGGTGATTACGTTGGGAGTTGGAGGATTGTCAAATTCAATTGTCTTGTTGTCAATTAGGTCTTGGATCTTGCATTTTAACGCCCAACAATGATCAGTGTCATGTCCGACACTATTGGAGTGGTAAGCACGTTTAGCATTCAGGTTATATTTTAGAGATGAAATATTGAGATTTGAAGTGGGATATCACAATGTTACCAAATTGGCCTTCAACAGGTGTTGTAGGGCTTGAGATACTGACATGTTAATTCTGGTAAATTGTCTCCTCGAGATGTCTGGTCTTTGTTGATTAGCTTGTTGTTGTGGTTGTTAAGTAGAAGTTGGATTGGAGATTAGAACTGCACTTACTGACTAAGGACGGTCCTTCCTAGCATGACTCATTGACCCATATAACACATTAGTCTCTTTTTACCGATAAACGGCTTTTTCACAGCATTTTAGGTGGAGGACATGGGTATCTTCCCGCTTTTAATCCCGATTTCAACCCTCTTTCCAGTCAAGATCAATTCAGTGAATCCGAATGATGAACTTCCAATCAGCAAATAAAAAAATGGTCCAGTCAATGTTCCCATAAACATGTCTACCAACTCTCTATCAGTTAAAGGTGGCTGCACCCTGCAAACTAGGTCTCTCAACTTTTGAGCGTATTATTTGAAGCCCTCATTGGTGAAGAAGTGAAAAACACAAGAAGGGGGGGGGGGGGGGGGGGGGTTGAATTGAAAACTTGAAATCAAATGCGCAATGACATAGTATTTTTATCCTGGTTCATTTGATTTCAAACTACTCCAGTCCACCCGTCAAGGTGATTTCGCCTCTCTCCAACGAGGTATTAATCCACTAATATCAAAAGGATTACAATCACTACTTTAACAACTGTTAAAGTCTTCTTAAGTACAACCTCAATTCGGTTAATCTCAAGGAACATTATTTTAATCAAATAAACAAGAGTACTGTGTGTTGTTGTTTTTCGTTACAAAAACTGTTATCACAACTGTGATAATTTACACAAAATGAGAGTGTGGAAATATGATGAGTATGCTTGTAGCTTTTTGAATTCTCGTTAATAGTATCAGTAAAAATCGTTACCAATTTGATCACTGAGTTTGTTTATATAGGAAATGAATTCCCGTTGACCATTAAGCATGATAAATTTCATTAACTCAGTTTCCATTTGGAGAAGATCCTGTCTGAAAGAAGCCGTTGTAATTGATGCAGTCTTAAATGATTAGTAACGCTTCAGAATCTTTCATCCTAGCCTGCTGCTGATGCTTCAGCACATTGATGACTTAGTTTATTATGCTCTTGTTCAGAATCACAGTTTACTTCACTTAAGCGCAAGTTCTGGTCATCAATCTTCAAGGCAAATTTTGATTGCTTCAGCGTGTATCTTCTATAGCTAATCTTCTGATGTTGCTTTGGTTAGAACTTCTGTATACACAATAACATAATTTTTAGGGTGCATATTCGTTCTTTGTATTTTTTATCATCAAAACTCTAACTAAGGGTTATAGAATCAAACTATGTTCTAACAATCTCCCCCTTTTTGATGATGACAAAAACTAGAATTTTCAATTAAAAATAAAGAACAAAAGGTTTAAGAGAAACTCTCCCTAAGTTGATTACTTCCCTTAAGTTCCTTCTCATCAGAGTTTAGCTGCATCTCCTATCAGAATTTGTACCTGTTCAAACTTTTCAGAAGGTAGAGGTTAAGTAATTCAGAATGTTTGAGACTTTTGTCTCGGTAAACCATTATTGAAAATATCTTATTTCTCCCCCCTTTTTGTCATGTATAAAAAAGGAAATATAATCAGAGCCAAACGAGATGAATTATATTTAAAACATAATGCATTGACAAGTTTCAGAAGCAAAGAGGTAAAGATAAAAGTTACAGATAAACAATTTTAAAAGAAAATCTAAGAAGGAAGGGGAAGACGTGTGAACAACGCTTCAAGCAAGCTCTTGATCCGAGTATTGGACTCTTCTTGCTTTCCCATAATGCCTCTGATTTCCTTTGTAGCGTCTTCTTGTTTACCCATAATACTTTTAATCTCTTTGTTGGTACCCTCTTGCTCATCCAGTCTTGCATGGATTAAAGCATTTTATTTCTTCAACTCTTCCAGAGTTTGCATGACTAAAGAGGAAGCTGGTGTCTCTTCAGGAGTTGGATGTTGCTCAGAACATTTTGCAGCTTCTTCTAAGTGAACCATTTCTACTGCTGTAATCATATTTTCTGGAGCAGTAGTCAGAGAGAGACTTTCTGATTCTGGTTCAGCTTCATCTGAAGAATGATGCTCTTTCCATGGAGCATTATCCAGCGAGAGGATATCTTTCTTGAGAATTTGGCTCAGAACTTGGTCTTGAAAAGCCTTCAGTTTATAACTAAAGTTCTGCTGAACCTTTTCATAACATAATTCCTTCAACTTCGGCGTTTCAGAGCTAAGCCAATTTTTGAATCTTGCCCATATATAATCAGAAGCAGCAGGATTAGACATCTCCTGATTTGCATGCTTCAAAGAATTTATCCATTTTTGTATTCCTGTTTCAAAAATAAACAAACTTGTACCAACATCTGATGTGGTTGCAATTGGTTTAGGTTTGGGAATGGCAGTTTTGTGTGAGATGGAAGCTAGTCTTTCCAACATAATTGGATCAATGACAAGTCTTAAGTTATCAGCTGGACTGTTAGTGGGTGAAGGAGTGGGAGAGTCAGGAATGATAATTGGTCTGGTAGGGGTGTTTGGAGGTGTGGATTCAAGGGATGAAGGAATATCTAGAATGTCATGAATGGTGAGAGGAATGCGAACCGCAAGAGGTTCAGTTATTCCAGGTATTGTGATTGTGGTATCAGAGTCTGAATGAGAGTCTTCTGATTGGTTTGTGGAGGTGTGTTGAGTTTCTGGTTCAAGCATATCAGAAGATGGATTTTCAGAAGGTTGAATTTCTGGTTATGGTGAGTTGGGGTTCAGATCTTCTGGTTGAGGAGATTGTGGGTGAGGAATTTCTGGTTGAGGAGATTGTAGGATTTCTGGTTGAGGAATTTTTGGTGGTTGTTGAGTGTTTGGATTTTCTGGTATGGGAGAAGAAAAATCTTGATCAAATAATTCAATATCAGACAGAACTTTAGCAAGTTCTGGTTGATGATGTTCTGGATTTGGATTTTGAGTAGGGGAGTAAGGTTCATTAAAAAAATTACCTAGAGTTAAGGATGGATCAAAATCTATGTCAAAATCTTCAAAGGTTTTGGGTGATGAATTTTCTGGTTGAGAAGGCATGGCTTCAGATGTTGAAACATTTATTGATTCTATAACAGAAACAGAAGATGGATTACCTTTCTTTTTGGAAGCTTTAGGTGTCCTCTGAGAGGGTCCTTCTCCTGCTGCTTTCCTCTTCTTTGATTTCTTCAGAACAACCTCTGGAGCAGCCTTGTGCAAATCCTGAATGTTGATTTCTGGGGCAGTTCCATCAGCCTTGCACGCTTCAAGATATCTGACTATTATTTCTGATTTAGAATCTATCTCAGAAAATAAAGGAAAGTCCTTCAGAGGTATCCTTCTTGAAGTAATGGTCTCATGAGCAGTAAGAGTTGGTTCCTTCATGACATTCTCAATGATCTTCATTTTCTTCAGGTTCTTGGCGTTCAGGGGTTTCCCAACAGTTGCTTCCAAAGTGCTTATTTCCTGAGCCTCTGTTAGATGTTCTATCAGCCAGTTCTCTGTTAGAATATCTGATATCAGCCTTCCTAAGGGAATCCAATCCCTCTTGGTCCTTTCATCTTCTCTGGTTTCCTTCACACTTGTTTTGAGATGGTTGAAGAGCAAGTGTGGAAGATTTACCTTTGTACTCTTAGCAATGAAATAGATCAGAAATTGCTGATCAATATTGATATAATCAGGAGAGCTTGTAGGCTTCCTGTGGTGGATGCATCCCAGAATGATTTTGGCTCAGATTTTGTGATGATCCTTCAAATATCTGATTTTACTGGAGGGTTGTCCAAAAGTTAAAATTTCCTTTGCAATTGATCTTAGGTCAGAGCCTCTTTCATCCATGTCAATGCATCTGACACCACCGCTGTTGTATCCAAGAAGCTTCGCAATAAGATCTTCTGTGATCACAATTTTCTTTCCCATGACATAAGAAGTAACCTAGTGATTTGAAGAAGAAGCATGTATCCAGAATTCTTTGACAAGAATTGGAAACGTTGGACCAACCAGACGGTCAAAATACATGTTCCAACCTTGAGAAGTCACGTCTTCATAGAGATTGAACCTATTTTCTTGTATACTCCCAAAATCAACAATTAGTTCAGAGAGAACTTCCAGATTATCAATAGGTGTGAGGAGCGTTCTATGGGGTTCTTCATATTGTTCCGTTGAAGCAGAGTAATGAGCACTGACATTTTTGAGACTTGATGAAGCCATTGTTCACACAGGATTTTGAGGAAGATGAAGAGGTTTTTTTGAAAGCAAGAACTTGAAACAATAGAAAATATTGATGAGAGTAAAAGTGAATGAATGTAAAAAGTAATTTTGAGTTTAAATAGGTTTCTTGAAAACGTAAGCAGTAAGAAAAAGAAAAATTAATCATGATTATATGCATTAATGACACCTGAAATTAGGGGATTTAGAAAGATACTGAACGGTTACCCTTGACAAGTGTTTCAATGCATCCAATCAACGCCTTGAGCACTTCAGAAATTGAACGCGTGTTCAGTTTCAGATGGTAGCTGATGAGAGGATGACAACTGTTTGATGATGTGAACTGCATGCCTCTATACTTGAAATGAAACGTTTAGATCTTCATGGATAGATTCTGATGCAATCTGTACTTCTAAACTCTGAAGACAGGTTGATCAGTTGTTCACATAAAGTAATAAAATAAAAAAGTTCCGAGGGTTAAGATATAAATAAAACATTTTATTCTGGGCATAGCTTCATGCTGAGATGTTTCAAAATGTAGTTAAACCTATCTTCAGAAAGAGGTTTTGTAAATACATCAGCCCATTGATGGTCTGTGTCAATAAATTTTAAGCTAAGAATTCCTTTCTGAATATAGTCCCTAATGAAATGATGTTTTATTTCTATATGCTTAGCCCTAGAATGTAAAATAGGATTCTTACTGAGACATATAGAAGAAGTGTTGTCACAGAGGATGGGAATGTTACTCTCAAATATGTTTAACTATTCAAGTTGACTTTTCATCTAGAGCATTTGCGTGCTACATCCAGCAGCTGCTATGTACTCAGCTTCTGCTGTTGATAGTGCTATTGTGGACTGTCTCTTGCTGGTCCATGAGATCAGATTTTCTCCCAGAAACTGGTATCTTTCAGAAGTACTTGTATGTTCTACTTTGTCTCCAGTGAAGTCAGCGTCACAATATCCTACTAAGTTGTAATCATTTGATTTTCTATAAAACAAACCCAGATTAGTAGTACCTTTCAGATACTTGAAAATTCGCTTAACTACTGTTAAGTGAGATTCTCTAGGACCTGATTGGAATCTAGCACATAAGCAAACACTAAATAAAATGTCAGGCCTTGAAGCCGTAAGACAGAGGAGAGAACCAATCATACCTCTGTAGACCTTCTGTTCTACCTTTTTACTTACCTCTTCCTTTTCCAGAATGCACGTGGGATGCATTGGAATCTTTGAGGACTTACATTATGAGAGATCAAATTTCTTCAGAAGTTCTCTGACATATTTGCTCTGATGAATGTAAGTTCCTTCTGGAGTTTGGTTTATCTGAATGCCCAGAAAGAATTTGAGTTCCCCCATTAAGCTCATCTCAAACTATGCCTGCATGCATTTAGCAAACTCTCTTCCCAAAGAGGGTTTAGTAGACCCAAAGATGATGTCATCAACATAAATCTGACATAATAAAATGTCATTCTTAATTGTGTTACAGAATAAGGTTGTGTCCATTTTCCCTCTGGTGAATTCCTTTTCTAACGGGAAGTTACTTAGTCTTTCATACCAAGCTCTGGGAGCTTGTTTCAGACCATAGAGTGACTTCTTTAGTTTGAAAACATATTCTGGGTGTTTGGAATTTTCAAACCCAGGGGGTTGGTGCAATATACCTCTTCTTCTATATAGCCATTTAAGAATTCACTTTTTATGTCCATCTGATACAGAGTGATGCCATTGTTTACAGCAAATGATATTAAAAGTCTGATAGATTCTAACCTAGCAACTGGAGCAAAGGTTTCTGTATAGTCTATCCCCTCTTGCTGACTATAACCTTGTGCTACCAGTCGTGATTTGTTTCTGATGACTTCTCCTTGCTCGTTCAGTTTGTTTCTGAACACCCACTTTGTTCCAATAACGTTGAATCCTTTTGGTTTGGGAACCAGATCCCATACGTTATTTATGGTGAATTGATTCAATTCCTCTTGCATTGCCAGAATCCAGTCATTGTCCAGAAGCGCTTCATCAATTGTTTTTGGTTCAATCAGAGAGACCAGTCCCATAAGGGATTCTTCAGAGTTTCTGAATGTTGATCTTGTCCTGATTGGTTCATCCTTCTTTCCCAGTATTTTATCTTCTGGGTGAGCAATGCTGCTTCTGGATAGTCTTTTCTGAAGTTGGTCAACTGAAGGTGCTGGATTTCTTGCAGTGACTCTTTCTGATGTTGTGGGAGCATCTCTGTTGAGAACTTCTGAAGAGTTGTCTTCAGTACCTATGAGTTCAACTTCCATACCTGCAAGGAATTCATTCTGCTTTGACTCTTGAGAGTCAAGCTTATCATCAAACCTAACACTGATTGACTCTTCAACAATCTGTGTTTCTGTATTGTATACTATGTACCCTCTTGAGCGTTCAGAGTATCCTAACATAATACACTTTTGTGCTTTAGAGTCAAACTTGTTCAAATAATTTTTTGTATTCAAAATAAAGCAAGTGCATCGAAATGGTTGAAAATAAGAAATGTTGGGCTTTTTTTTTCTTCCACAATTCATATGGAGTCTTTTCCAGAATATGTCTTATGGAGATTCTATTTTGAATGTAACACGCTGTGTTGATTGCCTCTGCCCAGAAGATCTTAGCAATGTTAGTCTCATTGATCATGGTTCTGGCCATTTCTTGTAATGTTCTGTTATTTCATTCTACAACTCCATTTTGTTGGGAAGTTCTAGGACAAGAGAAGTCATGCAAGATGCCTTTTTCATTAAAAAATGATTCAAAATTTTTATTTTCAAATTCCCCACCATGATCACTTCTGACTTTGACAATTCTAAGATCCTTTTCATTCTGAACTTGGTTGCAGAAGGTAACGAACACAGAGTGTGACTCGTCCTTGTGTCTTAAGACTTTTACCCATTTCCATCTGCTATAGTCATCTACGATTACTAACCCATACTTCTTGCCATTGACAGACGCAGTTTTTACTGGTCCAAATAAGTCAATGTGCAAAAGTTCTAATGGCTTAGAGGTGTAAACAACATTTTTGGATTTGAAAGCAGGTTTTGAAAATTTGCCTTCTGACATGCTTCACACAGAGCATCTGAGATGAACTTCAAGTTTGGAAGTCCTCTGACCAGATTGAGTTTGTTAATCTGAGATATTATTCTCATACTAACATGCCCCAATCTTCTGTGCCAGACCCATTGCTCGTTGTTAACAGAAAGTAGGCATTTTACATTCTGACTCTTTAGTTCAGAAAGTTTTATTTTATAAATGTTGTTTTTCCTCTTTCCATTAAATAGGATAGTCCTATCTTTCTGACTAACAGCTTTGCATGAATTTTGATTAAAGATTATATCATAACCGTTATCACTTAATTGACTTATGGATAACAGTTTATGCATTAATCCATCAACTAATAACACATTATTTATAGAGGGAAGATTTCCATTACCTATTGTTCCAGAGCCAATGATCTTTCCTCTTTGGTTGCCTCCAAATCCCACGTAGCCTCCAGGCTTAAGTTCTAGGCTTTAGAACATATGCCTTCTTCCCGTCATGTGTCAAGAGCAGCCAGAGTCCAGGTACCATGACTGGTGTTTTAGCCTTGCTGCTAAAGATATCTGCTACATATATAATTTTATCCTTAGGTACCCATATCTTCTTGGGTCCTGGTTTGTTAGTTTTACCAAAATTCTGATTGAATTTTGGTTTGACAGAATAATCACTACTTGTGTATTTTATATCATGTGTGTGCCCATATATAAAATGTGATTTGAGTGGTGTGCATTTTATGACTAAGTCCATGGTCTGTTTAGGTGTGGATATCTTACCTTGATATCCTTTCCCTTTTCTGCCATTTCTGCTAACTCCATAGATCATTGAGCCATCTTGCTTCTATCTATGATTTTAGCTAAAAACTTCTGAAAGTTGTGATCATACTCTTTGATGATCTCATCAGCATTACTGGGAGTCTCTAAGATTGTTTCCTTCTGAGACTTTTGCAAATCATTTTCTAATTTTGAATTTTTTTCTTTTAACTCACAATTCTCTAATCTGAGACTCTCAGACTTTTCAGAGTCAGAGGCAATATCCCTTTTCAGGTTCTTGAATTTGACTCTGATTTGCCGATACCTTTCTAGAATTTCATTTAGACTTCCTGCAAGTTCAGCCTTAATAAAATTAATGGTAAAGTCAGGAAATACCTCTTCAGTGTCTGATTCTGAGTCTGAACCAGAAGCTTCACTTTCTTCTGACACGTTTGCCATGAGAGATATGTTTGCTCTTTCATCATTTAACTCTGAGTCAGCTTCAGAGGTGTTCGAATCATCCCATGTTGCCATGAGGCTTTTCTTCTTTTCCTTGAAGAACTTCTTTTTGGGCTTCTCCTTCTGAAGCCTTGGGCAGTCAATTTTGTAGTGCCCTTGCTCGTTACACTCATAGCAGATGATGTCCTTGTTATTTGGCTTTATGTATCCTGAAGAACCTTCATATCTTGTGTCCAGAGGAAGACTCGGACTTTCTGTATCTGGAGGAGGATTCATTATAATTCTCTGATCTTCTAGGATTTCTGAATTTCCTTTATCTCAGCTTCCACAGTCTGTTCACCCTTCTAGAAAGGAGAGACAATTCATCTTCTTCTGATGAGGATCCATCAGAAGTTTCTTCCACAGCCTACAAAACCTTAGAGTCAGATTTTCTGTTAGATTTTAAAGCTAGTGGCTTACCTTGATTTTGAGGCTCATCTTCTTCTAGCTCTATCTTGTGACTTCTGAGGGAGCTGACAAGTTCCTCTAGTGATATTTTGTTGAGATCTTTGGATAGCTTAAGTGTTGTGACCATTGGCCTCCATTGCTTGGGTAAGCTTCTGATGATCTTCTTAACGTGATCAGCAGTAGAATACCCTTTGTCAAGGACCTTCAGTCCAGCAACAAGGATTTGGAATCTTGAAAACATAGCTTATATGGATTCACTATCTTCCATCTTGAATGCCTCATACTTCTGAATGAGCGCAAGGGCCTTGGTTTCTTTGACTTGAATGTTGCCTTCATGCGTCATTCTCAGAGAGTCAAACATGTTCTTGGCAGTCTCTCTGTTTGATATTTTCTCATATTCTAAGTATGATATAGCGCTGAGAAGTATTGTTCTGGCCTTATGGTGATTTATGAAGTCACGTTTCTGCTGCTCAGACATCATTTTTCTGTCTATCTTCTGACCTCTTCCATCCACTAGATGTGTGTATCCATCAGTTACCATGTCCCACAGATCGACATCATGGTTCAGAAAGAAACTCTCAATTCTATCTTTCCAGTAGTCAAAGTTTTCTCCATCAAATACAGGAGGTTTGCCACTGAATCTGTCCTTGTCTTTATGGTAGTCATTGATGATGTTTTGGATTGGTCCCACCATAGTGTTTTTCTGCAGCTTGGATCTTGTACTGACACAGTTAAGTGTTTAAGCTCAGAACCAGGCGCTCTGATACCAATTGAAGAAGTGAAAAATACAAGAAGGGGGGTTAAATTGAAAACTTGAAATCAAATGCGCAATGACACAGTATTTTTATCTTGGTTCATTTGATCTCAAACTACTCCAGTCCACCCGTCAAGGTGATTTCGCCTCTCTCCAACGAGGTCTTAATCCACTAATCTCAAAAGGATTACAATCACTACTTTAACAACTTTTAAAGTCTTCTTGAGTACAACCACAATTCGTTTAATCTCAAGGAACGCTGTTTTAATCAAATAAACAAGAGTACTGTGTGTTGTTGTTTTTCGTTACAAAAACTGTTATCACAACTGTGATAATTTACACAAAATGAGAGCATGGAAATATGATGAGTATGCTTGTAGCTTTTTGAATTCTCGTTAATAGTATCAGCAAAAATCGTTACCGATTTGATCACTGAGTTTGTTTATATAGGCAATGAATTCCTGTTGACCATTAAGCATGATAAATGTCATTAACTCAGTTTTCATTTGGAGAAGATTCTGTCTGAAAGAAGCCGTTGTAATTGATGCAGTCTTGAATGATTAGTAACGCATCAAAATCTTTCATCCTAGCCTGCTGCTGATGCTTCAGTACATTGGTGACTTAGTTTATTATGCTCTTGTTCAGAATCAGAGTTTACTTCACTTAAGCGCAGGTTCTGGTCATCAATCTTCAGTGTAAATTCTGATTGCTTCAGCGTGTAGCTTCTATAGCTAATCTTCTGATGCTGCTTTAGTCAGAAATTTTGTATACACAATAACATAATTTTTAGGGTGCATATTTGTTCTTTGTATTTGTTATCATCAAAACTCTAACTAAGGGTTGTAGAATCAAACTATGTTCTAACATTTGGTACCCATGGTCATTCCTTGCAATTGCATTCTAGTTGGCACAAGATCAGGGTTATATTGATATTGGCGGTAAAAAGCAGTGGCCAAATCATACCAAGTATGGATGTTAGTCTCTTACAATTGGTAAAACCACTCCAACTGCATCCCAACTAGACTTTCTTGAAAAAAGTGCACCCACAGTTTCTTATCAGCGATATACGGCTGAATTTTGCGGATGTAAGATCTTAGGTGAATCTTCGGACATGATACACCATCATACTTGGCAAAAGCAGGGATTATGAATTTGTGGGGAATGACTACCCCAGGAACCAAACCAAAGTCACCAAAGTCTAATCCAGGCACAACTTGGATTTCCACAGCTTTCAATTTGTCTTCTAGTTGCTTATATTTATCGTCGGCCGGTGGATATTGCTCATCAAAAAAATCTTCGGCTTCAGAGATTTGATTGTTTCCATCCCCAGCACGGGTGCTCCTAGCATCTTCATCTTGATTCTCATCCTCCTCGTAGGAATTCTCTTCAACTTGGACTGGTTGGGTGGGGCCTTTAAACCTCTTCCCCATGTTGATCACGACTTTCTTCTCTGTCTTCTTCTTCGTAACAATAAAATCCATAATTTCTTGCTGCCCTTTTGCTAAGTTGAGAAAAGTTTCTTGAAACTGGGAGTTTTGAGTCTGCAAGTCCTTCACAGTTTGTTCGAGATCCATCTTGTACTGAAATAAACAGTAAAAACATGAGGAAACTTGTGTCGGAAAACCTGCTTATGATATGATGCATGTTATATGAATGCAATGTTTTCAAGGATTTTATGGAATTTAAATTTGCTAGACAAAGAGAAGACAACAAACATTAATTGCATTAATAAGTTCATGAATTACAAATGCATCTCTTGGGATTACAATGGAAGAAGCAAAAATAATACAAAATAAACTCCTAAAACAAAAAGGACTCAAGCTTCCCATGGATGCATCCTCTTTGGTGCAATGTAGGAATTCAAGCTTCACTCTTCATAAAGTTTCCTCATGAGCTCCAAACCTTCTTCTCGCTTGTGTAGAATTATGCTTCAAAGGTATCTCGTTCCCCTTTGAGCTGAATCCACGATCTTCGAAATTCCTCTAAGTCGGTAGGCATGTCAGGATGAAGAAGAGTGTAAGGGGTATCTCCCTCAGCAACGGGCTCCACAATCAAAAGTAGGATGATTGGGTAAGGTATCATGAAACTTTGAGCACGAGTTCATATCCACTTGAGGTAAGGCTCAAGAGGGATGGAATTTTTATGCCCCGAGGTCTTTCTATCCACCTTGTTTACCATTCTCCAAGCTCGTATGAACCTTTAACGATAGCCTTAGACGTCACCCTCGTAGTCGAATACCAAACCTTAGATGAGCGCATCATGGGGACCATCTCTTCCTGCATACCCAAACTATCGTAATGCAAGAGAAGGGTTATAAGTAATACCTCCCCTAATGCCCAAGAATGGAACAATAGGGAACTCCCCAGAACGGTTAATGATGTTAATATCCTCCAAAGATCGGGAACACCAATGAATATCCGAGTGTGAGAGTGACATCATCCTTTGAGACCATGTCAAGCCTTGTTCATTCTTCAATGTTGATTGACGTAGGTGCGAAATAAACCACCTAGACAACAACTGAATATGTGATCGATGGAAATAGAACTGACTGTTTAAAGCTGGTTCGCGAAATGTCGCGGTAAGCAAGAGTCGCCACTGTCTTTTATTTTCTCCAACAAGGAAAGGACAAAAGCACAGCAAAATTCCTTTTCGAGATGTTTCTCGGTTCGGGAGGTAGATTTATAGAAAGGGAATGTGTTAGCACCCTTTCTATCCGTGGTTATCCACGGGCTCTTAGGTACTTACTCTTATGTTTTCAAAAGATTTGTTTGCTTTTCAAGTGTGTGTGGGTTTTGAAAAAAGTTTCGTTTGAAAAATTTCTAAGTAACTCTTGTATCTGTCCTCAAGAGTGTATGAAAAATTTGTTTGAAAACTTTTGAAAGTGTCAGTGTGAAAAGTATTTTGTTTGTTTGAAAAGAGCAAGTACCCATGAGATCTACCTACTCTAAGGAATTAGGCTGTGTAAGAGTCCTTTAGACAGTACTATCCCACCATTGAGAGGTAGGTAGCACCGTCGTTGGAGGTATTCACGTCAATTCGATTAAGGGACAATGTGGTCACCGAAGCAATAGTAGGACACCTTAGAAGTAACCCTAATGTCCTAGATCCTTTTATCCGAGGCAACCGTTTCGAGGCAACTGGATCTTAGACAAGAGGGCGACCTCTAAAACACCCTATACTTGACGACCACGTTCGAGGCAACCAGTTAGGCGTACCCTAGGAGTGGCATGTGCATGTGTGTTCAATTCAGTTTATGTTTATCTTTGATCATGCATTTATGAGCTACGGATTAATTTTATTTGGCATACAGTCTTGCAGGCATAATTAACAGTTAAGAGTGCGGAAAATAAAGTGCGAAAATATGAATCTACGCTATTACAAGGCACGGGTCTATACATCGCCAATAAAACAAAAACCCGTTTTGGAAAATAAATGCGGAAAGTAAAGAAAGCGGTAAAACCTAATTAACTATTACATCCTTTGAGCAGATACATAAATAATCAAAATAATAATAATGCGCGAAAGAAATTAAATCAGGACGTCCTAGGGTTTTTGACCCTTTTGAGAAATAAAGAAAGAAAATTGTCCTTTTTGCAATTTAATTAAAATATTAAACCTAGTACTAATTAACTATTTAATTAAAAAGAAAAAGAAATTTTTTTTATGTTTTTTATGTAAAATAAAACAAAAGGAATTAAAATTAAAAGTTAGTAAAACCTAATTCTAAGTTTATTTTATTTATTATAAAAAAAAGTTAAAGTTAACCTAATTTAACTAATTTAATTAATTTACATTTTATTTACAAAAGTAATAATTAATAAATTAGAATAATGATAATAAGAAAACATGATTGAAAATTGTCAAACCCTAATTCTACATGATTTTTATTTATTTATGAAAAAGATTAAAGTTGACCTATTTAAAATAATTTATTTGTTAGTATTTTATTTACAAAATAAATTAATAATGAAATTAATACATAATAATAAATATTATAAATATTTGTTTTCTGAATTAATTATTAAAATAACTATTTGTTAAAATAATAATAATTAATAATTATAAAAAGGGAATAAAAAGAAAGCAAAAAGAAATAGAAAGAAAACCAGGGGGGTGTGTTGGACCCAATGGAGGTTTAGTGAAGCAATTCTGGCCCAATAGCACAAAGCCTTTGTTGACTTCTGGAATCAGGTGCGTGCTCATTGACTTGGAGCATGGTGTGGAGCACCCTTTGGCCTTTGGATCAGTCTGTTGAGACACTTGGCGCCCTAATTTGTAAGGTTTATGGTGGAATGCATGGAAAGCGCTGCATGGGAATTTGTTAGAAAAAATAATATTGAGATTTGGGTGGACCTGGGAATCGAAACCAGGTCCCAGTAGTTACCAAACACGTCATCAACCACCAAGCCACTGCATTGTCTTTGTTAATATAATATGCAATAAATATAATATTTAAAACATAACAACTATGTTGGAAAGATAAAAAAACGCGCGTTCCATTTGAACTACCCAACCAACTGCTTCCACGTCCTTCGTCTTCATCCTTTTCCTGTAAAACAAAGAACAATTAGCGGGGGTTTTTAACCCCCACAAAATGCAACCATAGAAAATAGCGATTAGGCGTACAACCCATATAAAAAGGGCGCGATGGTTGGGTTGAGTTCCTCTGGACTTGACGAATTCAACCATATGCGTTGTGAGGTCCAATTTTGCTGTATGTGGAAAGCCCTAATCTGAGAGCTCTGAAACCCTAGATTTCATTAATGGTGTTTTGCAATTCTGGGAATTATAATGCAATTAATCTGTACCATTAGCTTCAGAATGATGTTAGCAATGCAAAGCAATAATCATAATATGTTAATGATGCATAAAACTTGAGTTTCGATTATGGAAAAGAGTGGGCAAACCGTACGACTGTTCTTGGGATTCTTTGAGTGTTAGAGCTTGTTTGTGATTGCAATAGGTTCCTGAGTGTCCCAGCAACGTATTTGAATCTTTAAATCTCCTTGAAAGGGCCTGGAAAGGGGAATTCAGTTTTAAGCTTTCTTGGATTTTTTTCAATTTGATAAGGGTTCTTTGCAGCAGCTTTGCACGTGTAAGGCTTTAGGGTTTGGTTTAGTACATATAGTGGAATGAAACTAGGATAAAAACTAGGTCAAAGATCCATGGAATAAAGTTTTGCATCTTTGATTTCCAATCAAATATTTTTGCATCTTTTGATTGAGAAAACTTGCTAAAATTGGATGATTTTGTCTCCTTGATTGATACATGAAATCTTCAGCATGTGTTGAGTTTATTTGCATCACAAAAAGATTTGAAAACCATATCTTTTGAATTTTCCTACAATTAAAATCAATTAAATGAATTAATATTAATAAAAATTCAATTAATTAATTAAAAATAAGAAAATAAATCAATTTAAGCTTAATGGGTCGTGCATAGGCCTTGGGCAATGTTTCAAGAAAGAATTTGAGGCCCATTAGCAAAAACAAGGTGTTTTAGGCAAAGTTGACTTTTGCAAATTCCCAAAAATTTCCCAACTTCTCCAATGCATATCTTGCTCAATTTTGATCATATGAACATGTTCTGGGACATTTTGGAAAGGTCTTGAAGTCCTATAACCAATTCCTTTGGTCCCATGTCATTTTGATTTACCAATCTCAAGTTATGGTCTTTGACTTGAAGTGCCTTTTTGTTGACTTTTGAAATTGACCTATCATGTAGAAATTGATAACTTTTTGTGAGAGTATTTCTTGGACTTGGAATGTGAAGATGTGTTGTAGTAAATGTCATCCCCTTCAAAATAAGCATTGGATGGGATTTTTCTGATGAACCATGAAAAAGTTATGCCCTGGTCAATTTACAGTTGACTTTTCACCTGTCAAAAAATAGAAACTTTTGCATCTTTGATGATTTTTGAGCCATTCTTGTGGAATCATGATCAAGACTTGATCAAATGATGATTGTGGCTTCAAAATAAGATGTTGACCAAATTTTTTGACTTTTGACTGTAAAATGACCATTTTGCCCCTACAGTTGACTATGAAGCAAACAGGGCTTTTGACTGTGCAACTTGATGTTGTGAGTCTTGAAACTTGACATGTGGATGCTTGACAATATGTATAGGCATATGGGACTTGATTGGACCACTGAAAACCTCAACTTCCTTGCAAGAACCAAAACCCTAGTTTTTGACTAGCTTAGGAGATGATTGGACTGTGCAACCTTTGAGGAATCTTGAAGCATTTGAAGATTGATCCTTGTCAAACCTTGAAGAATATGGGAGGGCAAATTTTGGGGTACAACAGTTGCCCATATTCAATCTTCTTAGACCTGAGGATGTAGATTGGCTTGCGTGCCTTTCGTGATCCGAAGGTGGAAGATGATTGAACACTAGAGTGCCCAGAAATTTGCACTCACATAGTAGAGTATCAGCAATGTGATGTCGAGAATGGGCTTACAGATGCCATTTAGAAAGATGGTGGATAGAAGGATGGGCTTATAGATGCCATCTGGAGATGTGACAGAACCTTGTCGGGAATGGGCTTATAGATGCCATTTGGAAATATGATGGATAGTTGTGGAGATGGGCTTATAGATGCCATCGGAAGGTGTCGATCGCGTAAGAGATTCATTAGCGAGAACTTGCGTACCTGAGAAAGAAAGATAATTTCCTGGCCTGTTACAGGTGTTGATCTTCAATATCTTCACGTAGATATGCCCTGGCTAGATACAGGTATCGAATCTACAATCAATTGCTCACACATGTGCCCTGGCTAGATACAGGAATCGAATCTACAATCAGTTACTCACAGATATGCCCTGGCTGGATACAGGAATCGAATCTGGAATTGTTCGTCTACAGATATGCCCTGGCTGGATACAGGAATCGAATCTCTAAACTCTTCATGCAGACATGCCCTGGCTAGATACAGGAATCGAATCTACAATCAATTACTCACAGATATGCCCTGGCTGGATACAGGAATCGAATCCGGAATTAGTCGTCTACAGATATGCCCTGGCTGGATACAGGAATCGAATCCGGAATTAGTCGTCTACAGATATGCCCTGGCTGGATACAGGAATCGAATCTCTAAACTCTTCATGCAGACATGCCCTGGCTGGATACATGAATTGAATCTACAATCAGTTACTCACAGATATGCCCTGGATGGATACAGGAATTGAATCTACAATCAAATACTCACAGATATGCCCTGGCTAGATACAGGAATCGAATCTGGAATTGGTCGTCTACAGATGTGCCCTGGCTGGATACAGGTGTCGAATCTCTAAACTCTTCATGCAGACATGCCCTGGCTGGATACAGGAATCGAATCTACAATCAATCACTCATAGATATGCCCTGGCTAGATACAGGAATCGAATCTAAAATTAGTCGTCTACAGATATGCCCTGGATGGATACAGGTATCGAATCTCTAAACTCTTCATGCAGACATGCCCTGGCTGGATACAGGTATCGAATCTACAATCAGTTACTCACAGATATGCCCTGGCTAGATACAGGAATCGAATCTGGAACTGTGAAAGTTGATAGTAATCATCTTTGGATTGACCTTTTTCCTGAAAAGGCAAAACATCAGTTGTATGCAATGTCATGATG
The DNA here is from genome assembly GCA_948472305.1 of Vicia faba. NCBI lineage: Eukaryota > Viridiplantae > Streptophyta > Magnoliopsida > Fabales > Fabaceae > Vicia > Vicia faba. Next base: position 983,857,534 of record OX451736.1, on the reverse strand, counting down.
TATGAAATGCATGATGTCATGATGTTCAAAAATGAGATAGTGTCATATGCACTTTATCATGTATGTAAGTAGGATGTATGAAATGTGAAATGTCTATGAATGTATTTTCGTCTAGGAAAATAAATCCTTGACGAATGCTGGGAGCTTGTTGAATCCTGGGTTGATGTTTGAAGAGTAGAGTTCTTCGTTTCCGCTGGGGATGATGGTTGCAAGAATAAACTGGTAGGATAAGATGACTCTGTTGGGGAATAAACTTGTTGGAGAGATTACTCTGCGGGGAATACTATATGGAGAAGAGATACTTCGCTGAGATTTGATGATAACTTCGCTGGGGATTCCTGTTGATAAGTTATGTTGGAGGATTTGACGAATTCCGTTGGGGGATAGGAAGAACTTCGCCGAGGACGATCTTTCCGTTTGTAACTAGCTGAGGATAACCCAGTTATAGGCTCTGGTGGGGAATAACCTTTGAACATGGCCGGGGAGAGACGTATGTACTCTGCAGGGGATAAGCTTCCAGAATCTACTGGGGATAAGCTTCCAGAATCTACAGGGGAGATGATTCAACTCTCCTGGGAAACTTTTGGACTGTACTGGGGAGTGGCTCCACTGGGGTGTTTGGTATTCCGCCGGGGAACAATCTTATACCAAGACTGCCGGGGATGCTTGTTTAGGAATATCCGTATACTCTACTGGGGGATATTGAGATTTTCTGGGGATACCCAACTTCCTTAAGGCTGACAGTAGGCTAACTCTGCTTGGGGAGAGTATCGCTGACTTGCTGGAGATATTGTGCCTTGTTAGGGTTGATGGGAGACCAACTCTGCTTGAGGAGAGCATTACTGAAACTTGTCTTACTCCACGAGGAGTGGAGGTATCCTGGTTACATTCTTCAGCCAAACTTACCTTGGTACCTTGGTGGACAGAGCAACTAGATTGCCTAGACAATTCTGATTGCCCCTGTTTCTGATGCCACCTGTAATTAGTCCTTTGTTTCGTATGCAAATATTTATGATTAGCAATTAACGTCAAATGCATATATCAAAAATGAACATTGGATGTTCTTCGCAAGACAAAACAGAAAAAAGGAAAAACAATTGGTAATTTGTCTGAAAAATTGAGCTTGTATTGATTTTGAAATTTGCCTGTAAATAGGCGTTTATGTACAAGAGGCTGACGTCCTAGTAAGAGAACGCCGCCGAATAGAATAGAGTTTATACAATTTGTACAAAGGAAGACAAAACAACTATGTGAAAAGAATAATCCCACTGGGTTCCAACTCTGCTATCGCCCTTATGTCTTCAAGCGTCTCATCACTTTGCTGCGTGGTTGAAGATGAAGCTGATTGATTGATGTCGTCTGAGCTTGATAGTCGATACCGGATTCTGGATTCCAGGTGATCCAATGAGACATAGTATTACGCTTTATCCCTAACTTTTGCCTGGACCGCCCTTTCGGGTTTTCAGTCCACCGGGATACCCATTTTTGCCCAAGCCGCCTTTTCAGGTTTTCGACTTGCCGGGTGTACAGATTTTTTTCATTTCATCCCTTATTTTTGCCCGAACCCTTTTGGTTCGCCGGGAAGCCCTTATTTTTGCCTAGGTGTGTCAACCTAGCGGGTCTTTAATTCATGCGTAGTATCTTTTTACTATGTCTGCATTGGCGGGGTGAGGAAGGTCATCACCATCCATGGTGGTTAGAATCATAGCTCCTCCTGAGAAGATATGTTTAACCACAAATGGCCCTTCGTACGTAGGGGTCCATTTTCCCTTGGGATCACTTTGAGGAAGAATGATGCGGTTGATTACCAGGTCTCCGACTTGATACTCTTGTGGTCTGACTTTCTTGTTAAATGCCATGTTCATCCGTTTTTGGTACGTTTGACCGTGACAAATAGAAGTGAGTCTCTTTTCGTCAATCAGGTTTAATTGATCAAGTCGAGTCTGGATCCAGTCATCTTCGCTCAAACCTGCATCCTTCATTATCCGGAGAGAGGGTATCTGGACTTCAATAGGTAAGACTGCCTCCATGCCATAGACCAAGGAAAAGGGAGTTGCCCATGTTGATGTCCGTGCTGAGGTACGGTACCCATGAAGAGCAAACGGTAACATCTCGTGCCAATCTTTGTAGGTCACTGTCATCTTCTGCACAATCTTTTTGATATTCTTATTTGCTTCTTCTACAGCCCCATTCATCTTCGGCCGGTAGGGAGAAGAGTTGTGGTGCTGTATCTTGAATTGCTCGCAGAGCTCAGTGATCATCTTGTTGTTAAGATTGGTACCATTGTCCGTAATGATCCTCTCAGGTACACCGTATCGACAGATCTGGTTATGCCGAATGAACCGTGCCACGATGTTCTTGGTTACCGTAGTGTAGGAAGCCGCTTCAACCCACTTCGTGAAGTAATCAATTTCCACTAGGATGAAGCGATGCCCGTTAGACGCCGTAGGTCTGATCTCGCCGATCATATCAATGCCCCACATTACAAAAGGCCAAGGTGTTGTCAAAACATTCAGAGGAACTAGAGGAATGTGCACCTTATCCGCATAAATCTGGCATTTGTGACACGTCCGAGAATGTTGGTAACAGTCGGCTTCCATTGTGGACCAGAAATATCCTGCCCGGAGGATTTTCTTTGCCATGGTATGTCCACTGGAGTGTGTTCCAAAGGTACCTTCATGTAGCTCTGTCATGATCCTTTCTGCTTCAGTCTTATCCACACAACGCAGTAAGGTGGAATCATGGTTTCGCTTGTAGAGAATGCCATTGCTGAGGAAGAAATTTGCTACGAACCTTCTCAGAAACTTTTTGTCATTAACAGGATCACCCTCGGGGTATTCTTGAGCTTCCAAGTACCTCTTCACTTCATGATACCAAGGTTTTTCAGTTACCTCTTCGGTCTCAAGATCACAATAATGTGCAGGTTCATCCAACTTCCAGATAATGATCCGAGGAGCCTCGTTGTCCCATTTGACTTTGAACATAGAAGACATCGTAGCTAGCGCGTCCGCCAACTGATTCTCATCTCTTGGGAAGTGTTCATAGGTTATCTCCGTGAAATGGGGGATCAACGTCAACACACACTCTTTGTAAGGAATAAGATTTGGGTGTTTCGTATCCCACTCGCCTTTGATCTGATTGATCACGAGAGCGGAATCCTCGAAGACACTCAGAAACTTGATCCTTAGGTCAATTGCGGCTTGAAGACCCATGATGCATTCCTCATACTCCGCCATGTTGTTGGTGCAGTTGAAACATAGCCAGGCGGTGAGTGGAGTATGAGTTCCTTTAGGAGATATGATCACAGCGCCAATACCGTTACCCAAAGCGTTTGAGGCTCCGTCAAAGTGCATAGACCATCGGGATCCTTCCTCAGGTCCTTCATCCGGTCCAAGTACTTCACAATCAGTCACTACCATGATATTCTCATCGGGAAATTCAAAGTTCATAGATTGGTAGTCATCCACTGCCTGGTGTGCCAAATGGTACGCTAATACACTTCCCTTGATTGCTTCCTGAGTTGTGTACTGGATGTCGTATTCTGTCAAGATCATCTGCCATCTCAGTATTCTTCCAGACAGAGCAGGCTTTTCGAATATGTACTTTATTGGATCCATTTTTGAAATCAACAGAGTAGTGTGAGTCAGCATATACTATCTCAGCCGACGAGCAGCCCATACCAAAGCACAACAAGTTTTCTCGAGCAGTGAGTATCGGGTCTCACAGTCGGTAAACTTTTTGCTAAGGTAATAAATAGCGTGCTCTTTTCGGACAGACTCGTCATGCTGCCCCAACACACATCCCATTGAGCTGTCAAGTACTATCAAGTATAAGATTAGAGGTCTCCCTTCAACCGGTGGCATAAGAATGGGTGGTTCTTGGAGATACTCTTTGATTCTGTCGAAAGAAGCCTGACATTCATCATTCCAACGTACTACTTGATCTTTCTTCAGTAGCTTGAAGATTGGTTCACAGGTAGCAGTTAGATGTGAGATGAATCGAGCAATGTAGTTCAGCCGTCCTAGAAAGCCTCTGACTTCTTTGTCTGTCTTGGGAGCTGGCATCTCTTGTATGGCTTTCACCTTGGCAGGGTCCACTTGAATACCTTTGTCGCTCACGAAGAAGCCTAGCAATTTTCCAGATCTTACCCCAAAGGTGCACTTGTTTGGGTTCAACCTCAGCTTGTACAACTTCAGACGGTCAAACAGCTTCTGTAGATGGTCAAGGTGTTCCTCCTCAGTTTGGGACCTTGCAATCATATCGTCGACGTATACCTCTATCTCATGATGGATCATGTCATGAAATAAAGCAACCATGGCACGTTGGTAGGTTGCCCCAGCATTTTTCAACCCAAAAGGCATGACCTTGTAGCAAAAGGTGCCCCACTGAGTAACAAAAGTGGTCTTTTCCATATCTTCGGGAGCCATCTTGATTTGATTATAACCTGAGAACCCATCCATGAAGGAGAATACCTTATGCTGAGTAGTGTTGTCAACCAGAACGTCGATATGAGGCAGAGGGAAGTCATCCTTGGGGCTCGCCCCGTTCAAATCCCTGTAATCAACACACATTCGGACCTTACCATCCTTCTTTGGAACTGGAACCACGTTGGCAACCCACTGAGGGTAAGAAGTCACTGCTAGAAACCCGGCATCAAATTGTTTCATAACCTCAGCCTTGATTTTCTCTGACATCTCTGGACGCATATGGTGGACCTTTTATTTTACGGAGGACAGTCTTCCTTGGTAGGCAGGTGATGAACCACAATGTCGGTATCCAACCCAGGCATGTCTTCGTAAGTCCAGGCAAAGATTTCCACATAATCATGCAACATCTGAATCAACCGTTGTTTCACACTAAGCTCTAGATTGGCACCAATCTTGACTTCCTTTCTGTCTGTCTCAATACCCAGATTTACCGTTTCCACTCGCTCTTCATGTGGCTGAATGACCCTCTCTTCCTGGAGTAGCAGTCTTGCAAGCTCACCTGGCACTTCACAATCATCTTCACCTTCATCTTCGGCTAAGTTGATCGGATTTTCGAAGTCATAACTGGCAGTAGCAGAGTCGTTACCAGTGAGATCCAGAGTGGATTGGAACCTGTATAAGTGAGTGTGTGTAAATATAGCTGTTTTGCAATATATAATAAAGAAAGAAAGGGAGCGCAAGATTTGAAATGCGAAACGTCCAATGCTTTTATTCATGATATATGAAAATGACAAATAATAAGCCCTCACAAATGAAGCCACGGTGCCTCGGGTAAGACACCGGGCCATAAAGTTTCAAATTATTGTTCGTTACAAATTCAAAACAAAGGAGTTCATTACTGAGTGACAAAAGTAATAGGTATGTAGTCTTTGGCAGTCCAGTTGCTTGGTCCACCGTTGGTCATTGGATAGATCCAGCTGTCAAATTCAGATTCCTCCACCTCGCCTTCAATAGCATTCACTCCCGGGTTGGTGATTAACACAGGAGGTCTTCCAATCCTTGCCTTGCGAACATCCCTCTGAGCCTCCCTCTCAACCACAGCCCGGGCATCCTTCAAGGAAGCCATATTCAAAGGAGAGTCTTCTTCAGTCACAGTCTCTGCTAACGCCAATGTCTGATTCACCTCTTCAAAATGTTGAAAGGGGGTCTCAATGAATTCCCCATCCATCTCTATGTACCGGAACGAGTTGAGGTGACTGACCATGTATTCTTCCTCCCCCTGCACTGTCACAATTTTCCCTCTGACCGGGTATTTAAGCTTCTGATGTAATGTGGAGGTCACAGCTCCAGCCTTGTGGATCCAAGGACGACCCAACAAACAAGAATAGGATGGACGAATGTCCATCACATAGAAAGTAGAATCAAAAACTTGAGAACCAACCCTGATTGGAATGTCAACTTCCCCATGTACCATCCTTTTGGACCCGTCAAAGGCCCGGACAAAAATGTTACTAGGCTTGAGCTCTAAACCCTCACAATCCAACCTGTCTAAGGCCTTCTTGGGTAATACATTTAATGAAGAACCAGTGTCAACCAGCACATGGGCAAGAGTAGTGCCCCTGCATTCAATGGAGACATGCAGGGCATCGTTTATGTTCTTTCCTTTGGCGGTCAGATCGGCGTCAGAGAAACCCAACCCATTATCAGCAGTCAAGTTAGCCACACAATCGGTAAATTAATCAGCAGACGTTTCTTGTGGCACATGGGCCGTCTTCAGGAAGGAAATCAGGGCCTTGGCATGGGCCTCTGAACACAACAACAGTGATAGCATAGAAATCTTTGATAGGGTGTGCCCCAGCTGCTCAACTACATTGAAATCACTCTTCTTGATAATTTTGAGAATCTCTTCCACCTCTTGTTGGGAAGCTGCAACATTGGTTGTCTTTGGTGCCTCCGTCTGGGCAGGTACATCAGTAGCCATCCCTTTGCCCCGAGCGTCAGATGAATCGGCAGTAGGGGTAGAAACTTGATCAGGAGGGGAAACAGGCACACTGGCAGGTGTGATAACAAGAGGTATCTGAATAGTTGGTGGCGCAATATCAGGTGAGAAGAGCCTACCACTACGAGTAACCTTGGCAGGCCCGGTGATGTTGCTTACACCGATACTAGTATCAAATTCTTGTTTTACTCCGAGCACATAAACATCTGCCCCATAGTGCCAAGGGACAGCTTTGTCAGATGTATAGGGGAGGGGCCCCGGAACAGTAATGATGATAGGAGCAATCTTCGAAGTAGACATGATTTTGACAGGCTTCTTTGAGGGAGCCTTAGGAGGGTTGTTGAAAATAGTGACAATAGAAACTTCTTCAGTGGGGACAGCAGGAACAACAATCTTCTCGAACAAGATCTCTTTATTATCCATCAGGCTTTGGATACCTGACTTCAACAAGGGACAACCACCAGGTGAAACAGAACATAGAAGGCAACCTTTACTACATCCCGGAAATAAACTGGCTAGCAACAGGTTCCTTTTGACAGTCAACAATGGAGTAACAATATCTTCCACAGAGGCCACATACAGGTCTTCTTCCACAGCATTAGCTCCATGCTGGGGCATGGGAGCAATCACAACATTGGGCTTCTCGGGCGCCTCAAACTGTATTTCTTTAGCATCAATAAGGTCCTGAACCTTATTCCTTAGAGCCCAACAATCATCTGTAGAATGCCCCGGGCTATCAGAGTGATAAGCGCAGCGGGCATTGGGGTTGTATTTTGGAGAGGTTGTATTCACTACCTTCAGAGCTTCTTTGACAGTTACCAGATTGGTTGACAGCAGTTGCGGAAAGATCTGAGACAGGGTCATACTGAGCCGAGTGTACTCCCTTCTGGGTCTCTCACCCCTTGGTTGGTTATATTGCCGAGGAGCGGCAGCAGGCTTTGAAATTACCACCGCGTTGACAACTTGGCGGCGTTCTGGTTTATTCTGTTTCCTCGACCCATAAACAACACTAGATTCCTTTTTGAATGGTTTCTTTTCAGAACTTGAGGATGCACCTTTCTGTATATTCCCCGACTTAATACCAGCTTCTATCCTCTCCCCAGTTAGAATGAGGTATGTGAACCCAGCTGAAGAATTACCAATCAAATGGTTGAAGAACGGACCAGACAGGGTCCCCAAGAACATGTCCACGAGTTCACGGTCAGTCAACGGTGGCTGCATCCTGCCAGCCAGGTCTTTCCACTTTTGCGCGTACTCCTTAAAACCTTCTCCCGATCCTAGCGACATACCCTGGAGTTTGGTACGTGTAGGAGCGAGGTCGGCATTGTACTGATACTGCTTATAAAATTCAGTAGCCAAGTCCTCCCAGTTTCGAATACTGGTTCCATCCAGCTGATATAACCACTCGAGTTGAGCCCCTGAAAGGCTATCCTGGAAGAAATGGATCCATAGGTTCTTGTCTGCAGTGTAAGGTTGGATCTTCCTCACATAAGATCTGAGATGCAGCTTAGGACAAGATGCCCCGTCGTACTTCGCAAAAGAAGGTGCCTTGAACTTGTGTGGGATTACCACCCCAGAAGATAGACCTAGATCTCCAAAATCCAACCCAGGCACCTGTTGAATTTCCATAGCACTCAGACGGTCCTCTAATTGCTTGTACTTGTCTTCAGCAGGAGGGTATTGTTCATCATTGACATCCGTCTCGTTGTCGGAGACCACAGGACTAGGAACCCTTCCCCCTTGGGGACTGTCTTTCCCTACAGAGGAAGTAGCTTGATCAGCCTCATTCTGCAGTGTATTCCCAAACCTCCGTCCAGTGTTGAACAACACAGTCCTCTTCTTCTTCTTCTTCTTCAAAAGCATAGTCTTCAATTCCTCTTGACCCTGGGGTAAGCTCATGACCAGCTCTTGAAACTGGGTGTTCTGGGCCTGGAGGGCCTTGATAGCTTGTTCGTTGGATGATTCAGGATTTATGATGACTGCTGAAATAAACAACGAAGAAGATTAAGCAACCTGTAAAAAAGAGTACCTGTTATGCATATGATGCATGATATGCTATTTATGCAATGCATTCAAGGGTTCGAAAGTTCAAATTTGTTGTAGACAAAAAAGGAAGACACATTGTATTAGGAAATAATCTGTTCAGTACATCAGGGCCTCATGGGCAAAACATTACAAAATAAATTAATCCCAAAAGACATTGCGCATCCTCTTTGGAGAGATGTAGGTGTTGAGAGTATTTTCCTCGTGAAGTAGGCGGGTGAGCTCCAAGACCTCCTTCTCACTGGCATGTAGACTGGTTTCAACAGAATTTCGTTCTTCTTTGAGTTGGATCCAGCTCTTTTGCATTTCTTCCCAAGATGTCGGCATGTCAGGATGTTGAATGGTGTAGGGCACCTCTCCTTCCAAAACTGGCTCTTTGATCACGGGGAGAACATGAGGATATGGCATCACCAGCTTCTGGGAGCGGGCTCGTACCCAGTTGAGATAAGGCTCCAAGGGGATGGAGTTCTTGTGCCCCAGTGTCTTACTATCTACCCTGTTGGGCATCCTCCAAGCTCTGATAAATCTCTGGCGAAGTCCTTGTGCATCGTTGTCGAAGTCAAAAACTATGTCAGGAATCAACATGTCATGAGGGCCATCCCTCCGAGCATATCCAAACTGTCTCAAAGCCAGGCATGGGTTGTAAGTAATTCCCCCTCTAATTCCAAGTAAAGGAACATTAGGAAACTCTCCGCAACGATCAATGATAGTGACATTTTCTCTGGACCGAGAACACCAATGTATATCAGCATGTGTAAGAGTCATTAACCGTTGTGACCATCTCAAACCCCGCTCGTTCTTCAAAACTGATTATGGAAGGTGCGAAATAAACCACCTTGCCAGGAGAGGAGTGCAGCACATGAGAACACCTCTTTTTCTCATGGTTCGAGTGTAACATGAATGGAGGATGTCCCCAAGCAACGTAGGTATGGGATTCCTGGACATGAAGATCTTGACAGCATTAATATCTATAAGCTGATATGGATTCGGGAACAACACCAACCCATAGACAAGGAGTGCCACAACTTCTTCAAAGGCTTGTAGGTCAAGGGAATTCCAACATTCTTGTGCTTTCTCAAACAGGAACTTTGCCAAGAATCCTTTGATACCACTTCTAACTTCCCAATGTCCCTTGATGTTAGATGATTGTAGGCATAATGCTTTAGCGACCTCTTCAAGTTTTGGTCCCCTTTCCGTACCGTTGTAGGGTAGTTGATTAAGAATAGGAACCTTCAGAAGCTGAGAAAACTCTTCCAAAGTAGGCACTAATTGATAATTCGGGAAAGTAAAACAGTGGTGCACAGGGTCAAAGAACTGGAACAACACTTTCACCATATCCTCTTCAATGTTGGTATTGACCAAGCTGATGAGTCTACCATGCCTTTCACTGAAGGAAGAATTCTCGAGAATCCTGGATGTAAGCTCCTAAAGCTGAGGAGGGATCCTTACAAGGTTGATCTGAATTGTCTTTCTGCGGATAGTTTCCATGTCCTACAAAACAAGAACAAAGATGAAGATTCAAACCCTTGAAGTGGTTAGTAAATGCATATGATGTTGTATGATGTTATGATGTTATGATAAAAACACACCACAAGTATCCACAAAAGGCAAACATGATAAGGCACACAAGCCACACCAGATAACCCTTAGAGTTTAGGCCAGCATGAGGTCTAGGTACTACCCTCTTGAAGTTGGTGGGCTCAAAACCTGTCCTATCAAAAGTAACCGGGTTCTAAGGATCTCAATATCATTGGGTTGTTTTCTGTGTTCATTATTTTGATTTAGCCACTGAATTGGCGATCAAAATATTCCAAGAAAACAACCCTCAATGAGTGTAGTATCGAGTATCTACCAACTTTGGACTGCACCAAAGTCGGTCATCTCACTACCCTAAAGAGGCCAGGATGGTCAGGTAAGGTTCCTAAGGTCAGTTGATGCTTCACGACACCACGCGGCGGCCCCGTACTCTCCTTGACTTGACTCAAGGGTTACCGGTACTCACCAAAGTGCCATATCAACGTAGCAACTGCTTCAACCATGTCGGTATACCCCGCACAGTTCCCTCACAGTTTGTTGCTACCTAAAAGGTTTCCCCCAGATCCGGGTTAGGATCTATGAAACTCCCAAAACAGGCCCACAATATTAAAGCAATCAAAACAGGCAATTGAAAACATAAGTATGATATAATCCTAAGGTACACCTCACTTTATAAGTCCCCAGCAGAGTCATCAGTTCTGTGATCGGTGGAAATAGAATTGACTGTTTAAAGCTGGTTCGCGAAATGTCGCGGTAAGCAAGAGTCACCACCGTATTTTATTTTCTCCAACAAGGAAAGGAAAAAAGCACAAAAAAATTCCTTTTCGAGATGTTTCTCGGTTCGGGAGGTAGATTTATAGAAAGGGAAGGTGTTAGCACCCTTTCTATCCGTGGTTATCCACGGGCTCTTAGGTACTTGCTCTTATGTTTTCAAAAGATTTGTTTGCTTTTCAAGTGTGTGTGGGTTTTGAAAAAAGTTTCGTTTGAAAAATTTCTAAGTAACTCTGGTATCTGTCCTCAATAGTGTATGAAAAATTTGTTTGAAAACTTTTGAAAGTGTCAGTGTGAAAAGTATTTTGTTTGTTTGAAAAGAGCAAGTACCCATGAGATCTACCTACTCTAAGGAATTAGGCTGTGTAAGAGTCCTTTAGACAGTGCTATCCCACCATTGAGAGGTAGGTAGCACCGTCGTTGGAGGTATTTAGGTCAATTCGATTAAGGGACAATGTGGTCACCGAAGCAATAGTAGGACACCTTAGAAGTAACCCTAATGTCCTAGATCCTTTTATTCGAGGCAACCGTTTCGAGGCAACTGGATCTTAGACAAGAGGGCGACCTCTAAAACACCCTATACTTGACGACCACGTTCGAGGCAACCAGTGAGGCGTACCATAGGAGTGGCATGTGCATGTGTGTTCAATTCAGTTTATGTTTATCTTTGATCATGCATTTGTGAGCTACAGATTAATTTTATTTGGCATACAGTCTTGCAGGCATAATTAACAGTTAAGAGTGCGGAAAATAAAGTGCGGAAATATGAATCTACGCTATTACAAGGCGCGGGTCTATACATCGCCAAAAAACAAAAACCCGTTTTAGAAAATAAATGCGGAAAGTAAAGAAAGCGGTAAAACCTAATTAACTATTACATCCTTTGAGCAGATACATAAATAATCAAAATAAGAATAATGCACGAAAGAAATTAAATCAGGACGTCCTAGGGTTTTTGACCCTTTTGAGAAATAAAGAAAGAAAATTGTCCTTTTTGCAATTTAATTAAAATATTAAACCTAGTACTAATTAATTATTTAATTAAAAAGAAAAAGAAATGTTTTTTATGTTTTTTATGTAAAATAAAACAAAAGGAATTAAAATTAAAAGTTAGTAAAACCTAATTCTAAGTTTATTTTATTTATTGTAAAAAAAAGTTAAAGTTAACCTAATTTAACTAATTTAATTAATTTACATTTTATTTACAAAAATAATAATTAATAAATTAGAATAATGATAATAAGAAAACATGATTGAAAATTGTCAAACCCTAATTCTACATGATTTTTATTCTTTTATGAAAAAGATTAAAGTTGACCTATTTAAACTAATTTATTTGTTAGTATTTTATTTACAAAATAAATTAAAAATGAAATTAATACATAATAATAAATATTATAAATATTTGTTTTCTGAATTAATTATTAAAATAGCTATTTGTTAAAATGATAATAATTAATAATTATAAAAAGGGAATAAAAAGAAAGCAAAAAGAAATAGAAAGAAAACCAGGGGGGTGTGTTGGACTCAATGGAGGTTTAGTGAAGCAATTATGGCCCAATAGCACAAAGCCCTTGTTGACTTCTGGAATCAGGTGCATGCTCATTGACTTGGAGCATGGTGTGGAGCACCCTTTGGCCTTTGGATCAGTCTGTTGAGACACTTGGCACCCTGATTTGTAAGGTTTATGGTGGAATGCATGGAAAGCGCTGCATGGGAATTTGTTAGAAAAAATAATATTGAGATTTGGGTGGACCTGGGAATCGAACCCAGGTCCCAGTAGTTACCAAGCACGTCATCAACCACCAAGCCACTACATTGTCTTTGTTAATATAATATGCAATAAATATAATATTTAAAACATAACAACTATGCTGGAAAGATAAAAAAACGCGCGTTCCATTTTAACTACCCAACCAACTGCTTCCACGTCCTTTGTCTTCATCCTTTTCCTGTAAAACAAAGAACAGTTAGCAGGGGTTTTTAACCCCCACAAAATGCAACCATAGAAAATAGCGATTAGGCGTACAACCCATATAAAAAGGGCGCGATGGTTGGGTTGAGTTCGTCTGGACTTGACGAATTCAACCATATGCGTTGTGAGGTCCAATTTTGCTGTATGTGGAAAGCCCTAATCTGAGAGCTCTGAAACCCTAGATTTCATTAATGGTGTTTTGCAATTCTGGGCATTATAATGCAATTAATCTGTACCATTAGCTTCAGAATGATGTTAGCAATGCAAAGCAATAATCATAATATGTTAATGATGCATAAAACTTGAGTTTCGATTATGGAAAAGAGTGGGCAAACCGTACGACTGTTCTTGGGATTCTTTGAGTGTTAGAGCTTGTTTGTGATTGCAATAGGTTCCTGAGTGTCCCAGCAACGTATTTGAATCTTTAAATCTCCTTGAAAGGGCCTGGAAAGGGGAATTCAGTTTTAAGCTTTCTTGGAATTTTTTCAATTTGATAAGGGTTCTTTGCAGCAGCTTTGCACGTGTAAGGCTTTAGGGTTTGGTTTAGTACATATAGTGGAATGAAACTAGGGTAAAAACTAGGTCAAAGATCCATGGAATAAAGTTTTGCATCTTTGATTTCCAATCAAATATTTTTGCATCTTTTGATTGAGAAAACTTGCTAAAATTGGATGATTTTGTCTCCTTGATTGATACATGAAATCTTCAGCATGTGTTAAGTTTATTTGCATCACAAATAGATTTGAAAACCATATCTTTTGAATTTTCCTACAATTAAAATCAATTAAATGAATTAATATTAATAAAAATTCAATTAATTAATTAAAAATAAGAAAATAAATCAATTTAAGCTTAATGGGTCGTGCATAGGCCTTGGGCAATGTTTCAAGAAAGAATTTGAGGCCCATTAGCAAAAACAAGGTGTTTTAGGCAAAGTTGACTTTTGCAAATTCCCAAAAATTTCCCAACTTCACCAATGCATATCTTGCTCAATTTTGATCATATGAACATGTTCTTGGACATTTTGGAAAGGTCTTGAAGTCCTTTAACCAATGCCTTTGGTCCCATGTCATTTTGATTTACCAATCTCAAGTTATGGTCTTTGACTTGAAGTGCCTTTTTGTTGACTTTTAAAATTGACCTATAATGTAGAAATTGATAACTTTTTGTGAGAGCATTTCTTGGACTTGGAATGTGAAGATGAGTTGTAGGAAATGTCATCCCCTTCAAAATGAGCATTGGATGGGATTTTTCTGATGAACAATGAAAAAGTTATGCCCTGGTCAATTTACAGTTGACTTTTCAACTGTCCAAAAATAGAAACTTTTGCATCTTTGATGATTTTTGAGCCATTCTTGTGGAATCATGATCAAGACTTGATCAAATGATGATTGTGGCTTCAAAATAAGATGTTGACCAAAAATTTTGACTTTTGACTGTAAAATGACCATTTTGCCCCTGCAGTTGACTGTGAAGCAAACAGGGCTTTTGACTGTGCAACTTGATGTTGTGAGTCTTGAAACTTGACATGTGGATGCTTGACAATTTGTATAGGCATATGGGACTTGATTGGACCACTGAAAACCTCAACTTCCTTGCAAGAACCAAAACCCTAGTTTTTGACTGGCTTAGGAGATGATTGGACTGTGCAACCTTTGAGGAATCTTGAAGCATTTGAAGATTGATCCTTGTCAAACCTTGAAGAATATGGGAGGGAAAATTTTGGGGTACAACAGAATACAACACAAAAGAGTCCCTCTCCTCTTCATGGTGTGAGTTTGAAAACAATGTAGGATGTCTCTAAGTAGCGTAGGCACGGGATTACGAGAGAGAATAACCTTAACGACATTCACATCTATGAGTTGGTCCGGATTGGGGAAAATACCCAAACCATAGATTAGAAGGGCCAAGACATCTTCAAAAAGCTTGGAAATCCATATCTTCCTAAAACAAATGAGCCTTCTCCAACAGAAACTTGGCTAAGAAACCTTTAACCCCACTTCTTGTTTCCCAATTTTCCATAATGTCAGATCTCTTTAAATGCAAGGCTTTGGCAATAAACTTAGGCTTTAGAGTTTCCTCTAAACCGGTGAATGGTATTTGATCAGGCACAAGCACTCCTAACAGTTGAAATAATTATTCCAATGTAGGCACCAATTGGTAGTCGGGAAATGTGAAGCAATGATGCATAAGATCAAAGAATTGGAAGAGCACACACATTATTTCTTTTGGTAGTTTAAGGTAGCCAAGTTGAGAAGTAGACCATATTTCTTTGTGAATGGAGAATCTCCAGGAACCCTTGATGCTAGCTCTTAAAGTTGAGGATGCACTTTCACAAAGCTGACGCAGATGGTATTTCGACAAGTGGAAGCCATATCCTACAAAATAGAACAAAGATAAATTCCTAAATCCTTGAAATGTTTAGTGAGAATGCTCATGATGTTATAATGTTTATGATGTCATGAATAGCAAAGCACACAAAGACCTTAGGTTTAGGCTTGCATGGGTTTTCATGGGTAAGTACCCTCTTGAAGTTTACTTGGTTATACCTGTCCTAGAAAGTAAACGGGTTCTAGGGAATCTCAATATCATTGATCTTTCTTCAATGGGAATTGTTTTAGCACAATCAATCTTTTCTTGTGGCCAAAATATCCCAAAAGTCTGATCTCAATGAGTGTAGTATCGAGTATCAACCAATCTTCAGCTTTGCACCAAAGTCGGCTATCTCACTACTTTATAATGGCCAAGTTGTTCATTTAAAGGTTCTACAGTTAGTTAGTGCTTCATGACCCCACATAGAGGCTCAGTATTCTCCTCGATTCAACACAAGGGATACCGATACCGACAAATGTGTCACACTAACATATTCATTATTTCAACCATATCGATCTACACCGTACAGTCTCTACAATCTATTGCTACTTACCTAATGATGTTCCCAGATCCGGGTAGAGGATCTATACAAAACCCAAACATAACCCATAATGTAAAGCAAGTAAGTCAAACAATGCACGAATTTAAAGGTGATCTAGTCTCTAAGGTAACCCCACTTTTAATAATTCCCCAGCAAAGTCGCAGTTCTGTAATACAGTGGGAGAACTGACTTGGGTGTTTTGCATTTTATTGCAATTTTCGCGGATAGCAAGAGTCGCCACCGACTTTTCTTTTATCCAATAAAGGAAAGGGTGAAAAGAACAAGAAAAAGCTTTTGAGAATTTTCTTGAGTTCGGGGGGTAGGTTATGAAAATGGAAGGTGTTAGCACCATTTTCATCCGTAGTTATCTATGGGATCTTAGTTTCTAGATCACTTTGAAATGATTTGTAAATGATTTTGTGTTTTTGTGTAAGTTTGAAAATATTTAGAAAACTCCTTTGTTTCAGCAAACTTTATAATGATTCTCGTCTCTATAAGAATGTATGCAAAGTGTTGGTTTTCAAAATAGTTCAAAGAGATGTTTGTTTTTGGAAAGATGTTTTAAAAGTGTAAGTGTGAAGATGGTTTTATTTGCGAGCAAGCAACTACGAGTGTTCTACCTACTCAAAAGTCTTAGTTCTTTTCCTCCTCCTTTAGATAGTGTTATCTTACCATTAGTTAGTAAGTAACCATATCATTGGATGTGAAGGGACATGTGTAAGTCATCGTATTGTCATAGAAGACAACATTGAAGGATACCTTAGCAATTTAACTTTAAGGGTATAAGATCGTTTAATGAAGGCAACGTTGAAGGATCATCGAGGGACTACGATATTGTATTTGAGGGTCATTGCTAAAGTATCCCACATTCGAGGAACTTGACTGTTTATTTTAAGGCAACAAGTGTGGGTTAACTCTGGAGGTGCAAGTGTGCAAAGTGTTTTGATTTCATGCATTTTTGTCTTTGAGATTAGGGTTTTCTAAGATTGATTTTATCTTGCCATACAAACCCTAATTACTAGCAATAGAGGAAAGCGATAAATTGTGGAATTTAAATATCCTACGCTATTACAACACTTTAGGTGGTGGGGGTACAAATTTATGAATGGGGATTAAAGCATAAAACCTTAATTACTATTACAATTTTTGACAAGGTATATAATTGCAAAATAATGTAAAAGGTAAGTAGATATGCAAATATAGAAAGGATCCAGAGTATAATAAACCTAAAAAAAATTCTAAGTATTTAAGAAAATGTTTTTGTTTATTTTTTAATTTGAGGAAAATGTTTGAAATTTGAAAAGAAAAGATATTAGAAGTTTAAATCTAATTTTAAGTATTTATTTACAAAATTTAATAAAAAGAAAGTATGATAAATTTATTTATGAAAATAAATTAAATTTCAAAATGTTCTAAATTTTTTTTAGAAAGATAATCTTTGGGGTTTTTGTTTACGAAAATATTTTAATATGTATGATAATAAAAAAAACCTAGTTCTAATTAATTTTAACAAACTAATTAATAAAATAAACCCTAGTGTGATCAAATTAAATTAATTTTACTTGGGAAAAATAAATAAATAAATTCAAAAAAACCTAAGTCTATATTTTCCATGAATTTTATGACTTTTATTTGGTAGAAAAAATATAAAGAAAATGTTTAGGTCAGTGTGTTAAAAGAAATTAGAGGGTGAAAAATAGAAAAAATGCTAGGCCCAAACAGTTTTTTGTTTGAAAATAGAAAAATGAAATAAAAAGATTGGGCCTGTTGAAAAAAGTAAATGTGGGGTAATACAAAAGTAAATTCCCAGGCCTAAACATGTTGGCCCAGGCACTGGCTGGTTCAGTGTGGGAGGCCTTTAGGGGCACATCATGAGGATTCCATGTAGTATGTTGGAGTGGCTTTGATGATGATCAGAGGGTTGAGGGATGAGGTGTACCATGCGCGCTGGAACTTCGCTTGCATAAAACCTATAAAAATAAAACAAGAAAAAGCAAAAGGGTACCACTGGGGCTCGAACCCAGGTCCCAAGGATGAACAGGCGCGTGCTTTACCACTAGGGTTGCTATACATCCGTTAGTTTATACAAAACCACAAATATAAATTTTAAACTCATTCCTGAAGACATGTTCATCTTCTTCCTCGTGCCAACCATGACAACACCATTTTTTAAATCAGTATCTCCTTCTTTTCTCAATGAAATTAAAAATTGTAAACATGAAACTTGTGTATTTTTTCACCATGAGTCCAACCATATAACTCTTAAAATCTATAGATAAAATATTAAGTTTAATTTCTATTGGTACCAATAACGTGCCCTAACTGGTCAAAGATGAAATTCTTCATGCATAAGAAATTAAAATGAAAACTAAGAACATGGTTAACTTTAGGGCAATGAAATCTACAATTTTACTTCAGAATGTAGTACAAAAGATGCTTGAATAAAGATATCGCAGTTTAGAAAACATACCATGCAAATGATATTTGTGTATGGAGTTTGAACAACCTTTGAGGTGTCCTAATGATCTATTTAGCTTTCCTGGACCTCCTTGAGTGTGTTACAACCCTTACATTGCTTTGAAGGTGCCTGAATCTCCCTACTCAAGTCCAACTGTAATTGAGGTTTTTGAAAATGGTGAATGGTGAAGATGGAGTTATAGTCCATAAACAGGTGTTGGGATCACTTTATATGATGTATTGAAGGTATATGAATGATTAGAATACAAAATGCACGAGTAGATTTTGTGATGGGTGTTTGAAACTTCAAAAGTGTCACAAAATGCAAGTTCTGTGCTCCAGAGTGTTTTAGAGTGTTTTAGAGGTTTTCATCTTATACCTCTGCTTGTAAATAGTCTATATAGTTATATGAAAAAGTTTGGAGATCTTTTGAACAACAAATTTCTGAGTTATAGGGTTATGGCTAGGTTGCTTGATTTTGAAGAAAAGTGAGAAAATCAAGTTTCAATATTTTGTACCAGCTATGTAGAGTTGTTGAATCACTTTAAACATGTTTCTTCTAGTCTTTGCAACGTGTGTGTGTAGAGACAACAAGTTATGAGCTCAAGGAGAGTTGACCTTTGCAAAAACAATGCTTTATCAAAATGGAAATGGTACCTTTGTGCCAAAAATGGAAAATCAACTTGGACAAAGCTTTAAACACTTGGATAATGGCTCAAACAGTTATGTAAACATTTAATTATTGAGTTATTAGCAAGTTTGAAGCCTGCAAAGCAAGATTTATGCAGCATGGTTTGAGATTTGCTCAAGTGTTCATCAAGAAAATGACCTATAATTCAAGTTTATGAGGCCATCTTCATCTCTTCGAAACTTCTAGCTCAAACATGATATCTTCAACTTATTTGACATTTTTGAAAACTTGAAACATCTTCTACAACCTTCATGTTAACCATTTTTACAAAATCATCTTGAAACTTCGTGAAAATTGGCAAAGAAGTTAGGTAAAAAATCTGCCAAAACTAGGTTAAATTTTCACTGTGTTTTTAGAATAAGTGCATGACATCATGAATTTATAACTTAAAATATAGTCACTTATAAGAATTGATCAATAAAGAAAATTTGTAGATCTCATCAAGATCTACAACTTTCATGTTGAAAGTTTTCTTTGAATCATCTTGCATCTTAGTGAAAAAATGTCATGAAGTTATGAAATTATCAAGGTTTTAAAACACTTAGAAAAATTCTAAGTATTGAAAAGTTTGACTTTTCAAATTGACTTTTTACTTTATTGATTTCTTGATGATCAAGTTTGATATTTTTGAATATCTTGATGAATTGTGATCTTTGAAATTGAATTTTGACCAAAAACTCAAAGTTTGACTTTTTGTGTATCAGTTGACTTTTCAACAGTTGATCAAATTTCAACTATCAATCCATTGATCTTAAGGAATGTTTTGAACCATGAAATTAGGTCAACATGTTGTAATTTGATCCTTGAGATTATGATTCAAGCCATTAGATCATGTATCGGGTCAAAAGTTATTGATCAATCAATTACAACCAAAACCCTAATTTTGACCATTTTGCCCTTTTGCTAAATTGAGTGCTTTTCTTGAGGGATTGTGATCAATACTTGATAAAATGATGAATATGACTTTAAAATGTTAATGTTGGCCAAAAATCATGAAGTTTGACTGTAGGTTGACCATAGTTGACTTTTTACCCAATACAGTTGATTTTCAGTCATCTGAGCAATTGACTGAGCAAAATTGTGATTCAAGTCTTGAAACTTGACATGAGTATTCTTGGAGGTCTATAATGATCCATTAAATTAATTTGAGGCATTATAAGTCCAATTTTCCTTGTGAAAATTAAAACCCTAATTTGAAGCATCGGTGTTTAGGAGGCGGTTTGACCTAGTCAACACTTGTGTAGTTTTGAGCCATTAAAGATCTTGTGAAATGTCTTGAGAAAAGAGAGGGAAAATTTTGGGGTACAACACTGTCCAACCGGTTTTTTTCCTCCGATTAATGAAGAAATTAATTATTTGGGAGGCAATCAGAACCCATACCAAAGTTACACTCAACCTGACAAACTCTCAGAAGACACATTGAATCAATTTATGCAACTGTCCATGGAAAACCAGAAAAATACTTATGCTTTAATCAGAAAACTTGAAATGCAAGTAGGAAAGATAGAAAAATAGTTGGTTGAACAACAAAAAAGAACCTTCACCATCAACACTCAAAATACCAAAAGAAACCTACAATCCAATCACAACAAAGAGTGGTGGAGCAGTTGAAATGAAAGTTGGGGAAAGTGTTGAAAATCAAGAAGAAAAAGAAAATATTAAGAAAAAGGAGAAAGAAAACAATGTTGATAATGAAAGCGTTACATTACCAGTTATCATTGAAAATATTAAATTGGATAAAACTTTGATTGACCTTGATTCAAGCACCGATCTTCTTCTGTTGTCCTTCCTTAAAAAGATTTGTAATCTAGATATAGAGCTTACAACAATGTTAAACAATAAGGAAGATCAATCCAAGACTGAAACTCCTGATGACATAGGCCTAAAATTAAAAAGGATAAATATCAAAGGAATGCCAAATGATGATGCTTTGAAGAATTCATATAAACCACCCTAACACAGGCATCAAGCTAATGACGTTAAACAAGCACTTGTTGGGAGGTAACCTAACCTTTTATATATTTATGTTATTTATATTGCATACTTAGTCAATTAAAAGGAAGAAAATGGCATGACATAGCTCAAATAAAATTCTGCAGAAAAACTGAAGTCCACATAGTTCGCTAAGTGAGCCCTATTTTTCTAAGCGAACATAGCAGAATCAACAAAAATGCTAATCATGCCAGTTTCTTCAATTTCAAGTTCTATGTTTTATTTTAAGTATTTAGATATAAGTTTCCTATATCTAAATCCTAAAGCCTTGTTTATTCTTTTGTCCTCTGAAATTAGATGGAAAGGTAAGGAGTGGAAGATCAAAACTCACATGAATCAAAGGCACAAGGATAAAATAACACAACATTGAAAGAGTTGCGCAAACTAAGGTAAGTGTTTATTGCTTTCTTAAAGCCTTTAGCATGAGCATGACATGAGTAATCTGTATGAAATCAGTTCATTTAATTCTATGCCATGACATGTTTCCTTATGAATCACTTAGTATAAACCAGAAAAGTGAGGTAATCTTCCATTGTTCACCATATGCTTAGGAAACTGACAAATACTTGTTTTAACTTGTTTAATTCATGCTTAATCTTGCATTTATGTTGATCATTGAAAATACAAAGAAGGGATCAAGGCATTTCTTTGAATTTAAGCATAACTAGTAAACCAAAATATAGCCTCATTAGTCCTTGTGAGTAAGGGATCATTTGTAACCACTTTTTGAGCCATATAACATGAACACATCAGTTATGAACTAAATAATGCATTACGTAAGTGAATTCCATATCTTTGAAAAATCATAAAAGTTCATAATTGATATATTCTATTTTTCTTGTGTTGAACCTTGAAACCATTGATATCTTGTGCAAAATTTTGAAGAGCATTCAAAGAGAAGTAAACTTTCGTTCAAGTTGGGGAGGAAAAGAAGAAGTTTAGTTCAAAAGAAAAAATGGAAAGTGGTAAGAATCAAAGAAAATGAAAGAAAAAGAAAAATGAGAAAAGAAAAGAACAAGGAATAGCAAAGATGAATGTGTTCAAAAATAAAGAAACAAGGAAAGGTTTTGATATGTAATTTGGTTCCAATGAATCAAAGTTTATGAATTGACTTCAAAGAAAAATTAAATAAAAACTTTCTTTCCATTAGCAATAGGAAGTGGCACTTCTTTGATACCTTGGCCGCATTACAACCATAAAAAGATCTTAGTAATCTTTGTCTTTACATGTCAATATATTTTGCCTAGATGAATGCATGAATCAATCAAGATGTTAGCAAGTTTTGTCATGTGAGAGATAAAAATACTTCATTATTTTCACTTATACAAAAAAGTGTGACAGGTGTGTGTAATACGGTGGGAGAACTGACTTTACTGGTTTTGCATTTTGTCGCAAATGTTACAGTTAGCACGAGTCGCCACCGACTTTTTTTATCCACTAAAGAAAAGGGTGAAAAGAACATGAAAGACCTTTCGAGATTTGTTCTGAGTAAGGGGGGTAGGTTATGGAAAGGGAAGGTGTTAGCAGCCTTTCCACCCTAGTTATATATGGGCTCTTAGTTTCTAGCTCACTTTGAAAATGCTTTTTTTTGTAAGTGTGTCTTGAAAATATTTTGAAAAGAGGCCTTAGTGCAGAGAACTTTGTAATGATTTTCATATCGTTGAGAATGCATACAAAGTGTTTTTTTGTCTTTGAAAATATTTAGAAAGGAGAGTGTATGTGTGAGAAATTTTTTTTATGAGCAAGCAACTACAATTTGTCTACCTACTCGAAATATCTTTGTTCTTTTCCTCATTTCCTTTAGATAGTGCTATCCTACCATTAGTTGGTAGGTAGCCCTATCACTGGATGTTTTGAGGGACAGACGAGGGTCATCATAGAGTCACGAAGGAAACTAGTGAGACATTTAACAATTACCCTAAGGTACTAAGATCATTTACCGAGGCAACATCGAAGAGTCATCGAGGGACTATGATCTTTTAACCAAAAGATCTTTGCTAAAACTTCTCACGTTCGAGAGACGTGACTGTTTGTTTTCTGAATGCAACAAGTGGAGGTACCTTAGAGGTGCACGTGTGTAAAGTGTGTTATATTTTAGTTATGTTTATCTTAAGTGTTAGGTTATCTATAGTTTGCTTTTAAATCTTGTCATGCAAACCTATTAGCATACATCTAGTAGTTAAATATATACATAAGAGCCAGAAAATAAAAGTGCGGGACTTAAACTATGCTATTACATTGCTTCGGGATGGGGGGAATACAAATAGAAATGGGGAAAACTGTAAATGTCCTAATTAGCTATTACAAACCGTGGGCAATTACAAAAATAATAATGCGAAAATGTAAATAAACGCACGGAGAATGGAAAAGGGGAAATATTTAAAACCCTAAAAAAAAAATCTAAGTAAGAAAATATATTTGTTGTTAAAAAAAACTTTATGATAATAAACCTAATTCTAACCAATTTTAATTAACAAAATAATATCAAAATGATTTAAATTAGTTAATTTTTATTGTAGAAAAAAGTTAATTAATTAAATCCTAAATCTAATTTTTTATTTGATTTTAATTAAAAGAAGATTAATTTTAATTTAATTATAAAAAGGTTAGTTGAGTCTAAAAAAAACTAAAATCTAAATTAATTTTAATTTATATAAAAAAAAACTTAATTTGAATAATGTAAAAAATAAAAAGTAAAAATAAAAAAATGAGAATTGGGCCTGACTGAAGCAAAATGAGGGGTGTAGATTACAATTGAAATCCAGGCCCACTGAGCTAGCACTGGATCCAGTGCTTGCCACTCTAGGAGTCTATCATGGAATGCGCGTTTGGAGGCGTCAAATCAGGCCTGGGATGATTTTACGGTGAGAAGCAGTATGGCGCATGATCTAATGATGGCGGGTGCTACACAGGATCCTGTAAAACATGAAAATATAGAGAGAAATATAAGGGGCAGGTTCAAACCCACGCCCTTCTACATGAGTGACTTAGAGGAATTCACACTACCACTGGGCCAACTGTTCATTCGTTAATTTAGATACAAATGAATAAATATATTATGAAAGTAGATCCTTTTTATTCCAAAACACGCGCGCGCTGTTGAATTTCAATGGGCCATTTAAAAGGTGGCACCCAGGCCACTAGAGTCATCCCACCAGAGTCAACTTTCCGGTTTAAACCTATCCCTGCAAAACTACCATGATTAATGATTCAAAACAAACCTACCCCCCCTTAAAAAATCCCCTTGAGTACGAATCAAGGATGATTTTATGCTAAAACGCCCTGATTCATACGCTTTGAAACTAAACGTTTAATCGGGGATAAAAATGGCATCCATCGATTCTGCATGCATGGGTATGCATCAAGGATCAAAACCTACTTATCAAGGACTCAGGAACACATTAGTATTATCAACGCATCATAAAATAATGTAAATTAAAGATACAAAAATTAAAAAGATGGAGGATCGACGAGGCCGTGATGCATGGTTCCAGGCGTGTAAGATCAACATGAATGGTCTAGTACTACCTTTGGATATTCCAAGAGGCTAATGAGACCGGGGTTATGGACTGAAATGGCTTGTGGACAGAGTTTGGGACTCGAGATTTTTTTGGGAGAATTTTTGAGTAATTTTTTGGTTTCTTGTGCAATGTCAATCATGTCTTTGACATGCTATGCTTGCAGTATATATAGAGGAAGAGATGACCTTCTAAACATGGTATTGCATCAAACCAATGAAGGCTCCAATAAAGCCAAAATCATACCATTTGAAAATTTACCTTTTTCATAATTCCTTGCCCTTTTTGAACTTGCATGAACCTAGACATGTTTTACACACTGTGGCATGATGCATTAGGCTTGCAAAGGGCTGAAATCAACAGGCCAAAAACCTCACACATTATTTGTCATTTTCTTTTTCTTTTATCTATTTTTTAAATGAATAAAATTGAAATAAAATCAATGAAATATATGATTGATTTTTTATAGGTCCTTTAATATTTTGTAAACATGTTTGAACATAAAAAATTAGGCTCATTAGTTTAAAATTTCAATTTTGCTCTATTTTCATTCCATGACTTTCTTCAAAATTTTCCAACTTGTGCAACTCATAACTTTCTCAATTTTCATCTTTTGAAGATGATCTAGGACTTTTCGGAAAGCTCAATACGTCCTTTACAATCTCTATGTTGATCATTTTTGCTTTTGAAGAATTTATCTTGATATAAGTTGCCTTGACAAAAATTGTCTTTTGTTGACTTTTGAAAATGACCTAGAATGTTTTAGCTCATATCTTTCAAATGAAGCATTTTTGGACTTGAGCATAAAAAGAAAGTTTCAGGGAATTGAATTTTCTTCAAAAATAAGATTTGGTTGGGTAAAAGTTGATGAAGTATGTGAAAGTTATGCCTGGTCAAAGTTCAGTTGACTTCTCTTAAGGAAGCCCTAATTTGATAATTCTTGACTTTTGATGATTTGAGGGCTTTCCTTGGGGAATCATGGTCAACCCTTGATCAAATGATGAATATCACTTTGAAATGTTGATGTTGACAAAACATCTTAAAGTTTGACTGTATGTTGACCACAGTTGACTTTTTACCCAATACAGTTGATTTTCAATCCTCTGAGCCATTGACTGGGCAGACTTGTGATGCAAGACTTGAAACTTGACATGAACCTTGTTGAGGATCTATGATGAACCATGGAAACAACTGGAGACCTTTGCAACCCAAATTTCCTTGAGAAAATCAAAACTCTAATTGTAGACCTTTGGCTTAGAAGGTGAGTTTACTGGTCATCCCTTTAGATTCTTTGAGTATTTGAGGAGCCTTGAAAGAATGTCTTGAGAAAGATGGGAGGGAAAATTTTGGGGTACAA
Source organism: Vicia faba (assembly GCA_948472305.1). NCBI lineage: Eukaryota > Viridiplantae > Streptophyta > Magnoliopsida > Fabales > Fabaceae > Vicia > Vicia faba. The sequence continues at coordinate 983,831,854 of OX451736.1, read as the reverse complement.
CAAATACCCCTGTTCAATCTTCTTAAACCTGAAGAGTTAGATTGACATGCTCACCATTCGTGACTTGAAGGTAGAAGATGATTGAACGCTTAAGTGCCAAGAAATTTGTACTCACTTGTGCAAGAAGTGATGTTGTTGGTTGATTGTACTGAGAATGGGCTTATTGATTCCATTTGGAGAGGTGACATATATTTGTCGGAGATGGGCTTATATATGCCATCCAGAACAATTGTTGACTTCAACTGGAAGAAGTATCAGAATAAATCTATGGTCGATTTAATCCGAGCCAGAAGATATCCATGTTAATCTTTACATGGAAGAGGTATTATAAAAAATGCACGCTTGATTTAAACTGAGCCAGAAAATATTTATGCTTGTCTGAAACTGGAAGAAGTATCAGAATAAATCTATGGTTTATCTAATCTGAGCCAGAAGCTATCTGCGACCGTCTTCAACTGGAAGAAGTATCAGAATAAATCTTTGGTCGATTTATTTGAGATAGAAGATATATATTTGTTTTTAACTGCAATAATTATCAGAATAAATCTTTTGGTTGATTTAATCTGAGCCAAAAACAGGTGTGCTAGAAGAAGTATCAAAATAAATCTTTGGTCGATTTACCCTGAGCCAGAAGATATTTATGTATGACTTCGACTGGAAGAAGTATCAGAATAAATCTTTGGTTGATTTAATCTGGGCCAGAAGAGCTCTCTTTGTTTTTAACTGGAAAAGTATTAGAATAAATCTTTTGTTCGATTTAATCTGAGCTAGAAACAGGTCTGCTGGAAGAAGTGCCAAAATAAATCTTTGGTCGATTTACCCTGAGCCAGAAGATATTTATGTCCAACTTCGACTGGAAGAAGTATCAGAATAAATATTTGGTTGATTTAATCTGAGCCAGAAGAGGTCTCTTTATCTTTAACTGGAAGAAGTATTAGAATAAATCTTTGGTCGATTTAATCTGAGCCAGAAAAAGGATCTGCTGGAAGAAGTATCAGAATAAATCTTTGGTCGATTTATCCTGAGCTAGAAAAATGTTCGCTGGAAGAAGTATCAGAATAAATCTTTGGTCGATTTACCCCGAGCCAAAAGATATTTATGCCCGACTTCGATTGGAAGAAGTATCAGAATAAATATTTGGTTGATTTAACCTGAGACAGAAGAGGTCTCTTTGTCTTTAACTGGAAGAAGTATCAGAATAAATCTTTGGTCGATTTAATCTAAGCTAGAAAAAGGATCTGCTGGAAGATGTATCGGAATAAATCTTTGGTCGATTTATCCTGATTGAGAAGATATTTATGTCTGACTTCGACTGGAAGAAGTATCAGAATAAATCTTTGGTTGATATAATCTGAGCCATAAGAGGTCTCTTTGAGAATGACCTTCTGAGGAAATTTCTGAAATAGCCCTTTGTCAGATGTAGCCTTTGAGAAGACTGTCGGGTCATATAAGTAGTTAATGATGTTTGTGTGTTGATTGATCTTTCCTGAAGAGGTAAAGAGTTAGCTGTATGCAATGTCATGATGTATGAAATGTGTTGCATAATGTTGTTCTCAAAATAAACGAGGTTGTGCTATATGCGTTTCGTATGTATATGCTATGTTATTGGTAAATGATGTATGAATGTAAAATGTTATTGAAGTGCATTTGTAAACTCGAGCAACATCTTTATCTGGGAAAATAAATCCCTGACTGTCACTGGGGATGAAGAGTATGTGTATCTTTGATCTTTTGGGGATTGTTTCCGCTGAGGACTCATGCTTTCTTATTTGAGAAAAATCCATTGGGGAACATTGATTTATGCTTTTTGCTTGAGGAAACTCTGCTGGAGAATGTTAATTGCTGCTTGGGGAGAAAAGTTCAAGAACATTGGTTGTTCATTGCTCTGTTGGGGAGTTTATACCCTGACTGGGGATAAAAGAGATGGATAACTTTCTGGCTTGTCTGGGGAGGATATAGTTGACTGATATCTTGCCTAATTTTAGATTCAATAGCAACTCTCTGGGGATAGTGGCAACTTTACTAGGGAAAGGAATTTTTCCGGTGACTCATGGCCATTTGAGTAACAGACTCAAGCTAGGGAGACAATAATTTGTTGTGGAAATTAACCATGTTGGGGAAATAAACCCTGTCGATGGAGCAATACTCTGCTGAGTAAACACCCTTGTTGAGGAAATGAACTCTGTTGAAGAGTAGAGACCTGCAGGGAGTTTTGCAACCTCGGAGGAATAAACTCAGCTGGGGAAGAGAACTTCCATGAACTGTACTGGTCGGAACTCTATAGGTTGATGACATTGTTGGGAATAAGATCATACTCATTTATCCGCTAGAGCGATCTGTCAGGGAAATTGCGGGAAATGTATGAACTTGTGAAGATTACTGTGTGGGGATAATCTCATGGAAGTTGTGGGGATTTGTGGATGGCTCGAACATTATCTCAACTCCTAGAGTTTTGAGTAAATACTTATTCCTGTTTTTATGCATTTGTTAACAGTCAATTGTATTCATATGCATATGCTCATTCAATTTTAGTCATTGGACATTTTGCAAACAAAAATAGAAAAAAGTGAAACAAAATTTGGTTTTGAAATTGTATTTCATTGATAGTTTGCCTATGAATAGGATATTTTTGTACAAGGAGACGGAAGTCCTAGTAAGAGGAAATCGTCGAAGAAAAGATTACAAAGTGAAAACAAAACATATAGCTATGTGGGAATAATCTCGTCAGGTTCCAACTCTGCTATTAGCCATACGCCTTCAAGCATCTCATCCCTTGTTGCCGGAAGAAAGTGAGTTGAATTGATCTGTACCACTTGAACCTTGACTTTGATAATAAAGCTTATTGTAAGTGATCCAATAAGGACATAGTCATACGCTTTAATCCTTAATTTTTTTGCCTGGACCTCCCTTTCGGGTTTTCAGTCCATCGGGATACCCTTTTTTTCCCAAGCCTCCTTTTCAGGTTTTCGACTTGCCGAGTGTACAGTCTTTTCATATATATCCCTGATTTTTTCCCGAACCCTTTTGGTTCATTGGGATGCCCTTATTTTTGCCTAGGCCAGTCAACCTAGCGGGTCATTTTTAGGCGTAATATCTTTTGACTATGTCCGCATTACAGGGTGTGGGAAATCTTCACCGTCCATAGTGGTCAGTATCATAGCTCCATCAGAAAATATCTTCTTGATTACGAATGGTCCTTCATAGGTAGGAGTCTATTTGGCCCTAGGATCACCTTGTGGGAGGATAATGCGCTTTATTACCAAATCACCAGCCTGCTATATCAGATGCTTGATCTTCTTGTTAAATGCTTTGATCATGTGCCTCTGATACATCTGTCCGTGAAAAACAACCGTTGACCTCTTCTCGTCAATTAGATTTAACTGATCCAACCTGGTCTGAACCCACTCGTCTTTTCCCAAGTCAACATCATTCATGATTCTCAGAGAAGGAATCTAAACTTCAACAGGTAGGATAGCTTCCATACCATAGACCAGGTAGAAAGAGGTTGCCCCAGTTGATGTTCTAGTCGAAGTGCGATAGCCTTGAAGAGCAAATGATAACATCTCATACCAATATTTGTATGTCAAAACCATTTTATGTATGATCTTCTTTATGTTCTTATTGATGGCTTCCACTACGCCATTAATCTTAGGTCGATACGAAGAAGAGTTGTGATGCTTGATCTTGAACTACATGCAGAGCTCAGTGATCATTATGTTGTTGAGATTGGTACCATTGTCTGTGACAATCCTCTCGGGGATGCCATACCGACAGATAAGGTTATGTTTGATGAACCGGGCGACCATATTCTTAGTAACAGAGGAAAATGAGTCTGCTTCAACCCATTTTGTGAAATAGTTAATGGCTACGAGCATGAAGCGGTGTCTGTTAGATGCTGTGGGCTTGATTTCTCCGATCATATCAATGCAACACATTGCGAATGGCCAAGGCGCGGTCATGACATTCAAAGGTATTGGAGGTATATGAACTTTATCGGCATAAATTTGACACTTATGACAAGTTCTCGAGTTATGGTGACTGTCAGTTTCCATAGTCGACCAATAATAACCATCTCTTAAGATCTTTTTAGCCATAGTATGCCCACTAGAGTGAGTACCGAAGACACCTTCATGCATATCTTTCATAATCTCTTCTTCTTCTTTCTTGTCCACACAACAAAGTAGGGTTCAATCATGATTGCATTTGTATAGAATTCCATTGCTTAAGAAGAATTTAGCTGAGAACCTTCACAAGAATTTCTTGTCATTGATGGATGCTCCCTCAGGGTATTCTTGAGCCTTGAGGTACCTTTTCACCTCATGAAACCAAGGTTTCTCCTTTACTCCATCAGTGTCAATTTCATAGCAGTGCGCAGGTTTGTCGAATCTTTAAATGGTAATTCTAGGAGCCTCATTGTCCCATATGACCTTGAACATGGATGACATGGTATCTAGAGCATATGCCAGTTGATTCTCTTCTCTTGCTATGTGCTCAAAGGTAATCTCCTCAAAATACGGGGTCAGGGTTAGTACATGCTCTTCATAAGGAATGAGATTCGGGTGTTTCGTATCCCAATCCCCCTTAACCTGACTAATTACCAAGGCTGAATCTCTATACACGCTTAAGAATTTTATTCTTAGATCAATAGCAGCCCTAAGACCCATGATGCACGCTTCGTATTCTACCATATTATTGGTGCAGTCAAAACATAGCCTGGCCGTGAAGGGCACATGGAAAACCGTGGGAGAGATGATCATAACACTGATTGTGTTTCCAAGTGCATTGGAAGCTCCATCGAAAACTATAGTCCATTGGGATCCTGGTTCAGGTCCTTCATATGACCCAGGTTCTTCATAATTTGTTACTGGCATAATGTTCTCGTCCAGGAATTCAAAGTTCATAGACTGATACTCGTCTACAGCTTGATTCGCCAAATGGTCGGCCAATACACTTCCTTTGATTGCCTTTTGAGTGGTTTACTGGATATCATGTTCTATTAAGACCATCTTCCATCGGGAAATCCTTCCAGAGAGAGTTGACTTCTCGAATACATACTTGATAGGATCCATTTTAGAGATCAACAAAGTAGTATGAGTCAACATATACTGTCTTAGTCGGCGAGCAGCCCATGCCAAAGCGCAACAAGTTTTCCTAAGCATTAAATATCTTGTTTCACAATCGGTAAACTTTTTTCTAAGGTAGTATATCGCATGCTCTTTTCGACCAGACTCGTCATGTTGGCCTAGTACACACCCCATTGAGTTCTCTAGCACTGTTAAGTACATGATTAGAGATCTTCCTTCGACTGTTGGCATCAGAATGGGAGGTTCTTGTAGGTACTCCTTAATTTTATCAAAGGTTGTTAGACACTCGTCGATCCATTTTAATACTTGATCTTTCTTCAGCATCTTGAAGATTGGCTCACGAGTAGCAGTCAAATGAGAAATGAAACGGGAAATGTAATTCAGCCGTCCTAAAAAACCTCTGACTTCTTTCTCGGTACAAGGAGCTGGCATCTCTTGAATGGCTTTAACTTTTGCAGGATCAACCTCAATACCATTACCACTGACGACGAAACCAAAGAGTTTACCAGATCTCACCCCAAAGGTGCACTTGTTCAGGTTTAGCCTTAGCTTGTACTTCCTTTGTCTTTCAAACAGTTTGTGCAGGTGATCAAGATGCTCTTTTTCATTTTGCGACCGTGCTATCATTTTGTTAACATAGACCTATATTTCATGGTGAATCATGTCATGAAATGAGGCTACCATGGCACGCTGATAGGTTGCCTAAGCATTCTTCAACCCAAAAGGCATAACCTTGTAACAGAAAGTGCCCCACTGTATGACAAAGGTAGTTTTCTCCATGTCTTCAGGTGCCATCTTGATCTGATTGTAACCTGAGAAGCCGTCCATGGAGGAGAATACCTTATGTTGGGCGGTCTTGTTGACCAAAACATCAATATATGGTAGTGGGAAGTCATCTTTGGGGATCACCCTGTTCAGATCCCTATAGTCTACGCACATATGCACCTTGCCATCTTTATTTGGTACCGGAACAACATAAGCCACCCATATAGGATATGACGTCACTGCTAAGAACCTTGTGTTGAATTGTTTCATAACCTCGACTTTGATCTTTTCTGACATTTCAAGATGCATGCGACAAACCTTCTGTTTTATCGAAGCACAACCCTCTTTCATTGGCAGACGGTGAACCACAATATCAGTATCAAGCCCTGGCATGTCTTCCTATGACCAAGCGAAGATTTCAACATATTCATGCAACATCTGGATTAGTCTTCTCTTGACACTGCTCTCTAAGTTGGCGCCGATATTGGCCTCTTTTTTGTCTGACTAAGTACCCAAGTTTATGACTTCTACCGGCTCTTTGTGTGGTTGGATAGCCTTTTCTTCTTATATTAAGAGTCTGGCAAGTTCTCTAGGTATTTCACAATCTTCCTCACCTTCATCCTAGGCTTGGTAGATCGGATTTTCGAAGTCATATGTGGCAATAGCAGAATTGTCGTTAACGAGATCCAGAGTGGATGAGGATATGCAATATAGTGTGTGGGTGTGCGTAAGAACACATAACTATTTGAAAATGCAATAAGATAAAAGAAAGACAGATATCACAAAATGTGTATGCAAAAAATCCAATGTTTTTATTGAATGAACAAATGTTTATGATTTATCAACCCTTTAACAAAAGAGCCATTGTTCCCCGGGTAAGACACAAGGTTTTAAAGTCATTGTTTATTACATATCCAAAAACTTTTGAAAACAAAAAGACAGGAATATAATTATTACTCCTGACTAAAGGAGATGAGAAAGATGTCTTCTGCCTTCCAGTTTTCCAGTCCATCACCCACTATCTGGAATATTTAGCTATTGAAGTCATAATCACTGTCTGCATCCTATATAACCTTGACCCTATTGTTGCTGATGTGAAACGGAGCTCTCCCAACACGAGCTCGACGAACAACCCTCTGACCTTTTGCAGTAAAGCCCAGACAAAACTTTTTAGATGTGTAAGGGATATCAGGAAGCTGGTCCAAAATTCTATTACAACATTCTTCAATAGCATCCTTAGCATCTTTCAAGGAGGCCATCTTGTGCAGAGTTTTGGCGATCTTTGCAATGGCTAAAACGTCTTCAACAGCAGTAGGAGAAATTACCTCAAAGGTTTGACATGGTGTTTCAATAAATTCTCCATCCATATCGACATATCAGAATGAGATAAGGTGGCTGACCATATATTCCTCCTCTCCACAAACAATAACAACTTTCCCTTTCATCGAATATTTCAGTTTCTAGTGCAAGGTGGAAGTGACAGCACCTGCCCCATAGATCCAAGGGCGTCCCAATAAACAAGAGTAAGACGGACAAATTTCCATGACATAGAAAGTGGACTCAAAAATATGTGAACCCACCTTGATCGAGAGGTCCACCTTTCCATGCACCATTCTTTTTTATCCGTCGAAGGCTCGAACCATGATATTGTTGGGCTTCAACACCACCCTTTCATAATCTAATCAACCGAGAGCGCCCTTTGGCAGAACATTCAGAGATGATCCTGTGTCAATCTATACATGGGCTAATGTAGTGCCCCTGCATTCAATGAAGACATACAGGGCCCTATTGTGATTCCTCCCCTCCAGAGTCAAGTTAGCATCGGAGAAACCCAGACCATTGTCAATTGTCAGAATAACCACGTAGCTTCCAAATTGATCTGCCGAAATTTCTTGTGGCACATGGGAAGTCTTCAGGAATTTCACTAAAGCCTTCTTATAGGCCTCGAAACACAGCAATAGTGACAACATAGATATTTTGGAAGGGGTCTGCCCCAACTGTTAAACATTTTACAATCACTTCGGCGAATGATCTTCAAAACCTCTTCTAAATCTTGTGCAGAAGTATCTTTGACCAGAGCTTCTTTTGGCGCCTCCTTCCAGGCAGGCTCTATCACCGACTCTTTACCCTGAGCCCCAATAATCATCTTGGTAACTATAACCTGAGCAGATGGAGAGATTTCCGGTGAGGAAATCCTTCCACTTCTTGAAATCTTACTGGTCCCCGCAATATTGTCAATACTGGGATCATCTTTTTCATTCTCTTCATCGGACAATTCTTTCTTGACGCCATGGTAATAGACGTTAGACCCATAATGCCACAGAATAGCCTTCTCCGAGGAATATGGAATAGGACCGGGCGTTGTAATAACCAGAGGAGCAGCTTTCGGATTGGCGGTAATCCTTATAGGACCTTTTGAAGGGATCCTAAAAGGAGTACCGGAGATAACAGACAAATCTTGGCACACATTCTCAACAGACATAACCTTTCCAATCAAAATCACGTGTTCATCCATCAGTCATTGAACACCTCCTTTCAGCAACCCACAGTCGTTGGGTTGGACCGCACAACAGTAACATCCTTTAACATAGCCCAGAAATAAACTGACCTACAATAGATTATTCTTGATTGTAGAAAGGGGAGTAACCACATCATCCACAAAAGTGATATATAGCACATCTTCAATGACACTTATACCCTTGTCATGCTTGGACATAGGTGTAGTGATCACATTTGGAGTCTCCGGAAGATCAAACTCAATTTCTTTATTATCGATCATGTCTTGGATCTTTCTCTTCAGAGCCCAGCAATTATTAGTGTCATGGCCAGGACTATTTGAATGATAAGCACACCTCGCATTTGGATTATATTTTGGAGAAGAGGTGTTGGAATTCTGAGGAGGATCCCGTAGTGAAATGAGTTTAGCTTTCAGAAAATGTTGTAGTGCCTGAGATAAAGGCATGCCAATTTTAGTAAACTGCCTCGGCGAAGCATCTGGTCTTTGTCGGTTAACCTGCTTTTGTTGTTGTTGAGCAGGCGCCAGATTGGGAATTAACATTGCTCCCATAGATTGTTGCGGCTACTTTTACTATGGCTCTTCTGGCCATAGACAACATTGACCTCCTTTTTTCTTCCAAATGACTTCTTCACAGTATTCGAAGATGCAACCATCAGGATCTTCCCACTCTTGATACCTTTCTATTCTTTCCCTTGTCAAGATCGTTTCTGTAAAAACCCGTCGAAGAGCTTCTGATCAACGGATTAAAGAACCGGCATGTCAGAGTGCCCATAAACATATTCACCATTTCCTGATCATTCAGAGGAGGTTGCACCCTTCCATCTAAGTCCCTCCATTTCTGAGCATATTCCTTAAACCCTTCATTAGAGCCCATGGACATATTCTGCATTTGCACTCAAGTTGGTTCCAGGTTAGCATTGTATTGGTACTTGTTGTACCCCAAAATTTTCCCTCTCATTTTATCAAGATTTCCCCTCACAAGACTCTTTGGACTCAAGACCAAGCTAGGGTTTGCTCTGCTTAAGACATCTCCTTGCACTGATGACCTGAAATTAGGGTTTGAGTTTGCACAAGGATTTTTGGACTTTCAATGCTTAAAATGACTTTCACACTTCATGTTGGACTTATAAGAATTACCTATACCAAGTTTCAAGCCTTGAATCAAAATTTTGCCCAGTCAATTGGACAGTTGACCTAAAAATCAATTGTATTGGGGGAAAAGTCAACTGTGGCCAAGTTACAGTCAAACCTCATAATTTTTTATCCACATCAACATTATAGACTCATATGAACCATTTTATCAATTTTGGACCACAACTCCTCAAGAAATTTGATCAGATCATCAGAAGGGCAAAATGGTGATTTTTAGGGTTTTGACTGCAGAAGGGAAATTTATGATTTTTCACCTAGTCAATGGAAAATTGGGTTCAAGTATGGATTCAAGGACTCAATGGCATCATCTTGACCTAATCACAAGGTTCAAAAGATCTCAAATGCATTGGATTGACAGATGAATTTTCCAATCAACTGATCAAAAATTAACTGTACACTGAAAAGTCAAACTTTGACTTTTTGGTCAAAATCAAGTGCCAAGGGTCATTTTTCATCAAAATGTGTCAAAACATGAAACTTGTTCATCAAGAAACTTAATTTTTCAAATTAGGGTTTAAGATTAAAAAAATTTCATAACTTAGAATTTTTCTAAGTTATGAAATTTTCTTATTTTTTCCCAACTTTGCCCAACATTTTCACCATGATGCAATTGGATTCAAAGAAAACTTCCAACATGAAAGTTGTAGTCCTCCACAAAATCTAAAACTTTTATTCACAAATTTTTCCCAAAAGATGCTTGAATCGCAAGTTATGATTTTTGGAATAAGGGTCCATGAAACTTTTAACTTAGTGAAATTTTGCCCTAGTTTAGGCAGGATTTTGATCTATCTTCATGGCAATTTTTCACATAGTTACCATTGGAATATCAAAATGCATTTCAAAGATGGATTGTAGAGCATGTTACAAGCTTTCCAAAATGTCAAAGAACTATCCAAAATCATTAATGGTTAAGTAGAATCGAAGGGTTGAATTTGGCAAAATGTCACATTGATCCATGGCATTTTTCATGTTGACACAAGTTGCAATTTCTGTCCAGCCATGCTTGTACTTGCTTACAGGTTCTTAAACACTCCCACACTCAAAAATTGAATGCAAACACATTTTTTAGAGGCATTGTTCTGAGCTTTAGAGGATTACACAAGGGTTTAATCCATTTTTGGCAAAAAGGCAACAATGCTATTTTCATAAAGCACAACTTTATGCATTTTTGTTTCTCTTGAGCATTGGACCATTCTTTCACAGCAAACAAAGTCCACCAAGATAGGGAAAAGTATACCAACTTTGTGAAGACCCTAAGCTAGAAGGTACAAGCCTTTTCATGGCCACTTCTCATTTTTGCTTCAAAACCAAGAAACCTTGCAAAAAACACATAACTCTTGTATCTGATATAACCAAGTGTTGTAACAATTCCAAACAAGTTTTGCACATCACACTAAGTTAGAAGCACGAGCTAGCCATTCCTCAAACACCCTTGTACACCAAAACACCAAAATCTTGCAAAACAGGGCAGCTTCTGCATTTTGATTTCCAAAACAAAAACTACTCGTGCGTTTTTCCCCAAACCTCTTCGAACACACTCCATACAACCTACCTAAGCTATCCCAACCATTGGCCAGCGACTGTAACCTTGTTTTCAAGCTTCACCATTTTTGAATTCTGACTGTGCAGGTTAACTTCTACAAGCTTATTCAGGCAAGTTCAAAGCTAGCTAAGCATTGTGAAAGGTCCAAGGAACTTCAAGCAAGCTCACAAACATCTCAGGCCTCACTGAAAACCCCTGCATTGCCATACTCGAGCTCAACTGAAACAGGTAAAGTTCAAACTTCTATCTCTCTATTTAGGAAACATTAGGCTTAGGTTTGTGAATAAAAAATGTAGTACTCGTTGCCCTTGAGCTGTACATATGCATAGATTTCATTTAAGTTAACTGAGTTGGGAGAATTTGAATGATGAACTTTCTGAAAAAACTAGGTTAGAAATTAGGGCCAGAGAAATTCTCTCTGGTCTTTGAGAGTTAGATTAAGTTTTTTATATGGTTAGAATCGTATGATCATGCTCTATAACTTTCATGTTACAAGTTTTTGTTTTTAAGCATTGAAACAGGAGATACGAATTTGTACATAGCGCGCGTTTTCTTGTTTAAAGGTTGAAGACGAAGCTGGACTTTAGGCTGGGCCTATTTGTTCCTACTATTTGCACCCTCCTTTATGCTTTTTGCACCCCCCCTGGCCCATTTTCTTATTTTCCAAATTTTTTTCATTTCTTTTTTAGTTTCTGACGTTATTCTATTTTTCTAAACATAAAAAATATCAAAAATATTTTTTCTTAAAATTTCACATTTTATTATATTTTTTTTATTTTTATTTTTGGCATAGTATTTAGTTTATTAAGTTTAATATATTTATTTTCTTAAATAAAAACTTGTAAATAATACAAAAAATATTATATATTTTATTTTTATTATTTATATACTTAAATAATATTTTCTCACGTTTTATTTTTATTTTTTAACATTGGTATATATTTTTATTTATTTTATTGTACATAAATAAATAATACATAATATATATATTTTCTTAAAACAAATTAGGGTTTCCACCCTTAATAAAAATAATCTTTTATTTTCTTATTTTTAATACATTAAATAATTTATTTTTACATACATAAAAAAAATACAAATTTTTTTTTTTGCATATTTATAATATATTGCATATTTATTTAATTGTCCATTTAAATATTATCAATTTATTATTTGTACAATTTAATTCAATTTAGTTGTAATAGTTGACTTAGGGTTTCAATTTATTACAAATAATCCCCTATTCAAAATTGTATCCCCCTCCCCATATTAATGTTGTAATAGTTGTAAATTTACTTTTACGCATTTATAGCTTTCAAATATGCATGATAGAGAGTATGGTTTGTATGCAAAATCCAAAATCAAACAAATAGCAAGACCTAATACAAGACAAAAAGAATGAAAATTGACAACACAATGCACACAAGCACCCCTAGGGTTTCACCCACTCGTTGCCTTAAAAATGGCCATGGTATGCATGCTAGGTGTCTTGGCAAACAAAAACAAAATAAAAGATCATAGTCCCTCGATGACGCTATCTTGGTTGCCTAAACAAAATAATCTAGTCCCTCAAAAAATTGCTAAAGATACTTAGCACTATTGCTATCATGGTCAATACGATGACCCGCGTCTGTCCCGTTTAACATCCAAAACACAAGGTTGTTTACCAAATGCAATGGTAAAACAACAGTGTCAAAGGATTAAAAATGTGTAGGAAAGATCTTTGAGTAGGTAGGTAGATGCTCCTAGTTACTTGATCAAAACTTGCAAACATCCTTTCTATTTTCAAACACACATCACAACACAATTTCAAAATATTTTCCTAAATCAAACTTTCAAACATTGAAACATTTTTCAAAAGACAAACACCTTTGTAAAACATTCAAACAAGAATTGTTACAAAGGTTGCCTAGACAAAAGGCCTCTTTTCAAAATATTTTCAAAACCACACACAAAGCACCATTTCAAACAATTCAAAAGCAAAAGCAAGTGATCTAAACAAGTAACTAAGAGCCCATGGAAACCATGGATGAAAAGGGTGCTAGCACCTTCCCTTTTCATAATCTACCCCCCGAACCCAATAAAACATCTCAAAGGTCTTTCCTGTGCTTTTTGACCTTTCCTTTGGATAAAATAAAAAGTCGGTGGCGACTCTTGCTAAACTGAAACATTTGCAAATACAAACGCAAAACCTCAAGTCAGTTCTCCCACCGTATCACAGAACTGGCGACTCTGTTGGGGAATCTAAAAGTGGGGTTACCTTAGGGTTTAGATCACCTTTACATGCTTATCTTGTTTGACTTGATTGCTTTACATTTGGTTCTATTATTTGGGTTAGAAATCCTCTACCCGGATTTGGGAAAACATTCATAGGTAAATAGCAATACATTGTGGAAACTGTGCAGGGTATACCGAAATGGTTGAAACAATAGCTATATTAGTGCGACATATTTGTGGGTACCGGTAGCCTTTGAGTTAATCAAAGAGAATACGGGGCCGCTGAGTGATGTCATGAAGCACTAATGGACTTTTAGAACCTTTACTTGACCATCTTGGCCTTATTAGGGGTAGTGAGATGACCGGCTTTGGTGCAGTCCGAAGTTGGTAGATACTCGACACTACACTCATTGAGGGTTATTTTCTGAGAATATTTTGGTCTCCAGTAAAGTGGCTAAACTGAAACAATGAACACAGAAAATAATCCAGTGATATTGAGCTCCTTAGAACCCGGTTACTATTTATAGGACAGGTTGAGCCAACTAACTTCAAGAGGGTACTTACCTATGAAACCCCATGCAAGCCTGAAACTAGGATCTTGTGTGATTTTCTTGTACATATACTTGTGCATAAACATTGTAAGTGTTTGCTTGTTGGCATTAATTTTTGGTAAAACCAGAATTGGGAATGTCATGACTGATGTCATAACATTCTGGGATAAAGACAAATTTTGCAGAAGGAATGCTCTACAGGAACAACTCAGTATGAGTAAATATCATGATGATTAAGCTATGATCATATGTACTGAATTCTACCAAAATCAGTGAGCGGGATACATGATGTCATAACCAATGTCATAACATATGTTAAGACATCCTGTACTGATCAAGTTGTTGTGCAGATTTATTGTGCCTGAGAATTTTCAGGAATCTGGTATGCTATTCTGAATTGAAGTATATTGACTGGATCAGATGCTCACGTGGATATTAGGTTAACCTTGCTTAACCCTAATCTGTTATGATGAAAGCTCAAGACTAAGTCTTTAGGTTAACTTTGGTTAACCCTAGCTATTTTTATGGAAGCCCTAAATGAAGAATAGACTGCATATATATTTCTCATGTATCCTAATGGTGAGCAGCGCTTTTGACAGAAGATCAATAAGGCATTGTGTAGATAGTTTTAGTAACTACTGTGAGCCAAGAAATTATCACTTGATAAGTGACTTGGAGTAGGATTTGGTTGTAAGGGTTGTTTATCACTCAAAGTTTTGAAGCACGAGTGTTGTGTCTCTTGATTAAAGCTTTGAAGCAAAATCAAGCGTATGTATTGAAGAATGTCTTCAAAATCTTATTAATCAGTAGATTAGTATCACTGCTGTGATTGAGGGGGAGTGAGTAGGAACTCAGGTTTAAGTAGGACTTAGATTGAAATTGCATTGGGTAGGTCTTAAGTGAAGGAGATAAACTGGTTGGTTTATTCCTAAATTAATACCTCTTATAGTGAATTTCCTCCCTGGCTTGGTAGCCCCCAAATGTAGGTGTTGTTACACACTGAACTGGGTTAACAATTGATCGTGTTCTTTACTGTCTTTTAAATTACTGTTTGGTTTGTGTACAATTTGTCAGATACGGTGTCATAACATTCACTGTGACATTAAGTATCTGTTGCCAGAATTTCAATTGGCATCAGAGCAGGCACCCTGCCTGTCTTTCTGGGTGAGATCTAGGGATATTATTTTCTGGCGCTATGGACAAGGAAGGAGGATTTAGGAACAGACCACCTATTCTGGATGGATCAAACTATGACTACTGGAAACCTCGTATGATTTCCTTCTTGAAGTCACTGGACAAGAAATCTTAGAGAGCTGCTGACAAAGGATGGAACCATCCCACCATAACTGGGAAAGATGGGAAGACTAGTCTGAAACCTGAGGTAGAATGGAGCAAAGAAGAAGAAGAGTTAGCCCTGGGTAACTCTAAAGCATTGAATGCCTTGTTCAATGGAATTGATAGAAACATATTCAGACTAGTACATCAATGTGAACTGGCCAAGGATGTTTGGGACACTCTCAAAACCACCCATGAGGGCACATCCAAAGTAAAAATGTTAAGACTTCAGATGCTCACTACCAAATTTGAGAATCTAAGGATGAAGGAAGATGAGACCATTCATGAGTTTCACATGAACATCTTGAAAATTGCCAACACCTCAGGAGCATTGGGAGAAAAGATGTCAGAAGAAAAGCTGGTGAGAAAGATTCTCAGATCCTTGCCTAAAAGGTTTGCAATGAAAGTGACTGCTATAGAGGAAGCTCAGGATATCTGCAACTTGAAGGTTGATGAACTCATTGGGTCACTTCAGACATTTGAGATGGGGATCAGTGACAATGTTGACAAGAAAAACAAGAGCATAGCCCTTGTATCCAATACTGAAGATGAAAGCAAGGAGAGTGATGAAGAGAATATATCAGAAGCTATAGCTATGCTTGGAAGGAAGTTCAACAAACTCATCAAGAGAATGGACCCAAAGTCAAGGTCAAATGTCAAGAACATTTCCTCTGACATTAGCAGATCCTATGACTCCAACAAAAGAACTAAGTCTGAAGAAAAGGGAAATCAAAGCAGAGGAATCCAATGCCATGGATGTGAAGGATATGGGCATATTTGAGCTGAATGTCCTACCTTTCTAAAGAAACAAAAGAAAGGAATGTCTGTTACTTGGTCTGATGGTGACTCAGAAAGTAACTCTGAAGAAGAATCTGCTAAACTAGTTACTCCACTATCTGGTATTTGTAACTCTGATAATGATTCTAGTGATGAGGAAGTGACATTTGAAGAACTTGCTGACTCCTACAAGAAGCTATGTATCAGAAGTGCTGAAGTCTGTCAGCAAAATGAGAAACAGAAAAAGCTCATAGTGAAGTTGGAGGCTGAGAAGAAGGCAGACACTGCTAATATAAGTCATCTCAAAGGAGAAGTTCTAATGTTGAACTCCAAACTTGATCAGATGACTAAGTCTGTCAAGATGTTAACAAATGGAACTGACAAGTTGGAAGAAATCCTTCAGGCTGAACAAAATGCAGGAAACATGTCTGGTCTAGGATTTGTGGCTGCAAAGAAATCCGTTGTTGACAAGAAGAAGACCAGGCCTGATAAACAAATGTCAAAGCAGATGTCACAACATAGGACTCAACATCAAGAACAGAGAAATATGAAGAAAAAGTATCAAAGATGGAGATGTCATTATTGTGGGAGGTTTGGTCACATAAAGCCATTCTGCTTCAGATTATATGGATATCCTAATCAGACCTCATATGTCAAACCTAAGACTAACAAGGCACCATATAGTCAACAGTGGAAGAAAAAGACTGCAGCCCTAATAGCTCACACCTCCCTTAGAGTTTCTGCCAAGGAAGACTGGTACTTTGACAGTGGATGCTCTAAACACATGACTAGAATCAAGAATCTGCTGAATGATGTCAAACCTCATACTACTGGTTATGTCACTTTTGGAGATGGTGCTAGAGGAGAAATCAAAGGAGTTGGAAACTTGGACTGCCCTGGAGTTCCAAACCTAAATGAAGTGTTGCTGGTAAATGGTTTGACTGCTAATCTCATAAGTATCAGTCAACTATGTAATCTAGGATTCAAGGTCAACTTCACCAAGTCAGAATGTCTTGTAACTAATGAAAAACAAGAAGTTGTAATGAAAGGAGTCAGATCAAAAGACAACTGTTACTTATGGGAGTCTGAGAACACTAACTACTCTTCTGTGTGCTCTATAGCCAAAGAAGAAAAGGAAGTGAAACAGTGGCACCAAAAACTTGGTCATTTACATCTTAGAGGGATGAAAAAGATCATATCCATGGAGGCTGTCAGAGGGATTCCAAGGCTTCATATTGATGAAGGGAGAGTCTGCGGTGAATGTCAGGTTGGAAAGCAAACTAGAATGTCACATCCAAAGACAAGACATCTGACCACCTCTAAGGCGCTAGAACTTCTACATATGGATCTGATGGGTCCCATGCAGGTGGAAAGTCTTGGTGGAAAGAGATATGCCTATGTTGTTGTGGATGATTTTTCCAGATTCACCTGGATAAACTTCATTAGGGAAAAGTCTGATGTATTTGATGTTTTTAAAGAATTGTGCAAAAGAATTCAAATAGAAAAAGAAGGATGCATTGTTAGAATCAGAAGTGATCATGGTAAGGAATTTGAAAATAGTAAGTTTGATGAGTTCTGTTCCTCAGAAGGAATCAACCACGAGTTCTCTTCACCTATAACTCCTCAACAAAATGGAGTTGTGGAAAGGAAAAACATGACTATACATGAATCTGCCAGAGCAATGATACATGCCAAGAAGTTTCCTATTCATTTTTGGGTTGAAGCTATGAATATAGCCTGTTATGTCCACAATTGGGTCACCCTGAGAAAGGGAACATCATCCACCCTTTATGAACTATGGAAAGGAAGAAAGCCTACAGTGAAGTACTTCCATGTCTTTGGAAGCAAATGCTATATTCTGACAGATCGTGAACAAAGGAGAAAGATGGACCCTAAAAGCGATGAAGGAATATTCCTAGGATACTCTACCAACAGCAGAGCATATAGGGTGTTCAGTTCCAGGACCAAAGTTATGATGGAGTCTATAAATGTCATAATTGATGATCACCATGAGGAAACAAATGTCCCATATGATGTTGAGACATTCTATGAGACTTCAACACAAGTGTCTAAAAAGGATGATATGCCTAATCCTACTCCATCAGAGTCTGAATCAAAGGAAGATAACAAAGATCCTTCCATCATAATTCAGAAAGATCATCCTAAGGAACTCATCATAGGAGATCCTAACAGTGGAGTCACTACAAGATCTAGAGAAATCATCACAAACTCTTGTTTTGTGTCTAAGATTGAACCAAAAAAATGTTAAAGAGGCTTTGACTGATGAATACTGGATTGGAGCAATGCAAGATGAATTGAACCAGTTCAAGCAACATGAAGTATGGGAGTTAGTTCCTAGACCAGAAGGAACAAACATCATTGGCACAAAGTGGATCTACAAGAACAAGTCAGATGCTGAAGGAGTTGTCACCATGAATAAGACAAGGCTTGTTGCTCAAGGATACACTCAAGTTGAAGTGGTTGATTTTGATGAGACTTTTTCTCCTGTAGCCAGACTGGAATCAATCATACTTCTCTTGGGAGTTGCTTGTCTCTTTAAGTTCAAGTTGTTTCAGATGGATGTGAAGAGTGCCTTCCTAAATGGGTACTTAAATGAGGAAGTGTATGTGGAACAGCCTAAAGGATTTGTGGATCCAAACTGTCCTGATCATGTCTACAAATTGAGGAAAGCATTATATGGCCTGAAACAAGCTCCTAGAGCTTGGTATGAAAGGTTGACAAAGTTCCTCACTAACAAAGGATATAGGAAAGGAGGTTTGGATAAAACTCTTTTTGTCAAGGATGAAGGAGGAAAGATAATGGTAGCTCAAATTTATGTTGATGACATGGTGTTTGGAGGAATGTCAGATAAAATGGTTAAACATTTTGCTAACCAGATGCAAGCTGAATTTGAAATGAGCCTCATGGGAGAATTGACCTACTTTTTTGGACTACAAGTCACACAGATGGAAGACTCAATTTTTCTGTCTCAAAGCAAGTATGCAAATAAAATTGTCAAGAAGTTTAGGATAGAGAATGCCAATCATAAAAGGACTCCTGCACCTACTCATTTAAAGTTGTCCAAAGACACAAGTGGAACAAATGTGGATCAAAGCTTGTACAAAAGCATGATAAGAAGTCTGCTATACCTAACAACCAGCAGACCTGACAATGCCTTTGCAGTTGGAGTATGTGCAAGATACCAGGCTGAACCTAAAGTAAGTCACATCAACCAAGTGAAAAGAATTCTGAAGTATGTGAGTGGAACTTACAATTATGGCATGATGTACTCCCATGGATGTGAACCAATTCTGTCTGGTTATTGTGATGCTGATTGGGCTGGTAGTGCTGATGATAGAAAGAGCACCTCTGGAGGATGCTTCTTTTTGGGAAATAATCTTGTCTCTTGGTTCAACAAGAAATAAAACTGTGTGTCTCTATCTACTTCTGAAGCTGAATACATAGCAGCTGGTAGCAGCTGTTCTCAAATGATCTGGATGAAACAGATGCTGACTGAGTATAATGTCACACAAGATGTCATGACATTGTACTGTGACAATTTGAGTACTATTAACATATCCAAGAATCCTATACAACACAACAGGACTAAGCATATTGACATTAGACATCACTTCATCAGAGATCTTGTGGAGGAGAAGGTGATTAAGCTGGAACATGTTGCCACTGAACTACAACTGGCTGACATTTTTACCAAGGCACTTGATGCTAGTCAGTTTGAGAATTTAAGGGGCAAGCTGGGTATTTGCCAATATGAAGAGATGTAGCAATTAGTTTTGCTTAATACAAGGGTTGAAAGAGATATTTTAATCAAGTCTATTATGATTGGGATTATCATTTGTTTCCCTCTTTCTTTCCAAAAGTTTAAGAAGAGGAATAAACATACTTATATCTCCCTCTTCTCATTTTGCTGCATCACTCTCCATTCCCTCAAAAGAAGATTTCACACATGCTGTCACTTGTTTTCTCAATCTCTCAAGATGTCTCAATAATCTGTGTCATCATCTTCATCAAAGGAAACTGCATCTTCCTCACCCACTGACACCGAACCTAGGGCAATCGTAAACTGCATGGATGCTGATGTTCTTGAGGTAACTCCACTTCGTGAAATGGCAGCTGATCCTACTAAGGTCAAGAAGCTGCGAACCAGACATGCAAGAAGATCACAAGCTTCTCCCTCTGGTAAATCTTCTCAACCATCATTCTATGTTCCTCTAGAGATAGCTAATAGGGAAGGTTCTGCTTATGTGCATCAAGCTATTGCCAGACTAGTCACTAGGATTCTTAATGAGAATCACTTTGTTCCTGGTATATCTGTACCATTGAACGAAGAAACTGCCAGCCCTAATTTAGAAAGTGATCCCAATGTCACTCAGAATCGTGAGACACCTGATGACAACATTGAGAAATCTCCAGAGAAACCTGATGATCACCAGACCCCTACTGATAAGGTTATTGAACCTCCTGTCATTGATGTTGATGAAGAATTTTTTGACAATGATTTAATTGCTAATATCAACCCTAGCATATCTAGAAGGATGATGAGTAGAAAAGAAAAGCAGAGTGCTTCCCAAAGCCCCTCCAAAGAGAAGGCCACTGAAGTTGTTCATGAGAAAGCTAGGCCTGAGAACAAGGCTAGAGAAGAAGCTGAGAAGGATCAAAAAGCTGGAACTTCGAAAGGGAAGGGTAAGGTAAAAGCTAGGGTATCTGTTAGTAGTCTCTCAAAACCCTTGAGACAACCTATAACCAAGAAAAGAAAGGCTCCTGAACCCTCTGAATCTGATGAGGAATCAGACTTTGATTTTGATGTTGAGAGCAATGTTCCAGACATTCCTCTCAGGAAGAAACCATCTTCTAGCAAACTACCTAAGGTTCCTAAAGTTTCCATTGACAACATCTCCTTTCACCATCCAGAAAATGCAAGCAGGTGGAAGTATGTGTTTCTGAAAAGGATTGCCTTAGAGATGGAGCTGAACAAAAGTGATATTGAGTGTAAGGAAGTCATGGATCTCATCAAGGCTGCTGGCCTGATGAAAACAGTGGTCAAGTTTTCCAACTGCTATGAGATTCTTGTCAAAGAATTCATAGTAAATTTGTCTGGTGGTTGTGCTGATGGAAAGTCAGCTGATTTTAAGAGTGTTTATGTGAGAGGAAGGAAGGTAAATTTCTCTCCTACTGTGATAAACAAATACCTAGGAAGGCCTGATGATGCTCAACCTGAGCTTGAAGTTACTGACAACTGTGATCGGTGGAAATAGAACTGACTGTTTTGAAATGCTGGATCGTGTTTGCGTTTAGCAAAATGTCGCGGTAAGTAAGAGTCGCCACTGTCTTTTATTTTCTCCAACAAGGAAAGGACAAAAGCACAGCAAAATTCCTTTTCGAGATGTTTCTCGGGTTCGGGAGGTAGATTATAGAAAGGGAAGGTGTTAGCACCCTTTCTATCCGTGGTTATCCACTGGCTCTTAGATACTTGCTCACTATGTTTTCAAAATGTTTTGCTTTTCTTGTGTTTGTGGGTTTTGAAAAAGATTTGTTTGAAAACTTCGATTTAACTCTTGTGTCTGTCCTCAAGAGTGTATGAAGTGTTGTTTGAAAACTTTTGTCAGAAAAGTGTAGGTGCAAAAAGTATTTTTGTTTTGAAAGAGCAAGTATCTAAGAACCTCTACCTACTCAAAAGAAATTAAGTTGTGTAAATGTCCTTTAGACAGTACCATCCCACTATTGAGAAGTAGGTAGCACCGTCGTTGGAGTTTTCGGGTCAATTCGATTAATGGGACATGTGGTCACTAAAGCAATGGTAGGACACCTTAGCGGTAACCCTAATGTCCTAGATCACTTTTTATCGAGGCAACCGTTCCGAGGCAACTTTGATCTTTAGACAGGAGGGCGACCTCTAAAACACCCTATACTCAATGACCACGTCGAGGCAACCAAGTGAGGCGTACCCTAGGAGTGGCATGTGCGAGTGTGTCAGGTTTCAGTTATATTATCTTTGTACATGTTATGGTGAGCTACGATTGAT
The DNA here is from genome assembly GCA_948472305.1 of Vicia faba. Lineage (NCBI taxonomy): Eukaryota > Viridiplantae > Streptophyta > Magnoliopsida > Fabales > Fabaceae > Vicia > Vicia faba. The sequence continues at coordinate 983,809,872 of OX451736.1, read as the reverse complement.
TTTAATTTAAGATAAGTCTTGACATGCATATCCTAGTTAACATACATCTAACAGTTAATAATTGCGGAAAATAAAGCTAAACTATTACAAGGCGTCGGGTATTTACATCGCCAAAAACAACCCTTGAAAAGTAAATTGCGGAAAATTAAATAAAAGCGATAAAAGGTCCTAATTAAAACTATTACATCCTCGGAGCAAATACAATTATATGGATCAAAATACGGATCAAAAATAGTCACACGCGCGAGAAAAAAATGGATCGGAAAGTTTTTAGGGTTTTGACCCTTTTTGAGAAAGAAAGAGATTTTTTGTTATTTTGGAATTTAAGAATTAAACCTAAACTAATTAATTAATTAAAAGAAATAAATATTTTTTGAGTTTTTTATGCTTCAAGGAAATAAATAGAAGATGGTCAAAATTGTCAAGAAACCCTAATTCTACATTAGTTTTAGATTTATTATGAAAATATTAAAATTAACCTAATTAACTAAATAAATTAATTATGTTAGTATTTATTTACAAAAATAACTAATTAAATTTAATAAATAAAAATATTATATTTTAGTTTTCTGATTTTATTATGAAAAATTAATTTGGTTAATTAAATAATAATAATAATTCTTAATAATAAAGTAATTAAATGAAAAATATAAAAGAAAAAAGAATGAACCCAGGGGGTGATGGGCCCAAAGAGGAGGTGTTTCTGGAATTCTGAAGCCCAATAACGCTCAAGCCTGTTTGACTTTCTGGGATATCCACACGCTTGGTGACTAAGGACTATGGTGGTCCTTCAATTTTGGCCATTGGATCCAGGCTTGGAGACACCTGGCGCCTGGAAATTGGAGGTGTATGATGGACCTCACTTTGAAGCTTGCACATGAATACCTGAAAAATAAAAGCAACAATGTTTTGGGGGACCTGGGATTCGAACCCAGGTCCCAGCGCTCATTTGACGTTCACTCAACCACTCCACCAACCTGCTTAATTCATTAGTGGAATAAGAGGCAATCATTATATGCGCTAATAAACCAATATGCTGTAAATAAAACAAAACGCGCGCTTTTTTTCAAATTTTCCAACCATGTGATAACACATCATCGTCTTCTTCGTTTTTCTGCATAGTTAGAATTAGATAGCGGGGGTTTTTAACCCCCACTAATTCCTGCAATAAAAAATAGCGATTAGAAGCACAGTGGATATAAATATTTCGCGAGGTATTAGGCTTGTTCGTCTTGTTCTCATGATCTCAACCATGTGTCTCACTGGTCCCAATGGTTCCTGGTTTAGAAAGCCCTAATTGAAAGCTCAAGAACCCTAGAAACTTGTTCATGGCATCTTTTGATTCAGGGCATTATAATTCAATTCAACCATTCCATTAGCTTCGTATGGTCTCTAACAACACAAATCAAACACAAAAGCATGTTAAATATGCATGATTTAAGAAATACGATTCTGAATAAAAAAGGCAAACCGTGAAACTGTAAGCGACGATTCTTTGAGCTTTGGTGCGTGAATTCAATTGCAAAACGTTCCTAGCACTTCCTGCAATGTATTTGAATCAACAAGAACCTTTGAATCGCCCTAAAATGCAAGAACAGGTTTTCAATTTTCTTGGAAATTCTTGGAATTTGACAGGGTGGTTTCTACAGTTTTTTCACGTCCTTCTGATTAGGGTTTGCTTGCTTATGTATATGGGAAACATATTAGGTCAAGAAGCTGGGCCAATATCCATTGCATTGATGATTGAATCCTTGATTGAAAAATCAAATATCCTTAATTTTCATTATTGAACAAACTTGCCAAGATTGGATTTTTTGTATCTTTGACTTTGTGCACGAATTTTCCAGCATGTTTAGGTCATATTTGCTTCACAAAAAGATTTAAAAAAAACAAATCTTTTATTTTCTTATGATTTAAATTGATTAAATGAATTAATATTAATTAAAAATCCAATTAATCAATAAAAATAAGAAAATAAATCCAATTAAGCTTGATGGGTCGTGCATAGGTCATGGATGAAGTTTCAAGAAGAAATTTGAGGCCCATTAGCAAAAATAAGGTGTTTTGAGCAAAGTTGACTTTTGCAAATTCATAAAAATTTCCCAACTTCTCCAATGCACAACTTGCTCAATTTTGATCATATGACTATGTTATTGGACATTTTGGAAAGCTCTTGAAGTCCTCTAACCAATGCCTTTTGTACCATGTCATTTGGATTTACCAATCTCAAGTTATGGCCTTTGACTCAAAATGCACTTTTGTTGACTTTTGTAATTGACCTATAATGTAAAAATTGGTAACTTTTTGTGAGAGCATTTCTTGATCTTGGAGTGTGAATATGGATTGTAGGAAATTGAATCCCCTTCAAAATGAGCATTAGATGGGATTTTTCTGACAAACCATGAAAGAGTTATGCCCTATTCAAGATACAGTTGACTTTTCTATTGTCCCAAAATAGTAACTTTTTGCATCTTGTTGATTTTTGAGCTATGCTTGTGGAATCATGATCAAGACTTGATCAAATGATGATTGTGAACTCAAAATGATATGTTGACCAAAAATTATGACTTTTGACTGCAAAATGACCATTTTTCCCTTGCAGTTGACTATGGATCAAATATGGCTTTTGACTGTGCAAATTGGCACTGTGAGTCTTGAAACTTGGCATGTAGGTGCTTGAGAATGTATATGGGCCTATGAGACTTGATTGGACCATTGAGAACTCCAAATTCCTTGACATAACCAAAACCCTAATTTCAGTTGTCTTAGGAGGTGGTCTGACAATCCTTGAGTAATCTTGAGCAATTTGAAAATCATTCTTGACAAATCTTGAGGAATATGGGAGGGCAAATTTTGGGGTACAACAGTTTCCCCAGTTCAATCTTCTTAAACCTGAGGATGTAGATTGGCTTGCGTGCCTTTCGTGATCCGAAGGTAGAAGATGATTGAACACTAAAGTGCCCAGAAATTTGCACTCGCATGGTGTAGTATCAGCAATGTGATGTCGGGAAATGGGCTTACAGATGCCATTTGGAGAGATGATGGATATGAGGATGGGATTATAGATGCCACCTGGAGATTGTTGGTAGGTAGTTTTGTCTTTGTTGACAGGTTGTCTTCATTGACGAGTGTTGTCTCTATTGACGAGTTGTCTCGATTAACGAGTTGTCTCGATTGACGGGTTGTCTTCATTGACTGGATGCATCAGAAACATGAGTGACAGAATGACATCCGAATCTGGATCGTATCTGGACTTTATTTGAGAGAGTGACAAAATGACATCCGAATCTGGATCGTATCTGAACTGTATTTGAAATTGAGATCTGTATGAGTAGCAGAATGATTTCCGTGTCTGGAGCGTATCTGTGTTGTAACTGGGATCTGGATAAGTGACAGAATGACTTCCGTGTCTGGAGTGTATCTACACTTGAAGTTGATAGTTGAATCTGAATGATAAATAGAATGGCTTCCGTGTCTGGAGCGTATCTAGTCTGTATCTGATTGCTGACGTCTGAATGAGTAGTAGAATGACCGCTGTGTCTCGGGTGTATCCATACTATATCTGAATGAGTGACAGAATGACATCCGAATCCGGATCGTATCTGGACTGTCTCTTGAATGAATCTGGAATAAGTATCAGAATGTCGCCATGCTTGGGTCACATCTGAACCATCTCTGGAAGGAATCTGGAATAAGTATCAGAATGTCGCCATGTCTGGGTCACATCTGAACCATCTCTAGAAGGAATCTTGGAATAAGTATCAGAATGTCGCCATGTCTAAGTCACATCTGAACCATCTCTAGAAGGAATCTTGGAATAAGTATCAGAATGTCGCCATGCTTGGGTCACATCTGAACCATCTCTAGAAGCAATCTTGGAATAAGTATCAGAATGTCGCCATGTCTGGGTCACATCTGAACTATCTCTTGCTCAATGGAGTAAACCGCTGAGGTTATAGAACTGGTTCGTACTATGACGGAGGAGAACATCAAGATCTAGGAACTGACTCGTGCTCAATGGAGTATACCGTTGAGGTTATAGTACTTGTCCACCCTATGATGTAGAGAAACTGTCGAGATTGAGAACCTTATCTGAACTTCAACCGAGGATAATCCGATTGAGATTTAAGAACTTGTCAGATCTTCGACTAAGCTGAGAACTTAAATGCATCTTTCCTGAAAGGTAAATGTCAGTCACATGCAATGCATGAGATGGATCAAGCAATGATGTTCTCAACATAAATGAGATTTTACTCATATGATGCATATATGCATGTATCATGATGTATGAAGATGTGATGTTTCAGCTGGGGAAAGTAAATCCCGGAGCTGCTGGAGAATAGAGTTGAGTTCTTCATTTCCGCTGGGGATGGTGAACGAAGATGATTGTGAGAATAAACCTGCAGGAGAAAAGGACTCCGTTGGGGAATAAACTTGATGAAAGAGATTACTCCGCGGGGAAATACTCTGTGGGGAAGAGATGCTTTGCTGAGATTTTAACGATAACTTCACTGGGGATTCCGTTGACAAGCTTTATTGGGGATTTTGATGATGAACTCCGCTGGGGATAGAAAGAACTTCACTGGGGATGATCTTTCCGTTGTACCTTGCTAAGGATAACCCAGTTAGAATCTCGTGGAGATAACCTCTGAATATGGCTGGGGAGGAGCATTAGTACTCTGCAGGGAACAAGCTTCCAGAATCTACTGGGGAAGATGATTCAACTTTGGCGGGGAAGCTTTTTTAGACTGCGCTGGGAAACGGCTCCACTGGGGGTATCTTGTATTCTGTCGGGGAACATTCTTATATTTCGTTGAAGAATATTAAGACTGTCGTGGATGCCGAGCCTTTTCAGGACTGACAGTAGACCAACTCTTCTTGAGTAGAGTATTTGCTGATTTGTTCATAGTTGTAAGGCTCAATGGGGAGAGCTACCATTATTGTTTTATTCGGCGGGGAGTGAAGGTATCTTGGTCATGTTCTTCAGCTGAACCTACCTTGTACCTGGAGGACAGAGCAGCGTGTACAGTTCGGACAATTCTTATTGCCCCAGCTTCTATGGGAGAAGGTACCTGTGAAGGTGCTTGATAACTGCCGATTGAAAAATCTTCTTCTGGTATGCAAGTGACGAGATGACGGGACATAGTCGTACGCTTTGATCCCTAACTTTTTCCTGGACCGCCTTTTCGGGTTTTCAGTCCACCGGGATACCCATTTTTTCCCAAGCCGCCTTTTCAGATTTTCGACTTGCCGGGTGTACAAATTTTTCATTTTCATCCCTTATTTTTGCCCCAACCCTTTGGGTTCGCCGGGAAGCCCTTATTTTTTCCTAGGCCAGTCGACCTAGCGGGTCTTTGATTATGAGTAGTATTTTTTTTTTACTATGTCCATGCTCTCAGGATGTAGGGAGTTGTCACTGTCAGTGGTGTTGTGTTGCCATGCTACCAGAAGATCTTCGTTTGATCGTGCAAGATTCGTTGCTGGAATTCATGTCCAATGCCCCAGTTGATTCAGATGGAGATTTGCCCCTGGCTATTTGGCATTTTTAGAGATTCCTTGAATCTTGACTTGGCTGACCCAGATGTTGGATAATGGTCTTGTCTGCCCCTTGGTTGGAAGTGTTTCTTCCACTTGAGATGACCCTTTTTGTTGAGAAGGTTTTTGTTCACTAGATATTCGTCGTGCGAATTTCTCTGCTGTTTGAACAAATAGTCATATGCAAACAATGTTATTTTAAGAATGCAAAGCTTATGTCTGTCTTGAAGTTTTTTTGAAAATGCAGTTTTCAATAAAACAAGTGAATTTTTGTAAAAATGTGATATCAACTCAGGATTTTACAGCAAGCCCTACAGGAGTCGGGATACCTTTTGTAACAATATGCTTTCGAATTAACCCATGCTTCAGCTAGGACTTTTAAGGGTTATATCGTGGTCTGGTTCATGGTTTAAGAAACAAAGGATAAAGGCTCAAAGTATATTTGTACCCACCCATTCTTCATGATGTTCTTCGATCCTAAACTCAGCTAATCGTGCATTAGATCTTGTTTGAGTCTTTGCTCTGATATTCCGGTGATGGTTCGGATATTGACAATTTATTTTGATTAGGAAGTCATTTCTTTTTTTGTTGAGGGTTTGTAGGACCTCTTTCCTTTTGATTTTATTATCCCTGTCTTTTTTCCTGAACTGTTTCCTTTGTGATTACAGTCAGCGGGATGCCCCAGTTTTTTGTAAGTCTCCTTCATAGGTTTTGACTTAATGGGCTTTTATTTTGAGAGATAATGACTTCCTGTCCTTATGATTATAGGGAACCATCACTGTCTTTTTGTCTCGGAAGGACTTCTTTTGATGCCATTCATTGTGCACCTGGATCAACTGAGAAAACTACCCTGCCCCAGGTTATAATTAAGGGTTTTAATTTTTGCGTGAAAAGAAAAACTCCAACTTCTTTGGCTCAAAGGGGTTGACTAGGGATTATCTTCCTTATAACTCCACTGTTTAGGATTTGAAACAATGCCTGTACCTCATCAGCGGGGTCTATTCAAAAGCATACTGTAAAGATCGTGGTATGGTTTTTGTCATCCTCCCTCAAAAGGCTTAGAATTTTTAATCGGGAGTTGAACATCACAAAAAATGAAAGCAATTTGAATATAGTGAATACGAATGGATTGATTCAAAACAGACATATGCGATGCATTAATGAAATAAAAAGGTTTGCCATGACAATAATTGTTTGAATAAGCAAAGAAAAATACAACTTGAAAATTCAAATAAAACAAAAGCCTTCAATGATTTGGCATAGGAGCAGTGATTATGTTCGGAGTCTCTGGAGGGTCAAACTGGATTTCTTTGGCATCAATCATGTCTTGAACCTTATTCTTCAGGGCCCAACAGTTGTTTGTGTCATGTCCCAGACTGTCAGAGTGGTATGCACACCTTTCATTGGGATGATAGGTAGGAGCGGAAGTGTTTGGATTACGGAGAGGAGCCCTTAATGTAATCAGCCCTGCCTTCAACATTTGCTGTAGCGCTTGAGTCAGTGACATGTTGATCTTAGTGAATTGTCTTTTAGGTGCGACCTCCTTACGTTGATGCCCCTGTCTTTGTTGAGCAGGCGTAGGATTAGAGATCAAGATTTCTCCTACGCGTTGGTCACGACGACTCTTTTGACCATACACAACATTGGACTCTTTCTTCCCATTGTAGGGCTTTTTCTGAGCATCGGAAGGTGTAGCTTCTTGAATCTTCCCGCTTTTGATGCCAGCTTCAATTCTTTCACCCGTCAAGATAAGGTATGTGATCCCGGCTGAAGAGTTTCCAATCAAATGGTTGAAGAATGGACCAGATAGGGTCCCCAAGAACATATCCACAAGTTCACAGTCAGTTAGAGGTAGCTACACCCTTCCAGCAAGATCTCTCCACTTTTGAGAATATTCTTTAAATCCTTCATCCGTCCCTAGTGACATACCCTGGAGTTGGGTACGCGTAGGAGTAAGGTCGGAATTATATTGATACTGCTTATAGAACGCAGTAGCCAAATCCTCCCAGTTACGGATACTGGCTCCATCCAGCTGATAGAACCACTCGAGTTGAGTCCCTAAAAGACTATCCTGAAAGAAATGGATCCACAAATTCTTGTCAACAGTGTAAGGTTGGATCTTCCTTACATACGATCGGAGGTGCAGCTTTGGGCAGGAGGCTCCGTCATATTTGGCAAAAGAAGGTGCCTTGAATTTATGGGGAATCACCACCCCAGAGGATAAACCTAGGTCTCCAAAGTCCAACTCGGGCACATTCTGTATCTCCATAACACTTAAGCGGTTCTCCAGTTGTTTGTACGTATCCTCGGCAGGAGGATACTGCTCTTCATCATAATCCGTCTCGTTGTCGGAGACCACGGGACTAGGAACCCTTCTCTCTTGTGGACTGTCTTTTCCTACAGACGAGGTAGTCAACTCAACCACATTCTGTAATCCATTCCCAAATCTGCGTCCAGTGTTGAACAAGACGGTCCTCTTCTTTTTCTTCTTCCTCTCTTTCAGAATCAGAATCTTCAAATCCTGTTGACCCTGGGCTAGGCTCATAACCAACTCTGGGAACTGGGCGTTCTGGGCCTGGAGGGCCTTGATAGCTTGTTCAGTGGAAGGTTCAGTAGACATGATGATTGCTGAAATAAACAACGAAGAGGATAAGAGACCTGTAATGGTACATGTAATGCAATGATATGTATGATATATGTATGCAATGGTTTCAAGGATCTCGCGGGGTAAACAAAGAAACTTGTTAGAATTTGAATCTGGTAGATTGATTGAAGGAACTTCATGTTGTTGAGAGCCCTTCTTCAAGAGTCAAGCTCACCATATCGAGTGGGTCATAGCCCCTAACTCAAGTTATCGTGTTTTGATCTCCAACAACCTTGGCTAGAGGAAAATAAATCCCTTTTGCCCCTTGCTAGACATTTGGTTCATCATGACCTGCATCATAAACCCTTGAGATCCTTGAAATGGGTTAGTCCTTATGTAGGATGTATGCAATGTTATGATGTTATGATGTCATGGTAAAGGCACACCACAAGTATTCACAAGAGGCAAACATGGTAAAGGCACACAAGTCACACAAGAGAGCCCTTAGATTTCAGGCTGGCATGAAGTTTAGGTACTACCCTCTTTCAGTTTCAGTTGGTTAAGACCTGTCCTAAAAATAGTAATCGGGTTCTAGAGGATCTCAATATCACTGACTACCCTCAATCAGTCATAATTCCAGTTTAGCAATCTTTTCATGCGGCCGGAACCATCACGAGAGTTTAGCCTCAATGAGTGTAGCATACTGCTACTGTTCTATGGCCAAGTTGGTCAATTTAAGGTTCTAAAGTCAGTTGGTGCTTAATGACTCCTCAGAAGACCCATATTCTCCTCGTTCCAACACAAGGGATATCGGTACAGACTAAGGTGTCACACCAACGTAGCTACTGCTTCACCCGTGTCGGTCTACGCCGGACAGGTCCTTCACAGTTTATTTCTACTTACCTAAAGGGTATTCCCCAGATCCGGGTTAGGATCTATAAAACTCCAATACAAGCCCACAAAATTAAAGCATACAAGGCATACAATTGAAAACATGGTGATCTAATCCTAAGGTACACCTCACTTTTATACTCTCCCCAGCAGAGTCGCCAGTTCTGTGATCGGTGGAAATAGAACTGACTGTTTTGAAATGTTGGTTCGTGTTTGCGTTTAGAAAAATGTTGCGGTAAGCAAGAGTCGCCACCGTCTTTTATTTTCTCCAACAAGGAAAGGACAAAAGCACAGCAAAATTCCTTTTCGAGATGTTTCTCGGGTTCGGGAGGTAGATTATAGAAAGGGAAGGTGTTAGCACCCTTTCTATTCGTGGTTATCCACGGGCTCTTAGATACTTGCTCACTATGTTTTCAAAATATTTTGCTTTTCTTGTGTTTGTGGGTTTTAAAAAGATTTGTTTGAAAACTTCGATTTAACTCTTGTGTCTGTCCTCAAGAGTGTATGAAGTGTTGTTTGAAAACTTTTGTCAGAAAAGTGTAGGTGCAAAAAGTATTTTTGTTTTGAAAGAGCAAGTATCTAAGAACCTCTACCTACTCAAAAGAAATTAAGCCGTGTAAATGTCCTTTAGACAGTACCATCCCACTATTGAGAAGTAGGTAGCACCGTCGTTGGAGTTTTCGGGTCAATTCGATTAATGGGACATGTGGTCACTAAAACAATGGTAGGAAACCTTAGCGGTAACCCTAATGTCCTAGATCACTTTTTATCGAGGCAACCATTCCGAGGCAACTTTGATCTTTAGACAGGAGGGCGACCTCTAAAACACCCTATACTCAATGACCACGTCGAGGCAACCAAGTGAGGCGTACCCTAGGAGTGGCATGTGCGAGTGTGTCAGGTTTCAGTCATATTATCTTTGTACATGTTATGGTCAGCTACGATTGATTTTAATTTAAGATAAGTCTTGACATGCATAGCCTAGTTAACATACATCTAACAGTTAATAATTGCGGAAAATAAAGCTAAACTATTACAAAGCGTCGGGTATTTACATCGCCAAAAACAACCCTTGAAAAGTAAATTGCGGAAAATTAAATAAAAGCGATAAAAGGTCCTAATTAAAGATATTACATCCTCGGAGCAAATACAATTATATGGATCAAAATACGGATCAAAAATAGTCACACGCGCGAGAAAAAAATGGATCGGAAAGTTTTTAGGGTTTTGACCCTTTTTGAGAAAGAAAGAGATTTTTTGTTATATTGGAATTTAAGAATTAAACCTAAACTAATTAATTAATTAAAAGAAAGAAATATTTTTTGGGTTTTTTATGCTTCAAGGAAATAAATAGAAGATGGTCAAAATTGTCAAGAAACCCTAATTCTACATTAGTTTTAGATTTATTATGAAAATATTAAAATTAACCTAATTAACTAAATAAATTAATTATGTTAGTATTTATTTACAAAAATAACTAATTAAATTTAATAAATAAAAATATTATATTTTAGTTTTCTGATTTTATTATGAAAAATTAATTTGGTTAATTAAATAATAATAATAGTTATTAATAATAAAGTAATTAAATGAAAAATATAAAAGAAAAAAGAATGAACCCAGGGGGTGATGGGCCAAAAGAGGAGGTGTTTCTGGAATTCTGAAGCCCAATAACGCTCAAGCCTGTTTGACTTTCTGGGATATCCATACGCTTGTTGACTAAGGACTATGGTGGTCCTTCAATTTTGGCCATTGGATCCAGGCTTGGAGACACCTGGCGCCTGGAAATTGGAGGTGTATGATGGACCTCACTTTGAAGCTTGCACATGAATACCTGAAAAATAAAAGCAACAATGTTTTGGGGGACCTGGGATTCGAACCCAGGTCCCAACGCTCATTTGACGTTCACTCAACCACTCCACCAACCTGCTTAATTCATTAGTGGAATAAGAGGCAATCATTATATGCGCTAATAAACCAATATGCTGTAAATAAAACAAAACGCGCGCTTTTTTTCAAAATTTCCAACCTTGTGATAACACATCATCGTCTTCTTCGTTTTTCTGCATAGTTAGAATTCGATAGCGGGGGTTTTTAACCCCCACTAATTCCTGCAATAAAAAATAGCGATTAGAAGCACAGTGGATATAAATATTTCGCGAGGTATTAGGCTTGTTCGTCTTGTTCTCATGATCTCAACCATGTGTCTCACTGGTCCCAATTGTTCCTGGTTTAGAAAGCCCTAATTGAAAGCTCAAGAACCCTAGAAACTTGTTCATGGCATCTTTTGATTCAGGGCATTATAATTCAATTCAACCATTCCATTAGATTCGTATGGTCTCTAACAACACAAATCAAACACAAAAGCATGTTAAATATGCATGATTAAAGAAATACGATTCTGAATAAAAAAAGGCAACCCGTGAAACTGTAAGCGACGATTCTTTGAGCTTTGGTGCGTGAATTCAATTGCAAAACGTTCCTAGCACTTCCTGCAATGTATTTGAATCAACAAGAACATTTGAATCGCCCTAGAATGCAAGAACAGGTTTTCAATTTTCTTGGAAATTCTTGGAATTGGACAGGATGATTTCTGTAGTTTTTTCACGTCCTTCTGATCAGGGTTTGCTTTCTTATGTATATGGGAAACAAATTAGGTCAAGAAGCTGGGCCAATATCCATTGCATTGATGATTGAATCCTTGATTGAAAAATCAAATATCCTTGATTTTCATGATTGAACAAACTTTCCAAGATTGGATTTTTTGTATCTTTGACTTTGTGCACGAATTTTCCAGCATGTTTAGGTCATATTTGCTTCACAAAAAGATTTTAAAAAAACAAATCTTTTATTTTCTTATGATTTAAATTGATTAAATGAATTAATATTAATTAAAAATCCAATTAATCAATAAAAATAAGAAAATAAATCCAATTAAGCTTGATGGGTCGTGCATAGGTCATGGATGAAGTTTCAAGAAGAAATTTGAGGCCTATTAGCAAAAATAAGGTGTTTTGAGCAAAGTTAACTTTTGCAAATTCATAAAAATTTCCCAACTTCTCCAATGCACAACTTGCTCAATTTTGATCATATGACCATGTTCTTGGACATTTTGGAAAGCTCTTGAAGTCCTCTAACCAATGCCTTTGGTCCCATGTCATTTGGATTTACCAATCTCAAGTTATGGCCTTTGACTCAAAATGCACTTTTGTTGACTTTTGTAATTGACCTATAATGTAAAAATTGGTAACTTTTTGTGAGAGCATTTCTTGATCTTGGAGTGTGAATATTGATTGTAGGAAATTGCATCCCCTTCAAAATGAGCATTGGATGGGATTTTTCTGACAAACCATGAAAGAGTTATGCCCTATTCAAGATACAGTTGACTTTTCTGCTGTCCCAAAATAGTAACTTTTTGCATCTTGATGATTTTTGAGCTATGCTTGTGGAATCATGATCAAGACTTGATCAAATGATGATTGTGAACTCAAAATGATATGTTAACCAAAAATTCTGACTTTTGACTGCAAAATGACCATTTTTCCCTTGCAGTTGACTGTGGATCAAATAGGGCTTTTGACTGTGCAAATTGGCACTGTGAGTCTTGAAACTTGGCATGTAGGTGCTTGAGAATGTATATGGGCCTATGAGACTTGATTGGACCATTGAGAACCCCAAATTCCTTGACAGAACCAAAACCTTAATTTCAGTTGTCTTAGGAGGTGGTCTGACAATCCTTGAGTAATCTTGAGCAATTTGAAAATCATTCTTGACAAATCTTGAGGAATATGGGAGGGCAAATTTTGGGGTACAACAACAACCAAGTTTGTCAAACCATCACTGCCAAGCAAGTCAAGCACTGGCCCTTGAAAGGGAAGCTAACTGCAAGCAAGCTGAGTATGAAGTTTGCCATACTGCACAAAATTGGTGCAGCTAACTGGGTTCCCACCAACCACAAATCCACCATCTCCACTGGTTTGGGAAGATTTATCTATGCTGTTGGAACCAAAACAAACTTTGATTATGGCAACTACATCTTTGATCAAACAATGAAACATGCTGAGAGCTGTGCTATTAAAGGCCCTATTGCTTTTCCCTCTCTCATGTGTGGTATAATCATTGATCAGTATCCTGATATTCTGGTTGAAAAGGACTATGTGTGCAAAAGAGCTCCTGCACTTGGTTTTCACTATAAGTTGTTTCAGGGAACACATATCCCTGAAATTGTTATGACATCTGCTGAGACATCAAATGTCAAAGCTCATTCCAAGAAAGCTGGTGTTATAGCTGTTCTAAAAGAAACCTGCAGAGAGCTTGATGCAAGAAAAGGACTCTTGAAGAGTTGATTACTAGTCTGGAATAGGAGGAGAATGAAGAACAAATGAGGGAAGAAGATGCTGATGAAGAACAACATGATGGTTCCGCAAGAAGCTCACCAGAAGATGCTGCTGAAAATAGTGCTTCCTCAGGGGATGACAGTACCTAAAGGTCTGAGTTTGCTGCGATGTAAGGATTGATGCTGGAACTTGCTGCTGCTATGATACCTTCTCTCTGTTTTTGTGTATTTTGGATTTCCTTTTAATGACTTTATAACTTGAAGTATTAGATCCTTTGGCCTCTTTATGGCTAAAAAGGGGGAGAAGTAATTGTGGTAATGTCATGACTGATGTCATAACATTCTGGGATAAAGACAAATTCTGCGGGAGGAATGCTCTACAGGAACAACTCAATATGAGTAAATATCATTATGATTAAGCTATGATCATATGTAATGAATTCTACTAAAATCAGTGAGCAGGATACATGATGTCATAACCAATGTCATAAAAAATATTAAGACATCTTGTACTGATCAAGTTGTTGTGCAGATTTATTATGCCTGAGAATTTTCAGGAATCTGGTATGCTATTCTGAATTGAAGTATATTGACTGGATCAGATGCTCACGTGGATATTAGGTTAACCTTGCTTAACCCTAATCTGTTATGATGAAAGCTCAAGACCAAGTCTTTAGGTTAACTTTGGTTAACCCTAGCTATTTTTATGGAAGCCCTAAATGAAGAATAGACTGCATATATATTTCTCATGTATCCTAATGGTGAGCAGCGCTTTTGACAGAAGATCAATAAGGCATTGTGTAGATAGTTTTAGTAACTACTGTGAGCCAAGCAATTATTACTTGATAAGTGACTTGGAGTAGGATTTGGTTGTAAGGGTTGTTTATCACTCAAAGCTTTTAAGCACGAGTGTTGTGTCTCTTGATTAAAGCTTTGAAGCAAAATCAAGCGTATGTATTGAAGAATGTCTTCATAATCTTATTAATCAGTAGATTAGTATCACTGCTGTGATTGAGGGGGAGTGAGTAGGAACTCAGGTTTAGGTAGGACTTAGATTGAAATTGCATTGGGTAGGTCTTAAGTGAAGGAGATAAACTGGTTAGTTTATTCCTAAATTAATACCTCTTATAGTGAATTTCCTCCCTGGCTTGGTAGCCCCCAAATGTAGGTGTTGTTACACACTGAACTGGGTTAACAATTGATCGTGTTCTTTACTGTCTTTTAAATTACTGTTTGGTTTGTGTACAATTTGTCAAATACGGTGTCATAACATTCACTGTGACATTAAGTATCTGTTGCCAGAATTTCAAACATCATGAGCATCATAAAGCATCATGTGCATCCACTAACCATTTCAAGGGTTTGGATCTTCATCTGTGTTCCTGTTTTGCAGGTAATGGATTCACTCTACCGAAAAACTACTCAGGTCAATCTTGTGAGAATTCCTCCTCAGCTCAAGGAGCTTGCTTCCAAGATTCCAGAGAATTCTCCCTTCACTGAAAGACATGGTAGACTTCTCAACTTGGTCAACTCCAAAATTGAAGAAGACATGGTGAAAGTTCTCATCTAGTTCTTTGACCCCCTACACCACTGCTTCACATTTCCTGATTACCAACTAGTGCCTACTTTGGAGGAGTTTTCTCAACTCATGAGGATTCCTATTTTCCGTCAACTACCCTACAACGGTACGAAAAGAGATCCAAAGACTGAAGATGTTGCTCAAGCCCTACACTTGCAACCATCTGATGTCAAAGGTCATTGGGAAACCAGAAGTGGTGTCAAGGGTTTCTTAGCAAAGTTCCTGTTTGAGAAAGCTCAAGAATGCTGGAATTCATTGGATTTACAAGCTTTTGAGGAGATCATGGCTCTGCTCATCTTGGGTTGGTCTTGTTCCCAAACCTGATCAACTTATAGATTCGAATGCTGTCAAGGTTTTCATGTCCCGGAATCCTATGCCTACATTGCTCGGGGATATCCTCCACTCATTTCACACACGAACAATGAGGAAAAGAGGTGTTCTCGTGTGTTGTACTCCTCTGCTAGCAAGGTGGTTTATTTCTCACCTTCCCCAATCAGTTTTGAAGAATGAGCAAGGCTTGAGGTGGTCACAACGATTGATGACTCTTACACATTCAGATGTTCATTGGTGTTCTCGGTCCAGAGAAAATGTCATCATCATTGATCGTTGTGGGGAATTCCCTAATGTCCCACTACTTGGCATTAGGGGAGGCATCACCTACAACCCCTGCTTGGATTTGAGACAATTTGGGTATGCCCGAAGGGATGGCCCACATGACATGCTGATTCCAGACTTGGTTTTTGACTTCAACAACGACGATAAAGGACTTCGACAAAGGTTTATCCGAGCTTGGAGGATGCCCAACAAGGTAGACAGTAAGACACTGAGACACAAGAATTCCATCCCCCTTGAGCCTTACCTCAAGTGGGTACGAACCCGCGCCAAAAATCTTATGATGCCTTACCCATACATTCTCCCTGTGATCAAAGATCTTGTTATGGAAGGAGAGGTTCCATACACCCTCCTACATCCTGACATGCCAACATCACTTGAAGATTTGCAAAGGAGTTGGATACAGCTCAAGGGAGAATGCAATACTTTTGAAGCCCAATTCTACGCCAGTGAGAAGAAGGTTTTGGAACTTACTCGTCAACTTCACGAAGAGAAGACTCTCAACACCTACATAGCACCAAAGAGGATGCGCAATGTCTTTTTACATTCGAATTTTGTATTATTTTTCCCATGGGGCATTTATGTACTAACAAATTCTTCTTATTAATATGACGTGTGTTCTTTTTGTTTGCAACAAATTTTAATTTCTGAATCCTTGAATGCATTACATGAATACACATCATTCATCATATGCATAAGCAGGTCTTCATACCAGGTTTCCTTATCTCTCTTCTGTTTATTTCAGCAAGATGAATATAGAGCAGACAGTCAAAGACTTACAAGCGCAGAATTCACAGTTCCAACAGCTACTCATGACCTTGGAAAAGGGTTAGGAGGAGCTCAAAGGTCTACTGGAAAAGGAAAAAGAGAAGAAAAAGAAGAGGGTTGGTGTGGCTACCATGGGAAGAAGATTTGAGAATCAAGCTAGAAGGGTCTTGGATTTCCCCTCAACATCTGATGAAGGGGTTGGAAAAGGTAAAGGAGTTGCAGTGCCCTCTGAGTCTGAGGAAGAAGAAGAAGAAGAGGATGAAGACTACTCTGAGTAGCAGTACCCTCCTGCAGACGACAAATACAAGAATCTGGAAGAGCGTCTGGAAGCTATGGAGGTGCAAAGAGTGCCTAGGCTGGACTTTGAAGAGCTAGGGTTGGTTGCTGGGATTGTCATTCCCCCTAAATTCAAAGTACCTATTTTTGCTAAATACGATGGTTTGTCTTGTCCAAAGATGCATCTGCGGTCTTACGTCAGAAAAATACAACCGCATTCTTCTGACAAGGACCTATGGGTTCATTTCTTCCAGGACAGTCTTTCTGGGACGCAGTTGGATTGGTTTTACCAGCTAGAGAGGTCTGATGTGCATAATTGGGAGGATTTAGCTGCTGCCTTCTACAGACAATATCAATATAATGCGGATTTAGCACCAACCCGTACTCAATTACAGAGTATGGGCATGGTCTCAAATGAAGGCTTTAAGGAGTATGCCCAGAAGTGGAGAGATTTGGCTGGAAGGGTGCAACTACCATTGTCTGAGAGAGAGCTTGTGGATATGTTTTTGGGGACCCTGTCAGGTCCATTCTTTAATCACTTGATTAGAAGTTCGTCTGCGGGGTTCACCGAGTTAATTTTGACCGGTGAAAGAGTTGAAGTCGGCATTAAGAGCGGAAAAATTCAAAAAGATACATCTGCTTCCGCTGCCATCAAAAAGACTTTTCCAACAAAGAAAGAAGTCTCAGTTGTCTACTCCCAAATAAGTCAAGGAAGAATTGAGCGCCGGCCAGCGGTGGGGGCTGTAATGATTCAGAAGTCTGCGGCTGATCAGCCTAGAAACAATCAACCCAAAACCAACCAAGCAAGGGTGGAAAGGCCTGCACGGCAATTCACCCTGATCAACATGACACCTGCTCAGGTTCTCCCTCATCTGTTGAAGTTAAACCTTGCTAGTTTGAGAGAGGCACCGAAAAATCCGAATACAACTTCACCACACTACCATCCCAATACTAAGTGTGCTTATCATTCAGACAACCTGGGGCATGACAGCAATAATTGTTGGGCCCTCAGGAATAAAATCCAGGATTTAATAGATGCTAAAGAAGTGGAATTCAACGCCCCTGAAAAGCCGAACGTGATATATGCTCCAATGCCAAAGCATGGCCACAATGCCCATGCTGTTGAAGAGGATCTGTATATTGCTACTGTTGATGATTTGATGACTCCGTTACATATAATCAAGTTAAATCTGTTGGAGGCTGGGATTTTCCCAAGATGTAAAAAAGATTGCTGCCTTTGTTCCTCCTTACCAACCGACTGTCCTTTGTTGAAGTTAGGCATCCAGCGCCTAATGGATAACCAAGAGATACTTTTTGAAAAGACTTTTGTTACTCCGATTCCTGTCAATGATGTTGCTTTAATCACCATATCCGCCAATCTTTCCAAGGTCTCCAAAAGACCTGTTAAGATTACATCTGATCCAAAGATTGTACCTCTGAAGATAACTATGTCGGGGCCTATCCCATACAAGTACAAAAAATCAATACCGTGGAATTATGGAGGAAAGATCTTCTACCACGGTGTTAAGCAGATTGAATCAGTTGAAGAAAGTTCCGATGAAGAGTCTCCTGACATAGGAAATATTGTTGGGATGAGTAAAATCACCCGCAGCAGAAGAATTTTCTCTCCGGAGATTGCTCCTCCAAGGGAAATCTTCAGACCCTCAAATGCTCCTAAGGTTACTCCTGTGCCGGCCAACATATCTGTGCGAACTCCAATTATTGAATAAATTATTACTCCCGTAGTTGTACCCTCTGTTGTTGCTGCTGATAAAGGTAAGGGGATCCAAGAAGCGCCCGTCAGGACGAGGGCTCAGCCTTTGGTCATCCCCAAGACCACTCAAAAGGAAATGGAGGAGATTTTAAAAATAATTAAGAAAAGCGACTATGATGTCGTAGAACAACTGGGGCAAACCCCTTCAAAAATCTCTATGTTGGCCCTGTTGCTCTGTTCTGAAGCTCATGCTAAAGCCTTGATCAGATTCTTGAAGACGACCCATGTGCCCCAGGAAACCTCCGCGGATCAGTTTCAAGAATGTGTAGCTAGCCTAACAGAAGACAATAGTTTAGGGTTCTCCGATGCCGATCTAACCATCAAAGGGAGAAAGCATAATGACGCTTTACATGTCTCGGTAGAATGCAGAGGGACTACTCTTGCACATGTTCTGGTGGACACTGGTTCATCGCTGAGTGTCTTACCAAAGAAGGCATTTGATAGACTAGATTATGAAGGTCTAATTTTGAAGCCCAGCAACATCATTGTCAGAGCCTTTGATGGTTCTAAACGGATGGTCCATGGGGAGGTGGACATCCCAATTAAAGTGGGTACTAAAACCTTTAAATCCACATTCTATGTCATGGACATCCGTCTCTCCTACTCTTGCTTGTTGGGAAGAACCTAGATTCATCATGCTGGAGCCGTTACATCTACTCTGCATAAGAAGCTTAAGTACCTTGTCCAGGGGAAAATCGTGACAGTTCGCGGTGAAGAGGAATACATGATAAGCCATCTTAATTCTTTCCGCTATGTGGAATTGGATGGTGAATTCATCGAAACCCCCTTTCAGCATTTTGAGGAGGTAGCTCAGGAAATTGCAGCAGTGCCTTCTGTACCCGTCATTACCAAACCTGTGTCCCGGATGTCATCCCTTAAAGATGCGAAGGCTGTGATTGAGGAAGGAGGAAGCACAGTATAGGGTCAACTGCCAGATTTTCCTTACAAGACAGATAAGTTCGGCTTGGGTTTCACTACTTCTGCTCAAAAGGCTGTGCGCCGCTCCCGGGCTGGAGGGCCACCATTGAAGATCATCCATCATGGAGTTCATACTTTGGAGGATGGTGAAGATGAGAGCAACTTTGAAGATTGGATTTTCCCGACCGTTGAAGGAGGATTGAGCAACTGGGTGACAAAGGACATTATTCCCATTACTTTAATCAATCAATAATTTATCTTTCAAACATTTATGTTGGTTTGTAATGATTCCTAAACAATTCGTACACTTTTAACCTTGTGCCTTACCCTAGGTACATAGGTCCATTTGTAAGGGTTTGATTTTTCATCTTCATATGCCATTTTAATGAATCATGGACGTTTTCACATATAAACTTTTGTGTTCATTTTCTTTCTTTTTACATTTATTTATTTAAAGGTGGCTATCCCTTACACACACCCACACTCACCAATGCAGGTACCCATCTATTCCGTATTCCATGGGTAACAATTATGCTATGGCCTTCAGTGACTCTGAAGATCTGGTCAATCATGCCGAATACGAAGGTGATGAAGACTGTGAAGTGTCGGGAGAGTTGGCTAGACTTCTACAACAGGAAGAAAGGGCTATTCTACCCTATGAGGAGCTGTTAGAGACAATCAACTTGGGTTCTGATGAAGACAGAAAAGAGGTTAAAGTGGGTTCCAACCTAGAGCCAAGTATCAAGGAGCGCTTAGTTCAGTTGTTGAATGAATATGTTGAGATCTTTGCCTGGTCCTACGAAGACATGCCGAGACTCGATACAGATATTGTGGTTCACCGTCTCCCTACTAGAGAAGACTGTCCACCAATTAAACAGAAAGTTCGTCGCATGAGGCCCGACATGTCTGAAAAGATCAAAGCTGAAGTGATGAAGCAGTTCAATGTTGGCTTTCTTGCAATTATATCTTATCCACAATGGGTTGCTAACATTGTGCCCATGCCTAAGAAGGACAACAAAGTCAGGATGTGAGTGGATTACAGACACTTAAACAGGGATAGCCCTAAAGATGACTTTCCACTACTGCACATTGACATCTTCGTTGACAATACAACTCAACACAAGGTATTTTCTTTCATGGACAGGTTTTCAGGGTACAACCAGATTAAAATGGCCCCTGAAGACATGGAGAAAACTACCTTTGTTACACAGTGGGGTACGTTCTATTATAAAGTGATGCCATTCGGACTGAAGAATGTCGGGGAAACCTATCAACGCGCCATGGTGGCTTTGTTTCATGATATGATACATCATAAGATAGAGGTCTACGTAGACGACATGATAGCCCATTCAAAAACTGAAGAAGAACACCTCGACCATCTACAAAAGCTGTTTGTCAGGTTGAAAGAGTACAAGCTCAGACTGAACCCTAACAAGTGCACTTTCGGAGTCAGGTCCGGTAAACTCTTGGGATTCATCGTCAGTAACAAAGGCATTGAGGTTGACCCTGCCAAAGTGAAAGCTATACAAGAAATGCCTGCCCCTCGCACTGAGAAGGAGGTCAGAGGTTTCTTGGGATGCCTAAACTACATTGCAAGGTTCATTACTCACCTAACATCTACCTGTGAACCAATCTTCAAGTTGTTGAAGAAAGATCAGGTGATTAAATGGAATGATGACTGTCAAGTTGCTTTCGATAAAATCAAGGAGTATTTGCTAGAACCCCATATCTTGATGCCACCCGTCGAAGGAAGGATGCTAATCATGTATCTGACCGTCTTGGAGAATTCAATGGGGTGCGTACTGGGCCAACATGACGAGTCTGGCCAAAAAGAGCATGTTATTTATTACCTTAGCAAAAAGTTTACCGACTGTGAGACTCGCTACTCACTGCTCGAGAAAACTTGTTGCGCTTTGGTATGGGCTGCTCACCGGCTAAGGCAGTATATGTTGACACATACCACTTTGCTGATCTCTAAGATGGATCCGATCAAGTACATCTTCGAGAAGCCTGCTCTATCTGGAAGAATCGCTAGATGGCAGATGATCCTCACCGAGTAGGATATACAATACACGACCCAAAAAGCCATAAAGGGGAGTGTATTAGCCAATCATATGGCCCATTAAGCTGTCAAAGATTACCAATCCATGAGGTTCGACTTCCCAGACGAGGATATCATGACTTTGAGAAACATTGAAGAAAACAGACCGTATGATGGACCTGAACAAGGATCCCGATGGACCCTGTACTTTGATGGTGCCTCCAATGCACTTGGGAACGGTATCGGCGCGATACTTATTTCTCCAGAAGGTTGCCATACACCTTTCACTGCTAGACTCTACTTCAGTTGCACCAACAACATGGCCAAGTATGAAGCTTGTATCTTTGGTCTCAAGGCCACTATTGACTTGGGAATCAAATCTTTGATTGTATTTGGGGACTCAGCTTTGGTTATCAGTCAAATCAAAGGAGAGTGGGATACTAAACATCCGAACCTCATCCCTTACAAAGAACATGTCCTGACATTGTTACCAAATTTTGAGCAGATCACCTTCGAGCACTTCCTGCGAGAAGAGAATCAGCTAGTAGATGCGCTAGCTAAAATGTCATCCATGTTTAAACTTAACTGGGATAATGAGGCTCCCTAAATCACCATTGAACGGATGGACGAACCTGCACATTGTCACAAGATTAATACCGATGAAGTAATGGACCGACCTTGGTTTCATGACGTCAAAAGGTATCTCGAAGCACAAGAATACCCTGAAGGAGCTTCAGTCAACGACAAAAAGTTCTTGAGGAGGTTCGCGGCAAAGTTCTTCCTAAGCAATGGTATCCTATACAAGCGTAATCATGATTGCATTCTTCTCCGTTGTGTGGACAAGGTTGAAGTTGAGCAGATCATGGCTGAACTGCACAATGGTACCTTTGGCACTCACTCAAGCGGACATACAATGGATAAGAAGATTCTATGGGCAAGCTACTACTGGTCTACCATAGAAGCTGACTGTCATCAACATTCCTGTACTTGTCGCAAATGCCAAATTTATGCAGACAAGGTACATATACCTCCAGTTCCTCTCAATGTCTTAACAACTCCTTGGCCATTCGCTATGTGGGGAATCGAAATGATTGGAGAGATCAAGCCTACAGCATCCAATTGACATCATTTCATCCTGGTAGCCATTGATTACTTCACCAAGTGGGTCGAAGCTGCTTCCTTCGCATCCGTCACAAAGAATGTTGTTGCCCGCTTTATCAAGCAGAACCTCATTTGCCGGTACGGTATTCCCGACAGGATCATCACTGACAACGGTACAAACTTGAATAACACTATGATCACTGCCCTGTGCGAACAGTTCCAGATTCAACATCACAATTCATTTCCCTACCGACCGAAGATGAACGGTGTTGTCGAAGCTGCGAACAAAAATATCAAGAAGATCATACAAAAGATGACTGTCACCTACAAGGACTGGCATGAGATGTTACCGTTTGCTCTGCACGTGTACCGTACCACGGCACGTACATCAACTAGGGAAACACCCTATTCTTTGGTATACGGGATGGAAGTTGTCTTACCTATCGAGGTTCAGATTCCCTCCTTGAGAATCATGAAGGATGCTAGTTTGAGTGAAGACGATTGGATTCAGACCCGGCTTGATCAACTTAACTAGATTGACGAGAAGCGACTTACTGCTGTTTGTCATGGTCAGACATATCAAAAGCGGATGATCAAGGCTTTCAACAAGAAAGTCAGACGATAAGTATATCAAGTCGGGGATCTTATAATCAAGCGGATCATCTTGCCGCAAAGTGATCCCAGGGGCAAATAGACTCCTACTTACAAAGGGCCATTTGTGATCAAAAACATCTTTTCTGGTGGGGCAATGATCCTGACCATCATGGACGGTGACGACCTGCCGCACCCTGCGAACGCAGACATAGTCAAAAGATACTACTCATAAATAACCCGACAAGTTGAAAACCCGAAAGGGCGACTTGGGAAAAAATGGGCATCCCGGTGAATCGAAAACCCGAAAGGGCAGTTCAGGCAAAAATTAGGGATAAACAAAAAAAGTTTGTACACCCGGCAAGTTGAAACCCGAAAGGGTGACTTGGAAAAAAAAGGGTTTCCCGATGGGCTGAAAACCCGAAAGGGAGGTCCAGGCAAAATTTAGGGAATTAAAGCGTATGATTATGTCTCGTCGGATCACTTTAAGGACAATCTCTTTACAGACAGGCTCTGGATTTCTGATCAATCTAATCATCATCGAACGAAGCAACGAATGGACAAGATATCCATCTTTCTTTGTATAAATTTTTCTCATTTTTTATGACAACATTCTCTTACTAGGATGTCTGTCTCCTTTGTACAAAATGCTTACACAAAGTTAATACAAAGATACTTCAAAGTGCAGAAAACTACTTGCCTTTTTCTTTTTCTTTATACTTGTGTTTTATTTGAAAACGTCCAATGGTTTATTAAATGAGCATATGCAGTTGAATATAATCATTGTTTACAAATAAACAAAATATGAAAGAATAATTACTGACAGGTTGAAAGTATAGGGAAACGTCTTTAGGCTATTCCAAGAGAAATCCCCTGCAGTACGCCATCTGGATCCCCAGCGGAACTAAAACCTTCAAATACATATCCCCAGCGGAATTACAGTTTCAGAATCCTCGCCAGAGTCCAAACTTCAAACTCCCAATCCCCGACGGAGTCATATTTTCAAACCTTTAATTCTCATCAGAGTTAAAATCCCTAGCAAAGATGGAACCTTCTTCCCCAACGGAATCAAATTTCCATCTACCAATCCACAGTGGAAACCATTCAGTTTTCCCCAGATTCCCTAGCAAGTTATCTTAAAAGCTGAGAATCAACCAGATAACAGTTAACTTTTATCCCCAACTAAGGATAATTCCCCAGTAGATTGGCATACAACCCAAACTCTTGAACCTTTTCCAAACAGGAATAAACCTCTTCCCCCGGAGTCTTGAATTTACTTTCCAGCAGGATAGCTTACTCTCCAGCAGTAGAGCTAGTCCCCACAGAGCTTTTACTCCCCAACGGAATGAAGATTCTCGTCCTTAACTCCCCAGTTTGAAGTCCCCAGGGATTTATTTTCCCCTAGCAGATTGAATATTCTCAATTTGGATTCCCCAGTGAAGTTACTTGAATGTTTCACCACTCCCTAGCACGAGTTTGTCAGAATTTTTAATCTCCTACAGATCAAAGATTCTCATTCTCACTTCTCCAGTGAAGCCCCCAAGGAAGTCAACTTCCCCAGAAGGTTGAAGTTTCTCGTTCTCAATTCTCCGCAGAAGCAAACAAAGTCTTCCTTATTCTCCAGCAGATCAAGGTTTTCTTTCGTCTAATCCCCAGTAGAGGTCATAAGAGTTTCCTTATTTCCCATCCGAGTAAGGATTCCCATTGTGTAATCTCCACCAGCAGTCATGGATTTATTTTCCTCGGCAGCAGTGAAAGATTTCATTATCTCCAGCTATCAAGGATTTACTTTCCTTAGCAAGACAGCTAATCAGCTTACGTGCACATACATTACATTCATATATCATAAACATGGATAAAACACATATATTGCATCATATATTTCATGCAACATAATTTTGTGTTTCATCTAACATTTTATTCTTTTCAGGATAATTAACAAGATACCAATATACAATCATGAAAACAACTTAGAGATGCTCCAGACACGGATGCTATTCTATTGCTTATTCAGATTCAAAGCTCAAGAAACAGCTTAGAGATGCTCCAAACACGGATGCTATTCTATTGCATATTCAGATTCAAAGCTCAGAAAACAACTTAGAGATGCTCCAGACACGAATGTTATTCTATTGCTTATTCAGATTCAAAGCTCAAGAAACAGCTTAGAGATGCTCCAGACACGGATGTTATTCTATTTTTTATTCAGATTCAAAGCTCAAGAAACAGCTTAGAGATGCTCCAGACACGGTTGCTATTCTATTTCTTATTCATATTCAAAGCTCAAGAAACAACTTAGAGATTCTCCAGACACGGATTCTATTCTATTGCTTATTCAAATTCAAAGCTCAGAAAACAGCTTAGAGATGCTCCAGACACGAATGCTATTCTATTGTTTATTCAGATTCAAAGCTCAGAAAATAGCTTAGAGATGCTCCAGACATGGATGTTATTCTATTGCTTATTCGGATTCAAAGCTCAAAAAACAACTTAGAGATGCTCCAAACACAAATTCTATTCTATTGCTCAGATTCAAAGCTCAGAAAATAGCTTAGAGATGCTCCAGACGCAGATGCTATTCTATCGCTTATTCAAATACAAGATTCAAATACAAGATTTAGATGTAGTCCAGATACGCTCCATACACGGTAGCCATGCTGTCACTTATTATGACTTTTTCCCCAGTCCAGAAATGCTCCATACACGGATGTTATTCTGTTGCTTATTCAGACTCAGATACATTCCAGATAAAGATACCATTCTGATGTTTGTTCTCCTGATTTTCAACCAACATTCTTGGATGGCATATTTAAGCCCATCTCCAGCAAGATCCAATCATCTCCAAATGGCATCTTTAAGCCTATTCCCTCAACTACATTCTGACGAGTGCAAATTTACGGGCACTCTAGTGTCCAATCCTCTTTTACCTTCGAGTCACGAAAGGCAAACTCGCCAATCTAACTCTTCAGGTTCAAGAATATTGAACAGGGGCAGCTGTTGTACCCCAAAATTTGCCCTCTCATTTTATCAAGATTTCCCCTTACAAGACTCTTTGGACTCAAGACCAAGCTAGGGTTTGCTCTGCTCAAGACATCTCCTTGCACTGATGACCTAAAATTAGGGTTTGAGTTTGAACAAGGATTTTTGGACTTTCAATGCTTAAAATGACTTTCGCACTTCCAGTTGGACTTATAAGAATTACCCATACCAAGTTTCAAGCCTTGAATCAAATTTTTGCCCAATCAATTGGACAGTTGACCTAGAAATTAGTTGTATTGGGGAAAAAGTCAACTGTGGCCAATATACAGTCAAACCTCATAATTTTTTATCCACATCAACATTATAGACTCATATGAACCATTTTATCAAGTTTGGACCACAACTCCTCAAGAAATTTGATCAGATCATCAGAAGGGCAAAATGGTCATTTTTAGGGTTTTGACTACAGAAGGGCAATTTCTGAGTTTTCACCTAGTCAATGGAAAATTTGGTTCAAGTATAGATTCAAGGACTCAATGGCATCATCTTAACCTAATCACAAGGTTCAAAATATCTCAAATGCATTGGATTGACAAATGAATTTTCCAGTCAACTGATCAAAAATCAACTGTACACTTAAAAGTCAAACTTTGACTTTTTGGTCAAAATCAAGTGCCAAGGCTCATTTTTCATCAAGATGTGTAAAAACATAAAAAAATTTCATCAAGAAACTTAATTTTGCAAATTAGGGTTTAAGATTGAAAAAATTTCATAACTTAGAATTTTTCTAAGTTATGAAATTTTCTTATTTTTTCCCATCTTTGCCCAACATTTTCACCATGATGCAATTGGATTCAAAGAAAACTTCCAAGATTAAAGTTGTAGTCCTCCACAAAATCTACAACTTTTATTCACAAATTTTTCCCAAAAGATGCGTGGATCTCAAGTTATGATTTTTGGAATAAGGGTCCATGAAACTTTTAACTTAGTGAAATTTTGCCCTAGTTTAGGCAGGATTTTGACCTATCTTCATGGCAATTTTTCACATAGTTCCCATTGGAATATCAAAATTCATTTCAAATATAGATTTTAAAGCATGTTACAAGCTTTCCAAAATGTCCAAGAACTCTCCAAAATCATTTATGGTTAGGGAGAATCGAAGGGTTGAATTTGGCAAAATGTCACTTTGATCCATGGCATTTTTCATGTTGACACAAGTTGCAATTTCTGTCCAGCCATGCTTGTACTTGCTTACAGGTCCTTAAACCCTTCCACACTCAAAAATTGAATGCAAACACATTGGTTAGAGGCATTGTTCTGAGTTTTAGAGGATTACACAAGGGTTTAATCCATTTTTGGCAAAAAGGCAACAATGCTATTTTCATAAAGCACAACTTTATGCATTTTTGTTTCTCTTGAGCATTGGACCATTCTTTCACAGCAAACAAAGTCCACAAAGATAGGGAAAAGTATACCAACTTTGTGCAAACCCTAAGCTAGATGGTACAAGCCTTTGCATGGTCACTTCTCATTTTTGCTTCAAAATCAAGAAACCTAGCAAAAACCACATAACTCTTGTATCTGATATAACCAAGTGTTGTGACCATTCCAAACAAGTTTTGCACATCACACTAAGTCAGAAGCACGAGCTAGCCAGTCCTCAAACACCCTTGTACACCAAAACACCAAAATCTTGCAAAACAGGGCAGCTTCTGCATTTTGATTTCCAAAACAAAAACTACTCGTGTGTTTTGCCCCAAACCTCTTCCAACACACTCCATAAAACCTACCTAAGCTATCCCAACCATTGGCCAACAACTGTAACCTTGTTTTCAAGCTTCACCATTTTTGAATTCTGACTGTGCAGGTTAACTTCTACAAGCTTATTCAGGCAAGTTCAAAGCTAGTTAAGCATTGAGAAAGCTCCAAGGAACTTCAAGCAAGCTCACAAACATCTCAGGCCTCACTGAAAACCCCTGCATTGCCATACTCGAGCTCAACTGAAACAGGTAAAGTTCAAACTTTTATCTCTCTATTTAGGAAACATTAGGCTTAGGTTTGTGAATAAAAAATGTAGTACTCATTGCCCTTGAGCTGTACATATGCATATATTTCATTTAAGTTAACTGAGTTGGGAGAATTTGAATGATGAACTTTCTGAAAAAACTAGGTTAGAAATTAGGGCCAGAGAAATTCTCTCTGGTCTTTGAGAGTTAGATTAAGTTTTTTATATGGTTAGAATCGTATGATCATGCTCTATAACTTTCATGTTACAAGTTTTTGTTTTTAAGCATTGAAACAGGAGATACGAATGTGTACATAGCGCGCGTTTTCTTATTCAAAGGTTGAAGACGAAGTTGGACTTTCGGCTGGGCCTGTTTGTTCCTACTATTTGCACCCTCCTTTGTGCTTTTTGCACCCCCTGGCCCATTTTCTTATTTTCCATATTTTTTTCATTTCTTTTTTAGTTTTTGACTTTATTCTATTTTTCTAAACATAAAAATATCAACAATCTTTTTTCTTAAAATTTCACATTTTATTATTTTTTTATTTTTATTTTTGGCATAGTATTTAGTTTATTAAGTTTAATATATTTATTTTCTTAAATCATAACTTGTAAATAATACAAAAAATATTACATATTTTATTTTTATTATTTATATACTTAAATAATATTTTATCACATATATTTTTGTTTTTTTAACATTGGTATATATTTTTATTTATTTTATTGTACATAAATAAATAATACATAATATATATATTTTCTTAAAACAAATTAGGGTTTCCACCCTTAATAAAAATAATCTTTTATTTTCTTATTTTTAATACATTAAATAATTTATTTTTACATACATAAAAATAATACAAAAACATTTTTTGCATATTTATAATATATTGCATATTTATTTATTTGTCCATTTAAATATTGTCAATTTATTATTTGTACAATTTAATTCAATTTGGTTGTAATAGTTGACTTAGGGTTTCAATTTCATGCAAATAATACCCTATTCAAAATTGTATCCCCCTCCCCATATTAATGTTGTAATAGTTGTAGATTTACTTTTACGCATTTATAGCTTTCCAATATGCATGATAAAGATTAGGGTTTGTACGCAAAATCCAAAATCAAACAAATAGCTAGACCTAATACAAGATAAAAATCATGAAAATTGACAACACAATGCACACAAGCACCCCTAGGGTTTCACCCACTTGTTGCCTTAAAAATGGCCATGGTATGCATGCTAGGTGTCTTGGCAAACAAAAACAAAACAAAAGATCATAGTCCCTCGATGACGCTATATTGGTTGCCTAAACAAAATGATCTAGTCCCTCAAAAAATTGCTAAAGATACTTAGCACTATTGCTATCATGGTCAATACAATGACCCGCGCCTGTCCCGTTTAACATCCAAAACACAAGGTTGTTTACCAAATGCAATGGTAAAACAACACTGTCAAAGGATTACAAATGTGTAGGAAAGATCTTTGAGTAGGTAGGTAGATGCTCCTAGTTACTTGATCAAAACTTGCAAACATCCTTGCTATTTTCAAACACACATCACAACACAATTTCAAAACACTTTCCCAAATCAAACTTTCAAACATTGAAACATTATTCAAAAGACAAACACCTTTGTAAAACATTCAAACAAGAATTGTTACAAAGGTTGCCTAGACAAAAGGCCTCTTTTCAAAATATTTTCAAAACCACACACAAAGCACCATTTCAAACAATTGAAAAGCAAAAGCAAGTGATCTAAACAAGTAACTAAGAACCCATGGAAAACCATGGATGAAAAGGGTGCTAGCACCTTCCCTTTTCATAATCTACCCCCCGAACCCAAGAAAACATCTCAAAGGTCTTTCCTGTGCTTTTTGACCTTTCCTTTGGATAAAATAAAAAGTCGGTGGTGACTCTTGCTAAACCGAAACATTTGCGAATACAAACGCAAAACCTCAAGTCAGTTCTCCCACCGTATCACAATACTGCTTATAGAAAGCAACAGCCAAGTCCTTCCATGTATAAATAACCGTTCCTTCCAGCTGATAGAACCATTCCAGTTGAGTGCCAACCAAACTTTCTTGGAAGAAATGGACCCATAACTTTTGGTCAGCAATGTGAGGCTGTTTCCTCTGAATGTACGACCTTAAACAGAGCTTAGGACAAGAGAACCCATCGTACTTAGGTGGGATGACCACCCCTGGAACCAAACCTAATTCACCAAAATCTAGTCCAGGCACCTTCTAGATTTCCATTGCCTTGAGCCTATCCTCCAACTGCTTATATCTGTCATCTGCATGACGATACTGTTCGTCCGAAAAGTCTTCATCTTCGGGAGCATTCTCATAATCCTGATTGTTCTTTCCATCTTCGTCGTGGTTGTCATCTTCTTCAGAGGAGTCATCTTCCACTTGGATTGGTTGAGCAGGACGCTTGAACCTTCTTCCCATATTGAGGACATCAGCTGGCTCTTTGGTCTTTTTTTCTTGGCGATGAGTGCCAACAGCTCTTTTTGCCCTTGGGCCAGATTCATGAGAGTTTCCTGGAACTGGGCATGTTGAGCCTGGAGATCCTTGACAGTTTGTTCGAGGGCCATTTTTCTGCTGAAATAAACAGTGAGAAAATGAGAAACCTATACAAAAAAATTGTTTATGAAATGATGCATGATATGTAAATGCAGTGATTTCAAGGACCTTAGGAAATTTAAATTTGCTAACCAAGAGGAAACAATAAACAAAAAATTTATTAGCAAAGTTCAAATTACAACAGCCTTTTAGGCTTACAATGATAACAAAAGCTCTAAAAGATAAAATGAAACTCCTAAAATATAAGAATAAAATCTCCCATGGACGCTTCCTCTTTGTACTGATGTATGCATTAAGAGTCTGCTCCTCTTGAAGTTGCCTTGTGAGCTCCAACACTTTCTTTTCACTTGCACAGAATTTAGTATCAAATGTGTCCCATTATTCCTTCAGTTAAATCCAAGACTTCTGCAACTCTTCAAGGTCAGTAGGAATATCAGGATGGATAATGCTATAAGGAATGTCCCCCTCAACAATAGGCTCCACAACTATTGGTAGGATGGCTGGATATGGCATCATGAGATTTTGAGCGTGAGCTCACACTCATTTGAGATAAGGCTCTAGAGGAATAGAGTTCTTATGCCCTAAAGTCTTAATATCAGCCTTGTTTACTATAATAAGGTGGGATAACTGACTTGGGTGTTTTGCATTTTGTCGCAATTGTTGCGGATAGAAAGAGTCTCCACCGACTTTTCTTTTATCTAATAAAGGAAATGGTGAAAAGAACAGGAAAGCCTTTTGAGAATTTTCTTGAGTTCGAGGGGTAGGTTATGATAAGGGAAGGTGTTAGCACCCTTTTCATCCGTAGTTATCTACGGGCTCTTAGTTTCTAGCTCACTTTGAAAA
Source organism: Vicia faba (assembly GCA_948472305.1). Taxonomy (NCBI): domain Eukaryota; kingdom Viridiplantae; phylum Streptophyta; class Magnoliopsida; order Fabales; family Fabaceae; genus Vicia; species Vicia faba. The sequence goes on along the minus strand of OX451736.1, from coordinate 983,778,449 downwards.
TGCTTTGTGAAATGTTTTTGTGTTTTGTGTAAGTTTGAAAATATTTTGAAAATGCATTTGTTTTGGCAAACTTTGTAATGATTCTCGTTTCAGCGAGAATGTATACAAAGTGTTGGTTTTGAAAATAGTTCAAAGAGATGCTTGTTTTTGGAAAGATGTTTTAAAAGTGTGAGTGTAAAAATGGTTTTAGTTTGTGAGCAAGCAACTACGAGCGTTCTACCTATTCAAAAAGTCTTATTTCTTTTCCTCCTCCTTTAGATATTATTATCTTACCATTTATTAGTGAGAATCCTTATCATTGGATGTAAAGGGACGAGCGTGGGTCATCATATAGTCATAAAAAGTAACATTGTAGGATACCTTAGCAATTTGTTTATGAGGGTCTAAGATCGTTTACCGAAGGCAACATCGAAGGGTAATCGAGGGACTACGATCTTGTAATTGACGTTCTTTTCTAAAGCATCCCACGTTCGAGGGACATGACTGTTTATTTGAAGGCAACGAGTGTGGGTTAACCCTAGAGGTGCAAGTGTGCGAAGTGTATTATTTTCATTTAATTTGTCTTGAATTAAGGTTGTCTATTGTTTGATTTTATGTCTTGCCATACAAACCCTAATTACTATCAATAGTATTAAAAGCGATAAATTGCACAAATTTAAAGACCTACACTATTACATCATTTAAGGGATGGGGATACAAATTACAAATGGGGATGAAAGCAATTAAAACCTAATTACTATTACAACCATATTGAATAATAGAACGTGTAATACGGTGGCAGAACCGACTGTTGTACTGGTTTTGCGTTTGTATTCGCAAATGTTGCAGATAGCAAGAGTTACCACCAAATTTTCTTTTATTCAACAAAGTAAAGGGTGAAAGGAATAGAAAAAGACCTTTTGAGATTTATTTGAGTAAGGGGGGTAGATTATGGAAAGGGAATGTGTTAGCACCCTTTTCATCTGTAGTTTTCTATGGGCTCTTAGATGCTAGCTCATTTGAAAAATACCTTGTGCTTTGTGTGTTTGAAATTTTTTTTTTAAAGAAGGTGCCTTAGTACGGAGAACTTTGTAATGTTTCTCGGATTGGTAGAGAACGTATACAAAGTGTTTTGTAAAATGTTTTTGAAATAAGTTCGATGTATGTAAAAAATGCTTTTGTTTTGAGCAAGCATATAAGAACTATCTACTATACTCGAAAGGATTATTCTTTTCCTCTTTTGCTTTAGACCGTGCTATCCTACTATTAGTGAGTAGGTAGCCCTAGTCGTTGGATGTTTGAGGGACATCCGAAGGGACATCGTATAGTCACAAAGGAAATTGGGCAAGAAAATTTAGTAAGTACCCTAGGGTTTTAAGATCATACCGAGGCAACATCGAGAGGGATATTTTTTATCTTTTAAACCAGAGGGTAGCCACTAAAGTCTCTCACGTTTCGAGAGTTGTGACTATTTTCTGAAGGCAACCAAAGTAGGGATACCCTAGAGGTGCACATGTGCAATTATGTTTGTATTCAGTTATTTGTCTTGTGTTAGGTTTGCTAGCGTTTGATTATTATGTTCTTGCCATGAAATCCTATTAGTCATGCATCTAAACAGTTAATAGTTGCAGGAATTTAAAGTGTGGAAACATAAAAATCTAGATATTACAAGGCTTCGGGGAGGGGGATTATTTACAAGTCCAAAACTTGGGGAGAATAAAGCAGTAAAGTAAAGTCCTAATGATAGCTATTACATCCAGTAAACAGATACAATAATATGAAAACAAAATAGAAAATGTTAAACGCGCGCGAAACGAAAAAGAACGTCTAAACCCTAAGAGTTCTAAATAAAAGGAAATTATTTTTGTTGTTATTTTGTTTTATTTGGAAAAGTATAAAATTACATTAAATCTAATTAATAGAAAAGAAAAATTATTAATTGAAATTAATTAAAATAAATCTAATATTTTTGGCATTTTCGTTTAGGAGATATTAAAATTTAACCTAATTCTAAATTGTTTTTAATTTATGAAATAAAAGTAAAAAATTATTAACTAAACTAATTATGAAAATTAAATTTAAATAAAAAAACCTAAATCTAAATTGTTTATATATTTTTTTCTGATTTTTTGATTAAAAAAATGATTTTTAGAAAACGAATAAATAATAAACTAAAAAAAACAAGAAATAATAAATAGAAAATAAAAAATAAAAGATATGGGCCTGGCTGTCAAAAGCAACTGAGGGGTGTGATCTGGAATTTAGGCCCAAACAAATAGAGCCCAGGAGCTGTGCTGGATCATATGTTTCCAGCTCTTGAGAGTCTACCATGAAGTTGCATGTTTGGGGATGCTAGATCTAATGTTATATGGATCTGATGGTGCTGATGATAGGGTGTATATATGCGCGCCAGCCCTCGTCACAATGGATCTGCAAATAGGAATTAGAAAAATAATATAGCAAGAGGCATGGATCGAACCCCTTCCCTTGCCCATACATAACACCTTAACACACACACACACACACCCAACCGTTGGGATGACTTTACGTCCCTCAATATAAGCACAAGCATAAATATATAAAGTAAATCTAGTCTTTCATGCTGATTGTGTAACATGTGCGTGCCAAGTGGGGCCCTAACGTTTGAGTGAACCAATCAAAGAGTGGAGAGAAGGATATACTATCTTGATCTAGCCAATGGGACGAAAGGATAAAGCCATGCCAGCTTGGACCACCACCTGCAACCAGTCAAACCACCGGCCGTGGTGGTCACGATCATCTTCTCCGATGAGGTAAAAATCAAAACTTGTAAAACACGCAATATCAAAGTACATAAAGCATCTTATCCCCCTTAAAAGTTCCCCAGGAATCCAATGGTGGCCTTTATTTGATCTAAAAGACACTGTATCATGAGGTTCGAGTATTTCCGTTTGAGATGCCTTAACAATGGCATCCTACGATTCAGGCTGCAAATCTCCCATGTGAAACATTCAATATGTCCTAAAGGGTATCCTGAACATAAATCAACTCATTAAACATATCAACAATGCATAAATTTTAATTTCAAATCTATCAAACCTTGCTTAACCGGAGATGCTTGAGTACAATGATTTTGGAGGCATTTTGCCAAGACAGATGGAACAAGTTCAAGCTGAACTCACTGAAATGAGGGCCCAGATGGCTACTCAGATGACCCAGTTCATAGAGGTCATTACCAACGTGAATCGTCGACAGGAGGAACTGGCTGCCATTGTCAACAACCAGCGCCACTATCCTGGGGATGGTGGAAATCAAGGGCTATATCAGGACATATCTGTAGGATTGGGGGATGTGCAAGATCAGCCTGCTGGAAATTTTCACGGGATGCCTGAAAACCCTTTTGTGCGCAACGTAGGGCAGTTTCCCCCGTTTCCGAGACCTCATCTTGTGGGGAACAGAAGAGATAATCAGGGCGGTGTAAGGAACTATCAGGAGCAGGATTATGACTTTGATTAGGATGAAGATCAGTTTTTTGTTCGGCGTTCAGAGCCGGAAGTTCAGGTTGAGGATAGGAAGTATCGGTTGTTGGAAGAACGTTTAAAGGCTGTGGAAGGGCAAGGAGTCCTTGGTATGGATGCTAATGATCTCGGGTTGGTGTCTGGGGTGAAAATTCCTCCAAAGTTCAAGCCTCCTATATTTGAAAAGTACAACGGAACGACATGTCCTGTTACTCATGCAACTGCTTATTTCTGAAAGATGTCGGTGCATACTGAGGATCAAGGGCTTTTGATTCACTTTCTCCAGGATAGCATATCTGGGGAATCCATGGAGTGGTACATAAAGTTGGAGAAAAACCATATTCGTTGCTGGAATGATCTTGCTTGGGCTTTTGTCAAACATTATCAGTACAATGTGGATATGGCGCCTAATCGCACTCATTTACAGAATATGTCACAGGGACCAAAAGAATATTTCAAGGAATACGCTCAGAAGTGGTGTGAGTTAGCTGCGAGGGTTCAACCTCCACTCATGGAGAGAGAACTCATTGATATGTTTAAGAGTACCCTGCAAGGGCCATTCTATGAGCACATGATAGGAAGTACTTCGGCAGGATTTGAAGACTTGGTTATGGCTGGTGAAAGAATTGAGGTAGGTTTGAAATTGGGGAAAATTCAGATTGGAGGTTCTAGTGGCTCATCTGGGGGAAGTAAGAAACCATTCAAAACTTACCCTAAGAAAAGGGAAGGCGACACAAGTGCGGTTTACTCTCATAGAGGAAGAAGAGAGGATCGTCAGCACCAACAAATCAATGTTGTTTCTATTCCTGTTAATGCTCCTCCGCGGCAAAGACCGAATGCAGTGCCTCAACAATAGAGACAACAAGATGCTCCCTGTCAGTATAATAATCAACAGCAGAGACATCCCAGAAAATCCGATCCCTTTCCAGTATCTCTTACTGAAGCACTCCATCATTTGCTTGATTTAAAGTTGATCAGTTTAAGATAATTGCCCCCACCACCTGCAAGACTTCCCCCTAACTATGATGCTAACGCAAGATGTGAATTCCCTTCAGGCGGAGTTGGTCATTCTACTGACAATTGTTTTTCGTTGAAGTGAAAGGTACAAGACTTGTTGGATGCTAAGGCAATTGAGTTTACTCCAGTGACTGGTCCAAATGTTACTCAGAACCCAATTCCTAGGCATGGAGGGGGTGTTGTTAATATGATTGATGATAATGGTGAAGTGTTGAATTTAATCATGAATATGGAACAAGTAACTACTCCGTTATGCTATGTTAAGAGGTATTTTCTTGACAATTCTATTTTCTCGGGTTGTACTTCAGAGTGTGCCAAGTGTAGAGAGCAACCGAAGGGCTGTGATGACTTAAAAGTCGGTATCCAGTTGTTGATAAAAGAGGGTTCCCTGCTGTTTGATAGAAAACCAAGCTACCGTAAGGTTACCGAAGAAGATGTTGTTGTGGTATCTATTCCTTACACCCCTGCACGCATTCCTGCCCCATCTAGGGAACCTCCTTTGATGATTACGGTACTTGGTCCCATTCCGTATACAAGTGAGAAGGCCATCCCATGGCACTACAGTGCTGATGTTTATTACCATGGGGTGAAGCAGGAGGTAAGTACTCATTTGTCTGAGGAAGAACGTGCTGAAGGTAATGAAGAGGAGTGTTGTACCCCAAAATTTGCCCTCCCATATTCTTCAAGATTTGCCAAGATCAATCTCCAGATGATTCAAAATCTCTCAAAGGTTGCACAGTCCAATTGCCTCCTAACACAGTCAAAATTAGGGTTTTGGTTCTGGCAAAGAAATTGAGGTTTTCAAGGGTCCAATCAAGTCCCATATGCCTATATACATTGCCAAGCATCTATATGTCAAGTTTCAAGACTCACAGCATCAAGTTGGACAGTCAGAAACCCTAATTGCTCCACAGTCAACTACAGGGGCAAAATGGTCATTTGACAGTCCAAAGTCAAAAATTTTGGTCAACATCTTATTTTGAAGCCACAATCATCATTTGATCAATTCTTGATCATGATTCTCAAAGCATGGCTCAAAAAGTCTCAAGATGCAAAAGTTTCTATTTTTGGACAGATGAAAAAGTCAACCGCAAATTGACCAGGGCATAACTTCCTCATGGTTTATCAGAAAAATCCCATCCAAAGCTCATTTTGAAGGGGATGACATTTCCTACAACTCATCTTCACACTCCAAGTCCAAGAAATGCTATCACAAAAAGTTATCAATTTCAACATTATAGGTCATTTTCAAAAGTCAACAAAAAGGCACTTTAAGTCAAAGACCATAACTTGAGCTTGGTAAATCAAAATTACATGGGACCAAAAGCATTGGTTAGAGGACTTCAAGACCTTTCCAAAATGTCCAAGAACATGTTCATAGCTTCAAAATTGAGCAAGATATGCATTGGAGAAGTTGGGAAATATTTGGGAATTTTCAAAAGTCAACTTTGCCTAAAACACTTCAAATTTGCTAATGGGCCTCAAATTCTTCCTTGAATCATTACCCAAGGCCTATGCACGACCCATTGAGCTCAAAATGAATTATTTTCTTATTTTTAATTAATTAATTGAATTTTTATTCTTATTAATTCATTTAATTAGATTTAATTGTAGAAAAATATCAAATAATGGTTTTCAAATCTTTTTGTGCAGCAAATATACTCCAAATATACTAAAGATTTCGTGCATCAATCAACAAGACAAGATCTTCCATAATTGGTAAGGTTTCATTGAAAAAAAGATTGAAATTTCATGATTGAAAATCAAATATCCAAATCATTAATTCATGGACTTTTGGGCTCTTTCTTGACCTAATTTGCTTCACATACAAAGGCTGAGTGAAACCCTATTCCACAAGACACGAAAAGGCTGTTGAAAGCTCATACTCACTTTGCAAAATTTTCATAAAAACTCAAAAACTGTTTTCTGATTTACAGTCCAATTCAGAGAAGATTGTTGATTCCAAACCCTTGCTGAGAGTTCCCTGAACGTGTTGCAACCACTTTCCAGCTCCCATACTCAAAGAAACGGTAAAGCAAAGTCAGGATTTGATCAAATATTTTCTTAATCAAAACCTAATTTATATGCATCATTAACATGTTTTGCTTGTGGATTTGTATTACTGACACCTTCCTGAAGCGTTTGGTATAGTTTAATTGTTCTAAAACTGCTTGTATCAAAATCCACCATTGAAGGACATTAGGGTTTCAGAGTTTCAATATTGGGGGTTTCCATATACTGCAAAATTGGATCACCAAACCTACATGGACGAACTCGTTGAAGCAAGCCTGATCCATTGAGATACTCGCGCCCAATTTATATAAGTTGTAGGCGTAATCGCTATTTTCCACACTTTCAATTTGTGGGGGTTTAAAACCCCCGCTACTTGTTTTATATTTACAGGAAAAAGATGAAGAAGAAGCATGTGTGGCCAAGCGTGATTGGGAGATTCAAACTTTAGCGCGTTTTTTAACGTTTCCAACATAATGGCTTTTTTTTCATATATTATAATTCCTTAGTATATTGTTTACAAATACGCTTGTTAGCTCAGTTGGTTGGAGGACGTGTCTTGCAGGTATAGGGACCTGGGTTCGATTCCCAGGTCCCCCCACATAATTCATAATTTTTGTTTCAATGTATTCTAGTGCAACACTCATTCCATGGCCTACCATGAGTCCCACGTCTATGCTTGCCAAGTGGCCCTGATGAGCAATCCAATGGTCAGAAGGTGGATTCCATGGTACACTCCAGTCAACCATCATGCATACAATCAGAGAGTCAGCGAGGCCTTTGTCTTAATGGGCCTGAATTACTTCCAAACACCTCCATTCTGGGCCTGATACCCCCTTTGGTTTGCATCTTTTTTTTATTTTATTTGATTTTCTTTTCTAATTATTTTTAATGTTTTAATTATTTTTTTTTTACCATAAAATAATTTTCATAATAAAAAATCAGAAACCAAAAAAATGTTTTATATTTAATTATTATTAATTTCACCATTAAAATATTTTTGTAAATAAATTTCAATAACTAACTTAGTTAAATTAGGTTTTAATTTTGACGCTTTCCTTAATAAATAAAAATGCATAGAATTAGGTTTTTTTTTGACATTTTCATCTTTTTCTTAATTAATTTTTCCTCATTATTTATTATTATTAATTATTATTTTTGTAAATAAACATGTAAATTAATTAATTAGCGTAAATTAGGTTAACTTTAATATTTTCTTTAATAACTAAAAATAATTTAGAATTAGGGTTTCCTTGTAAATTCTTTTCTTTATTTCAAAAAACCTAAAAACACTTTTCTTTAATTAAATAATTAAATAGACTTTAATTTAATTTAATTTCAAGCAAAGGGTCAAAACCCTCGGACGTTCAATTTTAATTTCTATTTCGCGCATTATTTTCTTTTTGAATATTATGTAACTGCTCAAGGATGTAATAGTAATTAGGTTTACCGCATTTATTTACTTTCCGCATCCTTTATCAAACGGGTCTTTGTATTTTGGCGATGTATAGACCCGCGCCTTGTAATAGCATAGTTTTATCTTTCCGTCTTTTAATTTTCCGCACTCTTAAATTCTAACTTTGTATGAAAGAATGTATGCTAATTAAAAACAAGCGTAGCTCACAATGCCATGATCAAAGGTAACTGCTTAACTGAAAACAACACACAAATACACACACCACTTCTAGGGTACGCCTCACCTGTTGCCTTTGAAACGTGGTCGTCAAGTATAGGACGTTTTAGCGGTCCTTATGTCCATGATCCAGTTGCCTCGAAATAAGTTGCCTCGGAACAGTTGCCTCGAAACGGTTGCCTCGGAATTAAAAAAGGATCAAGGACATAAGGGTAGCCTCTAAGGTGTATTACTGTTGCTTCGGTGACCACACTGTCCCTAAACTCGAATTGACCCGAACACCTCCAACGGTGGTACTACCTACCTCTCAATGGTGGGATGGCACTACCTTAAGGAATCTTACACCACCTAATTCCTTAGGGTAGGTAGATGACTCATAGATACTTGCTCTCTCTCAAAAACAAACAAAAACAACTTTTCACACCGACACTTTCAAAAAGCTTTCAAAACAATTTTTCAAACACTCTTGAGGACTGATACAAGAGTTATTCAGAAATCTTTCAATGAAACTTTTTCAAACCCACTCACAATTGAAAAGCAAACATTTTGAAAACATAAAGAGCAAGTATCTAAGAGCCCATGGATAACCATGGATAGAAAGGGTGCTAACACCTTCCCTTTCTATAAATCTACCTCCCGAACCGAGAGACAATCTCATAAGGAATTTTGCTGTGCTTTTGTCCTGTCCATGTTGGAGAAAATAAAAGACGGTGGTGACTCTTGCTTCCGCGACATTTCGCGAACCAGCGTTAAACAGTCAGTTCTAAATCCACCGATCACAGAACTGGCGACTCTGCTGGGGATACTTTAAAGTGAGGTGTACCTTAGGATAGCTCATACTTGTGTTTTCAATTGCTTTGTTTTGCTTGATTTAAATATTGTGGGCCTGTTTCGGGAGTTCTATAGATCCTAACCCGGATCTGGGGGATACCTTCTTAGAAAGTAGCAACAAGACTGTGAGGGAACTGTGCGGGGTATACCGACACGGTTGAAGCAGTCTGCTACGTTGATCTGGCACTTTGGTGAGTACCGGTAACCCTTGAGTCAAGTCAAGGAGAGTACGGGGCCGCCACGTGGTGTCGTGAAGCATCAATTGACCTTAGGAACCTTAATTGAACCATCTTGGCCTCTTTAGGGTAATGAGATGACTGACTTTGGTGCAGTCCGAGGTTGGTTGATACTCGATACTACACTCAATTAAGGGTTGTTTTCTTGAAATATTTCGGTCGCCAATTCAGTGGCTAAATCGAAACGATGAACACAGAAAACAATCCAATGATATTGAGACCCTTAGAACCCGGTTACTTCTGATAGGACAGGTTTGAGCCCACCAACTTCAAGAGGGTAATACCTAGACCCCATGCTGGCCTAAACTCTAAGGGCTCTCTGTGTGACTTGTATGCCTTCAAACTTGACTACTTGCATGCTTGTTATCTGACACTTGAGTTTCTTGCAGGCTTGGTTTACAGTCCTTAATATGGACTCATAACAGGGTTTACCTACATCACTCCACGCATAGCATAACATCATACCATTATACCATTGCATACATCCTGCATAAGGACTAACCCGTTTCAAGGATCTCAAGGGTCTGTGATGCAGGTCATGATGAACCAACATGTCTAGCAAGGGGCAAAGGGGATTTATTTTCCCCTAGCCAAGGTCGATAACTTGAGTCAGGGGCTATGACCCACTGGATATGGTGAGCCTTTGACCCTTGAAGAAGGACTCTCAATAATATGAAGTGCCTTCAATCAAGCCACCAGTTACCAGATTCTAATAATTTTTCTTGTTTACCCCGCGGGATCCTTGAAAACATTGCATGCATATCATACATATCATTGCATTACAGGTACCCTTGTTGCAGGTCACTTATCCTTTTTCGCTGTTTATTTCAGCAATGGCTTCCCAACAAGATAACCAGGATCTTTACGCTCAGGAGACTCGGTTTAGGGAGATCTTCCTAAGCCTATCCAAGGGGCAATAAGAGTTAAGGACACTCCTCATGGGGAATTTGGCCAGGAAGAGTACCGAAGATGACAGGGACGAACGACTGAAACATCTGCAAGTTGAGGTAGATGCAATGAGGACATAGATGCTGGGGCAGATGGCCCTTATCCAAGGCTTAGCTCGGGAGCAAGAAAAGTTGAGGACCATGATCAGTCAGCTTCATCAAGACATGAAGCAACCAGCCCAAGTCAGGGACCAGGTCATTGATCAGCTTCCAAGAGGACAAGAGTCTGGTATGGTGAAGAATAGACCTCTCCAAATTACTACCACTTCACAGGTCCAACCACAACCTCGCCCAGAGCAACAGGTTGACCAGAGCAAGCCAAACAAGCCTAGGAGGCAATTCACCCAGCTTAACGTGTCGTTGTTTCAAGCCTTACAACACCTGTTGAGGTTGAATCTGATTACACTAAGAGCTCCTCCCCGGAATCCCAACATCTCTGCTCCTAACTATCATCCAAAAAAAAGATGTGCATACCACTCTGATAGTCCTGGGCATGACACTGCCGACTGCTGGGCTCTGAAGAACAAGGTCCAGGACCTGATTAATGAAGGGGCAGTGGATTTCACCCAAGTGGGTCAGGCTGAGTTCTTCTACCATCCCTACAGGATTCACCATTTGAAGTAACAAGTCCTGAGATGAGAGGACTTTTCGTCCATTAGAATTTTTAAGTTGTAATTTTATTTTGATTGTTCAAACAATTATCATGGCAAACGTTATTACTTTATCAATGCGTCGCATATGTCTGTTTTGAGTCAATATATTCGCATTCGCTATATTCAAAATTTCTTTCATTTTTCTGTGATGATCAACTCTCGATTAATAATTCTAAGCCTCTTGAGGGAGGATGACGAAAACGATACCACGATCCTTACAGTATGCTTGTGAACAGACCCCGCTGATGAGGTACATGCATTGTTTCAATTCCTAAACACTGGAGTTATAAGGAAGATAATCCCTCGTTAACCCCTTCGAGCCAAAGAAGTAGGAGTTTTTCTTTTCGAAAATTAAAACCCTTAATTATTACCTGGGGCAGGGTAGTTCTCTCAGTTGATCCAAGTGCACAACGAATGGCACCAAAGAAGTCCTTACAAAACAAAAGACAGTGATGGTTCCGAATAATCATAAAGACAGGCAGTCATTATCTTTCAAAAATAAAAACCCAATGAGTCAAAACCTATGAAGGAGACATACAAAAACTGGGGTATCCCGCTGACTGTAAACCGGTCCGGAAAAATACAGGGATAACGAAATCAAAAAGGAAGAGGTTTTACAAACCCTCAACCAAAAAGAAATGACTGCATATCCACAACAAATTGTCAATATCCGAACCATCACCAGAATATCAGGACAAAGACTCAAACAAGGTCTAACGCACAGTCAACTGAGTTTAGGTTTGAAGAACATCACGAAGAGCGGGTGGGTACAAATACATTTTGAGCCTTATCCTTTGTTTCTTAAACCGTGAACCAGGCCATGTTATAACCCTCAAAAGTCCTAGCTGAAGCATGGGTTAGTTCGAAAGCATACTGTTACGAAAGGTATCCTGACTCCTTAAGGCTTGCGGTAAAATAACGAGTTGACATCACAGTTTACAAAATTCACTTGTTTTTAGAAAAAAAAAATGCATTTTCAAAAACTTCAAGACAAACATAAGCTTTGCATTCTTAGAATAAAATTGTTTGCATATGACTATTTGTTCGAACATCAGAGAAATTCGCACGATGAATATCTTGTGAACAAAATCTTCTCCACAAGAAGGTCACCTCAAATGGAAAAGCACTTCCAACCAAGAGGTCGGCATGATCATTGTCCATCATCTGGGGCAGTTAAGTCAAGATTCAGAGAATCTCTCAAATAGCCTGGGGCAAATCTCCACCTGAGTCACTTGGGGCATTGGACATGAATTCCAGTGACGAATCTCGCATGACCAGACATCTTCTGGTAATAGGGAAACACTACTGACAGTGGCACCTCCCTACATCCTGAAAGCGTGGACATAGTCGAAAAAATACTACGCATAATCAAAGACCCGCTAGGTCAACTGACCTAGGCAAAAATAAGGGCTTCCCGACGAACCAAAAGGGTTTGGGAAAAAATAAGGGATGAAAATGAAGAACCTGTACACCCGGCAAGTCAAAAACCTGAAAAGGAGGCTTGGGCAAAAATGGGTATCCCGGTGGACTGAAAACCCGAAAGGGCGGTCCAGGCAAAAGTTAGGGATCAAAGCGTACGACTATGCCCTGTCATCTCGTCACTTGCCTACCAGAAGAAGATTTGTCAGTCGACAATCATCAAGACCTCCACATGTACCTTCTTCTCCAGCAGAAACTGGGGCAGTAATGAGTTGTCTAAGCAATCTAATTGCCTTGTCCACCAAGGTACCAAGGTAAGTTCGGCTGAAAAATGTAACCCAGATACCTTCACTCCCCGCCGAGTAAAACAAGATTCAACAATTTTCTCCCAAGCAGTTAGTCTCCCATAAGCCCTACAAGGCACAATATCTCCAGCAAGTCAGCGACACTCTCCCCAAGCAGAGTTAGCTTACTGTCAGGTTTAAGGAAGTTGGATTATCCCCCGAAGATCTCAACATTCCCCAACGGAGCATACACACATTCCTAACCAGCATCCCCGGCAGTCTTATTCTAAGATTGTTCCCCGACGGAATACCGGACATCAAATGGAGCCATTCCCTAGTCCAATCCCGAAAATCTCCCCAGGAGAGTTCAATCAATCTCCCCAGTAGGAAGTTTATCCCCAGTAGATTCTGGAAGCTTATCACCTACAGAGTATGAACGCACCTCCCCGGCTTTGTTCAAAGGTTATTTCCCCACCAGCTTATAACTGGGTTATCCTCAGCCAATTGCCACGGAAAGATCGTCCCCGGCGAAATCTTCCTATCCCCAGCGGAGTTCATCAAATCTTCCAACATAACTCATCAATGGTATCCCCAGCGAAGTTATCATCAGCATCTCAGCAAAGTGCCTCTTTCCCCACAGAGTGATTCCCTGCAGAGTAATCTATTCGCCAAGTTTATTCCCCAACGGAGTCATCTTCTCCTACCGGTATTCTTGCAACCATCATCCCCAGCGGAAACAAAGAACGCTACTCTTCCACATCAGCCCAGGATTTAACTTCCCGACATTCGTCAAGGATTTATTTTCCTAGACGAAAACACATTAATAAACATCACATCTCCATACATTATAGCATGCACATACGCATCATGAACATAGAATCTTATCTATTCTCTGAACATCATGACATCACGCATGTCATACATCATGACATCGCATACAACTAATGTTTTGTCTTTTCAGGACAAAGGTTAATACAAAGATGATTACTATCAACTGTCGTGATTCCAGACTCGATTCCTGTATCTTGCCAGGGCACGTCTGAAGAGTTTTAAGATCCGATTCATGTATCTTGCCAGGGTGTATCTGTTGACGACTAATACCAGACTCGATTCCTGTATCTTGCCAGGGCACATCTGAAGAGTTCGAAGATCCGATTCTTACATCTTTCTAGGGTGTATCTGTTGACGACTAATACCAGACTCGATTCCTTTATCTTGCCAGGGCACGTCTGAAGAGTTCGAAGATCCGATTCCTGTATCTTGCCAGGGTGTATCTGTTGACGACTAATTCCAGACTCGATTCCTGTATCCTGCCAGGGCACGTCTGAAGAGTTTGAAGATCCGATTCCTGTATCTTGCCAGGGTGTATCTGTTGACGACTAATTCCAGACTCGATTCCTGTATCTTGCCAGGGCACGTCTGAAGAGTTCGAAGATCCGATTCCTGTATCTTGCCAGGGCACGTCTGAAGAGTTTGAAGATTCGATGCCTGTATCTTGCCAGGGTGTATCTGTTGACGACTATTTCCAGATTCGATTCCTGTATCTAGCCAGGGCACATCTGTGAGTAACTGATTGAAGATTCGATATTTGTATCCAGCCAGGGCTCATCTACGTGAAGAGTTTGAAGATCAACCCCTATAACAGGCCAGGTAATTATTTTTCTTTTTCAGGTACACAAGTTCTCGCTAAGGAATCTCTTACGCGATCGACACCTAGATGGCATCTATAAGCCCATCCACATACCAACATCTCCAGATGGCATCTATAAGCCCATCCTCCTATCCATCAGTCTCCAAATGGCATTTGTAAGCCCATTCCCACCATCACGCTGCTGATACTCTACTATGTGAGTGCAAATTTCTGGGCACTCTAGTGTTCAATCATCTTCCACCTTCGGATTACGAAAGGCACGCCAGCCAATCTACATCCTCACGTCTAAGAAGATTGAACAGGGGCAACTTTTGTACCCCAAAATTTTCCCTCCCATATTCTTCAAGATTTGCCAAGATCAATCTCCAGATGATTCAAAATATCTCAAAGGTTGCACAGTCCAATTGCCTCCTAACACAGTCAAAATTAGGGTTTTGGTTCTGGCAAAGAAATTGAGGTTTTCAAGGGTCCAATCAAGTCCCATATGCCTATATACATTGTCAAGCATCTATATGTCAAGTTTCAAGACTCACAGCATCAAATTGGACAGTCAGAAACCCTAATTGCTCCACAATCAACTGTAGGGGAAAAATGGTCATTTGACAGTCAAAAGTCAAAATTTTTGGTCAACATCTTATTTTGAAGCCACAATCATCATTTGATCAATTCTTGATCATGATTCTCAAAGCATGGCTCAAAAAGTCTCAAGATGCAAAAGTTTCTATTTTTGGACAGCTGAAAAAGTCAACTGCAAATTGACCAAAGTATAACTTCCTCATGCTTTATCATAAAAATCCCATCCAAAGCTCATTTTGAAGGGGATGACATTCCCTACAACTCATCTTCACACTCCAAGTCCAAGAAATGCTCTCACAAAAAGATATCAATTTCAACATTATAGGTCATTTTCAAAAGTCAACAAAAAGGCACTTTAAGTCAAAGACCATAACTTGCGATTGGTAAATCAAAATGACATGGGACCAAAGGCATTGGTTAGAGGACTTCAAGACCTTTCCAAAATGTCCAAGAACATGTTCATAGCTTCAAAATTGAGCAAGATATGCATTGGAGAAGTTGGGAAATATTTGGGAATTTTCAAAAGTCAACTTTGCCTAAAACACTTCAAATTTGCTAATGGGCCTCAAATTCTTCCTTGAATCATTACCCAAGGCCTATGCACGACCCATTGAGCTCAAAATGATTTATTTTCTTACTTTTAATTAATTAATTGAATTTTTATTCTTATTAATTCATTTAATTAGATTTAATTGTAGAAAAATATCAAATAATGGTTTTCAAATCTTTTTGTGCAGCAAATATACTCCAAATATACTAAAGATTTCGTGCATCAATCAACAAGACAAGATCTTCCATAATTGGCAAGGTTTCATTGAAAAAAAGATTGAAATTTCATGATTGAAAATCAAATATCCAAATCATTAATTCATGGACTTTTGGGCTCTTTCTTGACCTAATTTGCTTCACATAGAAAGGCTGAGTGAAACCCTATTCCACAAGACACGAAAAGGCTGCTGAAAGCTCATACTCACTTTGCAAAATTTTCATAAAAACTCAAAAACTGTTTTCTGATTTACAGTCCAATTCAGAGAAGATTGTTGATTCCAAACCCTTGTTGAGAGTTCCCTGAACGTGTTGCAACCACTTTCCAGCTCCCATACTCAAAGAAACGGTAAAGCAAAGTCAGGATTTGATCAAATATTTTCTTAATCGAAACCTAATTTATATGCATCATTAACATGTTTTGCTTGTGGATTTGTATTACTGACACCTTCCTGAAGCGTTTGGTATAGTTTAATTGTTCTAAAACTGCTTGTATCAAAATCCACCATTGAAGGACATTAGGGTTTCAGAGTTTTAATATTGGGGGTTTCCATATACTGCAAAATTGGATCACCAAACCTACATGGACGAACTTGTTGCAGCAAGCCTGATCCATTAAGATACTCGCGCCCAATTTATATAAGTTGTAGGCGTAATCGCTATTTTCCACACTTTCAATTTGTGGGGGTTTAAAACCTCCGCTACTTGTTTTATATTTACAGGAAAAAGATGAAGAAGAAGCATGTATGGCCAAGTATGATTGGGAGATTCAAACTTTAGCGCGTTTTTTAACGTTTCCAGCATAATGGCTTTTTTTTCATATATTATAATTCCTTAGTATATTGTTTACAAATGCGCTTGTTAGCTCAGTTGGTTGGAGGACGTGTCTTGCAGGTATAGGGACCTGGGTTCGATTCCCAGGTCCCCCCACATAATTATTAATTTTTGTTTCAATGTATTCTAGTGCAACACTCATTCCATGGCCTACCATGAGTCCCACGTCTATGCTTGCCAAGTGGCCCTGATGAGCAATCCAATGGTCAGAAGGTGGATTCCATGGTACACTCCAGTCAACCATCATGCATACAATCAGAGAGTCAACGAGGCCTTTGTCTTAATGGGCCTGAATTACTTCCAAACACCTCCATTCTGGGCCTGATACCCCCTTTGGTTTGCATCTTTTTTTTTATTTTATTTGATTTTCTTTTCTAATTCTTTTTAATGTTTTAATTTTTTTTTTTACCATAAAATAATTTTCATAATAAAAAATCAGAAACCAAAAAATGTTTTATATTTAATTATTAATAATTTCACCATTGAAATGTTTTTGTAAATAAATTTCAATAACTAACTTAGTTAAATTAGGTTTTAATTTTGACGCTTTCCTTAATAAATAAAAATGCATAGAATTAGGTTTTTTTTTGACATTTTCATCTTTTTCTTAATTAATTTTTCCTCATTATTTATTATTATTATTAATTATTATTTTTGTAAATAAACATGTAAATTAATTAATTAGCGTAAATTAGGTTAACTTTAATATTTTCTTTAATAACTAAAAATAATCTAGAATTAGGGTTTCCTTGTAAATTCTTTTCTTTATTTCAAAAAAACTAAAAACACTTTTCTTTAATTAAATAATTAAATAGACTTTAATTTAATTTAATTTCAAGCAAAGGGTCAAAACCCTCAGACGTTCAATTTTAATTTCTATTTCGCGCATTATTTTCTTTTTGAATATTATGTAACTGCTTAAGGATGTAATAGTAATTAGGTTTACCGCATTTATTTACTTTCCTCATCTTTTATCAAACGGGTCTTTGTATTTTGGCGATGTATAGACCCGCGCCTTATAATAGCGTAGTTTTATCTTTCCGTCTTTTAATTTTCCGCACTCTTAAATTCTAACTTTGTATGAAAGAATATATGCTAATTAAAAACAAGCGTAGCTCACAATGCCATGATCAAAGATAACTGCTTAACTGAAAACAACACACAAATACACACACCACTTCTAGGGTACGCCTCACCTGTTGCCTTCAAAACGTGGTCGTCAAGTATAGGACATTTTAGCGGTCCTTATGTCCATGATCCAGTTGCCTCGAAATAAGTTGCCTCGGAACAGTTGTCTCGAAACGGTTGCCTCGGAATTAAAAAAGGATCAAGGACATAAGGGTAGCCTCTAAGGTGTCTTACTGTTGCTTCGGTGACCACACTGTCCCTAAACTCGAATTGACCCAAACACCTCCATCGGTGGTGCTACCTACCTCTCAGTGGTGGGATGGCACTACCTTAAGGACTCTTACACCGCCTAATTCCTTAGGGTAGGTAGATGACTCATAGATACTTGCTCTCTCTCAAAAACAAACAAAAACAACTTTTCACACCGACACTTTCAAAAAGCTTTCAAAACAATTTTTCAAACACTCTTGAGGACTGATACAAGAGTTATTTAGAAATCTTTCAATGAAACTTTTGCAAACCCACTCACAATTGAAAAGCAAACATTTTGAAAACATAAAGAGCAAGTATCTAAGAGCCCATGGATAACCATGGATAGAAAGGGTGCTAACACCTTCCCTTTCTATAAATCTACCTCCCGAACCGAGAGACAATCTCATAAGAATTTTGCTGTGCTTTTGTCCTGTCCATGTTGGAGAAAATAAAAGACGGTGGCGACTCTTGCTTCCGCGACATTTCGCGAACCAACGTTAAACTGTCAGTTCTAAATCCACCGATCACAAGGAGGTTCATAACTTTTCTAGTGTGAGTCGAATGAGTAGAAGCAGGAGAGTATTTGGTCCTTCCAATGTGCAAGATGTGGCAAATGCTTCTGCAAGAGAAAAAGGAAAACAACAGGCGATAATTGGCAATCCAAGGGTTACGCCAGCCAATGTGACCCAACCAATTCTGATACCAGAAGCTTCTTCAGTTCCCGATGAGGTTGAAGAGTTAATTCGAATTATCAGAAAGAGTGATTATAGCATAATTGATCATCTGAGCCATACTCCTTCTAAGATGTATATCTTGTCTCTGTTGATTTATTCAGAACCTCATAGAAATGCTTTGACAAAATTGTTAAAGAATGCGTTTGTGCCACATGAGATAACAGTCAATCAGTTTAAGAATGTTTGTGCTAATATATCTGTCGGGAATGGTCTGGGCTTCACAGATTTTGATCTTCCTCCGGAGGGGCCAGACCATAAAAAGGCGTTACATATTTCAATGGAGTGCAGGGGCACTACTTTATCCCGGGTTTTGGTGGATACAGGGTCGTATTTGAATGTATTACCCAAGTCAGCATTTATGAAGATTGATTATTTTGGACTAGAGATGCGCCCTAGTGATTTGATGGTGAAGGTGTTTTATGGGTCTCGAAGGTCAGTGTTTGGGGAAGTAGAGTTACCAATCAAGGTTGGTTCGCGCACCTTCACAGATACATATTTTGTGATGGATTTATAACCAGTGTATTATTGTTTGTTGGGGCGGCCGTGGATTCATAGAGCAGGGGCAGTCACTTCTACTCTTCATCAGAAACTCAAGTATCCTGCAGAAGTAAAGGTAATAACTGTGTGCAGCGAGGAAGAGTACATCATGAGTCATTTGACATCATTCCTCTATGTTGAAGTTGAAGGCGAGATACATTAGACTCCATTTCAGGCGTTTGAGACTATTCATGCTGTCAACTTTCCTCCTCCAGAGCAGAAAAGGAAACCGGAAACTGTTATATCTCCTCTCAAGGATGCGAGAGCTATGGTGGAAAATGGTAACCCTGAAGGTTGGGGTCAGGTGCTGGACGTTACCCCAAAGTTTGATAAATTTGGTCTTGGTTTTAGTCCAGGACAGCAGAGTTCAACTCCCAGAGCATCTAGTTTATCTACTCCTGTGAAGTTTTCCCGTCCTTGTGCTACTCAAGAAGGACACGTCGGTGCAGTTGGCAACGATAGGGTTGATGGCTAAAATATCGAAGATTGGATTAGTCCTAGTATTCCAGGCCAGTCACTCAATAATTGGACTTCTGTGGATGTTGTCTAAATTTCAACCGCTGAGGAGTAATTTTCTTGTTTTCTTTTATTATCATATCATAATTCCTACGCTCTGCCCAAGTCGTAGTGGATCATTTGTATAGGGCCACCATGTTTATTTTCAAGTTTATCATGAAATAAAGGACATTTTTGCATTCAAAATTTTGCTTCATTTCTTTTTTATTTAAATGGCAATGTTTCTCTTTTCACACACTGTCACTAAAAAATGCCAAAATGTCATTCATGCAGATGCACTTCCACCACCGATCCTATTGATAACGACTTTGCTATGGCTCATTATGACTTTGATACTCCTATTTATCAAGCTGAAGAAGAAGCATATGAGGATTGTGATCTTCCTGAGGAATTAGCAAGATTGTTAAAATAAGAGGAGAAGGTTATCCAGTCGAATCAGGATCCGATTGAGGTGGTGAATATTGTCACAGAAGAGGTAAGAAAAGAAGTCAAGATAGGGGAAGATCTCGAAGAAAGTATAAAGGTCATATTGATTGAGCTACTCTGTGAGTATTCTAATATCTTCGCTTAGTCTTATGAGGATATTCCTGGGTTGGATACAGACGTTGTGGTGCATCGACTACCGCTCAAAGAAGGTTGTTCCCCTATCAAGAAAAAGCTCCGAAGAATTCATCCTGAGATGTCCAAGAAGATCAAGGAGGAGGTCCAGAAGCAGTTGGACGCGAATTTTTTAAAGGTCATCAATTATTCGCCATGGATTGCGAATATTGTGCCTATGCCCAAGAAGGATGGTAAGGTCAGGATGTGCGTGAATTACAGGGATTTGAACAGGGCCAGCCCTAAAGATGATTTCCCTCTTCCACATATTGATGTGTTGGTCGATAATACTGCTCATTCCAAAGTGTTATCGTTCATGGATGGTTTTTCGGGTTACAATCAAATTAAGATGGCTCCAGAGGATATGGAGAAGACAACATTTATCACGCCTCGGGGAACTTTCTATTATAAAGTGATGCCATTTGGTTTGAAAAATACTGGGGAAACATATCAGCGTGCCATGGTCACTCTCTTTCATGATTTGATTCACAAAGAGATTGAGGTATATGTGGATGATATGATTTCTAAGTCTGACACAGAAGAGGAACATCTTGTTCATCTGAAGAAATTGTTCGAGATACTGAGGCAGTTCTTGCTAAGGTTGAATCCGAATAAGTGCACCTTTGGGGTGAGATCCGGCAAGCTGTTGGGTTTTATTGTAAGTGAAAAAGGTATCGAAGTGGACCCGGCCAAGGTAAAAACGATACAGGAAATGCCTGAACCAAGGACAGAGAAGGAAATACGTGGTTTGTTGGGAAGGTTAAACTACACTTCTAGATTTATTTCTCATCTCACAACCACATGTGAACCTTTGTTCAATTTGTTAAAGAAAAGTCAGACAGTGAAATGGAATGAGGATTGTCAGAAGGCCTTTGATAAAATAAAGGAGTATTTGCAGGAACTTCTGATACTCGTGTCGCCAATGGAAGGAAGGCCACTGATCATGTATCTAACTGTGTTGGAGAGCTCAATGGGTTGTGTCCTCGGTCAGCACGACGAGACAGGGAAGAAAGAGCAGGCTATTTACTACTTGAGTAAGAAGTTTACGGAATGCGAGACAAGGTACTCATTGCTGGAAAAGACTTGTTATGCGCTTGCCTGGGCCGCCAAACGTTTGAGGCAATACATGTTAACTCACACCACCTACTTGATATCCAAAATGGATCCAATCAAGTATATTTTTGAGAAGCCAACTCTTACAGGCAGGGTAGCCCGTTGGCAAATGATACTCACCGAATATGATATCCAATACATTACTCAAAAAGAAATTAAGGGTAGTGTACTGGCCGACCATCTTGCTCATCAGCCTTTGAACGATTATGAACTGATGAAGTTTGATTTTCTAGATGAGGAAATTGTGTATATTCGGGATTGTAACATACCAGACCCAGACGAAGGACCCAAGCCAGGATCACGTTGGACGCTTGTTTTTTATGGTGCCTCCAATGCCATGGGCAACAGCGTCGGAGCTATTATCACTTCTCCTGAGGGATACCACATTCCTTTCATGGCTCGTATTTGTTTCGATTGCACTAATGACATGGCCGAATATGAGGCTTGCATTTATGGCATTGAAGCAGCGATCGACCTGCGCATTAAATTTTTGAAAGTTTACGGGGATTCCAATCTTGTTGTCAGCCAGATTAATGGAGATTGGGAGACTCGCCATCAGAACCTAATTTCGTATCGTGAGCATGTTATGAAGCTGATTCTGTACTTCGAAGATATCACGTTTGAGCACATTCCCATAGAAGAAAACAATCTAGCTGATGCACTGGCAACTTTGTCCTCCATGTTCAAGGTTAAGTGGCCTAATGAGGCACCCTCCATTACCATCAGAAGTTTGAGTGAGCCAGCTTTCTGTTTTGAGGCCAGTTTGGAATTAGATGGTAATCCTTGGTTTTATGATGTTAAACGGTATCTTGAGACATAGGAGTACCATGAAGAGGCATCCATCACAGATAAGAAGTTCTTGAGAAGATTTTCAGCCAAGTTCTTTCTCAGTGGTGGTGTGTTGTATAGAAGGCATCATGACGGTTTACTGCTCAGATGGGTTGACAAGAAAGAAGCATCTAGAATCATTGAGGAGATACATGAAGGTGATTTTGGGACCCATTCCAACGGGCATACCATGGCTAAAAAGATCTTGCGAGCAGGTTATTATTGGTTCACCATGGAGACTGACTGTTACAATCATGCACAGGTTTGCCACAAATGTCAATTCTATGTTGATAAGGTGCATGTGCCGCCAGTACCTTTGAATGTCTTGACTTCCCCTTGGCCGTTCGCCATGTGGGGAATTGATATGATCGGCAAAATTGAACCGACTGCGTCCAACGGGCACCGTTTCATTCTGGTTGCCATCGATTATTTTACAAAGTGGGTCGAAGCTGCATCCTATGCCAATGTCACCAAGCAGGTGGTAACTCGGTTCATTAAGCACAATATTATATGTCTCTACGGAGTGCATGAAAAGATCATTACTGATAATGGGTCTAATCTGAACAAAAAATGATGAAGGAGCTTTGTGAGTCCTTCAAGATCAAGCATCATAACTCTTCCCCGTACAGACCAAAGATGAACGGTGTTGTTGAAGCGGCCAATAAGAATATCAAGAAAATCGTGCAGAAGATGGTGGTAACCTATAAAGATTGGCATGAGATGCTACCTTTCGCGTTGCATGGTTATCGCACCACTGTGCGTACTTCGACTGGGGAAACCCCATTTTCCTTGGTTTACAGCATGGAAGCAGTATTGCTAGTTGAAGTCAAGATTCCTTCTCTTAGGATCATGAGGGATGTTGAGCTGGATGAAAGTGAATGGGTGCAGAATCGGCTGGATCAGTTGAAACTTATTGACGAGAAGAGGTTGACGGTTGTATGTCATGGTCAGGTATATCAGCAAAGGATGAGGAAAGATTTTGATAAGAGGGTGCGGCCTCTTTGTTACAAGCCAGGTGACCTTGTGCTAAAAAGGATAATTCTCCCCCAAGGAGATCCAAGAGGCAAGTGGGTTCCGACTTATGAAGGTCCTTTCGTGGTCAGAAAAGTTTTCTTTGGAGGAGCGATGATGCTCGCGACTATGGATGGAGAGTACTTCCCTTTCCCTGTGAATGCTGACGTAGTTAAAAAATACTTTGCATAAAAAATAAAATAAAAAACCCGCTAAACTGAAAACCAGAAAAGGCGGTTTAGGCAAAAAGAGGGTGTCCTGGTGAATCGAAAACCCGAAAGGGAGATTCAGGAAAAAGTTAGGGACTTAAAGTAAATGACTACGCTCAGCATGAGTTCCTTTTTTTCTTTCCTTCGTTCTGTCACCTGGCATAAGCTCTAAGCTAATCCAAGATTGATTTGTCTGAAAGCAGGAAGATGAAAGCGTGAGAGTCATAAGATTCATAGCAGAGAAGGGACTCGATGGGGATTCATATTCACATTGCCATTTGTAAACACTTGTTTGCTTTGATTTTGTAATTACTTACTTCTAAATGTAAACGCCTTTTTCACATGCTGATTTCTTAAAATCAATAGAATATCTCCTTTCAAGTATACGTATGCTTTTCTTTTCTCCCTTTTTACTATTTTGTTTGCAAAAAAAAAACAACGTCCCATATTTTTGATAAGCATGAGCATATAAACTTCGTGGGCTTTACACGAAAATGGTAATACAAGTCATGGTTGGTCGATCGCTTGAAATACGGATAGCAAACACAACTACTATTGTGCAAGGGGCATGTTTGTTTCGCTGATTGATAGGATTCGCATTCACTTCACTAGTGGATGCCTTGCTATTTTGTTTCACAACTCCATGCTATTGGTGAAGGTCATGGGTCAGGGTAATTTCAAGATTACGGCAGGTCGGCGAGATCGGAGAACCTAATTGGAGATATTTCTTCCCCATAATGGCTTTTATTACGTTTCTTTGCTGCACTTTCATGTGTTATCTTGATTGATTGTTTTAGCATTGTCTGCATATAGGATTTTGTTTATAGCCGAATTTTAGTCTTGATGCGATGAATATTTTTGCCTTGAAAAAAATTGTTTCATTTTACTTAATCCATCCAGTATCACTCTTTAATCGATTTTTCGGGAATTTTGATACCAATTGTGCCAATTCTTTTGCTTAGCCAAGAGTGTGGAGGAAGGATTTTAGCTAAAACCGATGACTGTAGTGGTATGCTTTTGAGTAGAACCCCGTTGACGATGTACAGGAATTACTTCAATCCCCAAACACCAGAGATATAATGGAGTTAGACCCTCGTTAACCCCTCTGAGCCTTCGAAGTAGGAGTTTATTTTCTGTTTAAAAAAACCTTGTTTTTTAACCTGGGGAAGGGTAGATGTTCAGTTCATTTGACCAAGAATTCAAATTTCAGAAGGAATGTCCCATCCGAGGATCATCACATTTTATCTTTTGCATCATGAGATCAGGAAAAATGTCAAAACCATAATGTGCATTTCCTCACAAAGTCCTGAGGTCGAGATCGAATCGATACAATAATGGCTATCCCTCGCCGACCAAGGAATGAGGCATTTGTTTTCAAAAAAAAAAGAGAAAAAGAAAGAAAAGGTTCAAAAACCTAAAGTCACATTGACTTGTTCGAAAGTGGAAAGTATGAATAAGAAAGAAACAAAAAGCCCCGCTAAGTCGAAACTTGAAAACAAGTCGCTTAGGCAAAAGTTAGGGCATCCCGCTGGACCCCCAAAATTGAAATTCAAAAGATTTTGTCCAGGCAAAAGTTAGGGAAAAGAAGAGCCTAAAAGGCCGAGAAAAAAGATTATTCAATGAAATTTTCATCAAAAGAAGAGGAACAATAATATAAAAAAAAACAACAAAAGTTAAGTAACAATCATGTTGGAGAATTTGTCGTGATCACTCAACCATTACAAATCCTTTTTAAATATGAATTCTTGTGATGAGTCAGCTGAATTTAGGACAGGAGAATATCACAAAGGGGGTGGGCACCAAATAACTTGAGCCTTGAAAACCTTTTTTAAAAAAAACCTCGAACTAGGCCATGTTACAACCTTTAAAAGTCCTAACTGAAACAAGGGTTTAACTCAAAAGCATACTACAACAGGATAGCTTTTCTTAAAACTCCCAAATATGTGTTGCATATCCATGTTGGTATCTTATCACCCGCATTTTGACTCATTTTTCTAAAAAAAAGGGAGGGAGAAAAGTTTTGAAAATTTTTGCACTCTAGCCAGTGATTCATTCACAACAGAGATGCGACACTTTGTTAAGGTTTTCAACTTCAAGGCTTAAATGATCATCGCATCAGATCTGTCATTCCCAAAATAAACATCTTCCTGCTTGCAAAACATTTGTTTGACATCAAAAAAAGAGTTTACACGTTGAACACCGTAAAAAGTTTAATGATTGTTAGGAAGGGAATATTTGACTTTCTTCTGTTAGACAGAGCCCATGTTTGTATATGTCGCACATCCCCAGTGGAGTTGTTTAAATGGGAACTCACATTATGAAGAAGTTTTAACTCCCCAACAGAATTGCCAACAGAGATCCCTCGACTTGACCTTGCATTTCCCAGCCGATATACTGACTGGGGCATCCTTATGTTAAGATCTTTCCTTATCCCCAGTAAGGTCGATACTGTGTGACTATTTGCATGATCCATCCAATGGTTGCATTCCAAAAATATCTCTCCAACAAAAATCTTCAACAGAGTTCTGTCTCCTTGGTAGAGTCTTGTTTCCTCAGCAGAGCCCTATCCCCCCAGCAAAGGTTTTCGTCCCTCACGTTGGGTTTGTTGTCTTGGTATCATCCTCAACACGGTCGTGCGCTGTCTTTTCCAGAGATTGCAGTCTTGCCCTGATTTTTCCCCTCAAAATGTCTAATCTTCTCTAGAAGCTACAGTGTCGATCTGATCTTCTCTAGGAATTTGTAATTTATTTTTGTAGCTCCTCTCAATGTTTGTGGACCGTTTCTACTGGTTGCTCAGATGTTATTCCCCGCGAAGCTTCATATCTTCGAGGTTCCCTCTCTAATGGTTCCCCGTATTTTCTCCTCTCCTTTGGATTTTGCAATTTATTTTTGCGAGTCTTGGCAGATCCTGACTTCTTCGTTATTGGCTTCTCAGTTGGCCATTCCCCAGTGAAACTTGTAAACACGCATCATCACATTTGCATCTACCAAAACGCGTAGCATCTCCATTATATGGAGCATTGTTCTATATAAAAAGAATTCAAACATGCATCGGAACATATGCCATTATTTTTTTTTTGTCCCTAGTGAATTTGCTAATACTTCGGATTAAATCCCCAGCGAGGTCTTCGTCCTCGTTATCTCGGTTTCATCCCCATACCAATATCCTTTTGACGTCAATCATTTGTTTATTTGAGTGTCTACTCTTGACTATAGTTCAGTTTCGCCCTAGCTCGGTCTTCTCGGGTTTAGTCTTCACTACCCTCTCCGGTTCATTCTAATTTCTATTAGTGCACCTTCCGAATACCAGTTTCGTCCTGATATTTGCTTTCAGTAGGTTTTTAGGTGTACGCCCTAATCTCCTTGCTTTGGGTCGAGCTTCGCCTCGTCGCCTGTGCATGAAATCCAGTTTCGTCCTGGTACTCATCTAGTTTAGTTCCGCCTAACTAGTTATTGAGTCGAGTTTCGTCTCGTTTTTTCTTTCATACCTTGGACCCTTTGACGGTGTTCGTTTACTGAGTGCAGTGTTCGTACTGCATCCCTGGTTTGAAATCAGTCTCCTTTGTTCCTTGGATTCTTCTATCAATTTTCGTCACTGTTTAATCCATTGACCTGAGACCAGCAGGTGCTCTGAGAAACATGCACTCTCATCATTTTGCTAAGGGCCGAGTTTCGCCTTGTTACCCGTGCGTGAAATCCAGTTTCATCCTGGCACTCATCTAGTCTAGTTTTGCCTGACTGGTTATTGAGTCGAGTTTCGTCTCACTTTTGTTCCTCATTTCTGAGATTCTTTCAATTCCTTCATATTGTCTATCTTAGTTGAGATTAGCAAGTGCTCCTAAAATCACGCACTCTAGCCACTTTTGCTTTGGGTCGAGCTTAGAGTTTCGCCTCCTCACCCGCGTACGCTTTCTTTTCCAGATCTTAGTTTCACCTATACTTTGGTTTGAGTTTTATCTCACCCCTTTTTGAAGCCCAGTTTTACCCTGGCAGATTTGTCTGGAAGTTTAGTTGTGTCTACTCTTCTTTTTTTTTGTTTTATTTCAACGTGCGTTACAGTTTCATCCTAGCGCATGTCTTGGGGGGTTTCCTGATTCTTTTTTCTTTCTTCTTCAAGAGTGTAAATTTTCGGGTTCTTTTGTATTCAATCATCTTCAACTCTGAACGCTTGAAAGTTGTCACTTTTCTCACTTATCATGTCGAAGATATTTGAATAGGGGCAGTTGTTGCACCCCAAAATTTACCCTCTTGATTTTGGCTTATGTTTCATCATGAATATCATATTGCATTGCATTCATACATTGTGATGGGATCAAGGTACTTTGGTTATCAAGTCTTCCTCAAGCTTTGAAGGTTGATTGCATTGGCAAGTTGCTCAAGTAGAATCTTTATCATCTAAACCTCTGGATCTTTCAAGCTCAAAAGTTTTTGCATATCTCAAGATGTTTTATCCATCTCTTTGGATCATCAAAGGATTCAAGTTTGTGATTGATTATAAGGGGAATCACTCTTTTAATTCACCAGTCAAAATTAGGGTTTTGTTTGGTCAAGGCTATTGATGCATGTTCAAGTTTTGATTTGGAAGTTACAACATCTCATTGGCATTTGAAAGGTCTCTGTACAAGAAATTGGTCTAGATGCCCAGAGGATTTGAAGTTTTGGAGATGATTCATCAGTCTCCTAAGGTGTTGACCAAAACTAGGGTTTGGGATTTCATCAATATTTCTTGGGAATTTTGAAGTGAAACTTTATACATGGCCTCTATATATTTGAAAGATCATGTGTTTGAAGTTTTGATCATCAATTTTGAAGGGAAGAGGATCAATTGATTCAGAGGGGCAAAATGGTCATTTTTGGTCAAAATCAGTCAAAGTCAAGGTTGACTAAGTGAAATTTTGGCCAAACATCAATTCAAGAATGTACTTTTCATATTTCAAGTCCATTTTGATCATTGGATCAAAGAGATTGAGGTTTGGGTTGAAACTTATTCATGAAGAAACCCTAAAAGTTTCTAATTTTGGAAAAATAAGGACTTAACTTAAAAAATTCACATTTTATTCACCTTTGATCAAAAAAATGAAAATGAAACATGCTTGGAAATATAAGAGGATGATCTTTCATCACCTTTTGTTCTCATGTCCAAATTATCAAGGAATTAAGAATTATGGTCTTTGGAAGTCACAAAATTATACGTCATTTTCCAAATTTAGTGAATTTCAAGCTCAATTTTGAGAAATTTAATGGATTCAATTGCAAAAACTCAAAACTAAGGGATTGTAGATATTTTCAATACATTTCCAAATTGTACTCATTTTTGTCAAAATTCAAAAGTATGAGCAAGTTTTGGACCTTGGAATTTGGAGGCATTTCATTGAATTCATGCATACCATGAAAATTGCAAATTCTTGATAACTTGATTTGTGGCCATTTGTTTCACTTCAAACTTGGCCCATGACTAATATGCAATGTACCAAGTCCCATCATGCCAAAGTTTGAGCTGCACATGGGCAAATGCAAGGGCAACTCGTGATTTTGCAAAAAGTAGCATGAAAATGCTTAATCACCAACACTTGCTTAATACAAGGATTTAAGTCTTAATTATTTTGCTAATCTCTTCCTGAGATAAAATGGATTGAAATTCACGTAAAATTCAAGCAAACGCATGAGGGATTTTAGGGCTGCATGTGCACACTTGATTTTGGCAAAAAGAAGATTTGATTCTTTCTAACAGTTTTCCGTATGAAAAACCTTTCTACCCTTCTCTTCATGCTCTATATATTGAGAAGCAAGCCTCATTGAGAAGTGTTCGTGCTTCATTTCATCCCTGAATTCAAAAAACTCCATAACCACTTGTTCTGCATTTTTCTTCGATTCTCTCAATTCCCTTGCGCGTTTTGGTTGATTCTTCTTGCATTCTCTTCTCGAAGTGATAAGGATTGTAGATCGAGGCTTGGTTTCCAACTAGAGTGAAGGAGATAGTAGATTCATTTTTGCTTCAAAGGTTTGAATTCTTAACTTTTGATCTTGATTTCTAGTTGTGCATTATGTGATTTGAGTACATAATCATGTTGTATGAAGTTCTTAAAGTGTTTCTGTAGCTTCAGAGCTTTTAATTTGATGAGATGTGCATGAATGATGCATCTGAAATTTTCTGTTCAGTGAGTTTTTAACATTTTTGCACGGTTTGTTCTTGATCCATGGTTAATTATTTGATATGATTCGAATTGCACGTTGAAGTATGATATGTTGGCTTTAAGTTGCATAAGATTTCATGAAAAATGGTGTAGAATTGAGCATGTTTTGTTGACTGGAACATGAGATGATAGACCTGATCACGCGCGCGTTTTTGCCCTAGCCAGAGGTTGAAGATGATTGTGTGGCCTCCTCTGGTTGGATGGCTTGTTTCTTTAATTCATTTGAATTTTATTTCATAAATTGATTTTCATGATTTTATTCCTTGCTCAAAAATAGTTGAAAAATTCTGAAACAATTATCACAAGTTCAAAATAATATTCCTGACATTGTGCATTTTTTTTATAATTTTTGAAAATGTTTTGATTGGTTTAAAAATTAATGAGTTTAATTAATTGTTTGATTAGAGTTTATTTTTATTTTAATATTTATTTTATTTGAAAATTTCTACAAAAAATATTTTGGACTAATGTAGAATTTGATTCTGAAATTTGTTTAGCATTTTTTCTATTTTTGATTATGAATTTAATTTGAGAAGTTTATTTTGAATTTTTGTTTTATAATTTTTATTTTAATATTTCCTTTAATTCAAAAATCCTCAAAAAATTCACTCAAGCTTGTTTTTAATCATAGAATATGAATATATTTTTATTTTGACCTTTTTGTGAATTTTGGCTAGGGTTTGCATTTTTTCCCCTTAAATAATAGTTTAATTGTTAATTGTTTGTTTAATTTTTATTTTAATATATCCTTTAATTCAAAAATTTCAAAAAAAAAAATCAGAGATGTGTGTTTCTAGTTCTAGAATTTGAATATAATTTTGGTTGGACATTTTTCTGACTTTTGTTTAGAATTTCATTTTTGAGATGAGATTATTGGATTAATTGATTAATTGTTTGGATTTAGTTTATTTTTTACTTTTCTTTAATTCAAAAATATGTGAAAAAATATGTATTTTGACATTTAGGGTTTCTTTGAGTCTTGCATTATCTTGGTTTGATATGTTTGAATTTTGACCTTACTTAATCAATATTTAAGATTAAAAGTCAAAAATTAGGGTTTTGTTGCTTATTGTGCAAGTTTCTTTTTCAAAACCATTATGCCCTAGATTTTCAATAGAATTAAAGTCTTGATTAGGGTTCATGAATGTGTTGAGGATCTGAAAACCATTTTTCTTGAATTATTTGACTTGGCTTGACATTTTTCCACAAATT
The DNA here is from genome assembly GCA_948472305.1 of Vicia faba. Lineage (NCBI taxonomy): Eukaryota > Viridiplantae > Streptophyta > Magnoliopsida > Fabales > Fabaceae > Vicia > Vicia faba. The sequence continues at coordinate 983,747,786 of OX451736.1, read as the reverse complement.
ATTTTGAAAACTTGTCTAGTTTGGTAGTTTTTGCCAACTAGTTTTGAACTTTGGGCCTCATTTGATCCCCTCCTCAATCATTCATGAACTTAAGGCTTGCTTTATGATTTCTACACACTTTAAAGATGCTAAGGGGTTTTTGGTTTGATTTATGGATCCTTGTTTCTATTTTTGATGTATTTTTGAAGTGAAGGTACACAATTAATGTTGCATATCTTGTTGCAATTTGTTTGATGGCCAATGAACTTGAGTGAGGCCTATAATTGGGCACCTAATGATCAGTATGATTCTGATTATCCACAATAACTCAAGTCATTTCACCTATTGCCCCATGTTTGAATGATTGAACCTTTTTTTGATGTACTATATGGGCTTCATCTTCTATTGTGCTTGTGAGTTGTGGTTGAATTAATTGATTATGATTGAAATGTGTTTGCTCCTGACCTTCATGGTCTTTGATTGTATTCTTCTCAAGCTCCAATGATCCTTGATTGATATTCAATTTTCAACTCAATATGGTGATAGAAAAGAGTAACATTCCTCTGATTCTTTTGACCAATTTGTGCACATACTTGTTTCTTTCTGTCTATCATGACTAATGTTTGTTAGTCGTTATCATGTTTTCTCATTTAATTTTGGTGACATCATCCATCCCTTATGTGAATCATCATCCTATTTATGGGAATACTAACTTGGTTGTTGAATGTGTGAGGTACTTTGAGAAAAGTTTTCCATTTTTTGAGGCTATTGTGTTTCACTTTATTTATGGAACACAATTTGTTATGTTTGCACTACTCTTGTGCTTGTCATATTTGATAGTCTATGCAGGATATACACATGTGATTATGAATGCTATACATTTCCCATGGGATATGTTCATATCTTAAAATCTCAATACTTATATCTTGACGGCGTAATTCCTGACTTGATTTGTCTACTGATGCCAGCTTGCTTGAAGTTCTCTGGGTTTCTTTTATTCTTGCTCAATTTCTACAGATAGTTATCCGGTTGGTATTGCACTATTTCCTTTCTTCCATTTTCATTTTGCATAGTTCTCTGATTGCATGATGGGATCTCTGTTGCTGATATATGTCAGGAAGCCCTCTGGTTTTTTTCTGATACATGTGTTGTGTTTGCTTTTGATGAATGAATCACTCAATTTAGAAATTGAGATCACGACTTTGCTCTCAGTGCCTGTTCCCTATAGGATGTTTATTGCTTTCCTCTTTAATTGTTGATCGATGAGTCACTCAATTTAGAAATTGAGATCACGACTTCGCTCTCATTGCATGTTCCCTATAGGATGTTTATTGATTTTTCTTCTTTAATTGTTGATCGATGAGTCACTCAATTTAGAAATTGAGATCACGACTTCGCTCTCATTACATGTTCCCTATAGGATAGTTTTGTTAAGCTTCCTTTAACATGTTAATTAAGGTAGGGTTTTCCTTTATCCTCAACCTTAGGGTCAACCATTGTATGATAACACTAGGGATAGAACTAGGCTAGTTCCCCTTAGTTGTTTTTCCTTTCTATGCATTCTGCATCTTAAAAAAAAATTGTTTTCTTGGAAAATCATAAAACACCTCTAATGAACTCAAACCCTTATTCAAGGTAAAAGATACAAACCAATCCTATTTTTTTATGCGCCTCTTGGCTTTGTTCTTAAACCTGAAGCCGATGTTTCGCCATCGCACATTTGTTTGAAGCCGATGTTTCACCATTGCACATGTTTGTTATCCTACTTTGATTCTCAATATCATTGTTAGGTGCGTTGGTTCGTCATCCGATTTATTAATGTTTTGCCATCTCTGCCATGATAATGTGCTATCTTTTATCCGATGTTTCTCCATCGCACACTTGTTTGAAGCCGATGTTTCTCCATCACACATGTTTGTTATCCTACTTTGATTCTCAATATCATTGTTAGGTGTGATGTTTTGTCATCTGTTTTATCGATGTTTTTCCATCTTTGCCATGATACCTTGTTATCTCTTAGCCGATGTCTCGCCGTCGCACATTTTTTTGAAGCCGATGTTTCGCCATCGCACATGTTTGTTATCCTACTTTGATTCTCAATATCATTGTTAGGTGTGATGTTTTTTCATTTGTTTTATCGATGTTTCACCATCTTTGCCATGATACCTTGTTATCTCTTAGCCGATGTTTCGCCGTCGCACATTTGTTTGAAGCCGATGTTTCTCCATCGCACATGTTTGTTATCCTACTTTGATTCTCAATATCATTTTTAGGTGTGATGTTTTGTCATCTATTTTATCGATGTTTCGCCATCTTTGCCATGATACCTTGTTATCTCTTAGCCGATGTTTCACCGTCGCACATTTGTTTGAAGCCGATGTTTCGCTATCGCATCTGTTTGTTATCCTTCTTTGGTTCTCAATATCATTTCTAGGTGTGATGTTTTTTCATCCATTTATCATTTGATGTTTCGCCAGCTTTGACATGTTACCTTGTTATTATTTAGTCGATGTTTGACCATCTCATTTGTTTATTGTTTCATTCGATGTTTTTCCATCTTGATTGTTTTTGTTTGCCTTAACTAAAAAACATGAACCAACCAAAATACATAAGCCGAACTACGGCTGCTCTGATTCTTTAAAAGGGATACGTAGGCATTGGGGTAGGGCCCGATCGAGCACATCTTTTATTTTCCCTACATTGTTTTCTTTTTTTTCTTTCGTATGCATTCCCTTTTCAGTTTTAATCCATAGACATAGGTTTTGACCACACCCATTAGATTAGAAAACAAGAGTGGATACCATAGAGTACTACGGGCGTGTGGGGTGCTAACACCTTCCCCTCGCGTAACAGACTCCCTTACCCAATCTCTCAGTCGAAAGATCGTGATTTCTCCCTCTTCAGGTTTTCTTGATGTTTACCTTTCCCTTTCGGCGGGATAAAATACGTTCGGTGGCGACTTCATTGATGTTTCATTACATCCAGATGACAGGTTCCAGCCACGGCGTGTTTCAGCTGGTGACTTCACTGGGGACAGGTTGACCTCTTGCTGGTCCATCTCGGAGTCGATCCTAGCTCTTGTTTATTTTCTTTTTTGGGTGTTTATTTTTACCACTTTGCATATTTATCTGTTTTCATTGCATCCTATGTGCGCTTTACTTTCTGCATACTGGATTTGGCTGGACTGTTTGGATTCTGGATTTCTTGGTGGGTGGGTTGTTCCATGAGGTAAAAGGCCTCATACCCAGGCTATGAGTGAATTCCATAGGAACTAGGAATAGAGTGGCCATGGAAGCTATGAGGCGGATGCTTTATAGACCTGACCATGAGACCCATGACTTCAGAGGTAGTTCGGATAAGTGTTATCGTATGATGATACCGACATTCGAGCTCCTGTACTCTGATTTGGCTTTTAACCTTACCTTGACCTAGACTACACCCGTAAGAGGGGCGGGAAAACTTTTCTTACTGGTACAGGTACTGTTGGTGACTTTGCATTGCGAAGGTAACTCAGGTTCCCATGATGGTTTTGAAGCTTTGGGATTTTCTTTTGATCTTGAGTGGTGTTGTTCTGTAATGGTCCAACCATGATCCAGTGTGAACTTTGATCCTGTCATATTGCATTATAGCATATTTACTTATGGAAAAAAACGATTAAAAAAAAACTAGCATACACATGTCATATTCCAGGGACATTCAAGAGTCTTCTTTCCATCAGAAATGGTTGGCCTCCCGTCAGATGAGTTTTATTCAGTTTATGTTAAAGAGCCCACCAGGAATACATTCTCTTATCAGATTCCTACTATTGATGTGTCCGAATTGAATAGGTTGAGTTTTTATTTGAAGGGTGATGTTCTGAATAATTTCAACAAAAATTATGGTAATTTGTTACCAGTCCTTAACACTCCAGTTGACCCAATGGCTTTGATCACCCTCTTTTAGTTCTATGACAAGGAATTACGGTGTTTTACTTTTCAATACTATCAATTGGTTCCCATGCTAGAAGAGTATGCGTACCTACTTAATATCAAGTTGTCCGATGAAGTTCCTTTTGTCCAAGTGCCAGAGAAGCCAAAGTTCGAAGTTATTGCTGAGATTCTTCATTTGAGTTGGAAAGAGGTGAAAGACAATTGGAAATCAAGTGAGGATGCTACAGGGTTTTATTTGGATTTCTTAGTGAAGAAAGCTGAAGACTGGGCAAAGAAAGGGAATTGGAGTAACTTCAGCTCTCTGTTTGCTCTCATGATATACGGGATCATCCTCTTCCCTCGCAGGAGAAACTTTATGGATTTGACGGCTATTTGTATTTTTAGAAACAAGAACCCGGTACCGACACTCTTGGCAGATACTCTTTACACCATTCATTCCAGGCATGGAAAAGGAGGTAATGAAAGCTTATGTCATTCGTTGTTGTATCAATGGTTTAAGTTGCACCTACCAATAAGTGGCCCTTTCATGGATACCAGGCATTCTCTCCGATGGTCATCAAGACTTGTCAACCTTAATTCATTTGATATCCGGTGGAATTATGACATGGGGAAGTACGAAGTATTATCACTAGCTGCGGAGATTTCCCTAATGTTCCCCTCATAGGAACCAAGCAATGTATAAACTATAATCCTGTGCTTTCTTATCGTCAATTGGGATATGCAATGGATGGACCGCCAAAGGTTGAGGAGGTGTATGAATCAGTGTATTTTGTTAGAGGAAGTGATCTTGTGATGTAAAAAAGAGTGGCAAGTGCTTGGAAGGGAATGCACAAGAAGGATATAACTACTTTAGGCAAGAAGGTTCCTATTGCTAGGGTTCCTTACCTGGAGTGGATTAGAGCCAGGGTTAAGGTTTTACGGTTACCATTTGTGAGGTCGACTCCTATATGTGACTAACCTCCTACTGTTCTGAGTAACATGGTGCCTACCGAGGTGTTCACCCAGGTTCATGTTGAGAACATTCAACTTCCTGCAAAAGACCGTGAGGCAGGGATGAAACTTTATTGGGTAGATCAAGAAAGGGCCGACTTAGCTCGCAAACTCAAAGAAGCTCAAGGGGAAACTTCTGATGCAACCAGTTTTAGGAAGAGATCTCATGCTGAAATGGAAGAAGAGTTGAGTAAGACCCATCAAGAGTACCAAAAGCTTCAGGCATCGGAGAATAGCTATAGGAAGAAGGTTCAAAACTTGGAGAAACAGCTCAATGACAAGGATGCTCAGCTTAAGAAGGAAGTAGCCTAGAGGCGTGTCACAGAGGATCGGTTTCAAGAAAGTAAAGTAGTCGCATCACAACTTTTTAAGGAGAAAGTCAGGCTTGAAGAATATTGTCAACATCTAGAAGCATGTCTTGTTCCGGAGATTTAGTTTTGTTATTTACCTTTGGTGTATTTGGTCACCCCCAGGATTGTTGGAAGGGACCATTTGTTTATTTTATTATTTTGTTTTTTTTGGTTAAGTTTACTTTGAAACACGTATTTTGTTGTTTATTGTTACACTCTTAAAATGTCCAAGGTCACTCGAACATCGTTTCTTTTGTTTGTAAATAATTGAAGTGTTTGTCTTATTGTCCTATTTTCCCCTTTGATTGTATGTTTAATCTTTGGTCGCGCGCCGTGACTGATGAATAAAAGGGATCTTGAATACCCGAAAATGACAAACATATCATGCACATCATGCATTTTATAACATTACAGGTTATCTCAAGACGGTATTCTTATTCTTCTGCTTTTATTATTCAGAATTCAAGACGACTACTCATCGGTATTCCACCAGAAACAATTTGCCAAGACAGATGGAACAAGTTAAAGCTGAACTCGCTGAAATGAGGGCCCAAATGGCTACTCAGATGACCCAGTTCATGGAGGTCATTACCAACGTGAATCGCCGACAGGAGGAACTGGCTGTCATTGTTAACAACCAGCGCCGCTATCTTGGGGATGGTGGAAATCAAGGGCTCCATCAGGACATTTCTGTAGGATTAGGGGATGTGCAAGATCATCCTGCTGGAAATTTTCACGGGATGCCTGGAAACCCTTTTGTGCGCAATGTAGGGCAGTTTCCCCCATCTCCGGGACCTCGTCTTATGGAGAACAGAAGAGATAATCAAGGTAGTGTAAGGAACTATCAGGAACAGGATTATGACTTTGATCAGGATGAAGATTAGTTTTATGTTCGGCGTTCAAAGTCGGTAGTTCAGGTTGAGGACAGTAAGTATCGGTTGTTGGAAGAACGTTTGAAGGTTGTGGAAGGGAAAGGAGTCCTTGGTATGGATGCTAATGATCTCGGGTTGGTGTCTGGGGTGAAAGTTCCTCCAAATTTCAAGCCTGCTATATTTGAAAAGTACAACGGAACGACATGTCCTGTTACTCATGCAACTGCTTATTTCCGAAAGATGTCGGTGCATACTGAGGATCAGGGGCTTTTGATTCACTTTTTCCAGGATAGCCTATCTAGGGCATCCCTGGAGTGGTACATGAAGTTGGAGAAAAACCATATTTGTTGTTGGACTGATCTTCCTTGGGCTTTTGTCAAACATTATCAGTACAATGTGGATATGGCGCCTAATCACACTCAGTTACAGAATATGTCATAGGGACCAAAAGAATCTTTCAAGGAATATGCTCAGAAGTGACGTGAGTTAGCTGCGAGGGTTCAACCTCCACTCATGGAGATAGAAATAATTGATATGTTTATGAGTACCCTGCAAGGGCCATTCTATGAGCACATGATAGGAAGTACTTCGGCAGGATTTGCAGACTTGGTTATGGCTGGTTAAAGAATTGTGGTAGGTTTGAAATTAGGGAAAATTCAGATTGGAGGCTCTAGTGGCTGATCTAGGGGCAGTAAGAAACCATTCAACACTTACCCTAAGAAAAGAGAAGGCGACGCAAGTGCGGTTTACTCTCATAGAGGAAGAAGAGAGGATCGTCAGCACCAACAAATCAACGTTATTTCTATTCCTGTTAATGCTCCTCCGCAGCAAATACCGAATACAGTGCCTCAACAACAAAGACAACAAGATGCTCCCCGTCAGTATAATAATCAACAACAGAGACAACCCAGAAAATTCGATCCCTTGCCAGTATCTCTTACTGAAGCACTCCACCATTTGCTTGACTTGAAGTTGATCGGTTTGAGAAATATGCCACCACCACCCGCAATACTTCCCCCTAACTATGATGCTAACGCAAGATGTGAATTCCATTCAGGTGGAGTTGATCATTCTACTGACAATTGTTTTGTGTTGAAGTGCAAGGTACAAGACTTGTTGGATGCTAAGGAAATTGAGTTTACTCCAGTGACTGGTCCAAATGTTACTCAGAACCCAATGCCTAGGCATGGAGGGGGTGTTGTTAATATGATTGATGATAATGGTGAAGTGTTGAATTTAATCATGAATGTGGAACAAGTAACTACTCTGTTGTGCTATGCTAAGAGGTATTTGATTGACAATTCTATTTTCTCGGGTTGTACTTCAGAGTGTGCCAAGTGTAGAGAGCAACCGAAGGGCTGTGATGATTTAAAAGTCGGTATCCAGTTGTTGATAAAAGAGGGTTCCCTGCAGTTCGATAGAAAACCAAGCTACCGTAAGGTTACCGAAGAAGATGTTGTTGTGGTATCTATTCTTTACACCCCTGCGCGCATTCCTTCCCCATCTAGGGCACTTCCTTTGATGATTACGGTACCTGGTCCCATGCTGTATACCAGTGAGAAGGCCATCCCATGGCACTACGGTGCTGATGTTTATTACCATGGGGTGAAGCAGGAGGTAAGTACTCGTTTGTCTGAGGAATAACGTGTTGAAGGTAATGAAGACGAGGTTCATAACTTTTCCGGTGTGGGTCGAATGAATAGAAGCGGGAGAGTATTTGGTCCTTCCAATGTGCAAGATGCAGCAGATGCTTCTGCAAGAGAAAAAGGAAAACAACAGGCGATAATTGGCAATCCAAGGGTTACGCCAGCCAATGTGACCCAACCAATTCTGATACCAGAAGCTTCTTCAGTTCCCGATGAGGTTGAAGAGTTAATGCGAATTATCAGAAAAAGGATTATAACATAATTGATCATCTAAGCCATACTCCTTCTAAGATGTCTATCTTGTCTCTGTTGATTTATTCAGAACCTCACATAAATGCTTTGATGAAATTGTTAAAGAATGCATTCGTGCCACATGAGATAATAGTCAATCAGTTTGAGAATGTTTGTGCTAATATATCTGCCGGGAATGGTCTGGGATTTATAGATTTTGATCTTCCTCCAGAGGGGCCAGACCATAACAAGGCGTTACGTATTTCAAAGGAGTGCAGGGGCACTACTTTATCCCGGGTTTTGGTGGATATAGGATCGTCTTTGAATGTATTGCCCAAGTCAGCATTGATGAAGATTGATTATTCTGGACTGGAGCTGCGCCCTAGTGATTTGATGGTGAAGGCGTTTGATGGGTCTCGAATGTCAATGGTTGGGGAAGTAGAGTTACCAATCAAGGTTGGTCCGTGCACCTTCACGGCTACATTTTTTGTGATGGATATACAGCCAACGTATTGTTGTTTATTGGGGCGGCCGTGGATTCATAGAGCAGGGGCAGTTACTTCTACTCTTCATCAGAAACTCAAGTATCCTGCAGAAGGAAAGGTAATAACTGTGTGCGGCGAGGAAGAGTACATCGTGAGTCATTTGACATCATTCCGCTATGTTGAAGTTGAAGGCGAGATACATGAGACTCCGTTTCAGGCGTTTGAGACAGTTCATGTTGTCAATTTTCCTCCTCCAGAGCAGAAAAGGAAACGGGAAACTGTTATGTCTTCTCTCAAGGATGCGAGAGCTATGGTGGAAAATGGTAACCCAGAAGGTTGGGGTCAGGTGCTGGACATTACCCAAAAGTTTTATAAGTTTGGTCTGGGTTTTAGTCCAGGACAACAGAGTTCAACTCCCAGATCATCTAGTTTATCTACTCCTGTGAAGTTTTCTCGTCCTTGTGCTACTCAAGAAGGACAAGTCGATGCAGATGGCGACGATAGGGTTGATGGCTAAAATATCGAAGATTGGATTCGTCCGAGTATTCCAGGCCAGACACTCAACAATTGGACTTTTGTGGATGTTGTCCAAGTTTCAAGCGCTGAGGAGTAATTTCCTTGTTTTCTTTTATTATCATATCATAATTCCTACGCTCTTCCCAAGGTGTAGTGGATCATTTGTGTAGGGCTACCATGTTTATTTTCAAGTTTATCATGAAATAAAGGACATTTTTGCATTCAAAATTTTGCTTCATTTCTTTTTTATTTAAATGACAATGTTTCTCTTTTCACACACTGTCACTAAAAAACGCCAAAATGTCATTCATGCAGATGCACTTCCACCACCGATCATATTGATAAAGACTCTGTTATGGCTCCTTATGACTTTGATACTCGTATTTATCAAGCTAAAGAAGAAGCATATGAGGATTGTGATCTTCCTGAGGAATTAGCAAGATTGTTAAAACAAGAGGAGAAGGTTATCTAGCCGAATCAGGATCAGATTGAGGTGGTGAATATTGGCACAGAAGAGGTAAGAAGAGAGTCAAGATAGGGGTAGATCTCGAAGAAAGTATAAAGGTCAGATTGATTGAGCTACTCCGTGAGTATTCTGATATCTTCGCTTGGTCTTATGAGGATATGCCTGGGTTGGATACAGACATTGTGGTGCATCGACTACCGCTCAAAGAAGGTTGTTCCCCTGTCAAGCAAAAGCTCCGAAGAACTCATCCTGAGATGTCCAAGAAGATCAAGGAGGAGGTCCAGAAGCAGTTGGACGCGAATTTCTTAAAGGTCATCAATTATCCGCCATGGATTGCGAATATTGTGCCTGTGCCCAAGAAGGATGGTAAGGTCAGGATGTGCGTGGATTATAGGTATTTGAACAGGGCCAGCCCTAAAGATGATTTCCATCTTACGCATATTGATGTGTTGGTCGATAATACTGCTCATTCCAAAGTGTTCTCGTTCATGGATGGTTTTTCGGGTTACAATCAAATTAAGATGGCTCCGGAGGATATGGAGAAGACAACATTTATCATGCCTTGGGGAACTTTCTGTTATAAAGTGATGCCATTTGGTTTGAAAAATTCCAGGGCAACATATCAGCGCGCCATGGTCACTCTCTTTCATGATTTGATTCACAAAGAGATTGAGGTATATGTGGACGATGTGATTTCTAAGTCTGACACGGAAGAGGAACATCTTGTTCGTCTGAAGAAATTGTTCGAGAGACTGAGGCAGTTCTTGCTAAGGTTGAATCCGAATAAGTACACCTTTGAGGTGAGATCCGACAAGCTGTTGGGTTTTATTGTAAGTGAAAAAGGTATCGAGGTGGACCCGGCCAAGGTAAAAGCGATACAGGAAATTCCTGAACGAACGAAAGAGAAGGAAATACGTGGTTTCTTGGGAAGGTTAAACTACATTTCTAGATTTATTTCTCATCTCACAGCCACCTGTGAACCTTTGTTCAAGTTGTTAAAGAAAAGTCAGACAGTGAAATGGAATGAGGATGGTCAGAAGGCCTTTGATAAAATAAAGGAGTATTTGCAGGAACCTCCGATACTCATGCCGCTAGTGGAAGGAAGGCCACGGATCATGTATCTAACTATATTGGAGAGCTTAATGGGTTGTGTCCTCGGTCAGCACGACGAGACAGGGAAGAAAGAGAAGGCTATTTACTACTTGAGTAAGAAGTTTACGGAATGAGAGACGAGGTACTCATTGCTGGAAAAGACTTATTGTGCGCTTGCCTGGGCCACCAAACGTTTGAGGCAATACATGTTAACTCACACCACCTACTTGATATCCAAAATGGATCCAATCAAGTATATTTTTGAGAATCCAGCTATTACAGGAAGGGTAGCCCATTGGCATATGATACTCACCGAATATGATATCCAATACATTACTTGTAAAGCAATTAAGGGTAGTGTACTGGCTAACCATCTTGCTCATCAGCCTTTGAACGATTATGAACCGATGAAGTTTGATTTTCCAGATGAGGAAATTGTGTATATTCGGGATTGTGACATACCGTACCCAGACGAAGTACCCGAGCTGGGATCACGTTGGACGCTTGTTTTTTATGGTGCCTCCAATGCCATGGTCAACAGCATCGGAGCTATTATCAATTCCCCCGAGGGATACCACATTCCTTTCACGGCTCGTATTTGTTTCGATTGCACTAATAACATGGCCGAATATGAGGCTTGCATTTATGGCATTGAAGCAGCGATCGACCTGCGCATCAAATTTTTGAAAGTTTACGGGGATTCCAATCTTGTTATCAGCCAGATTAATGGAGATTGGGAGACTCGCCATCAGAACCTAATTTCATATCGTGAGCATGTTATGAAGTTGATTCCGTACTTCGAAGAGATCACGTTTGAGCACATTCCCAGAGAAGAAAACAATCTAACTGATGCACTGGAAACTTTGTCCTCCATGTTCAAGGTTAAGTGGGCTAATGAGGCACCCTCCATTTCCATCAGAAGTTTGAGTGAGTCAGCTTTCTGTTTTGAGGCCAGTTTGGAATCAGATGGTAATCCTTGGTTTTATGATGTTAAACGGTATCTTGAGACACAGGAGTACCCTGAAGAGGCATCCGTCACAGATAAGAAGTTCTTGAGAAGATTTTCAGCCAAGTTCTTTCTCAGTGGTGGTGTGTTGTATAGAAGGCATCATGACGGTTTACTTCTCAGATCTGTTGACAAGAAAGAAGAAGCTAGAATCATTGAGGAGATACATGAAGGTGATTTTGGGACCCATTCCAACGGGCATACCATGGCTAAAAAGATCTTGCGAGCAAGTTATTATTGGTCCACCATGGAGACTGACTGTTACAATCATGCACGGGTTTGCCACAAATGTCAAGTCTATGCTGATAAGGTGCATGTGCCGCCAATACCTTTGAATGTCTTGACTTCCCCTTGGCCGTTCACGATGTGGGAAATTGATATGATCGGCAAAATTGAACCGACTGCGTCTAACGGGAACCGTTTCATTCTGGTTGCCATCGATTATTTTACAAAGTGGGTCGAAGCTGCATCCTATGCCAATGTCACTAAGCAGGTGGTAACTAGCTTCATTAAGCACAATATTATATGTCACTACGGAGTGCCTGAAAAGATCAACACCGATAATGGGTCTAATCTGAACAATAAAATGATGAAGGAGCTTTGTGAGTCCTTTAAGATCAAGCATCATAACTCTTCCCCGTACCAACCAAAGATGAACGGTGCTGTTGAAGCGGCCAATAAGAATATCAAGAAAATCATGCAGAAGATGGTGGTAACCTATAAAGATTGGCATGAGATGCTACCTTTCGCGTTGCATGGTTATCGCACCACTTTGCGTACTTCGACTGGGGCAACCCCATTTTCCTTGGTTTACGGCATGGAAGCAGTATTTATAGTAGAAGTCGAGATTCCTTCTCTTAGGATCACGAGGGATGTTGAGTTGGATGAAAGTGAATGGGTGCAGAATCGGATGGATCAGTTGGAACTTATTGATGAGAAGAGGTTGACGGCTGTATGTCATGGTCAGATATATCAGCAAAGGATGAGGAAAGCTTTTGATAAGAGGGTACATCCTCAGTGTTACAAGCCAGGTGACCTTGTGCTAAAAAGGATAATTCTCCCCCAAGGAGATCCCAGAGGCAAGTGGGATCTGACTTATGAAGGTCCTTTCATGGTCAAAAATTTTTTCTCTGGAGGAGCGATGATGCTCGCGACTATGGATGGAGAGTACTTCCCTCTCCCTGTGAATGCTGACGTAGTTAAAAAATACTTTGCATAAAAAATAAAATAAAAACCCGCTAAACTGAAAACCCGAAAAGGGCGGTTTAGGCAAAAAAAAGGGTATCCTGGTGAATCAAAAACCCGAAAGGGCGATTCAGGCAAAAGTTAGGGACTTAAAGAAAATGACTACGCTCAGCATGAGTTCCTTTGTTTCTTTCCTTCATTATGTCACCTGGCATAAGCTCGAAGCTAATACAAGATTGATATGTCTGAAAGTAGGAAGATGAAAGCGTGAGAGTCATAAGAGTCATAGCAGAGAAGGGACTCGATGGAGATTCACATTCACATTGCCATTTGTAAACACTTATTTGCTTTGATTTTGTAATTACTTGCTTCCAAATTATAGCGATAAAAAATGTAGCGGGGTAAATCAGAGGTCGAATTATTGATTAATTCGTCTCACAAAAGCAAGAGTCGCCACCACGCTTTATTATTTCCAAGGGAAAAGGGGAAAGAGCGAAATAAAACCCTAAATATGCAATGTAAATAATACTTTTAAAAGTAATAAAAATACAAGGCGTTTTTTAAAGAGATCTATGGTTCGGAGGTTGGTTATACAATGGGAAGGTATTAGCACCCAATGTATCTATAGTATTCTATAGGAACCTTTTGAAATATCTGTTTATAAAAATTCGCTTGTTTGATCGAAATAAATTGTTTTGGCCGAAAAAGGGGTACGGACGGGTTTTTGAAGATACGACGACCTAATGTCGAAATTTTTGCTTAAAAGGTATGAGTTTTGAAAAGATTGAAGATTTGGGGAAAATTGTCTTAAGTTTTAATGAAATGAAGATATTCGCGTGATTGGACTTGAGGACATGAAGTCAACAAATTTAATCATTTTTCCCTTGGATTTAGACGTAAACAGAATAAACAAGTAAAGACGAAATAATTGACAGAAAATTATGCAGATAATGATATACAACAATTAAATAAAAGACTAAATGGTGTGAACATGCATTTTTTAGATTTTTGTTTAATAGGTATAACGCAAGAGAATTAATTAAAGAAAGGATAAAATGTTTTAATTCTTAAATTCTATTTTTTTTATATTTTTGTATTAGTATTAACTAAAGCGAGGGAAATAATTTAAAGAAAATAACATGTTTTTAATTTTAAGTCATTTTAATTCTTATATGTTTTTTAGTATTAATATAAAGCATTATTTTTAAGAGTTATTAAATAATTAAACTAAATTAAAACTTAAAAGTTATTAATTTAAATCTAATTAAAAAAAGGGATACTAAAAATTACTAAGTTAAAACCTAAAGCTAAACTTAATAAAAGATCCAGTTATTTAAAATTGTCTAATTAAAATAAACACCTCTTATTTGATTAAATCTAATTAACTAAATTAATAAAATTCTATCAAAACTAATAGAAAATAAATAGAAGTAGAGGTATATAAAAAAAAGGGGTAGATAATCAATAATTACACGGGCCAAAGGGGTTTCCAAGGGGGCCTAATCAGGGGTAACAAAAAAGGGAATGGGGGGGTGTTAAATAAAATTCGTTGGGCTTAGGCAGGGAACCGGGTTTAGGTCCAACATATTTGTTAAGGGTTAAACATAATGTTTAGTTTAGGGTTAGCAGAGGGCTTAAGGGTTCACAGCAACGGTGCTCATTTGCTCGTCTTCTTCGCTTTCGCGTTCTTCTTCGTCTCACATGCCCGCTTCTGAACTCTCTTGTCCATGGCCACCAGTATCCTCAATCTTCTTCTTCCCTCCGGCAAAGCAATAGGGCGACAGATTCACGGTAAATTTCGTTTTCTATTTCGTTAGGGTTTTGTTACGATTTGCATGTTTATGATTTGTGTCCATTTTTCTGACTTCTTGTTATTAATGGTTGTTTGAGGTATTTTGAAAGAAAAAGAGCGTGAAATGTTACCTGGAGACGGAGGAGGGAGGTTGGGGGATACGCGTAGGAGGCCAAGGCAAGGGGAAACGCGTGATGCTTGCTTGGTATCCTGGTTTGTCTTCTTTGTCCCTTTTGTTTAATGATGAAAACCCTGAAAAAGAACTTTATCTTCTTCCTCTTGGTAGCCTTTGTGTGCTTTACTGTTGCCTTCGAATGTTTTTCTTCTCTTCTTCTTTATTGCGCTTCTGTTGCTCTGGATGCTTTGAATGCTTTATTGTTGCCTTCGAATGTTTTTCTTCTCTTCTTCTTTATTGCGCTTCTGTTGCTCTGAATGCTTTGAATGCTTTATTGTTGCCTTTCTTATTGGCCCATGATGATTACTTCTGAGGCCTTTTTCTGTGTGCTTGAATATGCCATCATTGGAATATTTGTTTTGACTGGCTTTCCTTCTTCTTCCTTCTGACTTGCTTCAGTTGCCTTTCTAATGGCCTATGATGATTACTTCTGAGGCCTGATGCTTGACTATTCCTTTTTGTTTGGTTGAGGCTAGAAACGGGTTATTGATGGTTAATGGTTTTTGTAAGGATTGACAGTGGTTTAAGGTTTTAGGCCATAAGTTTTACTGGTTTTAGGCCATATTGGTTTAAAGCTTGGTGATGGCTTTGGCTTTGAAATGGATTGACAGTGGTTTGAATTTTTTTGGTGATGGCTTTTACTGGTTCATCCAGGTTATGGAAACAGGTTTTATGGTTTTATGGTTTAGGTCATGGCTTTCATGTTTTGAAAGGGTATGCTGTTTTTTAGGCCATGGGTTTGGTTGGAGATAGCAGGTTCTACTGGTTTTTTAGGATGGTACAGGTTTTACTGGTTTATGCCATAAGGTTTTACTGGTTTTATGCAGTAGGTTCTTGAGGGGAGGTTTTGGTACCTTGAGAATTTTTTGTATTGAACTCGACAGATTTTTTGGTTTTTTGAATTGGCTGCTTGTATTTTTTGACAGTTTTGTTTCTAGGCCTTTTTAACAGGTTGGACTCTCTCCCTTTTGAAGGGGTTTCTTGTTGTTGTTATAACAGTTTGGCCTTTCTCCCTTGAGGTTTACGTTACAGGTTGTATATTTTAACTATATTTCTGCCTTCTCTCTGCACATTATGTTGCTACATCAGTTTGTCTCTATTCTTTTTCATGCTTATCTTTTCTCTACTGTATTGCTGCTGATTCTGTTTTCTATCCAATTCCTGCCTAAGGCCAAAACCTGTAAAAACCAACTCTTCCTCTCTTCTCTCTCTCAAGTACAATTTGATACATTAAAAAATGATGTACTGTACCTGGTTCTGAAAAAGCAAGCTGGAAAATGATGAGAAATGGAAAATATACTTTGCTTGCATATTTGGTCTTAATATTGCACATCTCTCTTTGTCTACTGCATGGGAGCCTTATGTTTTGACTTCTTCCTATATTTTGGCATGTTTACGTTGCATGTGGCTTGTGTGGAAAATTGCATATGCTGTTTGTGTTATGCATTTGACAATGCAGTTTTGACAAAAAGAATTTATGCATATTGGTTTTTGAAATAGGCAGTTTATAATTAAAATGCAATTTTGACCAAAAAATGAAATTGTGCATATTTTAACTTGTGCATTCATTTTTATCAATAAAAATTCATCCCTTTTTGTGAACCGGGAGAAATCCCGTGATTTGCAAAAAGGGTAAAAACTGATTCCAGCCGTTTGCTTTTAATGATGAACGCTAAAATTAATTTTTCGCTTTTAATTATATTTATTTCTGACTTTTTCTTTTAATTTTTGCAGGTAAAATCAAATGAACATTAAAGAAGCATTGGATAGAAGATGAAGATTTAGAATCTTAGAAAAATAGTTTTTATTTTACTTTAAACATTTTATGTAATTGTTATTGTAAACTTTGTACATAATACAGTATTTAAACAACAATTGTAATAATTAGAATAAAGATGAATAAAATTCTATTATTTCAGTTAATTCTTTTCTTCTTTCCAATTATCTATTTTATCATGTATAATTCTTTAAATTATATAATAACTGAAAATCAATTCCAATTATTTAAATTTAGAATGATAAATAATTAAATAAACCTCATTGATCAATTAACTTCTCTTCAATCATTTACTTCATTATTTATAATTGTTCTAAATTATAATAACTGAAAATAAAATTTCAGTTATATTAAACTTAGAATAATAAATAATTAGATAAACATTGTTGATCAATTAATAAACTCTTTTCAAATATATATTTTATTATTTATAAATCCTTAAATTATATAATAACTGAAAATAAATTCTAATTATTTAAATTTAAGGTAATAAATAATTAATAAACATCGTCTGATCAATTAATAAACTTCTTTTCAAATATTTACTTTATTATTTATAAATCTTTAAATTATATAATAACTGAAAATAAATTCCAATTATTTAAATTTAAGATAATAAATAATTAATAAACATCGTTTTAGCATTGATCAATTAATAAATTTAACGTTCAGAAAATAAACAACTCTTGACTTGAAAAAGTTATGAATTTTAAAACTGCTTTTGAAAATTGATAAAAATAGGTTAAAAAACTTGCAATGTAATGATGCAGATGGGAGATGGTATCTTAGGTCAAAATTTGGGGTACAACAGCTGCCCCTATTTAAGTTTCTTCTATCCGGAGATATGAAGATTAAAATCTTCGTCTCGACGAGATTGAAGGTACTTAAATACATAATACGCAAATTTTTGCCCTAAGATACCGCCATTATGCTTAATATGAATGTAGTGATTGAATTCACAGAGAAAGATATTGTAGGAAACAAGACGATGCTGGAGAAATCAAACACCAACAAAACACAGAGACATGGATTATACACTACTGGGGAAACGAGCCATCGACTTCAAATGACAGACTCTTGACGGCGAATAAAATTGAGGGAATACGACCTCTGACCCTAACAAAGAAGGCATCTTGCATAGGCCATAAACAGATTATTGACCCAAAATAACAGTGAGTTCACAACTCAAGGTCAAAGATAGACAGAGAGTATCAGTTTTGCTGACGACGGGTTACCGACTTCGGAAGGTAAAGATTCATAACAAACTTCTCTGCGAGATTTCCGGAGATATACTCATTAATGCTGAAATAATAATAAGATTGTAGATACACAAGTTTCCTCAAATAAAGAAGCTGCCACTCGCTGTCTTCCCGAAAATATTATGACATACAAGCTGCTCAAATAAAGAGACTGCCACTTGATGTCGTCCAGGGATGTCAATAACATACAAGCTGCTCAAATAAAGAAGCTGCCACTTGCTGTTTTCCAAAAAATACTAATAACATACAAGCTGCTCAAATAAAGAAGCTGCCGCTTGCTGTATTCCAGAAAAATAATAACGTACAAGTTGCTCAAATGAAGAGACTGCCGCTTGCCGTTTTTTCCAAAAAAATAATAACGTACAAGTTGCTCAAATAAAGAGACTGTCGCTTGCCGTTTTCCGAAATAATAATAACTTACAAGTTGCTCATGAAGAGACCGCCGCTTGTCGTTTTCCAAAATAATAACGTACAAGTTGCTCGTGAAGAGCTGCCGCTTGTCGTTTTCCAATGATGTCTATAACGTACAAGTTGCTCGTGAAGAGCTGCCGCTTGTCGTTTTCCGAAAATGATAACGTACAAGTTGCTCGTGAAGAGCTGCCGCTTGTCGTTTTCCAAAAATAATAACGCACAAGTTGCTCGTGAAGAGCTGCCGCTTTTCGTTTTCCGAAAATAATAATAACGCACAAGTTGCTCGTGAAGAGCTGCCGCTTGTCGTTTTCCAAAAGAATAACTCAGAAGGAAATTGCGATGACACTGGCAGAGAATAAAATCTTCATCAAAGAGATTCATGAATCAATCCTTCCCGAGGAGATCACATACTTAAATGTGCAAAATAAATGCACCATTCGTCTAGGTCGTGACTTCATTGGGGAAAATCATGAGATAGCCTATGCAAGAGACAACAACTTCATCCAGGAATAAACTAGAGGGAAAACAGTCAAACAAGATTCCACCCAATGAGGAAGTAACTTGATTGGGGATTCATCCTATCCCGAAATGGACAAGGTAAGCTAAATCAAAAAATCATCCATGAGGATTAGCTCAGTTGGGGAATTTAGAAAGGAAGCACATTTTCTGCCTAAGCTAACCTTCTACTTGGAAAGAACATGTACATTGTCTGAATAAACAAAGTACAACCCAAAATCAACGGAAAATGTGAATATGCATGCGTGATATAAGTGTAAATGAATAAATGAATGTTATGCTGACGAAACGAACAGATGGAATATCCTGAAGACGATAAGATGTCACGAAAAGATAGATACTCGGCCAATCTTAAAAAGACGGAAAATAACTGGAACTGGAAACACAAAGCAACGTCAGAGCGTATCACGCTACAAAGCTCAAGTCTTCTGAGGAGAAAAGTATTCAAATCCAATCTTCTGACACCAACAGACTACTGGCATGAGACAAAACGTACCACACTTCAGAAATTGCCCAAATAAGGATAGCCAAAACAACGCTTAACTGGAACAACCGGGGAGTCAACAAACTTAGTACCACCAGAAACACAAGTTTAACACAACCAACACCTCGTGACGATTTTGAAATAAAACATGTTCATCATGCAAGGATAAATTACTGTATTGTTTTGCATTTCATGGCTTGACCATCCTCGGAACAACTGTTAATATTCCTTTCATTATTTATGACGCATTTTTAAAATAAAAATACTTTAAATAACTTTGTTTCAAATATTGCCGTAAAAATTAAAATTTTGTCCACGAATGGTAAATGCTCAAATTTCATTAATAAGATGGTAGTTCGCTAACAACGCGACTCCAACGGCTTACAACAGTTTGGGAAATAGTACATGAAAGAAAAAGGTTACATAAAAACAATGATCACTATTCTCCCTAGCAACTTCGAATTCCGAAATGTGTTCAAATGCCAAGACCGGTCTGACCAAAAGCCTGCCTAAGCTGCCCCTTCGGGTTTTCAACTTAGCAAACTGTCAACTCAAACCTAAGCAAAATACTTGTTGACTGCATCGGCGTTCATGGGACGCGGGAGCTCTTCACCGTCCATATTGGTGAGAATCAAAGCACCTCCAGAGAAAACTTTCTTAACGACATACGGTCCTTCATAATTCGGAGCCCATTTGCCCCTAGAATCAGGTTGGAAAGATAATATCTTCTTGAGCACAAGGTCACCTTCTCTGAACTCGCGTGGTCGAACCTTCTTATCAAAAGCCTTCTTCATTCTCTGCTGATACAATTGACCATGACATAAAGCTGTCAATCTCTTTTCTTCGATTAAATTCAACTGATCATATCTACTTTGACACCATTCAGCCTCAGAAAGTTTAGCTTCCATCAACACTCTCAAAGACGGAATCTCAACCTCCACGGGGAGTACTGCTTCCATACCATAAACTAGGGAAAATGGGGTTGCGCCTGTTGAAGTTCGAACTGAAGTACGGTATCCATGTAAAGCAAACGGAAGCATTTCATGCCAATCTTTATAAGTTACCACCATCTTCTGGACAATCTTTTTGATGTTCTTGTTAGCAGCTTCAACAGCCCCATTCATCTTCGGTCTGTAAGGAGAAGAATTATGATGTTCGATCTTGAACTCTTCACAAAGCTCTCTCATCATCTTGTTATTCAAATTCGAACCATTATCAGTGATGATCTTGCTCGGGATGCCGTATCGACAAATGATCTGATTCTTGATAAATCTGACTACCACCTGTCTGGTTACATTAGCATAAGATGCTGCTTCCACCCATTTAGTAAAATAATCGATCGCTACCAAGATGAAACGATGACCATTTGAAGCTTTAGGTTCAATCATTCCAATCATATCAATGCCCCACATAGAGAAAGGCCAAGGTGAAGAGATAACATTAAGGAGGGTCGGTGGCACGTGTATCTTGTCCGCATAAATCTGGCATTTATGACATTTCTTCACATATTTGCAGCAATCAGATTCCATTGTCATCCAATAGTAACCAGCTCTCAAAATCTTTTTAGCCATCGCATGTCCGTTGGCATGTGTACCAAAGGATCCTTCATGTACTTCTTGTATCAGCATGTCAGCTTCACGTCTGTCTACACATCTGAGCAAGACCATGTCATAATTCCTCTTATACAAAACTTCTTCATTGAGGAAGAAACTGCTTGCTAATCTTCTCAACGTCTTCCTATCTTTATTGGATGCCCCAGGCGGGTACTCTTGAGTTTGAAGAACACGTTTAATGTCATAGAACCATGGTTTGTCGTCGGTGACCTCTTCTACTGAGAACACATGAGCAGGTCTGTCGAGGCGCATAACTCGGATCGTAGGCACATCGTTCCAATATTTCACTTGAAACATTGAAGACAAAGTAGCTAAAGCATCAGCCATTTGGTTCTCATCTCTAGGGATATGATGTAATTCCACTTTGTTGAAGAAAGTTAACAACCTTCTAGCATAGTCTCTGTAAGGGATCAAACCAGGATGACGAGTCTCCCATTCACCTTTGATCTGATTAATTACCAATGCTGAATCTCCGTAAATATCAAGAATCTTAATCCTTAGATCCACTGCTTCTTCGAGACCCATAATACATGCCTCATATTCCTCCATGTTGTTCGTGCAGTCAAACTTCAATCTCGCCGTGAACGGGATATGAGTACCTCGGGGAGTGACGATGATTGCCCCAATTCCATTTCCATAAGAATTCACATCTCTGTCAAATATCAAACCCCAATGCGATTCAGGATCAGGTCCTTCTTCAGGTAACGGCTCTTCACAATCTTTAGCTTTCAAGTACATGACATCTTCATCTGGGAAATCAAACTTGATGGATTGATAATCGTCAATTGGTTGGTGAGCCAAATGGTCGGCTAAAATACTCCCTTTGATTGCTTTCTGAGTGTGATACTCAATGTCATATTCGGATAACAACATCTGCCAACGGGCTATTCTTCCAGATAAGGCGGGCTTCTCAAAGATATACTTGATCGGATCCATTTTGGAGATCAACCAAGTGGTGTGGTTAATCATATACTGGCGCAGACGGCGAGCAGCCCAAGCTAAAGCACAACAGGTTTTCTCAAGCAATGAGTACCGAGACTCACAGTCTGTGAATTTCTTACTCAGATAATATACGGCATGTTCCTTTCTTCCAGTCTCATCTTGTTGACCAAGCACACATCCCATGGAATCCTCTAATTTAGTCAGGTACATAATCAAAGGTCTTCCTTCCACCAGAGGAATCAAAATGGGAGGTTCAAGAAAATATTCTTTGATGCTATCAAAAGCTCTCTGACAATCTTCTGTCCACACACATCCTTGGTTCTTTCGGAGAAGCTTGAAAATTGGCCCACAGGTAGCAGTCATATGAGATATAAATCTAGAAATATAGTTCAGTCTCCCAAGGAATCCTCTTACTTGTTTTTCCGTCTTGGGTGCGGGCATTTCTCGAATAGCTTTGACTTTATCAGGATCTACCTCAATACCTTTCTGACTGACAATGAAACCCAGAAGTCTTCCAGAACAAACACCAAAAGTGCACTTGTTGGGATTCAGACGGAGTTTATACTTTCTCAAACGCTGGAATAACTTCAATAAGTGTTCCAAATGATCTTCCTCAGTTTGTGATTTGGCAATCATGTCATCTACATACACTTCTATCTCTTTATGCATCATATCATGGAACAAAGCAGTCATGGCTCTTTGGTAAGTTGCACCAGTATTCCTCAAACCAAACGGCATAACCCGATAACAAAATGTTCCCCAAGGTGTAATGAAAGCTGTCTTCTCCATATCTTCTGGTGCCATCTTGATTTGATTGTAACCAGAGAAACCATCCATGAAAGAAAAGACTTTGAACTTCGTGGTACTGTCGACCAATACGTCAATGTGCGGTAATGGGAAGTCATCCTTTAGGCTAGCTCTATTCAGATCTCTATAGTCTACACACATTCGAACTTTGCCATCTTTCTTAGCAACAGGCACTATATTGGCTAACCATTGAGGATAGACCGATGTAACAAGGAAACCTGCATTAATCTGCTTTTGAACTTCTTCTTTGATCTTGTCAGCTATATCGGGACGAGTCCTTCTCAACTTCTGCTTAATCGGCGGACATTCAGGTCTCAACGGTAAACGATGCTCCACAATATCGTTGTCCAAACCTGGCATATCTTGGTAGGACCAAGCAAACACATCAACATACTCTTTGAGAAGCTCCAACATTTTCTCTTTGACCTCTGGGATAAGCAATGCTCCGACCTTAACTTCCTTCTTATCTTCTTCATCACCCAAATTGATCATCTCTACAGGTTCTTCAAACGGCTGAATAATCTTTTCATTGTGCTCAAGTAAACGGGAAATTTCATCAGGAATCTCTTCACTATCCTCTTCTTCGACTCTGAACACAGGGAATTCAAAGTTGGGAGAGGGCATAGGATCATTGTTTTCAATGGTTAAGTCATGGATTAATCTGCACATATGATTATGCTTTATTTTAGAAATCGATTAATATGAATGTTGTACAAATGAAACAAAATATTATTATATTTTCCTATTACTACCAATTAATTTTCATTACTATTTCCCAGAAAAAAGAAAAAATAAAGCAGTAGTGGACAAAATAACATTTTTATTTATGACGGGAAATACTTGAAACAAAGAGCCCAGACATTTCTCTTTTGCCTTGGGCAGAGCAAAATGATTTATTTTCATCATAGCCCGACACAAATACTTTTCGCCTTGGGCAGAGCGAAAGTTTTTCAAAAATAAAACAAAACATTACTCAGAAATGTGCATCACAACAGGAACATCAACAGCAATCCAGTTCTGGAAAACCACTCCATGCGTTACAAAATCGGGTAAATCCTCTTCAGAATCGTCTCCTATTATAGCATCAACCTCAGGAGGAGTCGGATGGATAAAACTTGCGCTTCGGAAAACCTCTTGAATCGGACGAGTAACCACTTCCTGCTTGACTCTCGCAGACACGGGATGAAAACCAAGACCTTCTCCAGACTTGTTCCCAGGCAAAGTCAACGCTTGGCCCCAACCTTCAGCCGAACCACTTTCAACCACTCGTCGCGCATCCTCAAAAGAAGAAATAGATGTCCCTTGCTTCTTCACTTCATTATTAGCAACAGATAGAGCTTGGAATTGGGTTCCAACATCCTCATCAGCATCAATAAAAGAGAAAGATGACAAATGGCTTACCACCATAGCCTGCTCTCCACCAATCATTACCAGCTTTCCATGCCTTACAAACTTCAATCTCTGATGGAGCGTTGAAGTGACTGCCCCTGCATCATGGATCCATGGACGACCCAATAGGCAACTGTAGGAAGCACGAATATCCATTACTTGAAAAGTGATCTGAAAAGTATTTGGGCCAATTACTATAGGAAGATCCACTTCACCAATGACAGTCTTCCTAGAACCATCAAACGCTTTAACAATTACTCCACTAGGTCTCATGGGAGCACCTTGATATGAGAGTCGAGACAATGTAGTCTTGGGCATTACATTTAACGACGAACCTGTATCTACCAACACACTTGATAAAGTATCATTTCCACAACTTATTGAGATATGCAAAGCCATATTATGGTTTCTTCCCTCCTCCGGAAGCTCTTCATCACTGAAACCAAGATTGTTACACGAAGTAATATTTCCCACAATCCCATCAAATTGGTCAACCGTCACATCATGATCCATGAATGCCTGGTCCAAAACCTTCATCAAAGCTTCTCTATGGGCAGCAGAATCTCTCAGTAAAGCAAGCAAAGTAATCTTGGAAGGAGTTTGCAGTAGTTGGTCCACAATCTTATATTCACTTCTCTTGATAAGCTTCAAAATCTCATCATCCTCATGATGAGGGATAGGTTCATTGGATCGGCCTATCTCAACCTTTGGTTCAACATTTCTCGCTGGAATTTCTACCGGTACGGGCCTCCTGACTTGAACTTCTGGTCTCTTCAAAGGTACTGCTGCAAAGACACGTCCGCTTCTCGTAACTCTACTCACATCAGCAATGTTAACAAAAGACGACCTTGTTGGTATAGGGACTTCTACCCCATTCTCAATCATTGTGGCGTTATACTTATACGGTACAGCTTGGTCTGAGTTGTAAGGCACGGGACCAGGTGGATAAATGGTCAAAGGAGTAACAGGTGCAGTCTGACTGTCGTAAACGATCTCTACTGATTCAGGAAAATTGAATTGTGGTATTATAACATTCACTTCATCCTCCGGATCTCTGTCATATGTAATAGTGATAACCCTCTGGTCTAACAACTTCTGAATATCCTCCTTCACAATAGGGAAATCAACCTCTCTCGAACAAAATTCACAAACATCATAATCATGCTGATTCCTAACAAAGGCAAGTCTTCTTAAACTCTGATGTAACCTGATCAACGACTCTCTTATGTGTTCAACTTGAAAAACTCGAAACTTTCCCGGAAAACCTTCCACCATATTCACTGATGCTGCCCCATGTCGAGGCAAAGGATTATCTCTAACATTTGGATTAACATCCTTGAAAGACAAGATACCATTCTTAAT
The DNA here is from genome assembly GCA_948472305.1 of Vicia faba. Lineage (NCBI taxonomy): Eukaryota > Viridiplantae > Streptophyta > Magnoliopsida > Fabales > Fabaceae > Vicia > Vicia faba. The sequence continues at coordinate 983,722,512 of OX451736.1, read as the reverse complement.
CAATCTCTGCACGTCTGCCTTTAGAGCAAAACAATTTTCAAGGTTGTGCCCCGGCGACCCTTGATGATATTCACAAAACTGATCCGCCTTGTACCACGGAGAAGTACTGTTTGGTGCGACAGGAGGAGGCTTCGTCGTTATGAGGTTCTTTCTGATAAGAGCAGGGAACAATTCAGTATAACTCATAGGAATGGCATCGAATTGCGGTTTTCTTGGTGAACGATTCTGGTTGTTGAATGGATAAGCCTGTTGTCGAGGCTGCTGCTGAAACGGCCGTTGTTGAGTTGGTGGGGTTTGATGAGTTGGGGTCATCAAAGCTGGGCGGACAGCCGGGGTGACTGCCGCAACGTGTGAGTAACCTCTCCTCGGTCTCCCTGGGAAGATCACGCTGATATCCTGTTCTTTTCTTTTTGGGAAAACACTTCCAAACTTCTTGATACTGCTAGACGGACTTCCTTCTTTAACCAAATGCCCTTCACGAATCCCTTCCTCCAACCGCATGCCCATGCTTACCATTTCGGTGAAGTCACTGGGTGCGCTGGCGATCATTCTTTCATAGTAAAAGGAACCTAAAGTCTTCAAGAATATCTTCGTCATCTCTTTCTCCTCAAGAGGAGGATAGATTTGAGCAGCAATTTCACGCCACCTCTGGGCGTATTCCTTAAAAGATTCTCTGTCCCACTGCGACATCGCCCGGAGTTGATCCCTGTCCGGCGCCATGTCAAAGTTGTACTTATACTGGTGGACAAAAGCTTCGCTAAGATCGTTGAAGTTGCAGATTTGAATACTGTCTAAACCCATATACCACTTTAGAGCAGCACCCGTCAAACTGTCTTTAAAATAGTGAATCAACAAGTCATGATCATCGGAATACGTAGACATCTTCCTCACGTACATAGTCAAGTGACTCTGAGGACACGAATCACCCTTATATCTTTCAAAGTCTGGCACTTTGAATTTTGCTGGAATCTTGACATTCGGAACTAAACAAAGGTCATGAGTGTTCTTCCCAAACAAATCCTTCCCCTTTAGCGCTCTGAGCTCCTTCTGCATTTCTTGGAATTGGTCTTGAAATTCCTCCATTCTATCAAAAAGACCCAAACTTTCAGCAGGCTTGGCAGGATAAGTAGGTTCATTCAAGTATGGCGCAGAGTGAACCACAGGAGCGACAGTTGTCATTACCGGTTGCGGAAAAGGTGTTACAGACGGGATTACCGACAGCATGGCAGTTGTCTCTGGTTGAGGAAGAGACAAAGTAGGTTGAAACATAGGCTGTACGACAGGCTGATACCCCTCTGGAACAAAGTTGTAAGGCATTCCCACGGAAAACCTTTTGGCATCTGATGTTGAAGCGGAGAGTTGATCTGAGTCACAGATGTTGGAACAGTGACAATCTCAGAAACCACAGTAGTTGAAGTCTGAATCTCAGCAGCCGTAGTCGATGGCTGATTCTGAACAGCCACCAAACTTTCCACTAGCGCAGTTAACTTTTCCATACCGACACGAAGGGTAACGACCTCCTCACGAAGCTCGTGGTTTTCCTGTTCCAGATCCTCCATCTTCCTCTGTCGATTGGCTTGATTATCGTATCAATGAGACAACTTGACAACCCTTGGAGTGGAAAAAGAAACAAGGATAAGACTCTAGAAAACATGTGAAGTGGAATGTTGGATGATGCATGATGTGTGATGGAAATGATGATTCATTTTAATAGTTTTTCAAGGAACTTCGATAATTTTGCACACATCGATGGTAAAGGAATTTGGAACAACAAAAACTCAATCCATTAATCAAAAGCGGTAAATTACAACTTACAACTTCGGGACAACAAAACAATAAATTACAATTTTGGGATAACAACCCAATAATAAAAGCGGTAAACTACAACTTTGGAACATGAAGCCCATAGTAAAGCAGTAAATTACAACTTTGGAAACACGAAGCCCATAATAAAAGCAGTAAATTACAAATTCGGAACATGAAGCCCTTTTACAGAGTTTTACAAAATGACATCAATAAAATAAAACTAAAAGCTAAATATCACTCAGAATCATCAGATGAAGGACCAAATGCCAACTGTAACCGGAGCTTCCTGATCTTCTCTTCATAAAAGTCTTCCATCTCTTTCTTCTCAGCCACCAGTCGATCAATGATTTCCTTTTGCAGATCGGGAACAAAAGCAACGCTTACCGAACCTTCCTTCTTTCTCTTCCTTTCACCAGCATACTTCTTCAGTAAAGCATCCTTTTGACGAAGCTTCTCATCACGATCAATGAACCAGACGTCTTGAATAAAGAGTAAGTCCTCCTTTTCCTTTAGTTGTCGAATCAGGACCCGATTCTCATATTCAAACATATTATACCTCTCTCTCTCCAAGCATCTCTCTCGGACTTCATCCTAGCCAGATTTCCTTGGTATTCTCCCATATTCTCGATAGGGATATCAACAGATGATGATGCAACAGTAGGGAATAAAGGTTTCTCCAGTTTATAGGGCATCTTGAGAGCACAAGCCCTAGCACGGACCCATTGTAGGTAAGGCTCCAGAGAAACGACACCCCTATGTCCTAACATGTCTCTCCCTTTCCTATGGATGTGGCGCCAAGCTCCTTCGATCTCCCTCTTAGCTGCCTGATGATCTTGTCCTTCTTGCAAAAAGAAACCACTCACATGGATGTTGTTCGGCTTGTCCCTCATCGGGTATCCAAACTGACGGCGCGCGAGAACAGGGTTATAGTTAATTCCACCTTTCGTACCAAGAAGGGGCACGTTAGGAAAATCACCACAGCTATCGATGATCTTCACATCATAGTAAACTCGATTATACCAATCAATGTCGAAATGAGTGAGAGCCATAATTTTTGGCGCCCATCGCGGCTCCTTCTCGAGATCCCAGAAAACATCAGACCCAGGTAGATGAGAAACATACCACTGATACAGCAACGGTGCACAACAAATAATCATCCCTCCTTGATAAGAGTTTCGAAGATGGATGGAGTAGTAGGTATCTCCTAGCAGCGTAGGGACCGGATTTCCAATCAAGAAAATTCTGATGGCGTTGATATCCACAAACTTATCAACGTTAGGGAACAAGAATAGACCATGAGCGAGTAAAGCAAAGACGTCTTCAAAGGCGATAATATCCTTTATCTCAGCGAAATGACGAGCTTTCCTCAACAGAAACTGCACAGACAAACCTCAGATTCCCCCCTTTGTAGTCATGTTCTCCTCTATCTCTGATTTCTTCAAATGGGTGATGGTTGCTATCTCGTGAGATTTGGGTTCCTCTTCTAAGCCAGAAAAAGGAACACAGTCGGTGATCGGCAAACCAAGTATGTAGGAGTACTCTTCTAAGGTGGGCATCAACTGGTAATCCGGAAAGGTGAAACATCAGAACAAAGGATCGTAGAATTGGACCAACGTATTAAGGATACCTTCTTTCATCTTGTGCTTCATGAGAGGTATAATGGACCCATACTTTTTCTGAAAATCCGTCGGGTTCTTGATCTTAGGAATTAAACTCTTCAGTTCTTCAATCTCGGGCTCCTTAAAACTAAAACTTCGAGTGTTTCTCCTTCCAAATTCCATAATAATAGTACCTGAGATGTCTTCAAAAATCATTCCTAAGTTCCTTGAGAAACAAGTTTTTTACAAAAAATGTTGATGAATGCATGAATGAATGATAATGCAACAGTCACACACAAGTCCACAAACATGGGGTTCAAAGGTTCAACGTTTCAGCATGGAGTCAAGGGTAAAGCCCACCCCAAGGTATGTACTAACGGTTCAATCACACCTGTAAGACAAGGTTCTAAAAGTTCCCAGAGTCTACATTCCTCCTTCGGATATTACCAACGTCTTGATTACTCAATAATTAGCAATATTCTCAAGAGAAACTCATCCGAGCGTAGCATCGCGTAACAACTACTTCCGAATTACTCCGTTATAGTCTCCGCACTACACCTAAAAAGGCCAAGATGGGTTAGGGTTCTACGGTCCTCAATTTCTCTGGCTCCTAGGTCGAAAATAATAATGTCTTCCCGATTACTCGGTAAACAAATATTAAGTTCAAGAGGGCCTTCCATTGAGTGGGGGATCTCATGCCTCCTTCTTCGGAATTACTCCCTCAAAGTTAACATGACTGTACCGCCCGTCCTATTCCTTAAGTGTAACTTAATCCGGGTATAGGATTCGTCCTTTGCAAAAAACCCAAACAAACCCAATTTAAACACATAATCAAACAAATCAAATAATAATAAAACAGATAAAACAAACTAGGCTTAACCCACTTAGGGATGGACCTGCAAGAGGTCAATCTTTCCCCAGCAGAGTCGCCAATTCTGTAGCGATAAAAAATGTAGCGGGGTAAATCGGAGGTCGAATTATTGATTAATTCGTCTCACAAAAGCAAGAGTCGTCGCCGCGCTTTATTATTTCCAAGGGAAAAGGGGAAAGAGCGAAATAAAATCCTAAATATGCAATGTAAATAATACTTTTAAAAGTAATAAAAATACAAGGCGTTTTTGAAAGAGATCTATGGTTCGGGGGTTGGTTATACAATGGGAAGGTATTAGCACCCAATGTATCTATAGTATTCTATAGGAACCTTTTGAAATATCTGTTTATAAAAATTCGCTTGTTTGATCGAAATAAATTGTTTTGGCCGAAAAAGGGGTACGGACGGGTTTTTGAAGATACGACGACCTAATGTCGAAATTTTTGCTTAAAAGGTATGAGTTTTGAAAAGATTGAAGATTTGGGGAAAAATTGTCTTAAGTTTTAATGAAATGAAGATATTCGCGTGATTGGACTTGAGGACATGAAGTCAACAAATTTAATCATTTTTCCCTTGGATTTAGACGTAAACAGAATAAACAAGTAAAGACGAAATAATTGACAGAAAATTATGCAGATAATGATATACAACAATTAAATAAAAGACTAAATGGTGTGAACATGCATTTTTTAGATTTTTGTTTAATAGGTATAACGCAAGAGAATTAATTAAAGAAAGGATAAAATGTTTTAATTCTTAAATTCTATTTTTTTTTTATATTTTTGTATTAGTATTAACTAAAGCGAGGGAAATAATTTAAAGAAAATAACATGTTTTTAATTTTAAGTCATTTTTATTCTTATATGTTTTTTAGTATTAATATAAAGCATTATTTTTAAGAGTTATTAAATAATTAAACTAAATTAAAACTTAAAAGTTATTTATTTAAATCTAATTAAAAAAAGGGATACTAAAAATTACTAAGTTAAAACCTAAAGCTAAACTTAATAAAAGATCCAGTTATTTAAAATTGTCTAATTAAAAAAAACACCTCTTATTTGATTAAATCTAATTAACTAAATTAATAAAATTCTATCAAAACTAATAGAAAATAAATAGAAGTAGAGGTATATAAAAAAAGGGGTAGATAATCAATAATTACATGGGCCAAAGGGGTTTCCAAGGGGGCCTAATCAGGGGTAACAAAAAAGGGAATAGGGGGTGTTAAATAAAATTCGTTGGGCTTAGGCAGGGAACCGGGTTTAGGTCCAACATATTTGTTAAGGGTTAAACATAATGTTTAGTTTAGGGTTAGCAGAGGGCTTAAGGGTTCACAGCAACGGCGCTCATTTGCTCGTCTTCTTTGCTTTCGCGTTCTTCTTCGTCTCACATGCCCGCTTCTGAACTCTCTTATCCATTGCCACCAGTATCCTCAATCTTCTTCTTCCCTCCAGCAAAGCAATAGGGCGACAGATTCACGGTAAATTTCATTTTCTATTTCGTTAGGGTTTTGTTACGATTTGCATGTTTATGATTTGTGTCCATTTTTCTGACTTCTTGTTATTAATGGTTGTTTGAGGTATTTTGAAAGAAAAAGAGCGTGAAATGTTACCTGGAGACGGAGGAGGGAGGTTGGGGGATACGGGTAGGAGGCCAAGGCAAGGGGAAACGCGTGATGCTTGCTTGGTATCCTGGTTTGTCTTCTTTGTCCCTTTTGTTTAATGATGAAAACCCTGAAAACGAACTTTATCTTCTTCCTCTTGGTACCCTTTGTGTGCTTTACTGTTGCCTTCGAATGTTTTTCTTCTCTTCTTCTTTATTGCGCTTCTGTTGCTCTGGATGCTTTGAATGCTTTATTGTTGCCTTCGAATGTTTTTCTTCTCTTCTTCTTTATTGCGCTTCTGTTGCTCTGGATGCTTTAAATGCTTTATTGTTGCCTTTCTTATTGGCCCGTGATGATTACTTCTGAGGCCTTTTTTGTGTGCTTGAATATGCCATCGTTGGAATATTTGTTTTGACTGGCTTTCCTTCTTCTTCCTTCTGACTTGCTTCAGTTGCCTTTCTAATGGCCTATGATGATTACTTCTGAGGCCTGATGCTTGACTATTCCTTTTTGTTTGGTTGTGGCTAGAAACGGGTTATTGATGGTTATTGATGGTTAATGGTTTTTGTAAGGATTGACAGTAGTTTAAGGTTTTAGGCCATAAGTTTTACTGGTTTTAGGCCATATTGGTTTAAAGCTTGGTGATGGCTTTGGCTTTGAAATGGATTGACAGTGGTTTGAATTTTTTTGGTGATGGCTTTTACTGGTTCATCCAGGTTATGGAAACATGTTTTATGGTTTTATGGTTTAGGTCATGGCTTTCGTGTTTTGACAGGGTATGCTGTTTTTTAGGCCATGGGTTTGGTTGGAGATAGCAGGTTCTACTGGTTTTTTAGGATGGTACAGGTTTTACTGGTTTATGCCATAAGGTTTTACTGGTTTTATGCAGTAGGTTCTTGATGGGAGGTTTTGGTACCTTGAGAATTTTTTGTATTGAACTTGACAGATTTTTTTGGTTTTTTGAATTGGCTGCTTGTATTTTTTGACAGTTTTGTTTCTAGGCCTTTTTAACAGGTTGGACTCTCTCCCTTTTGAAGGGGTTTCTTGTTGTTGTTATAACAGTTTGTCCTTCCTCCCTTGAGGTTTACGTTACAGGTTGTATATTTTAACTATATTTTTGCCTTCTCTCTGCACATTATGCTGCTACATCAGTTTGTCTCTATTCTTTTTCATGCTTATCTTTTCTCTACTGTATTGCTGCTGATTCTGTTTTCTATCCAATTCCTGCCTAAGGCCAAAACCTGTAAAAACCAACTCTTCCTCTCTTCTCTCTTTCAAGTACAATTTGATACATTAAAAAATGATGTACTGTACCTGGTTCTGAAAAATCAAGCTGGAAAATGATGAGAAATGGAAAATATACTTTGCTTGCATATTTGGTCTTAATATTGCCCATCTCTCTTTGTCTACTGCATGGGAGCCTTATGTTTTGACTTCTTCCTATATTTTGGCATGTTTACGTTGCATGTGGCTTGTGTGGAAAATTGCATATGCTGTTTGTGTTATGCATTTGACAATGCAGTTTTGACAAAAAGAATTTATGCATATTGGTTTTTGAAATAGGCAGTTTATAATTAAAATGCAATTTTGACCAAAAAATGAAATTGTGCATATTTTAACTTGTGCATTCATTTTTATCAATAAAAATTCATCCCTTTTTGTGAACCGGGAGAAATCTCGTGATTTGCAAAAAGGGTAAAAACTGATTCCAGCCGTTTGCTTTTAATGATGAACGCTAAAATTAATTTTTCGCTTTTAATTATATTTATTTCTGACTTTTTCTTTTAATTTTTGCAGGTAAAATCAAATGAACATTAAAGAAGCATTGGATAGAAGATGAAGATTTAGAATCTTAGAAAAATAGTTTTTATTTTACTTTAAACATTTTATGTAATTGTTATTGTAAACTTTGTACATAATACAGTATTTAAACAACAATTGTAATAATTAGAATAAAGATGAATAAAATTCTATCATTTCAGTTAATTCTTTTCTTCTTTCCAATTATCTATTTTATCATGTATAATTCTTTAAATTATATAATAACTGAAAATCAATTCCAATTATTTAAATTTAGAATGATAAATAATTAAATAAACCTCATTGATCAATTAACTTCTCTTCAATCATTTACTTCATTATTTATAATTGTTCTAAATTATAATAACTGAAAATAAAATTTCAATTATATTAAACTTAGAATAATAAATAATTAGATAAACATTGTTGATCAATTAATAAACTCTTTTCAAATATTTATTTTATTATTTATAAATCCTTAAATTATATAATAACTGAAAATAAATTCCAATTATTTAAATTTAAGGTAATAAATAATTAATAAACATCGTCTGATCAATTAATAAACTTCTTTTCAAGTATTTACTTTATTATTTATAAATGTTTAAATTATATAATAACTGAAATAAATTCCAATTATTTAAATTTAAGATAATAAATAATTAATAAACATCGTTTTAGCATTGATCAATTAATAAATTTAACGTTCAGAAAATAAACAACTCTTGACTTGAAAAAGTTATGAATTTTAAAACTGCTTTTGAAAATTGATAAAAATAGGTTAAAACACTTGCAATGTAATGATGCATATGGGAGATGGTATCTTAGGTCAAAATTTGGGGTACAACACAAATGTAAACGCCTTTTTCACAAGCTGATTTCTTAAAATCAATAGAATATCTTCTTTCAAGTATACGTATACTTTTCTTTTCAACCTTTTTACTATTTTGTTTGCAAAAAAAAAAAAACAACGTCCAATATTTTTGTTAAGCATGAGCATATAAACTTCGTGGGCCTTACACGGAAATGGTAATACAAGTCATGGTTGGTCGATCGCTTGAAATATGGATAGCAAACACAACTACTACTGTGCAAGGGGCATGTTTGTTTCTCTGATTGATAGGATTCGCATTCACTTCACTAGTGGATGCCTTGCCATTTTGTTTCACAGCTCCATGTTGTTGGTGAACGTCATGGGTCAGGGTAATTTCAAGATTACGGCAGGTCGGCGAGATCGGCGAACCTAATTGGAGATATTTCTTCCCCATAATGGCTTTTATTACGTTTCTTTGCTGCACTTTCATGTGTTATCTTGATTGATTGTTTTAGCATTGTCTGCATATAGGATTTTGTTTACAGCCGAATGTCAGTATTGATGCATTGCATATTTTTGCCTTGAAAAAAAATTGTTTCATTTTACTTAATCCATCCAGTATCATTCTTTAATCGATTTTTCGGGAATTTTGATACCAATTGTGCCAATTCTTTTGCTTAGCCAAGAGTGTGGAGGAAGGAGTTTAGCTAAAATCGATGACTGTAATATTATGCTTTTGAGTAGAACCCCGTTGACGATGTACATGCATTGCTTTAATCCCCAAACACTGGAGATATAAGGGAGTTAGACCCTCGTTAACCCCTCCGAGCCTTCGAAGTAGGAGTTTCTTTTCTGTTAAAAAAACTTGTTTTTTTTAACTTGAGGCAGGGTAGATGTTCAGTTGATTTGACCAAGCATTCAAATTTCAGAAGGAATGTCCCATCTGAGGATCATCACATTTTATCTTTCGCATCATGAGATCAGGAAAAATGTCAAAACCACGATGTTCATTTCCTCATAAATTTCTGAGGTCGAGATCGAATCGATACAATAATGGCTATCCCTCGCCGACCAAGGAATGAGGCATTTGTTTTAAAAAAAAAAAGAGAAAAAGAAAGAAAAGATTCAAAAACCTAAAGTCACATTGACTTGTTCGAAAGTGGAAAGTATGAATAAGAAAGAAACAAAAAGTCCCTCTAAGTCAAAACTTGAAAACAAGTCGCTTGGGCAAAAGTTAGGGCATCCCGCTGGACCCCCAAAATTAAAATTCAAAAGATTTTGTCCAGGCAAAAGTTAGGGAAAAGAAGAGCCTAAAAGGTCGAGAAAAAAGATTATTCAATGAAATTTTCATCAAAAGAAGAGGAACAATAATATAAAAAAAAACAAAAAAAAACAAAAGTTAAGTAACAATCATGTTGGAGAATTTTTCGTGATCACTCAACCATTACAAATTCTTTTGAAAGACGAATGCTTGTGATGAGTCAGCTGAATTTAGGACAGGAGAATATCACGAAGGGGGTGGGCACCAAATAACTTGAGCCTTGAAAACCTTTTTAAAAAAAAACATGAACCAGGCCACATTACAACCTTTAAAAGTCCTAACTGAAACAAGGGTTTAACTCAAAAGCATACTACAACAGGATAGCTTTGCTTAAAACTCCCAAATATGTGTTGCATATCCATGTTGGTTTCTTATCACCCGCATTTTGACTCATTTTTCTAAAAAAAAGGGAGGGAGAAAAGTTTTGAAAATTTTTGCACTCTAGCCAGTGATTCATTCACAACAGAGATGCGACACTTTGTTAAGGTTTTCAACTTCAAGGATTAAATGATCATCGCACCAGATCTGTCATTCCCAAAATAAACATCTTCCTACATGCAAAACATTTGTTTGACATCAAAAAAAGAGTTTACACGCTGAACACCTGTAAAAAGTTTAATGATTGTCAGGAAGGGAATATTTGCCTTTCTTCTGTTAGACAAAGCCCATTTTTGAATAGGACTTTACCTATTCCCAGTGAAGTTTCGTTTCTGCAACGAAGTTTTGTTGCCCCAGGAATCTTCTTTTAAAGGCTTCATTCTGAGACTTCAAGTTTGGATATGTCGCACATCCCCAGTGGAGTTGTTTAAATGGGAACTCACATTCTGAAGAAGTTTTAACTCCCCAACAGAATTGCCAACAAAGATCCCTCGCCTTTACCTCTCATTTCCCAGCCGATCTACTGACTGAGGCATCCTTAGGTTAAGATCTTTCCTTATCCCCAGTAAGGTCGATACTATGTGACTATTTGCATGATCCATCCAATGGTTGCATTCCAAAAATCTCTCTCCAACAAAAATCTTCAACAGAGTTTTGTCTCCCCGGTAGAGTCTTGTTTCCTCAGCAGAGCCCTGTCCCCCCAGCAAAGGTTTTCGTCCCTCACGTCAGGTTTTTTGTTTTGGTATCATCCTCAACACTGTTGCGCGTTGTCTTTTCCAAAGATTACAGTCTTGCCCTGATTTTTCCCCTCAAAATGTCTAATCTTCTCCAGAAGCTACAGTGTCGATCTGATCTTCTCTAGGAGTTTGTAATTTATTTTTGCAACTCCTCTCAATGTTTGTGGACCGTTTCTACTGGTTGCTCGTATGTTATTCCCTGCGAAGCTTCATCTCTTCGAGGTTCCCTCTCTAGCGGTTCCCCATATTTTCTCCTCACCTTTGGATTTTGCAATTTATTTATGCGAGTCTTGTCAGATCCTGACTTCTTCGTTATTGGCTTCTCAGTTGGCCATTCCCCAGTGAAACTTTTAAACATGAATCATCACATTTTCATCTACCAAAACGCGTGGCATCTCCATTATATGGAGCATTGAGCTATATAAAAAGAATTCAAACATGCATCGGAACATAAGCCATTATTGTTTTTGTTGTCCCCAGTGAATTTGCTAATACTTCGGATTAAATCCCCAGCGAGGTCTTCGTCCTCATTATCTCGGTTTCATCCCCATACCAATATCCTTTTGACGTCAATCATTTGTTTGAGTGTCTACTCTTGACTATAGTTTAGTTTCACCCTGGCTCGGTCTTCTCGGGTTTATTCTTCACTACCCTCTCTGGTTCATTCTAATGTCTATTAATGCACCTTCTGAATAGCAGTTTCTTCCTGATATTCCCTTTCAGTAGGTTTTTAGGTGTACGCCCTAATCTCCTTTTTTTGGGTCGAGCATCGCCTTGTCGCCTGTGCATGAAATCCAGTTTCGTCCTGGTACTCATCTAGTTTAGTTCTGCCTAACTAGTTATTGAGTCGAGTTTTGTCTCGTTTTTGCTTTCATACCTTGGACCCTTTGATGGTGTTCGTTTACCGAGTGCAGTGTTCGTACTGCGTCCCTGGTTTGAAATCAGTCTCCTTTGTTCCTTGGATTCTTCTATCAGTTTTCTTCATTGTTTAATCCATTGACCTGAGACCAGCAGGTGCTCTGAGAAACATGCACTCTCATCATTTTTCTATGGGCCGAGTTTCGCCTCGTTACCCGTGCGTGAAATCCAGTTTCGTCTTGGCACTCATCTAGTCTAGTTTTGCCTAACTGGTTATTGAGTCGAGTTTCATCTCGCTTTTGTTCCTCATTTCTGAGATTCTTTCAGATCCTTCATACTGTCTATCTTAGTTGAGATTAGCAAGTGCTCCTAGAATCACGCACTCTAGCCACTTTTGCTTTGGGTCGAGCTCAGAGTTTCGCCTCCTCACCCGCGTACACTTTCTTTTCCAGAGCTTAGTTTTGCCTATACTTTGGTTTGAGTTTTATCTCACCCCTTTTTGAAGCCCAGTTTTTCCCTGGCACATTTATCCGGAAGTTTAGTTGTGTCTACTCTTCTTTGTTTTTGTTCTATTTCAACCTGCGTTATAGTTTCATCCTGGCACATGTCTTGGGGGGTTTCCTGATTCTTTTTTCTTTCTTCTTCAAGAGTGTAAATTTTCGGGTTCGTTTGTATTCAATCATCTTTAACTCTGAACGCTTGAAAGTTGTCACTTTTCTCACTTATCATGTTGAAGATATTTGAATAGGGGCAGTTGTTGCACCCCAAAATTTACCCTTTTAATTTTGGCTTATGTTTCATCATGAATATCATATTGCATTGCATTCATACATTGTGATGGGATAAAGGTACTTTGGTTATCAATTCTTCCTCAAGCTTTGAAGGTTGATTGCATTGGCAAGTTGCTCAAGTAGGATCTTTATCATCTAAACCTCTGGATCTTTCAAGCTCAAAAGTTTTTGCATATCTCAAGATGTTTTATCCATCTCTTTGGATCATCAGAGGATTGAAGTTTGTGATTGATTATAAGGGGAATCACTCTTTTGATTCACCAGTCAAAATTAAGGTTTTGTTTGATCAAGGCTATTGATGCATGTTCAAGTTTTTATTTGGAAGTTATAACATCTCATTGGCATTTGAAAGGTCTCTGTACAAGAAATTGGTCAAGATGCCCAGAGGATTTGAAGTTTTGCAGATGATTCATCAGTCTCCTAAGGTGTTGACCAAAACTAGGGTTTGGTATTTCATCAAGATTTCTTAAGAATTTTGAAGTGAAACTTTATATATGGCCTCTATATGTTTGAAAGATCACATGTTTGATGTTTTGATCATCAATTTTGAAGGGAAGAGGATCAATTGATTTAGAGGGGAAAAATGGTCATTTTTGGTCAAAATCAGTCAAAGTCAAGGTTGACTAAGTGAACTTTTGGCCAACCATCATGTGATACGGTGGGAGAACTGACTCGATGTTTTGCGTTAGTGTTCACAAATGTTGCGGTTTAGCAAGAGTCGCCACCGACTTTTCTTTTATCCAAAAAGGAAAGGTGAAAAAGCACAGGAAAGACCTTTAGAGATGTTTTCTTGAGTTCGGGGGGTAGATTATGAAAAGGGAAGGTATTAGCACCCTTTTCATCCATGGGTTTCCATGGGATCTTAGTTACTCGCTTAGATCACTTGCTTTTGTTTAAATGTGCTTGTGGTGTTGTTTTTTTGAAAGTATTTTGAAAATGTAACTTTGTAATGATTCTCGTTTCTATAAGAACGCATACAAAGTGTTTGTTTCGAAAATAGTTCAAAGATGTGTTCGTGAGATGTGTTTTCAAAGTATTTTGAAAAGGTATATTCTTTGTAATGGTTCTCGTCTCTATAAGAACGCGTACAAAGTGTTTGTCTTTTGAAAATGTTTCAAAGTGAGAGTGTTGGTGCATAAAATGTTTTTGTTGTGAGCAAGCGAGTAACTAGGAGCGAACCTACCTACTTAAAAGGTCTTAGATGTGCTTTTCCTCCTCCTTTAGATGTTGCTACCTTACCATTGATTTGGTAGGAAGCCCCATCGTTGGATGTAGAGGGACGGGCGTTTGGGTCATCGTATGACCATGATAGTAATGTTGTGAGACGACTTAGCATTTTTCTTTAGGGACTAAGATAATTTTGAAAGGCAACTTTGATAGCGTCATCGAGGGACTATGATCTTGTATTTCGATTTTTTTTTGCTAACATATCCCACATGCATAACATGGCCATTTTTAGGCAACAAGTGGAATTACCCTAAGGGTGCATGTGTGCAAGTGTGTTTGATTGCATGCATTTGTCTTTGATTTTTGGTGGTCTACTTGTTGGTTTTATTTTGCCATACACGCCTAATTACTATACAGTATAAGGAAAACCGTAAATTGCGGAAAATGAAATTCTACGCTATTACAATATTTAGGGGATGGGGGTACATATGTACGAATGGGGATTGCAAATAGAAATAAGTCCTAAGTTACTATTACAACCATATTGAAATGTATAAGAATGTACAAGGAAATGGACTTGTTTAGAAAATGTTTTTGTCTTATGGAATTAAATTAAAAGGAAAATATTTTTATGTTTTTATATTAAGATTAAAAAAGAAAATAACTGCAAAGTAGAAACAGCGTTGCTGCAAACAAAGAAACAAGGATCAGATGTTCTGAATCCAGGCGCGTGACTCAGAAGGAAGCGTCAGAATTAGAAGTTTTGATTTGGTACACTCTGAGTTCCTGCAAGAAACGTTAGATGACAAACACAGAGGTTCTAGGTGGTATGCAGCCAACGAACCAAAAGTCATAAGTTTTGTATTACACTAAAATAGTGAGCAAACGTCAGCAGTTCAGTGCATTATCAGCATGTGAAAGTCATAAACTCTGAGTGTTTGAAAACAATTGATGGAAACATCAGAGGTTCATTGTATTTGACATGTGAAGATAACTCATAAGTTCTGTGATGTGTTAAGATTGTGAGTGAACATCAGAAGTTCTGTATTATGTTGAGCCAGTGGGTGAACATCAGAAGTTCAGTGTGTGTTAACAGTGAGAAAAATTATGGAAGTTATATGTGTTAAAACAGTGAAGAGAACTCAGAAGTTCTGCGTGCTTAAACAGTGAGAAAATCCTAGAAGTTCTGTGTGTTAAAATAATGAGTGAAAAACAGAAGTTCTGTGTTACATTTCAGCTCTTAATCAGCACAACAACAATTTATTCAGTTCAGCAAATCAGAATGATAACAGCACAACAATTTATAGAAGTTCTAATCCTAATTCTGAGCCTAGCATTATTCTAGAAGTTTTGATCCATAGTTTTTTAGTTCATGCAATGATATGTACAACATTAATACTATGATATTTACATGATAATGATGTTTAGAATGAAAAACAAGTAAAGTCAGAAAGACTTACCCGGAGTGTGCTTGGAGCTTTGAGTGGCTGCCTTTGGATGTTCTGAATCAGCAAGAGAGATGGAAGAGTAGTCGTGTTGTTTGGTTCAAAGGGAAGAACAAAGGTTTTTTCTGTTTGGTATTTCTAGATTTTTATGAAGGTTTTACAAATTCCTTTTCTCTCTTTTGGCCAATCTCTCTCTTCAAAAGCCAGCCCCTTGAACGTGTGATGGAGCCAAGTATTTAGATGAATTTGCTGTGACTTTGGGGGGAAAAAGAAAATAGGATTTGAACCTGTTTTGGAATCCTCTTCCTTTGCATTTTCATCACAGTTTTCGTATGCTAGTTCGGTGTAATCATGAGATACATGCGTAGGCTGAGCCAGCTGTTGGTCTTAGGTCTGCAGCAAGTTGTATAAGCAAGGTTTTTGGGATTTGGTTAAGCTATGACCAAAGTGTTGAAAATAGCCTTCATGTGCTGAAGCGCCACCTTTTCTTTGAAGCAAGCATGGTGGCTGTCAGCAGGAATTAAGGAAAAGCACAAGCAAAGTTGCTATCCCAAGACAGTAGAGGTACATGTGATGAAGATCCTTTGGATAAAGACTCAGAAGGTGGTTGTGAACATTAAATGATGATGACACTTATCACAACCAGAAATCCTACAACGTGATACTCTACACCAAGGCTTAGTTCAGGATCAGAAGTTCTGCTTCAACGTAGCGTCCCATCTTCTGATCCTCTCAACTTTTGGCTCCATCATGTTCTGAAGGAGCTTTCAGACTTTCTAGAAAGCTTGCAGCATGCTCCTTAACCTTCTTTGCATTACCCTTAACAAACTCTGATTGAACTTGCGTAGATGCTGAAGAGCCATATTCTGACTGCACCTGCCTGGAGGCTGGCTCAGAAGTTCTGAAGTGTCATTTTTCTTAAATACTTAGAAAAATCCCAAGTACTTAGAAACTTGCTTTTTCATAGTTAATTTTACTTTTGAACTTTTTGATGATACAAACTTCATATTCCAACATGTCTTGATGAAATATGATTTTTGAGATTTTGATCCAAAAGTCAAAGTTTGACTTTCCTGTGTGCCAAATGATCATTTTTCCCTTGTGAGTGATTTGCTTAAAAAATGATAATTCAAGGCTTGGAATTGGATGGAAGAAAATTTGAAGATCCAAGGTGATTCCTTGGGAAATGAGAGGGCAAATTTTAGGGTACAACAGTTGCCCCTGTTCAATCTTCTTACACCTGAAGAGTTAGATTGGTAATTCTGCCATTCGTGACTTGAAGGTGGAAGATGATTGAACACTAGAGTGCCCAGAAAATTTGCACTCGAAGATGTGTTAGTTGATTATGTGGGGAATGGGCTTAAAGATGCCATTGAATGGGCTTAAAGATGCCATTTGGAGTGGTAATGGATAGTTGTTGGAGATGGGCTTAAAGATGCCATCCAGAAATGATTGTTGGACTGTATTTGAAGGTCTCTTGTTGCCTGTTTTAACTAGAAGAAATAAATCTAACCAAAGAAGGTCTTTTTTTAATAATGATGTGTGATGAAGGAATATGAAATGATTGCTACTCCAAATAGATGATGAGGGAATCTTGGATGACTTCTATCTCAACAGGATGATGAAGGAATCTTGGATGATTACTACCTCAGCATGATGATGAAGGAAACTTGGACGATTACTACCTTAGCAGGATGATGAAGGAATCTTGGACGATTACTACCTTAGCAGGATGATGAAGGAATCTTGGACAATTACTACCTCAGCAGGATGATTAAGGAATCTTGGACGATTACTACCTCAGTAGGATGATGAAAGAATCTTGGACGATTACTACCTCAAAAGGATGATGAAGGAATCTTGGACGATTACTACCTCAGCAAGATGATGAAGGAATCTTGGACGATTACTACTTCAAAAGGATGATGAAAGAATCTTGGACGATTACTACCTCAACAGGATGATGAAGGAATCTTGGACGATTACTACCTCAGCAGGATGATGAAGAAATCTTGGACGATTATTATCTCAGCAGGATGATGAAGGAATCTTTGACGATTACTACCTCAGCAGGATGATGAAGGAATCTTAGACAATTACTACCTCAGCAGGATGATGAAGGAATCTTGGATGATTACTACCTCAGCAGGATAATGAAGGAATCATGGATGATTACTACCTCAGCAGGATGATAAAGGAATCTTGGACGATTACTACCTCAAAAGGATGATGAAGGAATCTTGGACGATTACTAACTCAAAAGTAATGAAGGAATCTTTGACGACTGCCACTCCAACAGGATGATGAAGGAATCTTGGACGATTACTACCTCAGCAGGATGATGAAGGAATCTTGGATGATTACTACCTCAAAAGGATGATGAAGGAATCTTGGAAGATTACTACCTCAGCAGGATGATGAAGGAATCTTGGACGATTACTACCTCAAAAGGATGATGAAGGAAACTTAAACAATTACTACCTCAGCAGGATGATGAAGGAATCTTGGACGATTACTACCTCAGTAGGATGATGAAGGAATCTTGGACGATTACTACCTCAGCAGGATGATGAAGGAATCTTGGACGATTACTACCTCAGCAGGATGATGAATGAATCTTGGACGATTACTACCTCAGCATGATTATGAAGGAATCTTGGACGATTACTACCTCAACAGGATGATAAAGGAATCTTGGACGATTACTACCTCAGCATGATGATGAAGGAATCTTGGACGATTACTACCTCAGCAGGATGATGAATGAATCTTGGACGATTACTACCTCAAAAGGATAATAAAGGAATCTTGGACGATTACTACCTCAAAAGGTAATGAAGGAATCTTTGACGACTGCTACTCCAGCAGGATGATGAAGGAATCTTGAACGATTACTACCTCAGCAGGATTATGAAGGAATCTTGGACGATTACTACCTCAGCGGGATGATGAAGGAATCTTGGATGATTACTACCTCAGCAGGATGATGAAGGAATCTTGGATGATTACTACCTCAGCAGGATGATGAAGGAATCTTGGACGATTACTACCTCAAAAGGATAATGAAGGAATCTTGGACAATTACTACCTAAAAAGGTAATGAAGGAATCTTGGACAATTACTACCTCAAAAGGATGATGACGGAATCTTGGACGATTGCTACCTCAAAAGGTAATGAAGGAATCTTTGACGACTACTACTCCAAAAGGTAATGATAACCTTTATTTGTTGATCGATCTTTCCTAAAAAGGTAAAGAGTTAGTTGTATGCAATGTCATCATGTATGCATTGTGTAATGATGTTCTCAAAATAAATGAGATTTATGTTATATATATTTTGTATGCATATGTTATGAATGTTATTGAGATGTAAGTGTGTCTTCAAACTTTGCTCAAAATGTTTCCACTAGGGATCCTTGTTTTGTTGTTTGTGGAGAACTCCGTTGGGGATATTGAAAACTCTGTGGGGAGAATTTTTATTCCTTCTTGGGAAAAGAATACAGGAGTCTCGGTTGTCTGTTGCTCTACTGGGGAGTCGAAGTTGAACTGATATCTGGTCGGGTCCAGGTTTCATAGTAACTTGCTGGGGATTTCTGCCGTTTGTTGGGGAAATAAACCCTGTTGCCGGTCTGTTTGAGAGGTGACGACTTTGTTGGGGGAAAGTCCTCGAGAATTCTTGAGGTTGTCTAAGCTGGGGAAAGGTTTTCAGAGATTAAACTCTTGCTGAGAAATCATCCTATGAGAATTACTTTGGGGAGACTTGGCATTGCCCCCAACAGCCAAGGTTTATGGTATTGCCAAAAATGTTTTATTGTACGTAACTCTTTGATGAGATTGACGTTTAATGTCCCAAGTGATGGAAATGGAGACTTGCCCCTGGTTACTCTGCAATTCTTGGGAGATTTCTGGGAATCTTGACTGGACTGCCCCAGGTGTACTGGACAGTAGACAGGTCACGCCCCTTTGTTGATAGGAGTTTTTCAATGGAAGTGTCATCCCACTTGAATTGATTTTGTTCACTGAGAGAGAGCTTTCGTTCATTGGATATTCATTGTGTGAATTTCTCCGCTGTCAAACAAATAACCATATGCAAACAATGATATTCAAGTAATGCAAAGTTTATGTTTGTCTTGAAATTTTAAAAATGCGTTTTAGAGAGTAAAGAAATTTTGTAAGAAAAATTCAAACTCAAGATTTATAGTAAAGCCTTACAGGAGTCAGGATACCTTTTAGTGAATTTCAAGCTCAATTTTGAGAAACTTAATTGATTCAATTGCAAACACTCAAAACTAAGGGATTGTAGATATTTTCAATACCTTTCCAAATTGTACTCATTTGTGTCAAAATTCAAAAGTATGAGCAAGTTATGGACCTTGGAATTTGGAGGCATTTCATTGAATTCATGCATACCATGCAAATTGCTAATTCTTGATAACTTGATTTTTGGACATTTGTTTCACTTCAAACTTGGACCATGACTAATATGCAATGTACCAAGGCCCATCATGCCAAAGTTTGAGCTGCACATGGGCAAATGCAAGGGCAACTCATGATTTTGCAAAAAAGTAGCATGAAAATGCCTAATCACCAACAATTTCTTAATACAAGGATTTAAGTCTTAATTCTTTTGCTAATCTCTTCCTGAGATAAAATGGATTGAAATGCACGTAAAATGCAAGCAAATGCATGAGGGATTTGAGGGCTGCATGTGCACACTTGATTTTGGAAAAAAGAAGATTTGATTCTTTCTAACAGTTTTTAGTATGAAAAACCTATCCTACCCTCCTCTTCATGCTCTATATATTGAGAAGCAAACCTCATTGAGAAGGGTTCGTGCTTCATTTCATCCTTGAATTCAAAAAACTCCATAACCACTTGTTCTGCATTTTTCTTCGATTCTCTCAATTCCCTTGCGCGTTTTGGTTGATTCTTCTTGCATTCTCTTCTCCAAGTGATAAGGATTGTAGATCGAGGCTTGGTTTGCAACTGGAGTGAAGGAGACAGTAGATTCGTTTTTGCCTCAAAGGTTTGAATTCTTAACTTTGGATCTTGATTTCTAGTCGTGCATTGTGTGATTTGAGTACATAATCATGTTGTATGAAGTTCTTAAAGTGTTTCTGTAGCTTTAGAGCTTTTAATTTGATGAGATGTGCACGAATGACGCATCTGGAATTTTCTGTTCAGTGAGTTTTTGACATTTTTGCACGATCTGTTAAAGATCCATGGTTAATTATTTGATATGATTTGAATTGCACGTTGAAGTATGATATGTTGGCTTTAAGTTGCACAAGATTTCATGAAAAATGGTGTAGAATTGAGCATGTTATGTTGACTGGAACATGAGATGATGAACCTGATCACGTGCACGTTTTTACCCTAGCCAGAGGTTGAAGATGATTGTGTGGCCTCCTCTGGTTGGCTGGCTTGCTTCTTTAATTCATTTGAATTTTATTTCATAAATTGATTTTCATGATTTTATTTCTTGCTCAAAAATGGTTGAAAAATTCTGAAAAAATTATCACAAATTAAAAATAATGTTCCTGACCTTGTGCATTTTTTTGATAATTTTTGAAAATATTTTGATTGGTTTAAAAATTAATGAGTTTAATTAATTATTGGATTAGAGTTTATTTTTATTTTAATATTTATTTGATTTGAAAATTTCCACAAAAAAGTTTTTGGACTCATAAAATAATGTAGAATTTGATTCTGAAATTTGTTTAGTATTTTTTCTATTTTTGATTATGAATTTAATTTGAGAAGTTTATTTTGAATTTTTTCTTTATAATTTTTATTTTAATATTTCTTTTAATTCAAAAATCCTCAAAAAAATCATGCAAGTTTGTTTTAGTCATAGAATCTGAATATATTTTTATTTTGACATTTTTGTGACTTTTGGCTAGGGTTTGCATTTTTTCCCTTAAATAATAGTTTAATTGTTAATTGTTTGTTTAATTTTTATTTTAATATGTCCTTTAATTCAAAAATTCCAAAAACAATCACAAATGTGTGTTTTTAGTTCTAATATTTGAATATAATTTTGGTTGGACATTTTTCTGACTATTGTTTAGAATTTCATTTTTAAGATGAGATTATTGGATTAATTGATTAATTGTTTGGATTTAATTTATTTTTGACTTTTCTTTAATTCAAAAAAATGTGAAAAAATATGTATTCTGACATTTAGGGTTTCTTTGAGTCTTGAATGATCTTGGTTTGAATTTTGATCTTACTTAATCAATATTTAAGATTAAAAGTCAAAAATTAGGGTTTTGTTGCTTATTGTGCAAGTTACTTTTTCAAAACCATTATGCCCTGGATTTTCAATAGAATTCAAGTCTTGATTAGGCTTCATGAATGTTTTGAGGATCTGAAAAAAAATTTATTGAATTATTTAACTTGGTTTGACATTTTTCCACAAATTATTTTGAAAACTTGTCTAGTTTGGTAGTTTTTGCCAACTAGTTTTGAACTTTGGGCCTCATTTGATCCCCTCCTGAATCATTCATGAACTTAAAGCTTGATTTCTGACTTCTACACACTTCAAATATGCTAAGATGTTTTTGGTTTGATTTATGGATCCTTGTTTCTATTTTTGATGTATTTTTGAAGTGAATGTACCCAATTAATGTTGCATATCTTGTTGCAATTTGTTTGATGGCCAATGAACTTGAGTGAGGCCTATAATTGGGCACCTAAAGATCATGTTGATTCTGATTATCCATAATAACTCAAGTCATTTCACCTATTGCCCCATGTTTGAATGATTGAACCTTTTTTTGATGTATTATGTGGGCTTCATCTTCTATTGTGCTTGTGAGCTGTGGTTGAATTAATTGAGTATGATTGAAATGTGTTTGCTCATGACATTCATGGTCTTTGATTTTATTCTTCTCAAGCTCCCATGATCCTTGATTGATATTCAATTGTCAATTCAATATGGTGATAGAAAAGAGCAACATTCCTCTGATTCTTTTGACCAATTTGTGCACATACTTGTTTCTTTCTGTCTATCATGACTAATGTTTGTTAGTTGTTATCATGTTTTCTCATTTCATTTTGGTGACATCATCCATCCCTTATGTGAATCATCATCCTATTTATGGGAATACTAACTTAGTTGTTGAATGTGCGAGGTACTTTGAGAAAAGTTTTCCATTTTTTGAGGCTATTGTGTTTCACTTTATTTGTGGAACACAATTTGTTATGTTTGCACTACTCTTGTGCTTGGTATATTTGATAGTCTATGCAGGATATACACATGTGATTATGAATACTATACATTGCCCATGGGATCTGTTCATATCTGAAAATCTCAATACTTATATCTTGACGGCATAATTCCTGACTTGATTTGTCTATTGATGCCAGCTTTCTTGAAGTTCTCTGGGTTTCTTTTATTCTTGCTCAGTTGCTACGGATAGTTATCCGTTTGGTATTGCACTATTTCCTTTCTTCCATTTTCATTTTGCATAGTTCACTGATTGCATGATGGGATCTCTGTTGCTGATATATGTCAGGAGGCCCTCTGGTTTTTGTCTGATACATGTGTTGTGTTTGCTTTTTATCGATGAGTCACTCAATTTAAAAATTGAGATCACGACTTCGCTCTCAGTGCATGTTAATTAAGGTAGGGTTTTCCTTTATCCTCAACCTTAGGGTCAACCATTGTATGATAACACTAGGGATAGAACTAGGCTAGTTTCCCTTAGTTGTTTTTCCTTTCTATGCATTCTGCATCTTAAAACAAAAATTATTTTCTTGGAAAATCATAAAACACCTCTAATGAACTCAAACCCTTCTTCAACATAAAAGATACAAACCAATCCTATTTGTTTATGCGCCTCTTGGCTTTGTTGTTAAACCTGAAGCCAATGTTTCTCCATCGCACATTTGTTTGAAGATGATGTTTCGCCATCGCACTTGTTTGTTATCCTACTTTGATTATCAATATCATTGTTAGGTGCGTTGTTTCGTCATCCGATTTATTGATGTTTTTCCATCTCTGCCATGATACTGTGCTATCTTTTAGCCGATGTTTCGCCATCGCACACTTGTTTGAAGTCGATGTTTCGCCATTGCACATGTTTGTTATCCTACTTTGATTCTCAATATCATTGTTAGGTGTGATGTTTTGTCATCTGTTTTATCGATGTTTCGCCATCTTTGCCATGATACCTTGTTATCTCTTAGCCGATGTTTCGCCATCGCACATGTTTTTTATCCTACTTTGATTCTCAATATCATTGTTAGGTGTGATGTTTTTTCATCTGTTTTATTGATGTTTTGCCATATTTGCCATGATACCTTGTTATCTATTAGCCGATGTTTCGCCATCGCACATTTGTTTGAAGCCGATGTTTCGCCATCGCACATGTTTGTTATCCTACTTTGATTCTCAATATCATTGCTAGGTGTGATGTTTTTTCATCTATTTTATCGATGTTTCGCCATCTTTGCCATGATACCTTGTTATCTCTTAGCCAATGTTTCGCCGTTGCACATTTGTTTGAAGTCGATGTTTCGCTATCGCATCTGTTTGTTATCCTGCTTTGATTCTCAATATCATTGCTAGGTGTGATGTTTTGTCATCCATTTTATCATTTGATGTTTCACCATCTTTTACATGTTACCTTGTTATTATTTAGTCGATGTTTGACCATCTCATTTGTTTGTTGTTTCATTCGATGTTTTTCCATCTTGATTGTTTTTGTTTG
The DNA here is from genome assembly GCA_948472305.1 of Vicia faba. Taxonomy (NCBI): domain Eukaryota; kingdom Viridiplantae; phylum Streptophyta; class Magnoliopsida; order Fabales; family Fabaceae; genus Vicia; species Vicia faba. The sequence continues at coordinate 983,698,607 of OX451736.1, read as the reverse complement.
CCTTAACTAAAAAAGACGAACCAACCAAAATACATAAGCCAAAATACAGCTGCTCTGATTCCTTAAAAGGGATACGTAGGCATTGGGGTAGGGCCCGATCGAGTAAATCTTTTATTTTCCCTACATTGTTTTCTTTTTTTTCTTTCGCATATATTCCCTTTTCAGTTTTAAGCCATAGACATAGGTTTTGACCACACCCATTAGATTAGACAACAAGAGTGGATACTGTAGAGTACTACGGGCGTGTGGGGTGCTAACACCTTCCCCTTGCGTAACAGCCTCCCTTACCCGATCTCTCGGTCGAAAGACCGTGATTTCTCCCTCTTCAGGTTTTCTCGATGTTTACCTTTCCCTTTCGGTGGGATAAAAGACGTTCGGTGGTGACTTCATTGATATTTCATTACATCCAGATGACAGGTTCCGGCCGCGGCGTGTTTTAATCAACCCTTGATCAAATGATGATTATCACTTCAAAATGTTGATGTTAACAAAAAAATCTTGAATTTTGACTATATATTAGCCATAGTTGACTTTTGACCTAGTACAATTGATTTTCAAACCTTGAGTAGTTGACTGAGCAAAATTTTAATGTAAGGCATGAAATTTGGCATGGAAAATCTTGAAGATATATTAGGGACCATGGAAATCATTTGGAGCCTTTGAAACCCAAACATCTTTGGTGGAAATTGAAACCCTAGTTGGAGGTTCATTGCTTAGGAGGAGAATTTGTCTAATAAATTCTTGGTCAACCTTGAGAAATTGAGGACCTTAATGACTTTGTCTTGAGTAAAATGAGAGGGAAAATTTTGGGGTACAACAACTCCCCTTGTTCAATCTTCTTAAACCTGCGGATTTAGATTGGCTTGTCTGCCTTTCATAATTGGAAGGTGGAAGATGATTGAACACTAGAGTGCCCAGAAACTTGCACTCGCATATACCTGAGGTAATGCTACTAGTTGATGATATCGAGAATAGGCTTACAGATGCCACTTGGAGAAGATGATTGAGAATTGTCGGAGATGGGCTTAAATATTCCATCCAAAGTAGATGCTAACTTCGTAAGAGGTCTTTTATGGGGATTCTCGTTCCTATTGTTTGAGAAGGACTCCGCTAGGGAATGTTGGTTTCTGTTTGTGGAATAGAGTCTAGGAGCTTTAGTTGTCCACTACTCTACCGGGGAGTTATATCTTGACTGGAGAGATGAAAGTTAGCTGTTATCTGGTTGAAATCCATGCTTCACAGTAACTTGTTGAGGATAATAAAAGTTGATTGTTATATGGTCATGTTTCAGGCTTCACAATGACCTACTGAGGAATATTAAATTAACTGTTATCTGGTCGATTTCCAGGCTTCGCAGTAAAAATGAAATTGAACTGTTATCTAGTCATATTCCAGGATTCTCAGTAACTCAAACTATTATTTGGTCAGAATCCAGGCTTTAGTGACTTGAACTGTTATCTAGTCAGGTCTAGGATTCAGTGACTTGAATTATTATATGGTCGGGTCCAGGCTTCAGTGACTTGAAGAAATTAAGTTGTTATATGGTCGGGTCCAGGCTTCAACTTGAATTTTTGGTATATTGTTATCTGGTCAGGTCCACGCTTTACATTGTTGTGGATTATACTATCATCTGGTCGGGTCCAGGCTTCATAGTAATTGACAGAGTTAACTCCTATCTGGTCGGACTCCAGGCTTAGCAGTAATTTGACAGAGTAAACTGCTAACTGGTTAGATTCCATGCTTCGCAGTAACTTATATTGTTATCTGGTCAGATTCCAGGATTCACAGTGTCTTGAATTGTAGATTGATTTTTATCCGATCAGATTACGGGCTTCAACAATGATGTTGACTGCTATCTGGCCAGGTCCAGGCTTCACAGTGTTGTAGAAGTTTGACTGTTATCTGGTAGAATTTCGGGCTTCAGCAATGACGTAAACTGCTATCTAGTTGGGTCCAGGCTTCACAATGTTGATGAATTTTGACTGTTATCCCGTCGAATCCCGGGCTTCGCAGCAACTTAAACTGTTATCTGGTCAAAATCCAGGCTTCGCAGCAACTTAAACTGTTATCTGGTCAAAATTCAGGAATTAATCTCTAACTTGGTCTTGTAGATAAACGCCTCATCTTGTTTCAGGAATTGATCTACAATCAGTTGTTCATAGATAGTTTCCCTGTCCGGTTTCAGGAATTAATTTGGAACTGTTGAAAATTGTGGATGATATTTGTCTGTTGATCTTTCCTGAAAAGGTAAAGAGTTAATTATATGTAATGTCATGATGCATGACACACCTTGTGTAATGATGTTCTCAAAATAAATTAGATTGTGTTATATGTGTTTTGTATGCATGTTTGTAAAATGATGTATGAATACAATATATGAAGTGATCAGTGGTTCTTCGTAGCATCGTTGAATTGAGGGAAAATAAATCTTTGACTGTTGTTGGGGATGAAGAATGTGATTCTTCATTATTTGTTGAAGTTGAATTGCTGGGAGATGGATTTCTGTGGCTAGAGAAATATACTCTACTGGGGAAATAAAACTCCATCAAATGCTTGGGGATTTTTATGAAGCCCTGTTGGGGAACCCAAGAAGTTTATGAACCATGTTAATGAGTTCTTCAAGATGTTAGGGAGATGATTGGAGATTCTTTCTCTGTAGGGGATATCGGAACCCTTGACATCATTAGGTTGTATGTTGAAGCTATGGCAGTGACTTCGCAGGTGGACGTCTCTTTCTATGTATTTATTGTGGGATGTATCTGTAGGGATTTGCAAATGGCTTTTTAGAAATTGTCCCATTTCTTAAATCCATTAGTAACTGCCTTTCTGCTTTTTATGCATGTATTTGTAAACGGTGATCATATTCAAATGCATATGTTAAAAATAATCACTGGATGTTTTTGCAAAACAAAACAGAAAAATAAAAACGAATAGTTTTGTGCTTTCAAAGAGATAGCTTTTGTATTAATTTGAAGAAATCTGCCTATAACAGGCATTTTTGTACAAGGAGACAAACATCCTAATAAGAGAATTTCGTCGTAAGAATGAAAACTATATAAAGTAGTATATAAAGAAAAACAGCTATGTGAAATGATCCCATTGGGTTCCCATTCTGCTATTGCCTTTATATCTTTGAGTGTCTCGTCACTTTGCTGCTTAACTGAAGCTGACTGAATTGGTTAGTACCATTTGAACTTGTCACTTGTAACTAAAGTCTGTCTATGAGGTGATCCAATGGGACATAGTTGTACGCATTTAATCCCTAACTTTTGCCTGGACCTTCCTTTCGGGTTTTCAGTCCACCAGGATACCCTTTAATGGCCAAGCCGCCTTTTCAGGTTTTCAACTTGTCGGGATGCCCTTATTTTTTTCCTAGGCTAGTAAACCTAGCGAGTCTATGTTCATGTGTAGTATCTTTTAACTATGTCCGCATTTATAGGGCGTGGAAGATCGTCATCGTCCATAGTGGTTAAGATCATGGCTCCACCAGAAAATATGTTCTTGATCATAAATGGTCCTTCGTATATAGGAGTCCATTTTCCCCTAGGATCACCTTGCGGCAGGATGATGCGTTTGATTACTAGGTCACCCACTTGATATACCTGACTTCTGACCTTCTTGTTAAAAGCTTTGATCATAAATTTTTGGTACACCTGACCATGACAAACATCTACGAGCCTCTTCTCGCCAATCAGGTTCAATTGGTCAAGTCAAGTCTAAACCCATTTGTCTTCATTCAAACCTGCATCCTTCATGATTCTCAAGGAAGGGATCTGGACTTCGATGGGTAGGACAACTTCCATACTGTATACCAGATAGAAAGGAGTTTCCCCTGTTGACGTGCATACTGAGGTACGGTAACCATGAAGAACAAATTGTAACATCTTGTGCCAATCTGTGTATGTCATCGTCATCTTCTGTATGATCTTCTTGATGTTCTTATTAGCAGCCTCTACAACGCCATTCATCTTCGGCTGGTAAGGAGAAGAGTTATGATGCTGAATCTTGAATAGCGTACAGAGCTCGATTATCATAGCATTATTAAGATTGGTACCATTATCCGTAATGATTCTTTCTGGAATACCATACCAATAGATAAGGTTATATCTGATGAACCAGACCCCAATGTTCTTGGTAACAGAAGCAAATGAGGCTGCCTCGACCCACTTTGTGAAGTAATCAATGGCAACCAAGATGAATCGGTGCCCACTATAAGCGGTAGGTCTAATCTCTATGATCATATCAATTCCCCATATTGCGAAAGGCCATGGAGCAGACAAGACGTTCAAGGGAACCGGAGGCACATGTAATTTATCAACATAGATCTGACACTTGTGACAAGTTCAGGAATGCTGATAACAATCTGCTTCCATAGTGAACAATTAGTACCCTTCCCTCAGAATCTTCTTGGCCATTGTGTG